>OX637537.1:4312500-5040625 GCA_951800035.1 Linnaemya tessellans | reverse complement strand
ATTTTTCGGAAGCTTCTTCGCATTTGAATCTCATTTCAATATATGCTTCATTTCTAATAAGCAAGTATTGAAATGAGATTCAAATGCGAAGAAGCTTCCGAAAAATCTCAAATCGCAAGCATTTAAGAAAAAATATGTTTCATCAATATTTTAGGAAAGGGGTACGTACGCCTTTGCAAAAAATACATTTTTTGGTTGAAACACAATTTTACCTGACTTTGCCCAAAAGGCGTTAATTTCTAATAGGCAAGTGTTGAAAGGAGTTTCAAATGCGAAGAAGCTTCCGAAAAATCCCAAATCGCAAGCATTTAAGAAAAAAATTTGTCATCAATATTTTAGGAAAGGGGTACCCCTTTGCAATACATAAATTTTTTGGTTGAAACACAATTTTACCCGACTTTGCCCAAAAGGCGTTCATTTCTAATAAGCAAGTATTGAAATGAGTTTCAAATGCGAAGAAGCTTCCGAAAAATCTCAAATCGGAAGCATTTAAGAAAAAAAATTGTTCATCAATATTTTAGGAAAGGGGTACCCCTTTGCAATACATAAATTTTTTTGGTTAAAACACAATTTTACCCGACTTTGCCCAAAAGGCGTTCATTTCTAATAAGCAAGTATTGAAAGGAGATTCAAATGCGAAGAAGCTTCCGAAAAATCTCAAATCGCAAGCATTTAAGAAAAAAATTTGTTATCAATATTTTAGGAAAGGGTACCAAGCAAGCATTTAAGATAAATTTTTTGGTTGAAACACAATTTTACCCGACTTTGCCCAAAAGGCGTTTATTCCTAATAAGCAAGTATTGAAATGAGTTTCAAATGCGAAGAAGCTTCCGAAAAATCTCAAATCGCAAGCATTTAAGAAAAAATATGTTTCATCAATATTTTAGGAAAGGGGTACCCCTTTGCAATAAATAAATTTTTTGGTTGAACCACAATTTTACCCGACTTTGCCCAAAAGGCGTTCATTTCTAATAAGCAAGTATTGAAATGAGTTTCAAATGCGAAGAAGCTTCCGAAAAATCTCAAATCGCAAGCATTTATGAAAAAAAAAATTGTTCATCAATATTTTAGGAAAGGGGTACCCCTTTGCAATAAATAAATTTTTTGGTTGAACCACAATTTTACCCGACTTTGCCCAAAAGGCGTTCATTTCTAATAAGCAAGTATTGAAATGAGATTCAAATGCGAAGAAGCTTCCGAAAAATCTCAAATCGCAAGCATTTAAGAAAAAAAAAATTTTCATTAATATTTTAGGAAAGGGGTACCCCTTTGCAATAAACAAATTTTTTGGTTGAAACACAATTTTACTCAATTTTGCCCAAAAGGCGTTAATTTCTAATAGGCAAGTGTTGAAAGGAGTTTCAAATGCGAAGAAGCTTCCGAAAAATCTCAAATCGCAAGCATTTAAAAAAAAAAAATGTTTCATCAATATTTGAGGAAAGGGGTACCCCTTTGCAATAAATAAATTTTTTGGTTGAAACACAATTTTACCCAATTTTGCCCAAAAGGTGTTCATTTCTAATAAGCAAGTATTGAAATGAGTTTCAAATGCGAAGAAGCTTCCGAAAAATCTCAAATCGCAAGCATTTAAGAAAAACATTTGTCATCAATATTTTAGGAAAGGGGTGCCCCTTTGCAATACATAAATTTTTTGGTTGAAACACAATTTTACCCAATTTTGCCCAAAAGGCGTTTATTTCTAATAAGCAAGTATTGAAATGAGTTTCAAATGCGAAGAAGCTTCCAATAAATCTTAAATCGCAAGCATTTAAGAAAAAAAATTTTCATCCATATTTTAGGAAAGGGGTACGCCTTTGCAATAAATAAATTTTTTGGTTGAACCACAATTTTACCCGACTTTGCCCAAAAGGCGTTCATTTCTAATAATCAAGTATTGAAATGAGATTCAAATGCGAAGAAGCTTCCGAAAAATCTCAAATCGCATGCATTTAAGAAAAAAAAATTTTTCATTAATATTTTAGGAAAGGGGTACCCCTTTGCAATAAAAAAATTTTTTGGTTGAAACACAATTTTACTCAATTTTGCCCAAAAGGCGTTAATTTCTAATAGGCAAGTGTTGAAAGGAGTTTCAAATGCGAAGAAGCTTCCGAAAAATCTCAAATCGCAAGCATTTAAGAAAAAAAATGTTTCATCAATATTTTAGGAAAGGGGCACCCCTTTGCAAAAAATTAATTATTTGGTTGAAACACAATTTTACCCAATTTTGCCCAAAAGGCGTTTATTTCTAATAAGCAAGTATTGAAATGAGTTTCAAATGCTAAGAAGCTTCCGAAAAATCTCAAATCGCAAGCATTTAAGAAAAAAAATTTGTCGTCAATATTTTAGGAAAGGGGTACCCCTTTGCAATACATAAATATTTTGGTTAAAACACAATTTTACCCGACTTTGCCCAAAAGGCGTTCATTTCTAATAAGCAAGTATTGAAAGGAGATTCAAATGCGAAGAAGCTTCCGAAAAATCTCAAATCGCAAGCATTTAAGAAAAAAAATGTTTCATCAATATTTTAGGAAAGGGGCACCCCTTTGCAAAAAATTAATTATTTGGTTGAAACACAATTTTACCCAATTTTGCCCAAAAGGCGTTTATTTCTAATAAGCAAGTATTGAAATGAGTTTCAAATGCGAAGAAGCTTCCGAAAAATCTCAAATCGGAAGCATTTAAGAAAAAAAATTGTTCATCAATATTTTAGGAAAGGGGTACCCCTTTGCAATACATAAATTTTTTGGTTAAAACACAATTTTACCCGACTTTGCCCAAAAGGCGTTCATTTCTAATAAGCAAGTATTGAAAGGAGATTCAAATGCGAAGAAGCTTCCGAAAAATCTCAAATCGCAAGCATTTAAGAAAAAAATTTGTTATCAATATTTTAGGAAAGGGGTACGTACGCCTTTGCAAAAAATACATTTTTTGGTTGAAACACAATTTTACCTGACTTTGCCCAAAAGGCGTTAATTTCTAATAGGCAAGTGTTGAAAGGAGTTTCAAATGCGAAGAAGCTTCCGAAAAATCCCAAATCGCAAGCATTTAAGAAAAAAAGTTGTCATCAATATTTTAGGAAAGGGGTACCCCTTTGCAATAAACAAATTTTTTGGTTGAAACACAATTTTACTCAATTTTGCCCAAAAGGCGTTAATTTCTAATAGGCAAGTGTTGAAAGGAGTTTCAAATGCGAAGAAGCTTCCGAAAAATCTCAAATCGCAAGCATTTAAGAAAAAAAAATGTTTCATCAATATTTGAGGAAAGGGGTATCCCTTTGCAATAAATAAATTTTTTGGTTGAAACACAATTTTGCCCGACTTTGCCCAAAAGGCGTTTATTTCTAATAAGCAAGTATTAAAAGGAGATTCAAATGTGAAGAAGCTTCCGAAAAATCTCAAATCGCAAGCATTTAAGAAAAAATATGTTTCATCAATATTTTAGGAAAGGGGTACCCCTTTGCAATACATAAATTTTTTGGTTGAAACACAATTTTTCCCGACTTTGCCCAAAAGGCGTTCATTTCTAATAAGCAAGTATTAAAAGGAGATCAAATGCTAAGAAGCTTCCAAAAAATCGCAAGCATTTAAGAAAAAAAATTTGTCGTCAATATTTTAGGAAAGGGATACCCCTTTGCAATACATAAATATTTTGGTTAAAACACAATTTTACCCGACTTTGCCCAAAAGGCGTTCATTTCTAATAAGCAAGTATTGAAAGGAGATTCAAATGCGAAGAAGCTTCCGAAAAATCTCAAATCGCAAGCATTTAAGAAAAAAAATGTTTCATCAATATTTTAGGAAAGGGGCACCCCTTTGCAAAAAATTAATTATTTGGTTGAAACACAATTTTACCCAATTTTGCCCAAAAGGCGTTTATTTCTAATAAGCAAGTATTGAAATGAGTTTCAAATGCGAAGAAGCTTCCGAAAAATCTCAAATCGGAAGCATTTAAGAAAAAAAATTGTTCATCAATATTTTAGGAAAGGGGTACCCCTTTGCAATACATAAATTTTTTGGTTAAAACACAATTTTACCCGACTTTGCCCAAAAGGCGTTCATTTCTAATAAGCAAGTATTGAAAGGAGATTCAAATGCGAAGAAGCTTCCGAAAAATCTCAAATCGCAAGCATTTAAGAAAAAAATTTGTTATCAATATTTTAGGAAAGGGTACCAAGCAAGCATTTAAGATAAATTTTTTGGTTGAAACACAATTTTACCCGACTTTTCCCAAAAGGTGTTCATTTCTAATAAGCAAGTATTGAAATGAGATTAAAATGCGAAGAAGCTTCCGAAAAATCTCAAATCGCAAGCATTTAAGAAAAAAAAAATTTTCATTAATATTTTAGGAAAGGGGTACCCCTTTGCAATAAACAAATTTTTTGGTTGAAACACAATTTTACTCAATTTTGCCCAAAAGGCGTTAATTTCTAATAGGCAAGTGTTGAAAGAAGTTTCAAATGCGAAGAAGCTTCCGAAAAATCCCAAATCGCAAGCATTTAAGAAAAAAATTTGTCATCAATATTTTAGGAAAGGGGTGCCCCTTTGCAATACATAAATTTTTTGGTTGAAACACAATTTTACCCAATTTTGCCCAAAAGGCGTTCATTTCTAATAAGTAAGTATTGAAATGAGTTTCAAATGCGAAGAAGCTTCCGAAAAATCTCAAATCGCAAGCATTTAAGAAAAACATTTGTCATCAATATTTTAGGAAAGGGGTACCCCTTTGCAATACATAAATTTTTTGGTTGAAACACAATTTTACCCAATTTTGCCCAAAAGGCGTTCATTTCTAATAAGCAAATATTGAAATGAGATTCAAATGCGAAGAAGCATCCGAAAAATCTCAAATCGCAAGCATTTAAGAAAAAAAAATTTTTCATCAATATATTAGGAAAGGGTACCCCTTTGCAAAAAATGAATTTTTTGGTTGAAACACAATTTTACCCAATTTTGCCCAAAAGGCGTTCATTTCTAATAAGCAAGTATTGAAATGAGTTTCTAATGCGAAAAAGCTTCCGAAAAATCTCAAATCGCAAGCATTTAAGAAAAAAAATTTCATCAATATTTTAGGAAAGGGGTACGCCTTTGCAATACATAAATTTTTTGGTTGAAACACAATTTTACCCTACTTTGCCCAAAAGGCGTTTATTTCTAATAAGCAAGTATTGAAATGAGTTTCAAATGCGAAGAAGCTTCCGAAAAATCTCAAATCGCAAGCATTTAAGAAAAAAAAATTTTTTCATCAATATTTTAGAAAAGGGGTACCCCTTTGCAATAAATAAATTTTTTGGTTGAAACACAATTTTGCCCGACTTTGCCCAAAATGCGTTCATTTCTAATAAGCAAGTATTGAAATGAGTTTCAAATGCGAAGAAGCTTTCGAAAAATCTCAAATCGCAAGCATTCAAGAAAAAAAATTTTTCATCAATATTTTAGGAAAGGGGTACCCCTTTGCAATACATATATTTTTTGGATGAAACACAACTTTTCCCGACTTTGCCCAAAATGCGTTCATTTCTAATAAGCAAGTATTGAAAGGAGATTCAAATGCGAAGAAGCTTCCGAAAAATCTCAAATCGCAAGCATTTAAGAAAAAAAATTTTTCATCAATATATTAGCAAAGGGGTACCCCTTTGCAATAAATAAATTTTTTGGTTGAAACACAATTTTACCCAATTTTGCCCAAAAGGCGTTCATTTCTTATAAGCAAGTATTGAAATGAGTTTCAAATGCGAAGAAGCTTCCGAAAAATCTCAAATCGCAAGCATTTATGAAAAAAAAAATTGTTCATCAATATTTTAGGAAAGGGGTACCCCTTTACAATAAATACATTTTTTGGTTGAAACACAATTTTACCTGACTTTGCCCAAAAGGCGTTCATTTCTAATAAGCAAGTATTGAAAGGAGATTCAAATGCGAAAAAGCTTCCGAGAAATCTCAAATCGCAAGCATTTAAGAAAAAAATTTGTTATCAATATTTTAGGAAAGGGGTATCCCTTTGCAATAAATAAATTTTTTGGTTAAAACACAATTTTACCCAATTTTGCCCAAAAGGCGTTTATTTCTAATAAGCAAGTATTGAAATGAGATTAAAATGCGAAGAAGCTTCCGAAAAATCTCAAATCGCAAGCATTTAAGAAAAAAAATTTTTTATCAATATTTTAGGAAAGGGGTACTCCTTTGCAATAAATAAATTTGTTGGTTGAAACACAATTTTACTCAATTTTGCCCAAAAGGCGTTCATTTCTAATAAGAAAGTATTGAAATGAGTTTCAAATGCGAAGAAGCTTCCGAAAAATTTCAAATCGCAAGCATTTATGAAAAAAAAAATTGTTCATCAATATTTGAGGAAAGGGGTACCCCTTTGCAATAAATAAATTTTTTGGTTGAACCACAATTTTACCCGACTTTGCCCAAAAGGCGTTCATTTCTAATAGGCAAGTATTGAAAGGAGATTCAAATGCGAAGAAGCTTCCGAAAAATCTCAAATCGCAAGCATTTAAGAAAAAAAAATTTTTCATCAATATTTTAGGAAGGGGTACCCCTTTGCAATAAATAAATTTTTTGGTTGAAACTTAATTTTACCCAATTTTGTCCAAAAGGCGTTTATTTCTAATAAGCAAGTATTGAAATGAGATTAAAATGGGAAGAAGCTTCCGAAAAATCTCAAATCGCAAGCATTTAAGAAAAAAAATTTTTCATCAATATTTTAGGAAAGGGGTACCCCTTTGCAATACATAAATTTGTTGATTGAAACACAATTTTACCAGACTTTGCTCAAAAGGCGTTTATTTCTAATAAGCAAGTATTGAAAGGAGATACAAATGCGGAGAAGCTTCCGAAAAATCTCGAATCGCAAGCATTTAAGAAAAAAAATTTTTTATCAATATTTTAGGAAAGGGGTACTCCTTTGCAATAAATAAATTTGTTGGTTGAAACACAATTTTACCCAATTTTGCCCAAAAGGCGTTCATTTCTAATAAGCAAGTATTGAAATGAGTTTCAAATGCGAAGAAGCTTCCGAAAAATCTCAAATCGCAAGCATTTATGAAAAAAAAAATTGTTCATCAATATTTTAGGAAAGGGGTACCCCTTTACAATAAATACATTTTTTGGTTGAAACACAATTTTACCTGACTTTGCCCAAAAGGCGTTCATTTCTAATAAGCAAGTATTGAAAGGAGATTCAAATGCGAAAAAGCTTCCGAGAAATCTCAAATCGCAAGCATTTAAGAAAAAAATTTGTTATCAATATTTTAGGAAAGGGGTACCCCTTTGCAAGGAATTAATTTTTTGGTTGAAACACAATTTTACCCAATTTTGCCCAAAAGGCGTTCATTTCTAATAAGCAAGCATTGAAATGAGTTTCAAATGCTAAGAAGCTTCCGAAAAATCTCAAATCGAAAGCATTTAAGAAAAAAAAATTGTTCATCAATATTTTAGGAAAGGGGTACCCCTTTGCAATAAATAATATTTTTGGTTGAAACACAATTTTACCCGACTTTGCCCAAAAGGCGTTAATTTCTAATAAGCAAGTATTGAAATGAGTTTCAAATGCGAAGAAGCTTTCGAAAAATCTCAAATCGCAAGCATTTAAGAAAAAATATGTTTCATCAATATTTTAGGAAAGGGGTACCCCTTTGCAATACATAAATTTTTTGGTTGAAACACAATTTTACCAGACTTTGCCCAAAAGGCGTTTATTTCTAATAAGCATATATTGAAAGGAGATTCAAATGCTAAGAAGCTTCCGAAAAATCTCAAATCGAAAGCATTTAAGAAAAACATTTTTCATCAATATTTTAGGAAGGGGTACCCCTTTGCAATAAATTAATTTTTTGGTTGAAACACAATTTTACTTAATTTTGCCCAAAAGGCGTTCATTTCTAATAAGCAAGTATTGAAATGAGATTCAAATGCGAAGAAGCTTCCGAAAAATCTCAAATCGCAAGCATTTAAGAAAAAAAAATTTTTCATCAATATTTTAGGAAAGGGGTACCCCTTTGCAATACATAAATTTGTTGGTTGAAACACAATTTTACCCAATTTTGCCCAAAAGGCGTTTATTTGTAATAAGCAAGTATTGAAATGAGTTTCAAATGCGAAAAAGCTTCCGAGAAATCTCAAATCGCAACCATTTAAGTAAAAAAATATGTTCCATCAATATTTTAGGAAAGGGGTACCCCTTTGCAATAAACAAATTTTTTGGTTGAAACTTAATTTTACCCAATTTTGTCCAAAAGGCGTTCATTTCTAATAAGCAAGTATTGAAATGAGTTTCAAATGCGAAGAAGCTTCCGAAAAATCTCAAATCGCAAGCATTTGAGAAAGAAAAAATTATCATCAATATTTTAGGAAAGAGGTACCCCTTTGCAATAAATAAATTTTTTGGTTAAAACACAATTTTACCCGACTTTGCCCAAAAGGCATTCATTTCTAATAAGCATATATTGAAAGGAGATTCAAATGCTAAGAAGCTTCCGAAAAATCTCAAATCGGAAGCATTTAAGAAAAAAAATTGTTCATCAATATTTTAGGAAAAGGGTACCCCTTTGCAATACATAAATTTTTTGGTTAAAACACAATTTTACCCGACTTTGCCCAAAAGGCGTTCATTTCTAATAAGCAAGTATTGAAAGGAGATTCAAATGCGAAGAAGCTTCCGAAAAATCTCAAATCGCAAGCATTTAAGAAAAAAATTTGTTATCAATATTTTAGGAAAGGGTACCAAGCAAGCATTTAAGATAAATTTTTTGGTTGAAACACAATTTTACCCGACTTTTCCCAAAAGGCGTTCATTTCTAATAAGCAAGTATTGAAATGAGTTTCAAATGCGAAGAAGCTTCCGAAAAATCTCAAATCGCAAGCATTTATGAAAAAAAAAATTGTTCATCAATATTTTAGTAAAGGGGTACCCCTTTACAATAAATACATTTTTTGGTTGAAACGCAATTTTACCTGACTTTGCCCAAAAGGCGTTCATTTCTAATAAGCAAGTATTGAAAGGAGATTCAAATGCGGAAAAGCTTCCGAGAAATCTCAAATCGCAAGCATTTAAGAAAAAAATTTGTTATCAATATTTTAGGAAAGGGGTATCCCTTTGCAATAAATAAATTTTTTGGTTAAAACACAATTTTACCCAATTTTGCCCAAAAGGCGTTTATTTCTAATAAGCAAGTATTGAAAGGAGATTCAAATGCGAAGAAGCTTCCGAAAAATCTCAAATCGCAAGCATTTAAGAAAAAAAAATTTTTCATCAATATTTTAGGAAAGGGTACGCCTTTGCAAAAAATGAATTTTTTGGTTGAAACACAATTTTAGCCGACTTTGCCCAAAAGGCGTTCATTTCTAATAAGCAAGTATTGAAATGAGTTTCAAATGCGAAGAAGCTTCCGAAAAATCTCAAATCGCAAGCATTTAAGAAAAAAAAATTTTTCATCAATATTTTAGGAAAGGGGTACCCCTTTGCAATAAATAATATTTTTGGTTGAAACACAATTTTACCCGACTTTGCCCAAAAGGCGTTCATTTCTAATAAGCAAGTATTAAAAGGAGATTCAAATGCTAAAAAGCTTCCGAAAAATCTCAAATCGCAAGCATTTAAGAAAAAAATTTGTTATTAATATTTTAGGAAAGGGGTACCCCTTTGCAATACATAAATTTTTTGGTTGAAACACAATTTTACCAGACTTTGCCCAAAAGGCGTTTATTTCTAATAATCAAGTATTAAAAGGAGATTCAAATGCTAAGAAGCTTCCGAAAAATCTCAAATCGCAAGCATTTAAGAAAAAAAATGTTTCATCAAAATTTTAGGAAAGGGGTACGCCTTTGCAAGGAATTAATTTTTTGGTTGAAACACAATTTTACCAGACTTTGCCCAAAAGGCGTTTATTTCTAATAATCAAGTATTAAAAGGAGATTCAAATGCTAAGAAGCTTCCGAAAAATCTCAAATCGCAAGCATTTAAGAAAAAAAATGTTTCATCAATATTTTAGGAAAGGGGTACGCCTTTGCAAGGAATTAATTTTTTGGTTGAAACACAATTTTACCCGACTTTGCCCAAAAGGCGTTCATTTCTAATAATCAAGTATTGAAATGAGTTTCAAATGCGAAGAAGCTTCCGAAAAATCTCAAATCGCAAGCATTTAAGAAAAACATTTGTCATCAATATTTTAGGAAAGGGGTGCCCCTTTGCAATACATAAATTTTTTGGTTGAAACACAATTTTACCCAATTTTGCCCAAAAGGCGTTTATTTCTAATAAGCAAGTATTGAAATGAGTTTCAAATGCGAAGAAGCTTCCAATAAATCTTAAATCGCAAGCATTTAAGAAAAAAAATTTTCATCCATATTTTAGGAAAGGGGTACGCCTTTGCAATAAATAAATTTTTTGGTTGAACCACAATTTTACCCGACTTTGCCCAAAAGGCGTTCATTTCTAATAATCAAGTATTGAAATGAGATTCAAATGCGAAGAAGCTTCCGAAAAATCTCAAATCGCATGCATTTAAGAAAAAAAAATTTTTCATTAATATTTTAGGAAAGGGGTACCCCTTTGCAATAAAAAAATTTTTTGGTTGAAACACAATTTTACTTAATTTTGCCCAAAAGGCGTTCATTTCTAATAAGCAAGTATTGAAATGAGATTCAAATGCGAAGAAGCTTCCGAAAAATCTCAAATCGCAAGCATTTAAGAAAAAAAAATTTTTCATCAATATTTTAGGAAAGGGGTACCCCTTTGCAATACATAAATTTGTTGGTTGAAACACAATTTTACCCAATTTTGCCCAAAAGGCGTTTATTTGTAATAAGCAAGTATTGAAATGAGTTTCAAATGCGAAAAAGCTTCCGAGAAATCTCAAATCGCAACCATTTAAGTAAAAAAATATGTTCCATCAATATTTTAGGAAAGGGGTACCCCTTTGCAATAAACAAATTTTTTGGTTGAAACTTAATTTTACCCAATTTTGTCCAAAAGGCGTTCATTTCTAATAAGCAAGTATTGAAATGAGTTTCAAATGCGAAGAAGCTTCCGAAAAATCTCAAATCGCAAGCATTTGAGAAAGAAAAAATTATCATCAATATTTTAGGAAAGAGGTACCCCTTTGCAATAAATAAATTTTTTGGTTAAAACACAATTTTACCCGACTTTGCCCAAAAGGCATTCATTTCTAATAAGCATATATTGAAAGGAGATTCAAATGCTAAGAAGCTTCCCAAAAATCTCAAATCGGAAGCATTTAAGAAAAAAAATTGTTCATCAATATTTTAGGAAAAGGGTACCCCTTTGCAATACATAAATTTTTTGGTTAAAACACAATTTTACCCGACTTTGCCCAAAAGGCGTTCATTTCTAATAAGCAAGTATTGAAAGGAGATTCAAATGCGAAGAAGCTTCCGAAAAATCTCAAATCGCAAGCATTTAAGAAAAAAATTTGTTATCAATATTTTAGGAAAGGGTACCAAGCAAGCATTTAAGATAAATTTTTTGGTTGAAACACAATTTTACCCGACTTTTCCCAAAAGGCGTTCATTTCTAATAAGCAAGTATTGAAATGAGTTTCAAATGCGAAGAAGCTTCCGAAAAATCTCAAATCGCAAGCATTTATGAAAAAAAAAATTGTTCATCAATATTTTAGTAAAGGGGTACCCCTTTACAATAAATACATTTTTTGGTTGAAACGCAATTTTACCTGACTTTGCCCAAAAGGCGTTCATTTCTAATAAGCAAGTATTGAAAGGAGATTCAAATGCGGAAAAGCTTCCGAGAAATCTCAAATCGCAAGCATTTAAGAAAAAAATTTGTTATCAATATTTTAGGAAAGGGGTATCCCTTTGCAATAAATAAATTTTTTGGTTAAAACACAATTTTACCCAATTTTGCCCAAAAGGCGTTTATTTCTAATAAGCAAGTATTGAAAGGAGATTCAAATGCGAAGAAGCTTCCGAAAAATCTCAAATCGCAAGCATTTAAGAAAAAAAAATTTTTCATCAATATTTTAGGAAAGGGTACGCCTTTGCAAAAAATGAATTTTTTGGTTGAAACACAATTTTAGCCGACTTTGCCCAAAAGGCGTTCATTTCTAATAAGCAAGTATTGAAATGAGTTTCAAATGCGAAGAAGCTTCCGAAAAATCTCAAATCGCAAGCATTTAAGAAAAAAAAATTTTTCATCAATATTTTAGGAAAGGGGTACCCCTTTGCAATAAATAATATTTTTGGTTGAAACACAATTTTACCCGACTTTGCCCAAAAGGCGTTCATTTCTAATAAGCAAGTATTAAAAGGAGATTCAAATGCTAAAAAGCTTCCGAAAAATCTCAAATCGCAAGCATTTAAGAAAAAAATTTGTTATTAATATTTTAGGAAAGGGGTACCCCTTTGCAATACATAAATTTTTTGGTTGAAACACAATTTTACCAGACTTTGCCCAAAAGGCGTTTATTTCTAATAATCAAGTATTAAAAGGAGATTCAAATGCTAAGAAGCTTCCGAAAAATCTCAAATCGCAAGCATTTAAGAAAAAAAATGTTTCATCAATATTTTAGGAAAGGGGTACGCCTTTGCAAGGAATTAATTTTTTGGTTGAAACACAATTTTACCCGACTTTGCCCAAAAGGCGTTCATTTCTAATAATCAAGTATTGAAATGAGATTCAAATGCGAAGAAGCTTCCGAAAAATCTCAAATCGCAAGCATTTAAGAAAAAAAATGTTTCATCAATATTTTAGGAAAGGGGTACGCCTTTGCAAGGAATTAATTTTTTGGTTGAAACACAATTTTACCAGACTTTGCCCAAAAGGCGTTTATTTCTAATAATCAAGTATTAAAAGAAGATTCAAATGCTAAGAAGCTTCCGAAAAATCTCAAATCGCAAGCATTTAAGAAAAAAAATGTTTCATCAATATTTTAGGAAAGGGGTACGCCTTTGCAAGGAATTAATTTTTTGGTTGAAACACAATTTTACCCGACTTTGCCCAAAAGGCGTTCATTTCTAATAATCAAGTATTGAAATGAGTTTCAAATGCGAAGAAGCTTCCGAAAAATCTCAAATCGCAAGCATTTAAGAAAAACATTTGTCATCAATATTTTAGGAAAGGGGTGCCCCTTTGCAATACATAAATTTTTTGGTTGAAACACAATTTTACCCAATTTTGCCCAAAAGGCGTTTATTTCTAATAAGCAAGTATTGAAATGAGTTTCAAATGCGAAGAAGCTTCCAATAAATCTTAAATCGCAAGCATTTAAGAAAAAAAATTTTCATCCATATTTTAGGAAAGGGGTACGCCTTTGCAATAAATAAATTTTTTGGTTGAACCACAATTTTACCCGACTTTGCCCAAAAGGCGTTCATTTCTAATAATCAAGTATTGAAATGAGATTCAAATGCGAAGAAGCTTCCGAAAAATCTCAAATCGCATGCATTTAAGAAAAAAAAAATTTTTCATTAATATTTTAGGAAAGGGGTACCCCTTTGCAATAAAAAAATTTTTTGGTTGAAACACAATTTTACTCAATTTTGCCCAAAAGGCGTTAATTTCTAATAGGCAAGTGTTGAAAGGAGTTTCAAATGCGAAGAAGCTTCCGAAAAATCTCAAATCGCAAGCATTTAAGAAAAAAAATGTTTCATCAATATTTTAGGAAAGGGGCACCCCTTTGCAAAAAATTAATTATTTGGTTGAAACACAATTTTACCCAATTTTGCCCAAAAGGCGTTTATTTCTAATAAGCAAGTATTGAAATGAGTTTCAAATGCTAAGAAGCTTCCGAAAAATCTCAAATCGCAAGCATTTAAGAAAAAAAATTTGTCGTCAATATTTTAGGAAAGGGGTACCCCTTTGCAATACATAAATATTTTGGTTAAAACACAATTTTACCCGACTTTGCCCAAAAGGCGTTCATTTCTAATAAGCAAGTATTGAAAGGAGATTCAAATGCGAAGAAGCTTCCGAAAAATCTCAAATCGCAAGCATTTAAGAAAAAAAATGTTTCATCAATATTTTAGGAAAGGGGCACCCCTTTGCAAAAAATTAATTATTTGGTTGAAACACAATTTTACCCAATTTTGCCCAAAAGGCGTTTATTTCTAATAAGCAAGTATTGAAATGAGTTTCAAATGCGAAGAAGCTTCCGAAAAATCTCAAATCGGAAGCATTTAAGAAAAAAAATTGTTCATCAATATTTTAGGAAAGGGGTACCCCTTTGCAATACATAAATTTTTTGGTTAAAACACAATTTTACCCGACTTTGCCCAAAAGGCGTTCATTTCTAATAAGCAAGTATTGAAAGGAGATTCAAATGCGAAGAAGCTTCCGAAAAATCTCAAATCGCAAGCATTTAAGAAAAAAATTTGTTATCAATATTTTAGGAAAGGGGTACGTACGCCTTTGCAAAAAATACATTTTTTGGTTGAAACACAATTTTACCTGACTTTGCCCAAAAGGCGTTAATTTCTAATAGGCAAGTGTTGAAAGGAGTTTCAAATGCGAAGAAGCTTCCGAAAAATCCCAAATCGCAAGCATTTAAGAAAAAAATTTGTCATCAATATTTTAGGAAAGGGGTACCCCTTTGCAATAAACAAATTTTTTGGTTGAAACACAATTTTACTCAATTTTGCCCAAAAGGCGTTAATTTCTAATAGGCAAGTGTTGAAAGGAGTTTCAAATGCGAAGAAGCTTCCGAAAAATCTCAAATCGCAAGCATTTAAGAAAAAAAAATGTTTCATCAATATTTGAGGAAAGGGGTATCCCTTTGCAATAAATAAATTTTTTGGTTGAAACACAATTTTGCCCGACTTTGCCCAAAAGGCGTTCATTTCTAATAAGCAAGTATTAAAAGGAGATTCAAATGTGAAGAAGCTTCCGAAAAATCTCAAATCGCAAGCATTTAAGAAAAAATATGTTTCATCAATATTTTAGGAAAGGGGTACCCCTTTGCAATACATAAATTTTTTGGTTGAAACACAATTTTTCCCGACTTTGCCCAAAAGGCGTTCATTTCTAATAAGCAAGTATTAAAAGGAGATCAAATGCTAAGAAGCTTCCAAAAAATCGCAAGCATTTAAGAAAAAAAATTTGTCGTCAATATTTTAGGAAAGGGATACCCCTTTGCAATACATAAATATTTTGGTTAAAACACAATTTTACCCGACTTTGCCCAAAAGGCGTTCATTTCTAATAAGCAAGTATTGAAAGGAGATTCAAATGCGAAGAAGCTTCCGAAAAATCTCAAATCGCAAGCATTTAAGAAAAAAAATGTTTCATCAATATTTTAGGAAAGGGGCACCCCTTTGCAAAAAATTAATTATTTGGTTGAAACACAATTTTACCCAATTTTGCCCAAAAGGCGTTTATTTCTAATAAGCAAGTATTGAAATGAGTTTCAAATGCGAAGAAGCTTCCGAAAAATCTCAAATCGGAAGCATTTAAGAAAAAAAATTGTTCATCAATATTTTAGGAAAGGGGTACCCCTTTGCAATACATAAATTTTTTGGTTAAAACACAATTTTACCCGACTTTGCCCAAAAGGCGTTCATTTCTAATAAGCAAGTATTGAAAGGAGATTCAAATGCGAAGAAGCTTCCGAAAAATCTCAAATCGCAAGCATTTAAGAAAAAAATTTGTTATCAATATATTAGGAAAGGGTACCAAGCAAGCATTTAAGATAAATTTTTTGGTTGAAACACAATTTTACCCGACTTTTCCCAAAAGGTGTTCATTTCTAATAAGCAAGTATTGAAATGAGATTAAAATGCGAAGAAGCTTCCGAAAAATCTCAAATCGGAAGCATTTAAGAAAAAAAAATTTTTCATTAATATTTTAGGAAAGGGGTACCCCTTTGCAATAAACAAATTTTTTGGTTGAAACACAATTTTACTCAATTTTGCCCAAAAGGCGTTAATTTCTAATAGGCAAGTGTTGAAAGAAGTTTCAAATGCGAAGAAGCTTCCGAAAAATCCCAAATCGCAAGCATTTAAGAAAAAAATTTGTCATCAATATTTTAGGAAAGGGGTGCCCCTTTGCAATACATAAATTTTTTGGTTGAAACACAATTTTACCCAATTTTGCCCAAAAGGCGTTCATTTCTAATAAGTAAGTATTGAAATGAGTTTCAAATGCGAAGAAGCTTCCGAAAAATCTCAAATCGCAAGCATTTAAGAAAAACATTTGTCATCAATATTTTAGGAAAGGGGTACCCCTTTGCAATACATAAATTTTTTGGTTGAAACACAATTTTACCCAATTTTGCCCAAAAGGCGTTCATTTCTAATAAGCAAATATTGAAATGAGATTCAAATGCGAAGAAGCATCCGAAAAATCTCAAATCGCAAGCATTTAAGAAAAAAAAATTTTTCATCAATATATTAGGAAAGGGTACCCCTTTGCAAAAAATGAATTTTTTGGTTGAAACACAATTTTACCCAATTTTGCCCAAAAGGCGTTCATTTCTAATAAGCAAGTATTGAAATGAGTTTCTAATGCGAAAAAGCTTCCGAAAAATCTCAAATCGCAAGCATTTAAGAAAAAAAATTTCATCAATATTTTAGGAAAGGGGTACGCCTTTGCAATACATAAATTTTTTGGTTGAAACACAATTTTACCCTACTTTGCCCAAAAGGCGTTTATTTCTAATAAGCAAGTATTGAAAGGAGATTCAAATGCGAAGAAGCTTCCGAAAAATCTCAAATCGCAAGCATTTAAGAAAAAAAAATTTTTTCATCAATATTTTAGAAAAGGGGTACCCCTTTGCAATAAATAAATTTTTTGGTTGAAACACAATTTTGCCCGACTTTGCCCAAAATGCGTTCATTTCTAATAAGCAAGTATTGAAATGAGTTTCAAATGCGAAGAAGCTTTCGAAAAATCTCAAATCGCAAGCATTCAAGAAAAAAAATTTTTCATCAATATTTTAGGAAAGGGGTACCCCTTTGCAATACATATATTTTTTGGATGAAACACAACTTTTCCCGACTTTGCCCAAAATGCGTTCATTTCTAATAAGCAAGTATTGAAAGGAGATTCAAATGCGAAGAAGCTTCCGAAAAATCTCAAATCGCAAGCATTTAAGAAAAAAAATTTTTCATCAATATATTAGCAAAGGGGTACCCCTTTGCAATAAATAAATTTTTTGGTTGAAACACAATTTTACCCAATTTTGCCCAAAAGGCGTTCATTTCTTATAAGCAAGTATTGAAATGAGTTTCAAATGCGAAGAAGCTTCCGAAAAATCTCAAATCGCAAGCATTTATGAAAAAAAAAATTGTTCATCAATATTTTAGGAAAGGGGTACCCCTTTACAATAAATACATTTTTTGGTTGAAACACAATTTTACCTTACTTTGCCCAAAAGGCGTTCATTTCTAATAAGCAAGTATTGAAAGGAGATTCAAATGCGAAAAAGCTTCCGAGAAATCTCAAATCGCAAGCATTTAAGAAAAAAATTTGTTATCAATATTTTAGGAAAGGGGTATCCCTTTGCAATAAATAAATTTTTTGGTTAAAACACAATTTTACCCAATTTTGCCCAAAAGGCGTTTATTTCTAATAAGCAAGTATTGAAATGAGATTAAAATGCGAAGAAGCTTCCGAAAAATCTCAAATCGCAAGCATTTAAGAAAAAAAATTTTTTATCAATATTTTAGGAAAGGGGTACTCCTTTGCAATAAATAAATTTGTTGGTTGAAACACAATTTTACTCAATTTTGCCCAAAAGGCGTTCATTTCTAATAAGAAAGTATTGAAATGAGTTTCAAATGCGAAGAAGCTTCCGAAAAATTTCAAATCGCAAGCATTTATGAAAAAAAAAATTGTTCATCAATATTTGAGGAAAGGGGTACCCCTTTGCAATAAATAAATTTTTTGGTTGAACCACAATTTTACCCGACTTTGCCCAAAAGGCGTTCATTTCTAATAAGCAAGTATTGAAAGGAGATTCAAATGCGAAGAAGCTTCCGAAAAATCTCAAATCGCAAGCATTTAAGAAAAAAAAATTTTTCATCAATATTTTAGGAAGGGGTACCCCTTTGCAATAAATAAATTTTTTGGTTGAAACTTAATTTTACCCAATTTTGTCCAAAAGGCGTTTATTTCTAATAAGCAAGTATTGAAATGAGATTAAAATGGGAAGAAGCTTCCGAAAAATCTCAAATCGCAAGCATTTAAGAAAAAAAAAATTTTCATCAATATTTTAGGAAAGGGGTACCCCTTTGCAATACATAAATTTGTTGATTGAAACACAATTTTACCAGACTTTGCTCAAAAGGCGTTTATTTCTAATAAGCAAGTATTGAAAGGAGATACAAATGCGGAGAAGCTTCCGAAAAATCTCGAATCGCAAGCATTTAAGAAAAACAATTTTTTATCAATATTTTAGGAAAGGGGTACCCCTTTGCAATACATAAATTTTTTGGTTGAAACACAGTTTTACCAAATTTTGCCCAAAAGGCGTTCATTTCTAATAAGCAAGTATTAAAAGGAGATTCAAATGCTAAGAAGCTTCCGAAAAATCTCAAATCGCAAGCATTTAAGAAAAAAAAATGTTTCATCAATATTTTAGGAAAGGGGTACGCCTTTGCAAGGAATTAATTTTTTGGTTGAAACACAATTTTACCCAATTTTGCCCAAAAGGCGTTCATTTCTAATAAGCAAGTATTGAAAGGAGATTCAAATGCGAAGAAGCTTCCGAAGAATCTTAAATCGCAAGCATTTAAGAAAAAAAAAATTTTCATCAATTTCTAGGAAAGGGGTACACCCCTTTGCAATACATAAATTTTTTGGTTGAAACACAATTTTACCCGACTTTTCCCAAAAGGCGTTCATTTCTAATAAGCAAGTATTGAAATGAGTTTCAAATGCGAAGAAGCTTCCGAAAAATCTCAAATCGCAAGCATTTATGAAAAAAAAAATTGTTCATCAATATTTTAGGAAAGGGGTACCCCTTTACAATAAATACATTTTTTGGTTGAAACACAATTTTACCTGACTTTGCCCAAAAGGCGTTCATTTCTAATAAGCAAGTATTGAAAGGAGATTCAAATGCGAAAAAGCTTCCGAGAAATCTCAAATCGCAAGCATTTAAGAAAAAAATTTGTTATCAATATTTTAGGAAAGGGGTATCCCTTTGCAATAAATAAATTTTTTGGTTAAAACACAATTTTACCCAATTTTGCCCAAAAGGCGTTTATTTCTAATAAGCAAGTATTGAAAGGAGATTCAAATGCGAAGAAGCTTCCGAAAAATCTCAAATCGCAAGCATTTAAGAAAAAAAAATTTTTCATCAATATTTTTTGCCTTTGCAAAAAATGAATTTTTTGGTTGAAACACAATTTTACCCGACTTTGCCCAAAAGGCGTTTATTTCTAATAAGCAAGTATTGAAATGAGATTAAAATGCGAAGAAGCTTCCGAAAAATCTCAAATCGCAAGCATTTAAGAAAAAAAATTTTTTATCAATATTTTAGGAAAGGGGTACTCCTTTGCAATAAATAAATTTGTTGGTTGAAACACAATTTTACCCAATTTTGCCCAAAAGGCGTTCATTTCTAATAAGCAAGTATTGAAATGAGTTTCAAATGCGAAGAAGCTTCCGAAAAATCTCAAATCGCAAGCATTTATGAAAAAAAAAATTGTTCATCAATATTTTAGGAAAGGGGTACCCCTTTACAATAAATACATTTTTTGGTTGAAACACAATTTTACCTGACTTTGCCCAAAAGGCGTTCATTTCTAATAAGCAAGTATTGAAAGGAGATTCAAATGCGAAAAAGCTTCCGAGAAATCTCAAATCGCAAGCATTTAAGAAAAAAATTTGTTATCAATATTTTAGGAAAGGGGTACCCCTTTGCAAGGAATTAATTTTTTGGTTGAAACACAATTTTACCCAATTTTGCCCAAAAGGCGTTCATTTCTAATAAGCAAGCATTGAAATGAGTTTCAAATGCTAAGAAGCTTCCGAAAAATCTCAAATCGAAAGCATTTAAGAAAAAAAAATTGTTCATCAATATTTTAGGAAAGGGGTACCCCTTTGCAATAAATAATATTTTTGGTTGAAACACAATTTTACCCGACTTTGCCCAAAAGGCGTTAATTTCTAATAAGCAAGTATTGAAATGAGTTTCAAATGCGAAGAAGCTTTCGAAAAATCTCAAATCGCAAGCATTTAAGAAAAAATATGTTTCATCAATATTTTAGGAAAGGGGTACCCCTTTGCAATACATAAATTTTTTGGTTGAAACACAATTTTACCAGACTTTGCCCAAAAGGCGTTTATTTCTAATAAGCATATATTGAAAGGAGATTCAAATGCTAAGAAGCTTCCGAAAAATCTCAAATCGAAAGCATTTAAGAAAAACATTTTTCATCAATATTTTAGGAAGGGGTACCCCTTTGCAATAAATTAATTTTTTGGTTGAAACACAATTTTACTTAATTTTGCCCAAAAGGCGTTCATTTCTAATAAGCAAGTATTGAAATGAGATTCAAATGCGAAGAAGCTTCCGAAAAATCTCAAATCGCAAGCATTTAAGAAAAAAAAATTTTTCATCAATATTTTAGGAAAGGGGTACCCCTTTGCAATACATAAATTTGTTGGTTGAAACACAATTTTACCCAATTTTGCCCAAAAGGCGTTTATTTGTAATAAGCAAGTATTGAAATGAGTTTCAAATGCGAAAAAGCTTCCGAGAAATCTCAAATCGCAACCATTTAAGTAAAAAAATATGTTCCATCAATATTTTAGGAAAGGGGTACCCCTTTGCAATAAACAAATTTTTTGGTTGAAACTTAATTTTACCCAATTTTGTCCAAAAGGCGTTCATTTCTAATAAGCAAGTATTGAAATGAGTTTCAAATGCGAAGAAGCTTCCGAAAAATCTCAAATCGCAAGCATTTGAGAAAGAAAAAATTATCATCAATATTTTAGGAAAGAGGTACCCCTTTGCAATAAATAAATTTTTTGGTTAAAACACAATTTTACCCGACTTTGCCCAAAAGGCATTCATTTCTAATAAGCATATATTGAAAGGAGATTCAAATGCTAAGAAGCTTCCGAAAAATCTCAAATCGGAAGCATTTAAGAAAAAAAATTGTTCATCAATATTTTAGGAAAAGGGTACCCCTTTGCAATACATAAATTTTTTGGTTAAAACACAATTTTACCCGACTTTGCCCAAAAGGCGTTCATTTCTAATAAGCAAGTATTGAAAGGAGATTCAAATGCGAAGAAGCTTCCGAAAAATCTCAAATCGCAAGCATTTAAGAAAAAAATTTGTTATCAATATTTTAGGAAAGGGTACCAAGCAAGCATTTAAGATAAATTTTTTGGTTGAAACACAATTTTACCCGACTTTTCCCAAAAGGCGTTCATTTCTAATAAGCAAGTATTGAAATGAGTTTCAAATGCGAAGAAGCTTCCGAAAAATCTCAAATCGCAAGCATTTATGAAAAAAAAAATTGTTCATCAATATTTTAGTAAAGGGGTACCCCTTTACAATAAATACATTTTTTGGTTGAAACGCAATTTTACCTGACTTTGCCCAAAAGGCGTTCATTTCTAATAAGCAAGTATTGAAAGGAGATTCAAATGCGGAAAAGCTTCCGAGAAATCTCAAATCGCAAGCATTTAAGAAAAAAATTTGTTATCAATATTTTAGGAAAGGGGTATCCCTTTGCAATAAATAAATTTTTTGGTTAAAACACAATTTTACCCAATTTTGCCCAAAAGGCGTTTATTTCTAATAAGCAAGTATTGAAAGGAGATTCAAATGCGAAGAAGCTTCCGAAAAATCTCAAATCGCAAGCATTTAAGAAAAAAAAATTTTTCATCAATATTTTAGGAAAGGGTACGCCTTTGCAAAAAATGAATTTTTTGGTTGAAACACAATTTTAGCCGACTTTGCCCAAAAGGCGTTCATTTCTAATAAGCAAGTATTGAAATGAGTTTCAAATGCGAAGAAGCTTCCGAAAAATCTCAAATCGCAAGCATTTAAGAAAAAAAATTTTTCATCAATATTTTAGGAAAGGGGTACCCCTTTGCAATAAATAATATTTTTGGTTGAAACACAATTTTACCCGACTTTGCCCAAAAGGCGTTCATTTCTAATAAGCAAGTATTAAAAGGAGATTCAAATGCTAAAAAGCTTCCGAAAAATCTCAAATCGCAAGCATTTAAGAAAAAAATTTGTTATTAATATTTTAGGAAAGGGGTACCCCTTTGCAATACATAAATTTTTTGGTTGAAACACAATTTTACCAGACTTTGCCCAAAAGGCGTTTATTTCTAATAATCAAGTATTAAAAGGAGATTCAAATGCTAAGAAGCTTCCGAAAAATCTCAAATCGCAAGCATTTAAGAAAAAAAATGTTTCATCAATATTTTAGGAAAGGGGTACGCCTTTGCAAGGAATTAATTTTTTGGTTGAAACACAATTTTACCCAATTTTGCCCAAAAGGCGTTCATTTCTAATAAGCAAGTATTGAAATGAGATTCAAATGCGGAGAAGCTTCCGAAAAATCTCGAATCGCAAGCATTTAAGAAAAAAAAATGTTTCATCAATATTTGAGGAAAAAGGTACCCCTTTGCAATAAATAAATTTTTTGGTTGAAACACAGTTTTACCCAATTTTGCCCAAAAGGCGTTCATTTCTAATAAGCAAGTATTGAAAGGAGATTCAAATGCGAAGAAGCTTCCGAAAAATCTCAAATCGCAAGCATTTAAGAAAAAAATTTGTTATCAATATTTTAGGAAATTGGTACCCCTTTGCAATAAATAAATTTTTTGGTTGAAACACAGTTTTACCCAATTTTGCCCAAAAGGCATTCATTTCTAATAAGCATATATTGAAAGGAGATTCAAATGCTAAGAAGCTTCCGAAAAATCTCAAATCGCAGGCATTTAAGAAAAAAAAATTTTTCATCAATATTTTAGGAAAGGGTACGCCTTTGCAAAAAATGAATTTTTTGGTTGAAACACAATTTTACCCGACTTTGCCCAAAAAGCGTTTATTTCTAATAAGCAAGTATTGAAATGAGATTAAAATGCGAAGAAGCTTCCGAAAAATCTCAAATCGCAAGCATTTAAGAAAAAAAAATTTTTCATCAATATTTTAGGAAAGTGGTACCCCTTTGCAATAAATAATATTTTTGGTTGAAACACAATTTTACCCGACTTTGCCCAAAAGGCGTTCATTTCTAATAAGCAAGTATTAAAAGGAGATTCAAATGCTAAGAAGCTTCCGAAAAATCTCAAATCGCAAGCATTTAAGAAAAAAATTTGTTATCAATATTTTAGGAAAGGGGTACCCCTTTGCAATACATATATTTTTTGGATGAAACACAACTTTTCCCGACTTTGCCCAAAATGCGTTCATTTCTAATAAGCAAGTATTGAAATGAGTTTCAAATGCGAAGAAGCTTCCGAAAAATCTCAAATCGCAAGCATTTAAGAAAAAAAAATGTTTTATCAATATTTTAGGAAAGGGGTACGCCTTTGCAAGGAATTAATTTTTTGGTTGAAACACAATTTTACCCAATTTTGCCCAAAAGGCGTTCATTTCTAATAAGCAAGTATTGAAAGGAGATTCAAATGCGAATAAGCTTCCGAAGAATCTTAAATCGCAAGCATTTAAGAAAAAAAAAATTTTCATCAATTTCTAGGAAAGGGGTACACCCCTTTGCAATACATAAATTTTTTGGTTGAAACACAATTTTACCCGACTTTGCCCAAAAGGCGTTCATTTCTAATAAGCAAGTATTGAAATGAGTTTTAAATGCGAAGAAGCTTCCGAGAAATCTCAAATCGCAAGCATTTAAGAAAAAAATTTGTTATCAATATTTTAGGAAAGGGGTACCCCTTTGCAATACATATATTTTTTGGATGAAACACAACTTTTCCCGACTTTGCCCAAAATGCGTTCATTTCTAATAAGCAAGTATTGAAATGAGTTTCAAATGCGAAGAAGCTTCCGAAAAATCTCAAATCGCAAGCATTTAAGAAAAAAAAATGTTTCATCAATATTTTAGGAAAGGGGTACGCCTTTGCAAGGAATTAATTTTTTGGTTGAAACACAATTTTACCCAATTTTGCCCAAAAGGCGTTCATTTCTAATAAGCAAGTATTGAAATGAGTTTCAAATGCGAAGAAGCTTCCGAGAAATCTCAAATCGCAAGCATTTAAGAAAAAAAAATTTTTCATCAATATTTTAGGAAAGGGTACCAAGCAAGCATTTAAGATAAATTTTTTGGTTGAAACACAATTTTACCCGACTTTTCCCAAAAGGCGTTCATTTCTAATAAGCAAGTATTGAAATGAGTTTCAAATGCGAAGAAGCTTTCGAAAAATCTCAAATCGCAAGCATTTATGAAAAAAAAAATTGTTCATCAATATTTTAGGAAAGGGGTACCCCTTTACAATAAATACATTTTTTGGTTGAAACACAATTTTACCTGACTTTGCCCAAAAGGCGTTCATTTCTAATAAGCAAGTATTGAAAGGAGATTCAAATGCGAAAAAGCTTCCGAGAAATCTCAAATCGCAAGCATTTAAGAAAAAAATTTGTTATCAATATTTTAGGAAAGGGGTATCCCTTTGCAATAAATAAATTTTTTGGTTAAAACACAATTTTACCCAATTTTGCCCAAAATGCGTTCATTTCTAATAAGCAAGTATTGAAATGAGTTTCAAATGCGAAGAAGCTTCCGAAAAATCTCAAATCGCAAGCATTTAAGAAAAAATATGTTTCATCAATATTTTAGGAAAGGGGTACGTACGCCTTTGCAAAAAATAAATTTTTTGGTTGAAACACAATTTTACCCGACTTTGCCCAAAAGGCGTTCGTGTCTAATAAGCAAGTATTGAAATGAGATTCAAATGCGAAGAAGCTTCCGAAAAATCTCAAATCGCAAGCATTTAAGAAAAAAAAATTTTTCATCAATATTTTAGGAAAGGGTTACGTACCCCTTTGCAATACATAAATTTGTTGGTTGAAACACAATTTTACCCAATTTTGCCCAAAAGGCGTTTATTTCTAATAAGCATATATTGAAAGGAGATTCAAATGCTAAGAAGCTTCCGAAAAATCTCAAATCGGAAGCATTTAAGAAAAAAAAATGTTCATCAATATTTTAGGAAAGGGGTACCCCTTTGCAATAAATAAATTTTTTGGTTGAACCACAATTTTACCCAATTTTGCCCAAAAGGCGTTTATTTCTAATAAGCATATATTGAAAGGAGATTCAAATGCTAAGAAGCTTCCGAAAAATCTCAAATCGGAAGCATTTAAGAAAAAAAAATTGTTCATCAATATTTTAGGAAAGGGGTACCCCTTTGCAATAAATAAATTTTTTGGTTGAACCACAATTTTACCCAATTTTGTCCAAAAGGCGTTCATTTCTAATAAGCAAGTATTGAAATGACATTCAAATGCGAAGAAGCTTCCGAAAAATCTCAAATCGGAAGCATTTAAGAAAAAAAAATGTTTCATCAATATTTAAGGAAGGGGTACCCCTTTGCAATACATATATTTTTTGGATGAAACACAACTTTTCCCGACTTTGCCCAAAATGCGTTCATTTCTAATAAGCAAGAATTGAAAGGAGATTCAAATGCGAAGAAGCTTCCGAAGAATCTTAAATCGCAAGCATTTAAGAAAAAAAAAATTTTCATTAATTTCTAGGAAAGGGGTACACCCCTTTGCAATACATAAATTTTTTGATTGAAACACAATTTTACCCGACTTTGCCAAAAGGCGTTCATTTCTAATAAGCAAGTATTGAAATGAGTTTCAAATGCGAAGAAGCTTTCGAAAAATCTCAAATCGCAAGCATTCAAGAAAAAAAATTTTTCATCAATATTTTAGGAAAGGGGTACCCCTTTGCAATACATATATTTTTTGGATGAAACACAACTTTTCCCGACTTTGCCCAAAATGCGTTCATTTCTAATAAGCAAGTATTGAAATGAGTTTCAAATGCGAAGAAGCTTCCGAAAAATCTCAAATCGCAAGCATTTAAGAAAAAAAAATGTTTCATCAATATTTTAGGAAAGGGGTACGCCTTTGCAAGGAATTAATTTTTTGGTTGAAACACAATTTTACCCAATTTTGCCCAAAAAGCGTTCATTTCTAATAAGCAAGTATTGAAAGGAGATTCAAATGCGAAGAAGCTTCCGAAGAATCTTAAATCGCAAGCATTTAAGAAAAAAAAATTTTCATCAATTTCTAGGAAAGGGGTACACCCCTTTGCAATACATAAATTTTTTGGTTGAAACACAATTTTACCCGACTTTGCCCAAAAGGCGTTCATTTCTAAT
This sequence comes from Linnaemya tessellans, assembly GCA_951800035.1. Classification (NCBI taxonomy): domain Eukaryota; kingdom Metazoa; phylum Arthropoda; class Insecta; order Diptera; family Tachinidae; genus Linnaemya; species Linnaemya tessellans. The sequence goes on along the minus strand of OX637537.1, from coordinate 5,014,324 downwards.
AAGCAAGTATTGAAAGGAGATTCAAATGCGAAAAAGCTTCCGAGAAATCTCAAATCGCAAGCATTTAAGAAAAAAAAATTTTTCATCAATATTTTAGGAAAGGGTACCAAGCAAGCATTTAAGATAAATTTTTTGGTTGAAACACAATTTTACCCGACTTTTCCCAAAAGGCGTTCATTTCTAATAAGCAAGTATTGAAATGAGTTTCAAATGCGAAGAAGCTTCCGAAAAATCTCAAATCGCAAGCATTTAAGAAAAAAAAATGTTTCATCAATATTTTAGGAAAGGGGTGCCCCTTTGCAATACATAAATTTTTTGGTTGAAACACAGTTTTACCAAATTTTGCCCAAAAGGCGTTCATTTCTAATAAGCAAGTATTGAAATGAGATTTAAATGCGAAGAAGCTTTCGAAAAATCTCAAATCGGAAGCATTTAAGAAAAAAATATGTTCCATCAATATTTTAGGAAAGGGTACGCCTATGCAATAAATAAATTTTTTGGTTGAAACACAATTTTACCCGACTTTGCCAAAAGGCGTTCATTTCTAATAAGCAAGTATTGAAATGAGTTTCAAATGCGAAAAAGCTTTCGAAAAATCTCAAATCGCAAGCATTCAAGAAAAAAAATTTTTCATCAATATTTTAGGAAAGGGGTACCCCTTTGCAATACATAAATTTGTTGGTTGAAACACAATTTTACCCAATTTTGCCCAAAAGGCGTTTATTTCTAATAAGCATATATTGAAAGGAGATTCAAATGCTAAGAAGCTTCCGAAAAATCTCAAATCGGAAGCATTTAAGAAAAAAAATTGTTCATCAATATTTTAGGAAAGGGGTACCCCTTTGCAATAAATAAATTTTTTGGTTGAACCATAATTTTACCCAATTTTGCCCAAAAGGCGTTTATTTCTAATAAGCATATATTGAAAGGAGATTCAAATGCTAAGAAGCTTCCGAAAAATCTCAAATCGGAAGCATTTAAGAAAAAAAATTGTTCATCAATATTTTAGGAAAGGGGTACCCCTTTGCAATAAATAAATTTTTTGGTTGAACCACAATTTTACCCAATTTTGTCCAAAAGGCGTTCATTTCTAATAAGCAAGTATTGAAATGACATTCAAATGCGAAGAAGCTTCCGAAAAATCTCAAATCGGAAGCATTTAAGAAAAAAAAATTGTTCATCAATATTTAAGGAAGGTGTACCCCTTTGCAATACATATATTTTTGGATGAAACACAACTTTTCCCGACTTTGCCCAAAATGCGTTCATTTCTAATAAGCAAGTATTGAAAGGAGATTCAAATGCGAAGAAGCTTCCGAAGAATCTTAAATCGCAAGCATTTAAGAAAAAAAAAATTTTCATCAATTTCTAGGAAAGGGGTACACCCCTTTGCAATACATAAATTTTTTGGTTGAAACACAATTTTACCCGACTTTGCCAAAAGGCGTTCATTTCTAATAAGCAAGTACTGAAATGAGTTTCAAATGCGAAGAAGCTTTCGAAAAATCTCAAATCGCAAGCATTCAAGAAAAAAAATTTTCATCAATATTTTAGGAAAGGGGTACCCCTTTGCAATACATATATTTTTTGGATGAAACACAATTTTTCCCGACTTTGCCCAAAATGCGTTCATTTCTAATAAGCAAGTATTGAAATGAGTTTCAAATGCGAAGAAGCTTCCGAAAAATCTCAAATCGCAAGCATTTAAGAAAAAAAAATGTTTCATCAATATTTTAGGAAAGGGGTACGCCTTTGCAAGGAATTAATTTTTTGGTTGAAACACAATTTTACCCAATTTTGCCCAAAAGGCGTTCATTTCTAATAAGCAAGTATTGAAAGGAGATTCAAATGCGAAGAAGCTTCCGAAGAATCTTAAATCGCAAGCATTTAAGAAAAAAAAAATTTTCATCAATTTCTAGGAAAGGGGTACACCCCTTTGCAATACATAAATTTTTTGGTTGAAACACAATTTTACCCGACTTTGCCCAAAAGGCGTTCATTTCTAATAAGCAAGTATTGAAATGAGTTTCAAATGCGAAGAAGCTTCCGAAAAATCTCAAATCGCAAGCATTTATGAAAAAAAAAAATTGTTCATCAATATTTTAGGAAAGGGATACCCCTTTACAATAAATACATTTTTTGGTTGAAACACAATTTTACCTGACTTTGCCCAAAAGGCGTTCATTTCTAATAAGCAAGTATTGAAAGGAGATTCAAATGCGAAAAAGCTTCCGAGAAATCTCAAATCGCAAGCATTTAAGAAAAAAATTTGTTATCAATATTTTAGGAAAGGGGTATCCCTTTGCAATAAATAAATTTTTTGGTTAAAACACAATTTTACCCAATTTTGCCCAAAAGGCGTTTATTTCTAATAAGCAAGTATTGAAAGGAGATTCAAATGCGAAGAAGCTTCCGAAAAATCTCAAATCGCAAGCATTTAAGAAAAAAAAATTTTTCATCAATATTTTAGGAAAGGGGTGCCCCTTTACAATAAATACATTTTTTGGTTGAAACACAATTTTACCTGACTTTGCCCAAAAGGCGTTCATTTCTAATAAGCAAGTATTGAAAGGAGATTCAAATGCGAAGAAGCTTCCAATAAATCTTAAATCGCAAGCATTTAAGAAAAAAAATTGTTCATCAATATTTTAGGAAAGGGGTACCCCTTTACAATAAATACATTTTTTGGTTGAAACACAATTTTACCCAATTTTGCCCAAAAGGCGTTTATTTCTAATAAGCATATATTGAAAGGAGATTCAAATGCTAAGAAGCTTCCGAAAAATCTCAAATCGGAAGCATTTAAGAAAAAAAATTGTTCATCAATATTTAAGGAAGGGGTACCCCTTTGCAATAAATAAATTTTTTGGTTGAACCACAATTTTACCCAATTTTGTCCAAAAGGCGTTCATTTCTAATAAGCAAGTATTGAAATGACATTCAAATGCGAAGAAGCTTCCGAAAAATCTCAAATCGGAAGCATTTAAGAAAAAAAAATGTTTCATCAATATTTAAGGAAGGGGTACCCCTTTGCAATACATATATTTTTTGGATGAAACACAACTTTTCCCGACTTTGCCCAAAATGCGTTCATTTCTAATAAGCAAGTATTGAAAGGAGATTCAAATGCGAAGAAGCTTCCGAAGAATCTTAAATCGCAAGCATTTAAGAAAAAAAAATTTTCATCAATTTCTAGGAAAGGGGTACACCCCTTTGCAATACATAAATTTTTTGGTTGAAACACAATTTTACCCGACTTTGCCAAAAGGTGTTCATTTCTAATAAGCAAGTATTGAAATGAGTTTCAAATGCGAAGAAGCTTCCGAAAAATCTCAAATCGGAAGCATTTAAGAAAAAAAAATTTTTCATCAATATTTTAGGAAAGGGTACCAAGCAAGCATTTAAGATAAATTTTTTGGTTGAAACACAATTTTACCCGACTTTTCCCAAAAGGCGTTCATTTCTAATAAGCAAGTATTGAAATGAGTTTCAAATGCGAAGAAGCTTCCGAAAAATCTCAAATCGCAAGCATTTATGAAAAAAAAAATTGTTCATCAATATTTTAGGAAAGGGGTACCCCTTTACAATAAATACATTTTTTGGTTGAAACACAATTTTACCTGACTTTGCCCAAAAGGCGTTCATTTCTAATAAGCAAGTATTGAAAGGAGATTCAAATGCGAAGAAGCTTCCAATAAATCTTAAATCGCAAGCATTTAAGAAAAAAAAATTGTTCATCAATATTTTAGGAAAGGGGTACCCCTTTACAATAAATACATTTTTTGGTTGAAACACAATTTTACCTGACTTTGCCCAAAAGGCGTTTATTTCTAATAAGCATATATTGAAAGGAGATTCAAATGCTAAGAAGCTTCCGAAAAATCTCAAATCGGAAGCATTTAAGAAAAAAAATTGTTCATCAATATTTTAGGAAAGGGGTACCCCTTTGCAATAAATAAATTTTTTGGTTGAACCACAATTTTACCCAATTTTGCCCAAAAGGCGTTTATTTCTAATAAGCATATATTGAAAGGAGTTTCAAATGCGAAGAAGCTTCCGAAAAATCTCAAATCGCAAGCATTTAAGAAAAAAAATTTTCATCAATATTTTAGGAAAGGGGTACCCCTTTGCAATAAATAAATTTTTTGGTTGAAACACAATTTTACCCGACTTTGCCAAAAGGCGTTCATTTCTAATAAGCAAGTATTGAAATGAGTTTCAAATGCGAAGAAGCTTTCGAAAAATCTCAAATCGCAAGCATTCAAGAAAAAAAATTTTTCATCAATATTTTAGGAAAGGGGTACCCCTTTGCAATACATATATTTTTTGGATGAAACACAACTTTTCCCGACTTTGCCCAAAATGCGTTCATTTCTAATAAGCAAGTATTGAAATGAGTTTCAAATGCGAAGAAGCTTCCGAAAAATCTCAAATCGCAAGCATTTAAGAAAAAAAATTTGTTATCAATATTTTAGGAAAGGGGTACCCCTTTGCAATACATAAATTTTTTGGTTGAAACACAATTTTACCCAATTTTGCCTAAAAGGCGTTCATTTCTAATAAGCAAGTATTGAAAGGAAAAATCTCAAATCGCAAGCATTTAAGAAAAAAATTTGTTATCAATATAATAGGAAAGGGTACCCCTTTGCAATACATAAATTTTTTGGTTGAAGCACAATTTTACCCGACTTTGCCCAAAAGGCGTTTATTTCTAATAAGCAAGTATTGAAATGAGATTCAAATGCGAAGAAGCTTCCGAAAAATCTCAAATCGCAAGCATTTAAGAAAAAAAAATTGTTCATCAATATTTTAGGAAAGGGGTACCCCTTTGCAATAAATAAATTGAAACACAATTTTACCCAATTTTGCCCAAAAGGCGTTCATTTCTAATAAGCAAGTATTGAAAGGAGATTCAAATGCGAAGAAGCTTCCGAAAAATCTCAAATCGCAAGCATTTAAGTAAAAAAATATGTTTCATCAATATTTTAGGAAAGGGGTACCCCTTTGCAATAAATTAATTTGTTGGTTGAAACACAATTTTACCCGACTTTGCCCAAAAGGCGTTCATTTCTAATAAGCAAGTATTGAAATGAGATTCAAATGCGAAGAAGCTTCCAATAAATCTTAAATCGCAAGCATTTAAGAAAAAAAAATTTTCATCAATATTTTAGGAAAGGGGTACCCCTTTGCAATAAATGAATTTTTTGGTTGAAACACAATTTTACCCGACTTTGCCAAAAGGCGTTCATTTCTAATAAGCAAGTATTAAAATGAGTTTCAAATGCGAAGAAGCTTCCGAAAAATCTCAAATCGAAAGCATTTAAGAAAAAAACATTTTTCATCAATATTTTAGGAAAGGGGTACCCCTTTGCAATAAATAAATTTTTTGGTTGAACCACAATTTTACCCAATTTTGTCCAAAAGGCGTTCATTTCTAATAAGCAAGTATTGAAATGACATTCAAATGCGAAGAAGCTTCCGAAAAATCTCAAATCGGAAGCATTTAAGAAAAAAAAATGTTTCATCAATATTTAAGGAAGGGGTACCCCTTTGCAATACATATATTTTTTGGATGAAACACAACTTTTCCCGACTTTGCCCAAAATGCGTTCATTTCTAATAAGCAAGTATTGAAAGGAGATTTAAATGCGAAGAAGCTTCCGAAAAATCTCAAATCGCAAGCATTCAAGAAAAAAAATTTTTCATCAATATTTTAGGAAAGGGGTACCCCTTTGCAATACATATATTTTTTGGATGAAACACAACTTTTCCCGACTTTGCCCAAAATGCGTTCATTTCTAATAAGCAAGTATTGAAATGAGTTTCAAATGCGAAGAAACTTCCGAAAAATCTCAAATCGCAAGCATTTAAGAAAAAAAAATGTTTCATCAATATTTTAGGAAAGGGGTGCCCCTTTGCAATACATAAATTTTTTGGTTGAAACACAGTTTTACCAAATTTTGCCCAAAAGGCGTTCATTTCTAATAAGCAAGTATTGAAATGAGATTCAAATGCGAAAAAGCTTTCGAAAAATCTCAAATCGGAAGCATTTAAGAAAAAAAATTGTTCATCAATATTTTAGGAAAGGGGTACCCCTTTGCAATAAATAAATTTTTTGGTTGAACCACAATTTTACCCAATTTTGCCCAAAAGGCGTTTATTTCTAATAAGCATATATTGAAAGGAGATTCAAATGCTAAGAAGCTTCCGAAAAATCTCAAATCGGAAGCATTTAAGAAAAAAAATTGTTCATCAATATTTTAGCAAAGGGGTACCCCTTTGCAATAAATAAATTTTTTGGTTGAACCACAATTTTACCCAATTTTGTCCAAAAGGCGTTCATTTCTAATAAGCAAGTATTGAAATGACATTCAAATGCGAAGAAGCTTCCGAAAAATCTCAAATCGGAAGCATTTAAGAAAAACAAGTAAAAACGTTATATTCGACCGGGTCGAATCTTAAATACCCTCCAAATATTTAGTAAGTGAATTTGATATGTTTAACTTGGTGGGACAGAGTTCCTTTATATAATATCGTACGTCAACGCCCACTAAAGGGGGCGGGGTTCAAAAATATACAATATCATGTTTTCCACAGACGAACGTATGGGCATTGCTAGACCGTCTTAGACTTCATCACAATTCTCTTTGGAGGCTATAAAAACTGTATTTTGGCGAGGTCGCTCTGGCAAGGGCTGTGGGGGAAACATTTCACCTTTGTCATAACACTCTAAAAATAAATGCTTGGGATAATTATATACAAAAAAAAAATTTCTTGTTTTTGATAGGGTCATTTAGAGGGCAAAGAGGGAGAGGGGGTAGGGCAGAAACAGATACACATAAAACTGTAAAAATAAATGCTTGGGATGATTATACACAAAATAAAAAAAAATGTATATTTATTTTTAATAGGGTCATTTAGCGGGCAAAGGGGGAGGAGGGGGTAGAGCAGCAACAGGCAGTCATAAAACTCTAAAGATAAATGCTTGGGATGATTATATACAAAATTAAAAAAAAAAAATTTTTTTTTTGGTAGGGTCATTTAGGGGGCAAAGGGGAAGGAGGGGGTAGGGCAGAGTAGTACCAGGTTTCGTCTCAGCTTCGTCATTAAAGCTTAAAAGTGTTATTTTTAAGGAATGTAGGCTTAAGTAAAACAATTTGTTAAAATTTTATGCTATTTTTGCATATAATAACGCCCACTAAAGTGGGCGGGGTCCACAAATAATTTTTTTTTATTTAATGGCTCCAAGTTTAAGGCGTTGGACCGTATTTGACATAAAAATATATCATTTGCTAAACAAAATAACCAAAAAACTTTAAAAATTATGTTGTTTTTTCTGGTTTGGTTTAGTTCTTCTTAGGGGAACTTTTTTCCCTCTTGCCCGATTTAGCCCATCTTCGAACTTAACCTGCTCTAAGTTTTAAAATATATTTATGCCAAATTTTAAGAGTCTAGCTCTTTTCGTTTGGACTGTATCGTGATTTCCACAGACGGACGGACGGACGGACGGACGGACATGCTCAGTTCGTCTTAGATTTCATCACTGATCAAGAATATATATACTTTATGGGGTCTGAGATGGATATTTCGATGCGTTACAAACGGAATGACAAAGTGAATATACCCTCCAAATTCTTTTTTGGAGGGTATAAAAAATGTTTCATCAATATTTAAGGAAGGGGTACCCCTTTGCAATACATATATTTTTTGGATGAAACACAACTTTTCCCGACTTTGCCCAAAATGCGTTCATTTCTAATAAGCATATATTGAAAGGAGATTCAAATGCTAAGAAGCTTCCGAAAAATCTCAAATCGAAAGCATTTAAGAAAAACATTTTTCATCAATATTTTAGGAAAGGGGTACCCCTTTGCAATAAATAAATATTTTGGTTGAAACACAATTTTACCCAATTTTGCCCAAAAGGCGTTTATTTCTAATAAGCAAGTATTGAAATGAGATTCAAATGCGAAGAAGCTTCCGAAAAATCTCAAATCGCAAGCATTTAAGAAAAAAAAAATTTTTCATCAATATTTTAGGAAAGGGGTACCCCTTTGCAATACATAAATTTTTTGGTTGAAACACAATTTTACCAGACTTTGCTCAAAAGGCGTTTATTTCTAATAAGCAAGTATTGAAAGGAGATACAAATGCGGAGAAGCTTCCGAAAAATCTCGAATCGCAAGCATTTAAGAAAAAAAAAATGTTTCATCAATATTTTAGGAAAGGGGTACCCCTTTGCAATACATAAATTTTTTGGTTGAAACACAATTTTACCAGACTTTGCCCAAAAGGCGTTCATTTCTAATAAGCAAGTATTGAAATGAGTTTCAAATGCGAAGAAGCTTCTGAAAAATCTCAAATCGCAAGCATTTAAGAAAAAAAGTTTTCATCAATATTTTAGGAAAGGGGTACCCCTTTGCAATAAATTAATTTGTTGGTTGAAACACAATTTTACCCGACTTTGCCCAAAATGCGTTCATTTCTAATAAGCAAGTATTGAAATGAGTTTCAAATGGGAAGAAGCTTCCGAAAAATCTCAAATCGCAAGCATTTAAGAAAAAAAATTTTTCATCAATATTTTAGGAAAGGGGTGCCCCTTTGCAATACATAAATTTTTTGGCTGAACCACAATTTTACCCGACTTTGCCCAAAAGGCGTTCATTTCTAATAAGCAAGTATTGAAAGGAGATTCAAATGCGAAGAAGCTTCCAAAAAATCTCAAATCGCAAGCATTTAAGAAAAAAAATTTCATCAATATTATAAGAAAGGGGTACGCCTTTGCAATAAATAAATATTTTGGTTGAAACACAATTTTACCCGACTTTGCCCAAAAGGCGTTTATTTCTAATAAGCAAGTATTGAAATGAGTTTCAAATGCGAAGAAGCTTCCAAAAAATCTCAAATTGCGAGAATTTAAGAAAAAAAAAATTTTCATCAATATTTTGGGAAAGGGGTACCCCTTTGCAATAAATAATTTTTTTGGTTGAAACACAATTTTACCCGACTTTGCCCAAAAGGCGTTCATTTTTAATAAGCAAGTATTGAAAGGAGATTCAAATGCGAAGAAGCTTCCGAAAAATCTCAAATCACAAGCATTTAAGAAAAAAAAATTTTCATTAATATTTAAGGAAAGGGGTACCCCTTTGCTATAAATAAATTTTTTGGTTGAAACACAATTTTACCAGACTTTCCTCAAAAGGCGTTTATTTCTAATAAGCAAGTATTGAAAGGAGATACAAATGCGGAGAAGCTTCCGAAAAATCTCGAATCGCAAGCATTTAAGAAAAAAATGTTTCATCAATATTTTAGGAAAGGGGAACCCCTTTGCAATAAATAAATTTGTTGGTTGAAACACAATTTTACCCGACTTTGCCCAAAAGGCGTTTATTTCTAATAAGCAAGTATTGAAAGGAGATTCAAATGCGAATAAGCTTCCGAAAAATCTCAAATCGGAAGCATTTAAGAAAAAAAATTGTTCATCAATATTTTAGGAAAGGGGTACCCCTTTGCAATAAATAAATTTTTGGTTGAAACACAATTTTGCCCGACTTTGCCCAAAATGCGTTCATTTCTAATAAGCAAGTATTGAAATGAGATTCAAATGCGAAGAAGCTTCCGAAAAATCTCAAATCGCAAGCATTTAAGAAAAAAATTTGTCATCAATATTTTAGGAAATTGGTACCCCTTTGCAATAAATAAATTTTTTGGTTGAAACACAATTTTAACCGACTTTGCCCAAAAGGCGTTCATTTCTAATAAGCAAGTATTGAAATGAGTTTCAAATGCGAAGAAGCTTCCGAAAAATCTCAAATCGCAAGCATTTATGAAAAAAAAAATTGTTCATCAATATTTTAGGAAAGGGGTACCCCTTTACAATAAATACATTTTTTGGTTGAAACACAATTTTACCTGACTTTGCCCAAAAGGCGTTTATTTCTAATAAGCATATATTGAAAGGAGATTCAAATGCTAAGAAGCTTCCGAAAAATCTCAAATCGCAAGCATTTAAGAAAAAATATGTTTCATCAATATTTTAGGAAAGGGGTACGTACGCCTTTGCAAAAAATAAATTTTTTGGTTGAAACACAATTTTACCCGACTTTGCCCAAAAGGCGTTCGTTTCTAATAAGCAAGTATTGAAATGAGATTCAAATGCGAAGAAGCTTCCGAAAAATCTCAAATCGCAAGCATTTAAGAAAAAAAAATTTTTCATCAATATTTTAGGAAAGGGGTACCCCTTTGCAATACATAAATTTGTTGGTTGAAACAAAATTTTACCCAATTTTGCCCAAAAGGCGTTTATTTCTAATAAGCATATATTGAAAGGAGATTCAAATGCTAAGAAGCTTCCGAAGAATCTTAAATCGCAAGCATTTAAGAAAAAAAGTTTTCATCAATATTTTAGGAAAGGGGTACCCCTTTGCTATAAATAAATTGAAACACAATTTTACCCAATTTTGCCCAAAAGGCGTTTATTTCTAATAAGCATATATTGAAAAGAGATTCAAATGCGAAGAAGCTTCCGAAAAATCTCAAATCGCAAGCATTTAAGAAAAAAAAATTGTTCATCAATATTTTAGGAAAGGGGTACCCCTTTGCAATAAATAAATTGAAACACAATTTTACCCAATTTTGCCCAAAAGGCGTTTATTTCTAATAAGCAAGTATTGAAAGGAGATTCAAATGCGAATAAGCTTCCGAAAAATCTCAAATCGGAAGCATTTAAGAAAAAAAATTGTTCATCAATATTTTAGGAAAGGGGTACCCCTTTGCAATAAATAAATTTTAGGTTGAAACACAATTTTGCCCGACTTTGCCCAAAATGCGTTCATTTCTAATAAGCAAGTATTGAAATGAGATTCAAATGCGAAGAAGCTTCCGAAAAATCTCAAATCGCAAGCATTTATGAAAAAAAAAATTGTTCATCAATATTTTAGGAAAGGGGTACCCCTTTACAATAAATACATTTTTTGGTTGAAACACAATTTTACCTGACTTTGCCCAAAAGGCGTTCATTTCTAATAAGCAAGTATTGAAATGAGTTTCAAATGCTAAGAAGCTTCCGAAAAATCTCAAATCGGAAGCATTTAAGAAAAAAAATTGTTCATCAATATTTTAGGAAAGGGGTACCCCTTTGCAATACATAAATTTTTTGGTTGAAACACAATTTTACACGACTTTGCCCAAAAGGCGTTCATTTCTAATAAGCAAGTATTGAAAGGAGATTCAAATGCGAAAAAGCTTCCGAGAAATCTCAAATCGCAAGCATTTAAGAAAAAAAAATTGTTCATCAATATTTTAGGAAAGGGGTACCCCTTTGCAATAAATAAATTTTTTGGTTGAAACACAATTTTACCTGACTTTGCCCAAAAGGCGTTTATTTCTAATAAGCATATATTGAAAGGAGATTCAAATGCTAAGAAGCTTCCGAAAAATCTCAAATCGCAAGCATTTAAGAAAAAAAAATGTTTCATCAATATTTTAGGAAAGGGGTACCCCTTTCCTAAAATATTGATGAACAATTTTTTTTTTCATAAATGCTTGCGATTTGAGATTTTTCGGAAGCTTCTTCGCATTTGAAACTCCTTTCAATACTTGCTTATTAGAAATGAACGCCTTTTGGGCAAAGTCGGGTAAAATTGTGGTTCAACCAAAAAATTTATTTATTGCAAAGGGGTACCCCTTTCCTAAAATATTGATGAAACATTTTTTTTTCTTAAATGCTTGCGATTTGAGATTTTTCGGAAGCTTCTTCGCATTTAAATCTCCTTTCAATACTTGCTTATTAGAAATAAACGCCTTTTGGGCAAAGTCTGGTAAAATTGTGTTTCAACCAAAAAATTTATGTATTGCAAAGGGGTACCCCTTTCCTAAAATATTGATGGAACATATTTTTTTTCTTAAATGCTTGCGATTTGAGATTTTTCGGAAGCTTCTTCGCATTTGAATCTCCTTTCAATACTTGCTTATTAGAAATAAACGCCTTTTGGGCAAAATTGGGTAAAATTGTGTTTTAACCAAAAAATTTATTTATTGCAAAGGGATACCCCTTTCCTAAAATATTGATAACAAATTTTTTTCTTAAATGCTTGCGATTTAAGATTTCTCGGAAGCTTTTTCGCATTTGAATCTCCTTTCAATACTTGCTTATTAGAAATGAACGCCTTTTGGGCGAAATTGGGTAAAATTGTGTTTTAACCAAAAAATTTATTTATTGCAAAGGGGTACCCCTTTCCTAAAATATTGATGAACAATTTTTTTTTTCATAAATGCTTGCGATTTGAGATTTTTCGGAAGCTTCTTCGCATTTGAAACTCATTTCAATACTTGCTTATTAGAAATGAACGCCTTTTGGGCAAAGTCGGGTAAAATTGTGGTTCAACCAAAAAATTTATTTATTGCAAAGGGGTACCCCTTTCCTAAAATATTGATGGAACATATTTTTTTTCTTAAATGCTTGCGATTTGAGATTTTTCGGAAGCTTCTTCGCATTTGAATCTCCTTTCAATACTTGCTTATTAGAAATAAGATTTGAGATTTTTCGGAAGCTTCTTCGCATTTAAATCTCCTTTCAATACTTGCTTATTAGAAATAAACGCCTTTTGGGCAAAGTCTGGTAAAATTGTGTTTCAACCAAAAAATTTATGTATTGCAAAGGGGTACCCCTTTCCTAAAATATTGATGGAACATATTTTTTTTCTTAAATGCTTGCGATTTGAGATTTTTCGGAAGCTTCTTCGCATTTGAATCTCCTTTCAATACTTGCTTATTAGAAATAAACGCCTTTTGGGCAAAATTGGGTAAAATTGTGTTTTAACCAAAAAAATTATTTATTGCAAAGGGATACCCCTTTCCTAAAATATTGATAACAAATTTTTTTCTTAAATGCTTGCGATTTGAGATTTCTCGGAAGCTTTTTCGCATTTGAATCTCCTTTCAATACTTGCTTATTAGAAATGAACGCCTTTTGGGCAAAGTCAGGTAAAATTGTGTTTCAACCAAAAAATGTATTTATTGTAAAGGGGTACCCCTTTCCTAAAATATTGATGAACAATTTTTTTTTTCATAAATGCTTGCGATTTGAGATTTTTCGGAAGCTTCTTCGCATTTGAAACTCATTTCAATACTTGCTTATTAGAAATGAACGCCTTTTGGGCAAAGTCGGGTAAAATTGTGTTTCAACCAAAAAATTTATTTATTGCAAAGGGGTACCCCTTTCCTAAAATATTGATGAAACATTTTTTTTCTTAAATGCTTGCGATTTGAGATTTTTCGGAAGCTTCTTCGCATTTGAATCTCCTTTCAATACTTGCTTATTAGAAATGAACGCCTTTTGGGCAAAGTCGGGTAAAATTGTGTTTCAACCAAAAAATTCATTTATTGCAAAGGGGTACCCCTTTCCTAAAATATTGATGAAACATTTTTTTTTTCTTAAATGCTTGCGATTTGAGATTTTTCGGAAGCTTCTTAGCATTTGAAACTCATTTCAATACTTGCTTATTAGAAATAAACGCCTTTTGGGCAAAGTCGGGTAAAATTGTGTTTCAACCAAAAAATTTATTTATTGCAAGAGGGTACCCCTTTCCTAAAATATTGATGAACAATTTTTTTTCTTAAATGCTTGCGATTTAAGATTCTTCGGAAGCTTCTTCGCATTTTAATCTCCTTTCAATACTTGCTTATTAGAAATGAACGCCTTTTGGGCAAAGTCGGGTAAAATTGTGTTTCAACCAAAATATTTATGTATTGCAAAGGGGTACCCCTTTCCTAAAATATTGACGACAAATTTTTTTTCTTAAATGCTTGCGATTTTTCGGAAGCTTCTTCGCATTTGAATGTACTTTCAGTACTTGCTTATTAGAAATGAACGCCTTTTGGGCAATGTCGGGTAAAATTGTGTTTCAACCAACAAATTTATGTATTGCAAAGGGGTACCCCTTTCCTAAAATATTGATGAAAAATTTTTTTTTTCTTAAATGCTTGCGATTTGAGATTTTTCGGAAGCTTCTTAGCATTTGAAACTCATTTCAATACTTGCTTATTAGAAATGAACGCCTTTTGGGCAAAGTCAGGTAAAATTGTGTTTCAACCAAAAAATGTATTTTTTGCAAAGGCGTACGTACCCCTTTCCTAAAATATTGATGAACAATTTTTTTCTTAAATGCTTGCGATTTGGGATTTTTCGGAAGCTTCTTCGCATTTGAATGTCATTTCAATACTTGCTTATTAGAAATGAACGCCTTTTGGGCAAAGTCGGGTAAAATTGTGGTTCAACCAAAAAATTTATTTATTGCAAAGGGGTACCCCTTTCCTAAAATATTGATGAACAATTTTTTTTTTCATAAATGCTTGCGATTTGAGATTTTTCGGAAGCTTCTTCGCATTTGAAACTCATTTCAATACTTGCTTATTAGAAATGAACGCCTTTTGGGCAAAGTCGGGTAAAATTGTGGTTCAACCAAAAAATTTATTTATTGCAAAGGGGTACCCCTTTCCTAAAATATTGATGAAACATTTTTTTTCTTAAATGCTTGCGATTTGAGATTTTTCGGAAGCTTCTTCGCATTTAAATCTCCTTTCAATACTTGCTTATTAGAAATGAACGCCTTTTGGGCAAAGTCGGGTAAAATTGTGTTTTAACCAAAAAATTTATGTATTGCAAAGGGGCACCCCTTTCCTAAAATATTGATGACAAATTTTTTTCTTAAATGCTTGCGATTTGGGATTTTTCGGAAGCTTCTTCGCATTTGAATGTCATTTCAATACTTGCTTATTAGAAATGAACTCCTTTTGGACAAAATTGGGTAAAATTGTGTTTCAACCAAAAAATTTATTTATTGCAAAGGGGTACCCCTTTCCTAAAATATTGATGAAAAATGTTTATTTCTTAAATGCTTTCGATTTGAGATTTTTCGGAAGCTTCTTAGCATATGAATCTCCTTTCAATATATGCTTATTAGAAATGAATGCCTTTTGGGCAAAATTGGGTAAAACTGTGTTTCAACCAAAAAATTTATTTATTGCAAAGGGGTACCCCTTTCCTCAAATATTGATGAAACATTTTTTTTTCTTAAATGCTTGCGATTTGGGATTTTTCGGAAGCTTCTTCGCATTTGAATGTCATTTCAATACTTGCTTATTAGAAATGAACGCCTTTTGGGCAAAGTCGGGTAAAATTGTGGTTCAACCAAAAAATTTATTTATTGCAAAGGGGTACCCCTTTCCTAAAATATTGATGAACAATTTTTTTTTTCATAAATGCTTGCGATTTGAGATTTTTCGGAAGCTTCTTCGCATTTGAAACTCATTTCAATACTTGCTTATTAGAAATGAACGCCTTTTGGGCAAAGTCGGGTAAAATTGTGGTTCAACCAAAAAATTTATTTATTGCAAAGGGGTACCCCTTTCCTAAAATATTGATGAAACATTTTTTTTCTTAAATGCTTGCGATTTGAGATTTTTCGGAAGCTTCTTCGCATTTAAATCTCCTTTCAATACTTGCTTATTAGAAATGAACGCCTTTTGGGCAAAGTCGGGTAAAATTGTGTTTTAACCAAAAAATTTATGTATTGCAAAGGGGCACCCCTTTCCTAAAATATTGATGACAAATTTTTTTCTTAAATGCTTGCGATTTGGGATTTTTCGGAAGCTTCTTCGCATTTGAATGTCATTTCAATACTTGCTTATTAGAAATGAACTCCTTTTGGACAAAATTGGGTAAAATTGTGTTTCAACCAAAAAATTTATTTAATGCAAAGGGGTACCCCTTTCCTAAAATATTGATGAAAAATGTTTATTTCTTAAATGCTTTCGATTTGAGATTTTTCGGAAGCTTCTTAGCATATGAATCTCCTTTCAATATATGCTTATTAGAAATGAATGCCTTTTGGGCAAAATTGGGTAAAACTGTGTTTCAACCAAAAAATTTATTTATTGCAAAGGGGTACCCCTTTCCTCAAATATTGATGAAACATTTTTTTTTCTTAAATGCTTGCGATTCGAGATTTTTCGGAAGCTTCTCCGCATTTGAATCTCATTTCAATACTTGCTTATTAGAAATGAACGCCTTTTGGGCAAAGTCGGGTAAAATTGTGGTTCAGCCAAAAAATTTATGTATTGCAAATTGGCACCCCTTTCCTAAAATATTGATGAAACATTTTTTTTTCTTAAATGCTTGCGATTTGAGATTTTTCGGAAGCTTCTTCGCATTTGAAACTCATTTCAATACTTGCTTATTAGAAATGAACGCATTTTGGGCAAAGTCGGGAAAAGTTGTGTTTCATCCAAAAAATATATGTATTGCAAAGGGGTACCCCTTTCCTAAAATATTGATGAAAAATTTTTTTTCTTGAATGCTTGCGATTTGAGATTTTACGAAAGCTTCTTCGCATTTGAAACTCATTTCAATACTTGCTTATTAGAAATGAACTCCTTTTGGACAAAATTGGGTAAAATTGTGTTTCAACCAAAAAATTTATTTATTGCAAAGGGGTACCCTTTCCTAAAATATTGATGAACAATTTTTTTTTTCTTAAATGCTTGCGATTTGAGATTTTTCGGAAGCTTCTTCGCATTTGAATCTCATTTCAATACTTGCTTATTAGAAATAAACGCCTTTTGGGCAAAATTGGGTAAAATTGTGTTTCAAACAAAAAATTAATTTTTTGCAAATATTTTTCCTAAAATATTGATGAAAAATTTTTTTTTTCTTAAATGCTTGCGATTTGAGATTTTTCGGAAGCTTCTTCGCATTTGAAACTCATTTCAATACTTGCTTATTAGAAATGAACGCCTTTTGGGCAAAATTGGGTAAAATTGTGTTTCAACCAAAAAATTTATTTATTGCAAAGGGGTACCCCTTTCCTAAAATATTGATGGAACATATTTTTTTCTTAAATGCTTGCGATTTGAGATTTTTCGGAAGCTTCTTCGCATTTGAATCTCCTTTCAATACTTGCTTATTAGAAATAAACGCCTTTTGGGCAAAATTGGGTAAAATTGTGTTTTAACCAAAAAATTTATTTATTGCAAAGGGATACCCCTTTCCTAAAATATTGATAACAAATTTTTTTCTTAAATGCTTGCGATTTAAGATTTCTCGGAAGCTTTTTCGCATTTGAATCTCCTTTCAATACTTGCTTATTAGAAATGAACGCCTTTTGGGCAAAATTGGGTAAAATTGTGTTTTAACCAAAAAATTTATTTATTGCAAAGGGGTACCCCTTTCCTAAAATATTGATGAACAATTTTTTTTTTCATAAATGCTTGCGATTTGAGATTTTTCGGAAGCTTCTTCGCATTTGAAACTCATTTCAATACTTGCTTATTAGAAATGAACGCCTTTTGGGCAAAGTCGGGTAAAATTGTGGTTCAACCAAAAAATTTATTTATTGCAAAGGGGTACCCCTTTCCTAAAATATTGATGGAACATATTTTTTTTCTTAAATGCTTGCGATTTGAGATTTTTCGGAAGCTTCTTCGCATTTGAATCTCCTTTCAATACTTGCTTATTAGAAATAAGATTTGAGATTTTTCGGAAGCTTCTTCGCATTTAAATCTCCTTTCAATACTTGCTTATTAGAAATAAACGCCTTTTGGGCAAAGTCTGGTAAAATTGTGTTTCAACCAAAAAATTTATGTATTGCAAAGGGGTACCCCTTTCCTAAAATATTGATGGAACATATTTATTTTCTTAAATGCTTGCGATTTGAGATTTTTCGGAAGCTTCTTCGCATTTGAATCTCCTTTCAATACTTGCTTATTAGAAATAAACGCCTTTTGGGCAAAATTGGGTAAAATTGTGTTTTAACCAAAAAATTTATTTATTGCAAAGGGATACCCCTTTCCTAAAATATTGACAACAAATTTTTTTCTTAAATGCTTGCGATTTGAGATTTCTCGGAAGCTTTTTCGCATTTGAATCTCCTTTCAATACTTGCTTATTAGAAATGAACGCCTTTTGGGCAAAGTCAGGTAAAATTGTGTTTCAACCAAAAAATGTATTTATTGTAAAGGGGTACCCCTTTCCTAAAATATTGATGAACAATTTTTTTTTTCATAAATGCTTGCGATTTGAGATTTTTCGGAAGCTTCTTCGCATTTGAAACTCATTTCAATACTTGCTTATTAGAAATGAACGCCTTTTGGGCAAAGTCGGGTAAAATTGTGTTTCAACCAAAAAATTTATTTATTGCAAAGGGGTACCCCTTTCCTAAAATATTGATGAAACATTTTTTTTCTTAAATGCTTGCGATTTGAGATTTTTCGGAAGCTTCTTCGCATTTGAATCTACTTTCAATACTTGCTTATTAGAAATGAACGCCTTTTGGGCAAAGTCGGGTAAAATTGTGTTTCAACCAAAAAATTCATTTATTGCAAAGGGGTACCCCTTTCCTAAAATATTGATAAAACATTTTTTTTTTCTTAAATGCTTGCGATTTGAGATTTTTCGGAAGCTTTTTAGCATTTGAAACTCATTTCAATACTTGCTTATTAGAAATAAACGCCTTTTGGGCAAAGTCGGGTAAAATTGTGTTTCAACCAAAAAATTTATTTATTGCAAAGGGGTACCCCTTTCCTAAAATATTGATGAACAATTTTTTTTCTTAAATGCTTGCGATTTAAGATTCTTCGGAAGCTTCTTCGCATTTGAATCTCCTTTCAATACTTGCTTATTAGAAATGAACGCCTTTTGGGCAAAGTCGGGTAAAATTGTGTTTCAACCAAAATATTTATGTATTGCAAAGGGGTACCCCTTTCCTAAAATATTGACGACAAATTTTTTTTCTTAAATGCTTGCGATTTTTCGGAAGCTTCTTCGCATTTGAATGTACTTTCAGTACTTGCTTATTAGAAATGAACGCCTTTTGGGCAATGTCGGGTAAAATTGTGTTTCAACCAAAAAATTTATTTATTGCAAAGGGGTACCCCTTTCCTAAAATATTGATGAAAAATGTTTATTTCTTAAATGCTTTCGATTTGAGATTTTTCGGAAGCTTCTTAGCATATGAATCTCCTTTCAATATATGCTTATTAGAAATGAATGCCTTTTGGGCAAAATTGGGTAAAACTGTGTTTCAACCAAAAAATTTATTTATTGCAAAGGGGTACCCCTTTCCTCAAATATTGATGAAACATTTTTTTTTCTTAAATGCTTGCGATTCGAGATTTTTCGGAAGCTTCTCCGCATTTGAATCTCATTTCAATACTTGCTTATTAGAAATGAACGCCTTTTGGGCAAAGTCGGGTAAAATTGTGGTTCAGCCAAAAAATTTATGTATTGCAAATTGGCACCCCTTTCCTAAAATATTGATGAAACATTTTTTTTTCTTAAATGCTTGCGATTTGAGATTTTTCGGAAGCTTCTTCGCATTTGAAACTCATTTCAATACTTGCTTATTAGAAATGAACGCATTTTGGGCAAAGTCGGGAAAAGTTGTGTTTCATCCAAAAAATATATGTATTGCAAAGGGGTACCCCTTTCCTAAAATATTGATGAAAAATTTTTTTTCTTGAATGCTTGCGATTTGAGATTTTACGAAAGCTTCTTCGCATTTGAAACTCATTTCAATACTTGCTTATTAGAAATGAACTCCTTTTGGACAAAATTGGATAAAATTGTGTTTCAACCAAAAAATTTATTTATTGCAAAGGGGTACCCTTTCCTAAAATATTGATGAACAATTTTTTTTTTCTTAAATGCTTGCGATTTGAGATTTTTCGGAAGCTTCTTCGCATTTGAATCTCATTTCAATACTTGCTTATTAGAAATAAACGCCTTTTGGGCAAAATTGGGTAAAATTGTGTTTCAAACAAAAAATTAATCTTTTGCAAATATTTTTCCTAAAATATTGATGAAAAATTTTTTTTTTCTTAAATGCTTGCGATTTGAGATTTTTCGGAAGCTTCTTCGCATTTGAAACTCATTTCAATACTTGCTTATTAGAAATGAACGCCTTTTGGGCAAAATTGGGTAAAATTGTGTTTCAACCAAAAAATTTATTTATTGCAAAGGGGTACCCCTTTCCTAAAATATTGATGGAACATATTTTTTTCTTAAATGCTTGCGATTTGAGATTTTTCGGAAGCTTCTTCGCATTTGAATCTCCTTTCAATACTTGCTTATTAGAAATAAACGCCTTTTGGGCAAAATTGGGTAAAATTGTGTTTTAACCAAAAAATTTATTTATTGCAAAGGGATACCCCTTTCCTAAAATATTGATAACAAATTTTTTTCTTAAATGCTTGCGATTTAAGATTTCTCGGAAGCTTTTTCGCATTTGAATCTCCTTTCAATACTTGCTTATTAGAAATGAACGCCTTTTGGGCAAAATTGGGTAAAATTGTGTTTTAACCAAAAAATTTATTTATTGCAAAGGGGTACCCCTTTCCTAAAATATTGATGGAACATATTTTTTTCTTAAATGCTTGCGATTTGAGATTTTTCGGAAGCTTTTTAGCATTTGAAACTCATTTCAATACTTGCTTATTAGAAATAAACGCCTTTTGGGCAAAGTCGGGTAAAATTGTGTTTCAACCAAAAAATTTATTTATTGCAAAGGGGTACCCCTTTCCTAAAATATTGATGGAACATATTTTTTTCTTAAATGCTTGCGATTTGAGATTTTTCGGAAGCTTCTTCGCATTTGAATCTCCTTTCAATACTTGCTTATTAGAAATAAACGCCTTTTGGGCAAAATTGGGTAAAATTGTGTTTTAACCAAAAAATTTATTTATTGCAAAGGGATACCCCTTTCCTAAAATATTGATAACAAATTTTTTTCTTAAATGCTTGCGATTTAAGATTTCTCGGAAGCTTTTTCGCATTTGAATCTCCTTTCAATACTTGCTTATTAGAAATGAACGCCTTTTGGGCAAAATTGGGTAAAATTGTGGTTCAACCAAAAAATTTATTTATTGCAAAGGGGTACCCCTTTCCTAAAATATTGATGGAACATATTTTTTTTCTTAAATGCTTGCGATTTGAGATTTTTCGGAAGCTTCTTCGCATTTGAATCTCCTTTCAATACTTGCTTATTAGAAATAAGATTTGAGATTTTTCGGAAGCTTCTTCGCATTTAAATCTCCTTTCAATACTTGCTTATTAGAAATAAACGCCTTTTGGGCAAAGTCTGGTAAAATTGTGTTTCAACCAAAAAATTTATGTATTGCAAAGGGGTACCCCTTTCCTAAAATATTGATGGAACATATTTATTTTCTTAAATGCTTGCGATTTGAGATTTTTCGGAAGCTTCTTCGCATTTGAATCTCCTTTCAATACTTGCTTATTAGAAATAAACGCCTTTTGGGCAAAATTGGGTAAAATTGTGTTTTAACCAAAAAATTTATTTATTGCAAAGGGATACCCCTTTCCTAAAATATTGACAACAAATTTTTTTCTTAAATGCTTGCGATTTGAGATTTCTCGGAAGCTTTTTCGCATTTGAATCTCCTTTCAATACTTGCTTATTAGAAATGAACGCCTTTTGGGCAAAGTCAGGTAAAATTGTGTTTCAACCAAAAAATGTATTTATTGTAAAGGGGTACCCCTTTCCTAAAATATTGATGAACAATTTTTTTTTTCATAAATGCTTGCGATTTGAGATTTTTCGGAAGCTTCTTCGCATTTGAAACTCATTTCAATACTTGCTTATTAGAAATGAACGCCTTTTGGGCAAAGTCGGGTAAAATTGTGTTTCAACCAAAAAATTTATTTATTGCAAAGGGGTACTCCTTTCCTAAAATATTGATGAAACATTTTTTTTCTTAAATGCTTGCGATTTGAGATTTTTCGGAAGCTTCTTCGCATTTGAATCTACTTTCAATACTTGCTTATTAGAAATGAACGCCTTTTGGGCAAAGTCGGGTAAAATTGTGTTTCAACCAAAAAATTCATTTATTGCAAAGGGGTACCCCTTTCCTAAAATATTGATAAAACATTTTTTTTTTCTTAAATGCTTGCGATTTGAGATTTTTCGGAAGCTTTTTAGCATTTGAAACTCATTTCAATACTTGCTTATTAGAAATAAACGCCTTTTGGGCAAAGTCGGGTAAAATTGTGTTTCAACCAAAAAATTTATTTATTGCAAAGGGGTACCCCTTTCCTAAAATATTGATGAACAATTTTTTTTCTTAAATGCTTGCGATTTAAGATTCTTCGGAAGCTTCTTCGCATTTGAATCTCCTTTCAATACTTGCTTATTAGAAATGAACGCCTTTTGGGCAAAGTCGGGTAAAATTGTGTTTCAACCAAAATATTTATGTATTGCAAAGGGGTACCCCTTTCCTAAAATATTGACGACAAATTTTTTTTCTTAAATGCTTGCGATTTTTCGGAAGCTTCTTCGCATTTGAATGTACTTTCAGTACTTGCTTATTAGAAATGAACGCCTTTTGGGCAATGTCGGGTAAAATTGTGTTTCAACCAACAAATTTATGTATTGCAAAGGGGTACCCCTTTCCTAAAATATTGATGAAAAATTTTTTTTTTCTTAAATGCTTGCGATTTGAGATTTTTCGGAAGCTTCTTAGCATTTGAAACTCATTTCAATACTTGCTTATTAGAAATGAACGCCTTTTGGGCAAAGTCAGGTAAAATTGTGTTTCAACCAAAAAATGTATTTTTTGCAAAGGCGTACGTACCCCTTTCCTAAAATATTGATGAACAATTTTTTTCTTAAATGCTTGCGATTTGGGATTTTTCGGAAGCTTCTTCGCATTTGAATGTCATTTCAATACTTGCTTATTAGAAATGAACGCCTTTTGGGCAAAGGCGGGTAAAATTGTGTTTTAACCAAAAAATTTATGTATTGCAAAGGGGCACCCCTTTCCTAAAATATTGATGACAAATTTTTTTCTTAAATGCTTGCGATTTGGGATTTTTCGGAAGCTTCTTCGCATTTGAATGTCATTTCAATACTTGCTTATTAGAAATGAACGCCTTTTGGACAAAATTGGGTAAAATTGTGTTTCAACCAAAAAATTTATTTATTGCAAAGGGGTACCCCTTTCCTAAAATATTGATGAAAAATGTTTATTTCTTAAATGCTTTCGATTTGAGATTTTTCGGAAGCTTCTTAGCATTTGAATCTCCTTTCAATATATGCTTATTAGAAATGAATGCCTTTTGGGCAAAATTGGGTAAAACTGTGTTTCAACCAAAAAATTTATTTATTGCAAAGGGGTACCCCTTTCCTCAAATATTGATGAAAAATTTTTTTTTCTTAAATGCTTGCGATTCGAGATTTTTCGGAAGCTTCTCCGCATTTGAATCTCATTTCAATACTTGCTTATTAGAAATGAACGCCTTTTGGGCAAAGTCGGGTAAAATTGTGGTTCAGCCAAAAAATTTATGTATTGCAAAGGGGCACCCCTTTCCTAAAATATTGATGAAACATTTTTTTTTCTTAAATGCTTGCGATTTGAGATTTTTCGGAAGCTTCTTCGCATTTGAAACTCATTTCAATACTTGCTTATTAGAAATGAACGCATTTTGGGCAAAGTCGGGAAAAGTTGTGTTTCATCCAAAAAATATATGTATTGCAAAGGGGTACCCCTTTCCTAAAATATTGATGAAAAATTTTTTTTCTTGAATGCTTGCGATTTGAGATTTTTCGAAAGCTTCTTCGCATTTGAAACTCATTTCAATACTTGCTTATTAGAAATAAACGCCTTTTGAGCAAAGTCTGGTAAAATTGTGTTTCAACCAAAAAATTTATTTATTGCAAAGGGGTACCCTTTCCTAAAATATTGATGAAAAATTTTTTTTTTCTTAAATGCTTGCGATTTGAGATTTTTCGGAAGCTTCTTCGCATTTGAATCTCATTTCAATACTTGCTTATTAGAAATAAACGCCTTTTGGGCAAAATTGGGTAAAATTGTGTTTCAAACAAAAAATTAATTTTTTTGCAAATATTTTTCCTAAAATATTGATGAAAAATTTTTTTTTTCTTAAATGCTTGCGATTTGAGATTTTTCGGAAGCTTCTTCGCATTTGAAACTCATTTCAATACTTGCTTATTAGAAATGAACGCCTTTTGGGCAAAATTGGGTAAAATTGTGTTTCAACCAAAAAATTTATTTATTGCAAAGGGGTACCCAAAATTGGGTAAAATTGTGTTTCAACCAAAAAATTTGTTTATTGCAAAGGGGTACCCCTTTCCTAAAATATTAATGAAAAATTTTTTTTTCTTAAATGCTTGCGATTTGAGATTTTTCGGAAGCTTCTTCGCATTTGAATCTCATTTCAATACTTGCTTATTAGAAATGAACGCCTTTTGGGCAAAATTGGGTAAAATTGTGTTTCAACCAAAAAATTAATTCCTTGCAAAGGCGTACCCCTTTCCTAAAATATTGATGAAACATTTTTTTTTCTTAAATGCTTGCGATTTGAGATTTTTCGGAAGCTTCTTCGCATTTGAATCTCATTTCAATACTTGCTTATTAGAAATGAACGCATTTGGGGCAAAGTCGGGTAAAATTGTGTTTCAACCAAAAAATTTATTTATTGCAAAGGGGTACCCCTTTCCTAAAATATTGATGAAACATTTTTTTTCTTAAATGCCTGCGATTTGAGATTTTTCGGAAGCTTCTTCGCATTTGAATCTCATTTCAATACTTGCTTATTAGAAATGAACACCTTTTAGGAAAAGTCTGGTAAAATTGTGTTTCAACCAAAAAATTTATGTATTGCAAAGGGGTACCCCTTTCCTAAAATATTGATGAAAAATTTTTTTTTTCTTAAATGCTTGCGATTTGAGATTTTTCGGAAACTTCTTCGCATTTGAATCTCATTTCAATACTTGCTTATTAGAAATAAACGCCTTTTGGGCAAAATTGGGTAAAATTGTGTTTCAAACAAAAAATTAATTTTTTTGCAAATATTTTTCCTAAAATATTGATGAAAAATTTTTTTTTTCTTAAATGCTTGCGATTTGAGTTTTTTCGGAAGCTTCTTCGCATTTGAAACTCATTTCAATACGTGCTTATTAGAAATGAACGCCTTTTGGGCAAAATTGGGTAAAATTGTGTTTCAACCAAAAAATTTATTTATTGCAAAGGGGTACCCAAAATTGGGTAAAATTGTGTTTCAACCAAAAAATTTGTTTATTGCAAAGGGGTACCCCTTTCCTAAAATATTAATGAAAAATTTTTTTTTCTTAAATGCTTGCGATTTGTGATTTTTCGGAAGCTTCTTCGCATTTGAAACTCATTTCAATACTTGCTTATTAGAAATGAACGCCTTTTGGGCAAAGTCGGGCAAAATTGTGTTTCAACCAAAAAATTTATTTATTGCAAAGGGGTAAGCCTTTCCTAAAAAATTGGCAAAATAATTTTTTTTCTTAAATGCATGCGATTTGAGATTTTTCGGAAGGTTCTTCGGATTTGAAACTCCTTTCAATACTCAGTTATTAGAAATAAACGCCTTTTGGGCAAAATTGGGTAAAATTGTGTTTCAACCAAAAAATTGATTTTTAGCAAAGGGGTAAGCCTTTCCTAAAAAATTGGCAAAATAATTTTTTTTCTTAAATGCTTTCGATTTGAGATTTTTCGGAAGCTTCTTCGCATTTGAATCTCATTTCAATACTTGCTTATTAGAAATGAACGCCTTTTGGGCAAAATTGGGTAAAATTGTGTTTCAACCAAAAAATTTATTTATTGCAAAGGGGTACCCCTTTCCTAAAATATTGATTAAAATATTTTTTTCTTAAATGCTTGCGATTTGAGATTTTTCGGAAGCTTCTTCACATTTGAATCTCATTTCAATACTTGCTTATTAGAAATGAACGCCTTTTGGGCAAAGTCGGGAAAAATTGTGTTTCAACCAAAAAATTTATTTATTGCAAAGGGGTACCCCTTTCCTAAAATATTGATGAACAATTTTTTTTTCTTAAATGCATGCGATTTGAGATTTTTCGGAAGCTTCTTCGCATTTGAATCTCCTTTCAATACTTGCTTATTAGAAATAAACGCCTTTTGGGCAATGTCGGGTAAAATTGTGTTTCAACCAACAAATTTATTTATTCTCATATTATTTCTCATTTCAATACTTGCTTATTAGAAATGAACGCATTTTGGGCAAAGTCGGGCAAAATTGTGTTTCAACCAAAAAATTTATTTATTGCAAAGGGGTACCCCTTTCCTAAAATATTGATGAAAATTTTTTTTTCTTAAATGCTTGCGATTTAAAATTTATCGGAAGCTTCTTCGCATTTGAAACTTATTTCAATACTTGCTTATTAGAAATAAACGCCTTTTGGACAAAATTGGGTAAAATTAAGTTTCAACCAAAAAATTTATTTATTGCAAAGGGGCACCCCTTTCCAAAAATATTGATGAAACATTTTTTTCTTAAATGCTTGCGATTCGAGATTTTTCGGAAGCTTCTTCGCATTTGAATCTCATTTCAATACTTGCTTATTAGAAATGAACGCCTTTTGGCCAAAATTGGGTAAAATTGTGTTTCAACCAAAAAATTTATTTATTGCAAAGGGGTTCCCCTTTCCTAAAATATTGATGAAACATTTTTTTCTTAAATGCTTGCGATTCGAGATTTTTCGGAAGCTTCTCCGCATTTGTATCTCCTTTCAATACTTGCTTATTAGAAATAAACGCCTTTTGAGCAAAGTCTGGTAAAATTGTGTTTCAACCAAAAAATTTATGTATTGCAAAGGGGTACCCCTTTCCTAAAATATTGATGACAAATGTTTTTCTTAAATGCTTGCGATTTGAGATTTTTCGGAAGCTTCTTCGCATTTGAAACTCATTTCAATACTTGCTTATTAGAAATGAACGCCTTTTGGGCAAAATTGGGTAAAATTGTGTTTCAACCAAAAAATTTATGTATTGCAAAGGGGCACCCCTTTCCTAAAATATTGATGACAAATTTTTCTTATTAAATGCTTGCGATTTGGGATTTTTCGGAAGCTTCTTCGCATTTGAAACTCCTTTCAACACTTGCCTATTAGAAATTAACGCCTTTTGGGCAAAATTGAGTAAAATTGTGTTTCAACCAAAAAATTTATTTATTGCAAAGGGGTACCCCTTTTCTAAAATATTGATGAACAATTTTTTTTCTTAAATGCTTGCGATTTGAGATTTTTCGGAAGCTTCTTCGCATTTGAAACTCATTTCAATACTTGCTTATTAGAAATAAACGCCTTTTGGGCAAAATTGGGTAAAATTGTGTTTCAACCAAAAAATTTATTTATTGCAAAGGGGCACCCCTTTCCTAAAATATTGATGACAAATTTTTTTCTTAAATGCTTCCGATTTGAGATTTTTCGGAAGCTTATTCGCATTTGAATCTCCTTTCAATACTTGCTTATTAGAAATAAACGCCTTTTGGGCAAAGTCGGGTAAAATTGTGTTTCAACCAACAAATTTATTTATTGCAAAGGGGTACCCCTTTCCTAAAATATTGATGAAAAATGTTTTTTTCTTAAATGCTTTCGATTTGAGATTTTTCGCAAGTTTCTTCGCATTTGAAACTCATTTCAATACTTGCTTATTAGAAATAAACGCCTTTTGGACAAAATTGGGTAAAATTGTGTTTCAACCAAAAAATTTATTTATTGCAAAGGGGTACCCCTTTCCTAAAATATTGATGAACAATTTTTTTTTCTTAAATGCATGCGATTTGAGATTTTTCGGAAGCTTCTTCGCATTTGAATCTCCTTTCAATACTTGCTTATTAGAAATGAACGCATTTTGGGCAAAGTCGGGCAAAATTGTGTTTCAACCAAAAAATTTATTTATTGCAAAGGGGTACCCTTTCCTAAAATATTGATGAAAATGGTTTTTTCTTAAATGCTTGCGATTTGAGATTTTTCGGAAGCTTCTTCGCATTTGAATCTCCTTTCAATACTTGCTTATTAGAAATGAACGACTTTTGGGCAAAGTCGGGTAAAATTGTGTTTCAACCAAAAAATCAATTTATTGCAAATGGGTACCCCTTTCGTAAAATATTGATGAAATTTTTTTTTTCTTAAATGCTTGCGATTTGAGATTTTTCGGAAGCTTCTTCGCATTTGAAACTCATTTCAATACTTGCTTATTAGAAATAAACGCCTTTTGGGCAAAGCCGGGTAAAATTGTGTTTCAACCAAAAAATTAATTTTTTGCAAAGGCGTACTCTTTCCTAAAATATTGATGAAAAATTTATTTTTCTTTATGCTTGCGATTTGAGATTTTTCGGAAGCTTCTTCGCATTTGAATCTCATTTCAATACTTCCTTATTAGATATGAACGCTTTTTGGGCAAAGTCGGGTAAAATTGTGTTTCAACCAAAAAATTTATTTTTTGCAAAGGCGTACCCTTTCCTAAAATATTGATGAAACATTTTTTTTTCTTAAATGCTTGCGATTTGAGATTTTTCGGAATCTTCTTCGCATTTGAAACTCATTTCAATACTTGCTTATTAGAAATGAACGCATTTTGGGCAAAGTCGGGTAAAATTGTGGTTCAACCAAAAAATTTATTTATTGCAAAGGGGTACCTCTTTCCTAAAATATTGATGATAATTTTTTCTTTCTTAAATGCTTGCGATTTGAGATTTTTCGGAAGTTTCTTCGCATTTGAATCTCCTTTCAATACTTGCTTATTAGAAATGAACGCCTTTTGGGCAAAATTGGGTAAAATTGTGTTTCAACCAAAAAATTAATTCCTTGCAAAGGCGTACCCCTTTCCTAAAATATTGATGAAACATTTTTTTTTCTTAAATGCTTGCGATTTGAGATTTTTCGGAAGCTTCTTAGCATTTGAATCTCCTTTTAATACTTGCTTATTAGAAATGAACGCCTTTTGGGCAAAATTTGGTAAAACTGTGTTTCAACCAAAAAATTTATGTATTGCAAAGGGGTACCCCTTTCCTAAAATATTGATAAAAAATTTTTTTTCTTAAATGCTTGCGATTCGAGATTTTTCGGAAGCTTCTCCTCATTTGTATCTCCTTTCAATACTTGCTTATTAGAAATAAACGCCTTTTGAGCAAAGTCTGGTAAAATTGTGTTTCAACCAAAAAATTTATGTATTGCAAAGGGGTACCCCTTTCCTAAAATATTGATGAAAAATTTTTTTTTTCTTAAATGCTTGCGATTTGAGATTTTTCGGAAGCTTCTTCGCATTTGAATCTCATTTCAATACTTGCTTATTAGAAATAAACGCCTTTTGGGCAAAATTGGGTAAAATTGTGTTTCAAACAAAAAATTAATTTTTTTGCAAATATTTTTCCTAAAATATTGATGAAAAATTTTTTTTTTCTTAAATGCTTGCGATTTGAGATTTTTCGGAAGCTTCTTCGCATTTGAAACTCATTTCAATACTTGCTTATTAGAAATGAACGCCTTTTGGGCAAAATTGGGTAAAATTGTGTTTCAACCCAAAAATTTATTTATAGCAAAGGGGTACCCTTTCCTAAAATATTGATGAAAATTTTTTTTCTTAAATGCTTGCGATTTTAGATTTTTCGGAATCTTCTTCGCATTTGAATCTCCTTTCAATACTTGCTTATTAGAAATGAACGTCTTTTGGGCAAAGTCTGGAAAAGTTGTGTTTCAACCAAAAAATTAATTTTTTTTAAAGGCGTACCCTTTCCTAAAATATTGATGAAAAATTTTTTTTCTTAAATGCTTGCGATTTGAGATTTTTCGGAAGCTTCTTCGCATTTGAAACTCCTTTCAATACTTGCTTATTAGAAATGAACGCCTTTTGGGCAAAATTATGTAAAATTGTGTTCCAACCAAAAAATTTATTTATTGCAAAGGGGTACCCCTTTCGTAAAATATTGATGAAATTTTTTTTTTTCTTAAATGCTTGCGATTTGAGATTTTTCGGAAGCTTCTTCGCATTTGAAACTCATTTCAATACTTGCTTATTAGAAATAAACGCCTTTTGGGCAAAGCCGGGTAAAATTGTGTTTCAACCAAAAAATTAATTTTTTGCAAAGGCGTACTCTTTCCTAAAATATTGATGAAAAATTTATTTTTCTTTATGCTTGCGATTTGAGATTTTTCGGAAGCTTCTTCGCATTTGAATCTCATTTCAATACTTCCTTATTAGATATGAACGCTTTTTGGGCAAAGTCGGGTAAAATTGTGTTTCAACCAAAAAATTTTTTTATTGCAAAGGGGTACCCCTTTCCTCAAATATTGATGAAACATTTTTTTTTCTTAAATGCTTGCGATTCGAGATTTTTCGGAAGCTTCTCCGCATTTGAATCTCATTTCAATACTTGCTTATTAGAAACGAACGCCTTTTGGGCAAAGTCGGGTAAAATTGTGGTTCAGCCAAAAAATTTATGTATTGCAAAGGGGCACCCCTTTCCTAAAATATTGATGAAACATTTTTTTTTCTTAAATGCTTGCGATTTGAGATTTTTCGGAAGCTTCTTCGCATTTGAAACTCATTTCAATACTTGCTTATTAGAAATGAACGCATTTTGGGCAAAGTCGGGAAAAGTTGTGTTTCATCCAAAAAATATATGTATTGCAAAGGGGTACCCCTTTCCTAAAATATTGATGAAAAATTTTTTTTTTCTTAAATGCTTGCGATTTGAGATTTTTCGGAAGCTTCTTCGCATTTGAAACTCCTTTCAACACTTGCCTATTAGAAATTAACGCCTTTTGGGCAAAGTCGGGTAAAATTAAGTTTCAACCAAAAAATTTATTTATTGCAAAGGGGTACCCCTTTCCTAAAATATTGATGAAACATATTTTTTTTCTTAAATGCTTGCGATTTGGGATTTTTCGGAAGCTTCTTCGCATTTGAATGTCATTTCAATACTTGCTTATTAGAAATGAACGCCTTTTGGACAAAATTGGGTAAAATTGTGGTTCAACCAAAAAATTTATTTATTGCAAAGGGGTACCCCTTTCCTAAAATATTGATGAAAAATGTTTTTTTCTTAAATGCTTTCGATTTGAGATTTTCGGAAGCTTCTTAGCATTTGAATCTCCTTTCAATATATGCTTATTAGAAATGAATGCCTTTTGGGCAAAATTGGGTAAAACTGTGTTTCAACCAAAAAATTTATTTATTGCAAAGGGGTACCCCTTTCCTCAAATATTGATGAAACATTTTTTTTTCTTAAATGCTTGCGATTCGAGATTTTTCGGAAGCTTCTCCGCATTTGAATCTCATTTCAATACTTGCTTATTAGAAATGAACGCCTTTTGGGCAAAGTCGGGTAAAATTGTGGTTCAGCCAAAAAATTTATGTATTGCAAATTGGTACCCCTTTCCTAAAATATTAATGAAAAATTTTTTTTTTCTTAAATGCTTGCGATTTGAGATTTTTCGGAAGCTTCTTCGCATTTGAATCTCATTTCAATACTTGCTTATTAGAAATAAACGCCTTTTGGGCAAAATTGGGTAAAATTGTGTTTCAAACAAAAAATTAATTTTTTTGCAAATATTTTTCCTAAAATATTGATGAAACATTTTTTTTTTCTTAAATGCTTGCGATTTGAGATTTTTCGGAAGCTTCTTAGCATTTGAATCTCCTTTCAATATATGCTTATTAGAAATAAACGCCTTTTGGGCAAAGTCGGGTAAAATTGTGTTTCAACCAAAAAATTCATTTTTTGCAAAGGCGTACCCTTTCCTAAAATATTGATGAAAAATTTTTTTTTCTTAAATGCTTGCGATTTGAGATTTTTCGGAAGCTTCTTCGCATTTGAAACTCATTTCAATACTTGCTTATTAGAAATAAACGCCTTTTGGGCAAAATTGGGTAAAATTGTGTTTCAACCAAAAAATTTATGTATTGCAAAGGGGCACCCCTTTCCTAAAATATTGATGACAAATTTTTTTCTTAAATGCTTGCGATTTGGGATTTTTCGGAAGCTTCTTCGCATTTGAATGTCATTTCAATACTTGCTTATTAGAAATGAACGCCTTTTGGACAAAATTGGGTAAAATTGTGTTTTAACCAAAAAATTTATGTATTGTAAAGGGGTACCCCTTTCCTAAAATATTGATGAACAATTTTTTTTCTTAAATGCTTCCGATTTGAGATTTTTCGGAAGCTTCTTCGCATTTGAAACTCATTTCAATACTTGCTTATTAGAAATGAACGCCTTTTGGGCAAAGTCGGGTAAAATTGTGTTTCAACCAAAAAATTTATGTATTGCAAAGGGGTACCCCTTTCCTAAAATATTGATGACAAATTTTTTTCTTAAATGCTTGCGATTTGGGATTTTTCGGAAGCTTCTTCGCATTTGAAACTCCTTTCAACACTTGCCTATTAGAAATTAACGCCTTTTGGGCAAAGTCAGGTAAAATTGTGTTTCAACCAAAAAATGTATTTTTTGCAAAGGCGTACGTACCCCTTTCCTAAAATATTGATGAAACATATTTTTTCTTAAATGCTTGCGATTTGAGATTTTTCGGAAGCTTCTTCGCATTTGAATCTCATTTCAATACTTGCTTATTAGAAATGAACGCCTTTTGGGCAAAGTCGGGTAAAATTGTGGTTCAACCAAAAAATTTATTTATTGCAAAGGGGTACCCCTTTCCTAATATATTGATGAACAATTTTTTTTTTCATAAATGCTTGCGATTTGAGATTTTTCGGAAGCTTCTTCGCATTTGAAACTCATTTCAATACTTGCTTATTAGAAATGAACGCCTTTTGGGCAAAGTCGGGTAAAATTGTGGTTCAACCAAAAAATTTATTTATTGCAAAGGGGTACCCCTTTCCTAAAATATTGATGAACAATTTTTTTTTTCATAAATGCTTGCGATTTGAGATTTTTCGGAAGCTTCTTAGCATTTGAATCTCCTTTCAATATATGCTTATTAGAAATAAACGCCTTTTGGGCAAAATTGGGTAAAATTGTGTTTCAACCAACAAATTTATGTATTGCAAAGGGGTACCCCTTTCCTAAAATATTGATGAACAATTTTTTTTCTTAAATGCTTGCGATTTTTCGGAAGCTTCTTCGCATTTGAATCTCCTTTCAATACTTGCTTATTAGAAACGAACGCCTTTTGGGCAAAGTCGGGTAAAATTGTGTTTCAACCAAAAAATTTATCTTAAATGCTTGCTTGGTACCCTTTCCTAAAATATTGATGAAAAATTTTTTTTTCTTAAATGCTTGCGATTTGAGATTTCTCGGAAGCTTTTTCGCATTTGAATCTCCTTTCAATACTTGCTTATTAGAAATGAACGCCTTTTGGGCAAAGTCAGGTAAAATTGTGTTTTAACCAAAAAATGTATTTATTGTAAAGGGGTACCCCTTTCCTAAAATATTGAACAATTTTTTTTTTTCATAAATGCTTGCGATTTGAGATTTTTCGGAAGCTTCTTCGCATTTGAAACTCATTTCAGTACTTGCTTATTAGAAATGAACGCCTTTTGGGCAAAGTCGGGTAAAATTGTGTTTCAACCAAAAAATTTATTTATTGCAAAGGAGTACCCCTTTCCTAAAATATTGATGAAATTTTTTTTTTTCTTAAATGCTTGCGATTTGAGATTTTTCGAAAGCTTCTTCGCATTTGAAACTCATTTCAGTACTTGCTTATTAGAAATGAACGCCTTTTGGGCAATGTCGGGTAAAATTGTGGTTCAGCCAAAAAATTTATTTCTTGCAAAGGGTTACCCTTTCCTAATATATTGATTAAAATATTTTTTTCTTAAATGCTTGCGATTTGAGATTTCTCGGAAGCTTTTTCGCATTTGAATCTCCTTTCAATACTTGCTTATTAGAAATGAACGCCTTTTGGGCAAAGTCGGGTAAAATTGTGTTTCAACCAAAAAATTTATTTATTGCAAAGGGGTGCCCCTTTCCTAAAATATTGATGAACAATTTTTTTTCTTAAATGCTTGCGATTTGAGATTTTTCGGAAGCTTCTTCGCATTTGAATCTCCTTTCAATACTTGCTTATTAGAAATGAACGCCTTTTGGGCAAAGTCGGGTAAAATTGTGTTTTAACCAAAATATTTATGTATTGCAAAGGGGTACCCCTTTCCTAAAATATTGACGACAAATTTTTTTTCTTAAATGCTTGCGATTTTTCGGAAGCTTCTTAGCATTTGAATCTCCTTTTAATACTTGCTTATTAGAAATGAACGCCTTTTGGGCAAAGTCGGGTAAAATTGTGTTTCAACCAAAAAATTTATGTATTGCAAAGGGGTACCCCTTTCCTAAAATATTGATGAAACATATTTTTTCTTAAATGCTTGCGATTTGAGATTTTTCGGAAGCTTCTTCACATTTGAATCTCATTTCAATACTTGCTTATTAGAAATAAACGCCTTTTGGGCAAAATTGGGTAAAATTGTGTTTCAACCAAAAAATTTATTTATTGCAAAGGGGTGCCCCTTTCCTAAAATATTGATGAACAATTTTTTTTCTTAAATGCTTGCGATTTGAGATTTTTCGGAAGCTTCTTCGCATTTGAAACTCATTTCAATACTTGCTTATTAGAAATAAACGCCTTTTGGGCAAAGTCGGGTAAAATTGTGTTTCAACCAAAAAATTCATTTATTGTAAAGGGGTACCCCTTTCCTAAAATATTGATGAACAATTTTTTTTTTCATAAATGCTTGCGATTTGAGATTTTTCGGAAGCTTCTTCGCATTTGAAACTCATTTCAATACTTGCTTATTAGAAATGAACGCCTTTTGGGCAAAATTGGGTAAAATTGTGTTTCAACCAAAAAATTTATTTATTGCAAAGGGGCACCCCTTTCCTAAAATATTGATGAAACATTTTTTTTCTTAAATGCTTGCGATTTAAGATTCTTCGGAAGCTTCTTCGCATTTGAATCTCCTTTCAATATATGCTTATTAGAAATGAACGCCTTTTGGGCAAAGTCGGGCAAAATTGTGTTTCAACCAAAAAACTTATTTATTGCAAAGGGGTACCCCTTTCCTCAAATATTGATGAAACATTTTTTTTTCTTAAATGCTTGCGATTTGAGATTTTTCGGAAGCTTCTTCGCATTTGAATCTCCTTTCAATACTTGCTTATTAGAAATGAACGCCTTTTGGGCAAAGTCGGGCAAAATTGTGTTTCAACCAAAATATTTATTTATTGCAAAGGGGTGCCCCTTTCCTAATATATTAATGCAATTTTTATACCCTCCAAAAAAGAATTTGGAGGGTATATTCACTTTGTCATTCCGTTTGTAACGCATCGAAATATCCATCTCAGACCCCATAAAGTATATATATTCTTGATCAGTGATGAAATCTAAGACGAACTGAGCATGTCCGTCCGTCCGTCCGTCTGTGGAAATCACGATTCAGTCCAAACGAAAAGAGCTAGACTCCTGAAATTTGGCATAAATATATTTTAAAACTTAGAGCAGGTTGAGTTCGAAGATGGGCTAAATCGGGCTAGAGGGAAAAAAGTTCCCCTAAGAAGAACTAAACCAACCCAGAAAAAACAACATAATTTTTAAAGTTTTTTGGTTATTTTGTTAAGCAAATGATATATTTTTATGTCAAATACGGTCCAACGCCTTAAACTTGGAGCCATTAAATAAAATAAAAATATTTTTTGACCCTGCCCACTTCAGTGGGCGTTATTATAGGCAAAAATAGCATAAAAATTTAACAAATTGTTTTACTTAAGCCACCATTCCTTAAAAATAACACTTTTTAGCTTTAATGACGAAGCTGAGACGAATCCTGGTACTACTCTGCCCTACCCCCTCCTTCCCCCCCGCCCCCTAAATGACCCTACCAAAAAAATTTTTTTTTTTTAAATTTTGT
Organism: Linnaemya tessellans; assembly: GCA_951800035.1. Classification (NCBI taxonomy): domain Eukaryota; kingdom Metazoa; phylum Arthropoda; class Insecta; order Diptera; family Tachinidae; genus Linnaemya; species Linnaemya tessellans. The sequence continues at coordinate 4,978,603 of OX637537.1, read as the reverse complement.
ATATAATCATCCCAAGCATTTATCTTTAGAGTTTTATGACTGCCGATTTCTGCCCTACCTCCCCCCCCACCACTTCCTTTGCCCCCTATATGACCCTACCAAAAAAAACTTTTTTTTTAAATTTTGTATATAATCATCCCAAGCATTTATCTTTAGAGTTTTATGACTACCGATTTCTGCCCTACCTTCCCCCCCCCACCTCTTCCTTTGCCCCCTATATGACCCTACCATAAAAAAAATTTTTTTTTAAATTTTGTATATAATCATCCCAAGCATTTATCTTTAGAGTTTTATGACTGCCGATTTCTGCCCTACCTCCCCCAACTCTTCCTTTGCCCCCTAAATGACACTACCCAAAAAAAAATTTTTTTTTTTTAATTTTGTATATAATCATCCCAAGCATTTATTTTTCGAGTTTTATGACAGCCTGTTGCTGCCCTACCCCCTCCTCCCTCTTTGCCCGCTAAATGACCCTATTAAAAATAAATATAAATTTTTTTTTATTTTGTGTATAATCATCCCAAGCATTTATTTTTACAGTTTTATGTGTATCTGTTTCTGCCCTAACCCCTCCCCTCTTTGCCCTCTAAATGACCCTATCAAAAAAAAGATATTTTAATTTTGTATATAATTATCCCAAGCATTTATTTTTAGAGTTTTATGACAAAGGTGAAATGTTTCCCCCACAGCCCTTGCCAGAGCGACCCCGCCAAAATACAGTTTTTATAGCCTCCAAAGAGAATTGTGATGAAGTCTAAGACGGTCTAGCAATGCCCATACGTTCGTCTGTGGAAAACATGATATTGTATATTTTTGAACCCCGCCCCCTTTAGTGGGCGTTGACGTACGATATTATATAAAGGAACTCTGTCCCACCAAGTTAAACATTTCAAATTCACTTACTAAATATTTGGAGGGTATTTAAGATTCGACCCGGTCGAATATAACGTTTTTACTTGTTTTTTTCTTAAATGCTTGCGATTTGAGATTTTTCGGAAGCTTCTTCACATTTGAATCTCATTTCAATACTTGCTTATTAGAAATGAACGCCTTTTGGGCAAAGTCGGGAAAAATTGTGTTTCAACCAAAAAATTTATTTATTGCAAAGGGGTACCCCTTTCCTAAAATATTGATGAACAATTTTTTTTTCTTAAATGCATGCGATTTGAGATTTTTCGGAAGCTTCTTCGCATTTGAATCTCCTTTCAATACTTGCTTATTAGAAATAAACGCCTTTTGGGCAAAGTCGGGTAAAATTGTGTTTCAACCAAAAAATTTATTTATTGCAAAGGAGTACCCCTTTCCTAAAATATTGATGAAATTTTTTTTTTCTTAAATGCTTGCGATTTGAGATTTTTCGGAAGCTTCTTAGCATTTGAAACTCATTTCAGTACTTGCTTATTAGAAATAAACGCCTTTTGGGCAAAATTGGGTAAAATTGTGTTTCAACCAAAAAATTTATTTATTGCAAAGGAGTACCCCTTTCCTAAAATATTGATGAAATTTTTTTTTTCTTAAATGCTTGCGATTTGAGATTTTTCGGAAGCTTCTTCGCATTTGAATCTCCTTTCAATACTTGCTTATTAGAAATGAACGCCTTTTGGGCAAAGTCGGGTAAAATTGTGTTTCAACCAAAAAATTTATGTATTGCAAAGGGGCACCCCTTTCCTAAAATATTGACGGCAAATTTTTTTTCTTAAATGCTTGCGATTTGAGATTTTTCGGAAGCTTCTTCGCATTTGAAACTCATTTCAATACTTGCTTATTAGAAATAAACGCCTTTTGGGCAAAGTCGGGTAAAATTGTGGTTCAGCCAAAAAATTTATTTCTTGCAAAGGGTTACCCTTTCCTAATATATTGATGAAAAATTTTTTTTATACCCTCCAAAAAAGAATTTGGAGGGTATATTCACTTTGTCATTCCGTTTGTAACGCATCGAAATATCCATCTCAGACCCCATAAAGTATATATATTCTTGATCAGTGATGAAATCTAAGACGAACTGAGCATGTCCGTCCGTCCGTCCGTCCGTCCGTCCGTCTGTGGAAATCACGATTCAGTCCAAACGAAAAGAGCTAGACTCCTGAAATTTGGCATAAATATATTTTAAAACTTAGAGCAGGTTGAGTTCGAAGATGGGCTAAATCGGGCTAGAGGGAAAAAAGTTCCCCTAAGAAGAACTAAACCAACCCAGAAAAAACAACATAATTTTTAAAGTTTTTTGGTTATTTTGTTAAGCAAATGATATATTTTTATGTCAAATACGGTCCAACGCCTTAAACTTGGAGCCATTAAATAAAATAAAAATATTTTTTGACCCTGCCCACTTCAGTGGGCGTTATTATAGGCAAAAATAGCATAAAAATTTAACAAATTGTTTTACTTAAGCCACCATTCCTTAAAAATAACACTTTTTAGCTTTAATGACGAAGCTGAGACGAATCCTGGTACTACTCTGCCCTACCCCCTCCTTCCCCCCGCCCCCTAAATGACCCTACCAAAAAAAAAACTTTTTTTTTAAATTTTGTATATAATCATCCCAAGCATTTATCTTTAGAGTGACTTTGCCCAAAAGGCGTTCATTTCTAATAAGCAAGTATTGAAATGAGTTTCAAATGCGAAGAAGCTTCCGAAAAATCTCAAATCGCAAGCATTTATGAAAAAAAAAATTTTTTCATCAATATTTTAGGAAAAGGTACGCCTTTGCAAAAAATGAATTTTTTGGTTGAAACACAGTTTTACCCAATTTTGCCCAAAAGGCGTTTATTTCTAATAAGCAAGTATTGAAAGGAGATTTAAATGCGAAGAAACTTCCGAAAAATCTCAAATCGCAAGCATTTAAGAAAAAAAAAATGTTCATCAATATTTTAGGAAAGGGGTACCCCTTTGCAATAAATAAATTTTTTGGTTGAAACACAATTTTACCCGACTTTGCCCAAAAGGCGTTTATTTCTAATAAGCAAGTATTGAAATGAGATTTAAATGCGAAGAAGCTTCCGAAAAATCTCAAATCGCAAGCATTTAAGAAAAAAAAAATTGCATTAATATATTAGGAAAGGGGCACCCCTTTGCAATAAATAAATTTTTTGGTTGAAACACAATTTTACCCGACTTTGCCCAAAAGGCGTTCATTTCTAATAAGCAAGTATTGAAATGAGTTTCAAATGCGAAGAAGCTTCCGAAAAATCTCAAATCGCAAGCATTTAAGAAAAAAAATTTTTCATCAATATATTAGGAAAGGGTAACCCTTTGCAAGAAATAAATTTTTTGGCTGAACCACAATTTTACCCAATTTTGCCCAAAAGGCGTTTATTTCTAATAAGCAAGTATTGAAATGAGATTCAAATGCGAAGAAGCTTCCGAAAAATCTCAAATCGCAAGCATTTAAGAAAAAAAAAATTGCATTAATATATTAGGAAAGGGGCACCCCTTTGCAATAAATAAATTTTTTGGTTGAAACACAATTTTACCCAATTTTGCCCAAAAGACGTTCATTTCTAATAAGCAAGTATTGAAATGAGATTCAAATGCGAAGAAGCTTCCGAAAAATCTCAAATCGCAAGAATTTAAGAAAAAAAAATTTTTCATCAATATTTTAGGAAAGGGGTACTCCTTTGCAATAAATTAATTTGTTGGTTGAAACACAATTTTACCCAATTTTGCCCAAAAGGCGTTCATTTCTAATAAGCAAGTATTGAAATGAGTTTCAAATGCGAAGAAGCTTCCGAAAAATCTCAAATCGCAAGCATTTAAGAAAAAAAAATGTTTCATCAATATTTTAGGAAAGGGGTACCCCTTTGCAATAAATAAATTTTTTGGTTGAAACACAATTTTACCCAATTTTGCCCAAAAGGCGTTCATTTCTAATAAGCAAGTATTGAAATGAGTTTCAAATGCGAAGAAGCTTCCGAAAAATCTCAAATCGCAAGCATTTAAGAAAAACATTTGTCATCAATATTTTAGGAAAGGGGTACCCCTTTGCAATACATAAATTTTTTGGTTGAAACACAATTTTACCCGACTTTGCCCAAAAGGCGTTTATTTCTAAAAAGCAAGTATTGAAAGGAGATTTAAATGCGAAGAAGCTTCCGAAAAATCTCAAATCGCAAGCATTTAAGAAAAAAAAATTGTTCATCAATATTTTAGGAAAGGGGTACTCCTTTGCAATAAATAAATTTGTTGGTTGAAACACAATTTTACCCAATTTTGCCCAAAAGGCGTTTATTTCTAATAAGCAAGTATTGAAATGAGATTCAAATGCGAAGAAGCTTCCGAAAAATCTCAAATCGGAAGCATTTAAGAAAAAAAATTTTTCATCAATATTTTAGGAAAAATATTTGCAAAAAAATTAATTTTTTGTTTGAAACACAATTTTACCCAATTTTGCCCAAAAGGCGTTCATTTCTAATAAGCAAGTATTGAAATGAGTTTCAAATGCGAAGAAGCTTCCGAAAAATCTCAAATCGCAAGCATTTAAGAAAAACATTTGTCATCAATATCTTAGGAAAGGGGTACTCCTTTGCAATAAATAAATTTTTTGGTTGAAACACAATTTTACCCAATTTTGCCCAAAAGACGTTCATTTCTAATAAGCAAGTATTGAAATGAGTTTCAAATGCTAAGAAGCTTCCGAAAAATCTCAAACCGAAAGCATTTAAGAAAAAAAAATGTTTCATCAATATTTAAGGAAGGGGTACCCCTTTGCAATAAATAAATTTTTTGGTTGAAACACAATTTTACCCGACTTTGCCCAAAAGGCGTTCATTTCTAATAAGCAAGTATTGAAATGAGTTTCAAATGCGAAGAAGCTTCTGAAAAATCTCAAATCGCAAGCATTTAAGAAAAAAAGTTTTCATCAATATTTTAGGAAAGGGGTACGCCTTTGCAATAAATAATTTTTTTGGTTAAAACACAATTTTACCCGACTTTGCCCAAAAGGCGTTCGTTTCTAATAAGCAAGTATTGAAAGGAAATTCCGAAAAAAATTGTTATCAATATTATAGGAAAGGGGTACCCCTTTGCAATACATAAATTTTTTGGTTGAAACACAATTTTACCCAATTTTGCCCAAAAGGCGTTCATTTCTAATAAGCAAGTATTGAAATGAGTTTCTAATGCGAAGAAGCTTCCGAGAAAACTCAAATCGCAACCATTTAAGTAAAAAAATATGTTCCATCAATATTTTAGGAAAGGGGTACCCCTTTGCAATAAACAAATTTTTTGGTTGAAACTAAATTTTACCCAATTTTGTCCAAAAGGCGTTCATTTCTAATAAGCAAGTATTGAAATGAGATTCAAATGCGAAGAAGCTTCCGAAAAATCTCAAATCGCAAGCATTTAAGAAAAAAAATTTTTCATCAATATTTTTGGAAAGGGGTACCCCTTTGCAATAAATAAATTTTTTGGTTGAAACACAATTTTACCCAATTTTGCCCAAAAGGCGTTCATTTCTAATAAGCAAGTATTGAAAGGAGATTCAAATGCGAAGAAGCTTCCGAAAAATCTCAAATCGCAAGCATTTAAGAAAAAAATTTGTCATCAATATTTTAGGAAAGGGGTGCCCCTTTGCAATACATAAATTTTTTGGTTGAAACACAATTTTACCCGACTTTGCCCAAAAGGCGTTTATTTCTAATAAGCAAGTATTGAAATGAGATTCAAATGCGAAGAAGCTTCCGAAAATTCTCAAATCGCAAGCATTTAAGAAAAAAATTTGTTATCAATATTTTAGGAAAGGGGTACCCCTTTGCAATACATAAATTTTTTGGTTGAAACACAATTTTACCAGACTTTGCTCAAAAGGCGTTTATTTCTAATAAGCAAGTATTGAAATGAGATTAAAATGCGAAGAAGCTTCCGAAAAATCTCAAATCGCAAGCATTTAAGAAAAACATTTGTCATCAATATTTTAGGAAAGGGGTACCCCTTTGCAATACATAAATTTTTTGGTTGAAACACAATTTTACCAGACTTTGCTCAAAAGGCGTTTATTTCTAATAAGCAAGTATTGAAAGGAGATACAAATGCGGAGAAGCTTCCGAAAAATCTCAAATCGCAAGCATTTAAGAAAAAAAATTTTTTATCAATATTTTAGGAAAGGGGTACCCCTTTGCAATACATAAATTTTTTGGTTGAAACACAGTTTTACCAAATTTTGCCCAAAAGGCGTTCATTTCTAATAAGCAAGTATTGAAATGAGATTAAAATGCGAAGAAGCTTCCGAAAAATCTCAATCGCAAGCATTTAAGAAAAAAAAATTTTTCATTAATATTTTAGGAAAGGGGTACCCCTTTGCAATAAACAAATTTTTTGGTTGAAACACAATTTTACTCAATTTTGTCCAAAAGGCGTTTATTTGTAATAAGCAAGTATTGAAATGAGTTTCAAATGCGAAAAAGCTTCCGAGAAAACTCAAATCGCAACCATTTAAGTAAAAAAATATGTTCCATCAATATTTTAGGAAAGGGGTACCCCTTTGCAATAAACAAATTTTTTGGTTGAAACTAAATTTTACCCAATTTTGTCCAAAAGGCGTTCATTTCTAATAAGCAAGTATTGAAATGAGTTTCAAATGCGAAGAAACTTCCGAAAAATCTCAAATCGCAAGCATTTAAGAAAAAATATGTTTCATCAATATTTTAGGAAAGGGGTACCCCTTTGCAATACATAAATTTTTTGGTTGAAACACAATTTTACCTGACTTTGCCCAAAAGGCGTTCATTTCTAATAAGCAAGTATTGAAAGGAGATTCAAATGCGTAGAAGCTTCCAATAAATCTTAAATCGCAAGCATTTAAGAAAAAAATTTGTCATCAATATTTTAGGAAAGGGGTGCCCCTTTGCAATACATAAATTTTTTGGTTGAAACACAATTTTACCCAATTTTGCCCAAAAGGCGTTCATTTCTAATAAGCAAGTATTGAAATGAGTTTCAAATGCGAAGAAGCTTCCGAAAAATCTCAAATCGCAAGCATTTAAGAAAAACATTTGTCATCAATATATTAGGAAAGGGGTACCCCTTTGCAAAAAATGAATTTTTTGGTTGAAACACAATTTTACCCAATTTTGTCCAAAAGGCGTTTATTTCTAATAAGCAAGTATTGAAATGAGTTTCAAATGCGAAGAAACTTCCGAAAAATCTCAAATCGCAAGCATTTAAGAAAAAATATGTTTCATCAATATTTTAGGAAAGGGGTACGTACGCCTTTGCAAAAAATACATTTTTTGGTTGAAACACAATTTTACCTGACTTTGCCCAAAAGGCGTTCATTTCTAATAAGCAAGTATTGAAAGGAGATTCAAATGCGAAGAAGCTTCCGAAAAATCTCAAATCGCAAGCATTTAAGAAAAAAATTTGTCATCAATATTTTAGGAAAGGGGTGCCCCTTTGCAATACATAAATTTGTTGGTTGAAACACAATTTTACCCAATTTTGTCCAAAAGGCGTTTATTTGTAATAAGCAAGTATTGAAATGAGTTTCAAATGCGAAAAAGCTTCCGAGAAATCTCAAATCGCAACCATTTAAGTAAAAAAATATGTTCCATCAATATTTTAGGAAAGGGGTACCCCTTTGCAATAAACAAATTTTTTGGTTGAAACTAAATTTTACCCAATTTTGTCCAAAAGGCGTTCATTTCTAATAAGCAAGTATTGAAATGAGTTTCAAATGCGAAGAAACTTCCGAAAAATCTCAAATCGCAAACATTTAAGAAAAAATATGTTTCATCAATATTTTAGGAAAGGGGTACGTACGCCTTTGCAAAAAATACATTTTTTGGTTGAAACACAATTTTACCTGACTTTGCCCAAAAGGCGTTCATTTCTAATAAGCAAGTATTGAAAGGAGATTCAAATGCGAAGAAGCTTCCAATAAATCTTAAATCGCAAGCATTTAAGAAAAAAAAATTTTCATCAATATTTTAGGAAAGGGGTACCCCTTTGCAATAAATGAATTTTTTGGTTGAAACACAATTTTACCCGACTTTGCCCAAAGGCGTTCATTTCTAATAAGCAAGTATTGAAATGAGTTTCAAATGCGAAGAAGCTTCTGAAAAATCTCAAATCGCAAGCATTTAAGAAAAAAAAAAATGTTATCAATATTTTAGGAAAGGGGTACCCCTTTGCAATACATAAATTTTTTGGTTGAAACACAATTTTACCCGACTTTGCCCAAAATGCGATCATTTTTTATAAGCAAGTACTGAAAGTACATTTAAATGCGTAGAAGCTTCCGAAAAATCGCAAGCATTTAAGAAAAAAAATTTGTCGTCAATATTTTAGGAAAGGGGTACCCCTTTGCAATAAATAAATTTTTTGGTTGAAACACAATTTTACCCAATTTTGTCCAAAAGGCGTTTATTTCTAATAAGCAAGTATTGAAATGAGTTTCAAATGCGAAGAAACTTCCGAAAAATCTCAAATCGCAAGCATTTAAGAAAAAATATGTTTCATCAATATTTTAGGAAAGGGGTACGTACGCCTTTGCAAAAAATACATTTTTTGGTTGAAACACAATTTTACCTGACTTTGCCCAAAAGGCGTTCATTTCTAATAAGCAAGTATTGAAAGGAGATTCAAATGCGAAGAAGCTTCCGAAAAATCTCAAATCGCAAGCATTTAAGAAAAAAATTTGTTATCAATATTTTAGGAAAGGGGTACCCCTTTGCAATACATAAATTTTTTGGTTAAAACACAATTTTACCAGACTTTGCCCAAAAGGCGTTTATTTCTAATAAGCAAGTATTAAAAGGAGATTCAAATGCTAAGAAGCTTCCGAAAAATCTCAAATCGCAAGCATTTAAGAAAAAAAAAATTTCATCAATATATTAGGAAAGGGGTACCCCTTTGCAATACATAAATTTTTTGGTTGAAACACAATTTTACCCGACTTTGCCCAAAATGCGTTCATTTCTAATAAGCAAGTATTGAAATGAGTTTCAAATGCGAAGAAGCTTCCGAAAAATCTCAAATCGCAAGCATTTAAAAAAAAAATGTTTCATCAATATTTTAGGAAATTGGTACCCCTTTGCAATACATAAATTTTTTGGTTGAAACACAATTTTACCCGACTTTGCCCAAAAGGCGTTCATTTCTAATAAGCAAGTATTGAAATGAGATTCAAATGCGAAGAAGCTTCCGAAAAATCTCAAATCGCAACCATTTAAGTAAAAAAATATGTTTCATCAATATATTAGGAAAGGGGTACCCCTTTGCAAGGAATTAATTTTTTGGTTGAAACACAATTTTACCCAATTTTGCCCAAAAGGCGTTCATTTCTAATAAGCAAGTATTGAAATGAGTTTCAAATGCTAAGAAGCTTCCGAAAAATCTCAAACCGAAAGCATTTAAGAAAAAAAAATTGTTCATCAATATTTTAGGAAAGGGGTACCCCTTTGCAATAAATAATTTTTTTGGTTGAAACACAATTTTACCCGACTTTGCCCAAAAGGCGTTCATTTCTAATAAGCAAGTATTGAAATGAGATTCAAATGCGAAGAAGCTTCCGAAAAATCTCAAATCGGAAGCATTTAAGAAAAAAAAATGTTTCATCAATATTTAAGGAAGGGGTACCCCTTTGCAATAAATAAATTTTTTGGTTGAAACACAATTTTACCCGACTTTGCCCAAAAGGCGTTCATTTCTAATAAGCAAGTATTGAAATGAGTTTCAAATGCGAAGAAGCTTCTGAAAAATCTCAAATCGCAAGCATTTAAGAAAAAAAGTTTTCATCAATATTTTAGGAAAGGGGTACGCCTTTGCAATAAATAATTTTTTTGGTTAAAACACAATTTTACCCGACTTTGCCCAAAAGGCGTTCGTTTCTAATAAGCAAGTATTGAAAGGAAATTCCGAAAAAAATTGTTATCAATATTATAGGAAAGGGGTACCCCTTTGCAATACATAAATTTTTTGGTTGAAACACAATTTTACCCAATTTTGCCCAAAAGGCGTTCATTTCTAATAAGCAAGTATTGAAATGAGTTTCTAATGCGAAGAAGCTTCCGAGAAAACTCAAATCGCAACCATTTAAGTAAAAAAATATGTTCCATCAATATTTTAGGAAAGGGGTACCCCTTTGCAATAAACAAATTTTTTGGTTGAAACTAAATTTTACCCAATTTTGTCCAAAAGGCGTTCATTTCTAATAAGCAAGTATTGAAATGAGATTCAAATGCGAAGAAGCTTCCGAAAAATCTCAAATCGCAAGCATTTAAGAAAAAAAATTTTTCATCAATATTTTTGGAAAGGGGTACCCCTTTGCAATAAATAAATTTTTTGGTTGAAACACAATTTTACCCAATTTTGCCCAAAAGGCGTTCATTTCTAATAAGCAAGTATTGAAAGGAGATTCAAATGCGAAGAAGCTTCCGAAAAATCTCAAATCGCAAGCATTTAAGAAAAAAATTTGTCATCAATATTTTAGGAAAGGGGTGCCCCTTTGCAATACATAAATTTTTTGGTTGAAACACAATTTTACCCGACTTTGCCCAAAAGGCGTTTATTTCTAATAAGCAAGTATTGAAATGAGATTCAAATGCGAAGAAGCTTCCGAAAATTCTCAAATCGCAAGCATTTAAGAAAAAAATTTGTTATCAATATTTTAGGAAAGGGGTACCCCTTTGCAATACATAAATTTTTTGGTTGAAACACAATTTTACCAGACTTTGCTCAAAAGGCGTTTATTTCTAATAAGCAAGTATTGAAATGAGATTAAAATGCGAAGAAGCTTCCGAAAAATATCAAATCGCAAGCATTTAAGAAAAACATTTGTCATCAATATTTTAGGAAAGGGGTACCCCTTTGCAATACATAAATTTTTTGGTTGAAACACAATTTTACCAGACTTTGCTCAAAAGGCGTTTATTTCTAATAAGCAAGTATTGAAAGGAGATACAAATGCGGAGAAGCTTCCGAAAAATCTCAAATCGCAAGCATTTAAGAAAAAAAATTTTTTATCAATATTTTAGGAAAGGGGTACCCCTTTGCAATACATAAATTTTTTGGTTGAAACACAGTTTTACCAAATTTTGCCCAAAAGGCGTTCATTTCTAATAAGCAAGTATTGAAATGAGATTAAAATGCGAAGAAGCTTCCGAAAAATCTCAAATCGCAAGCATTTAAGAAAAAAAAATTTTTCATTAATATTTTAGGAAAGGGGTACCCCTTTGCAATAAACAAATTTTTTGGTTGAAACACAATTTTACTCAATTTTGTCCAAAAGGCGTTTATTTGTAATAAGCAAGTATTGAAATGAGTTTCAAATGCGAAAAAGCTTCCGAGAAAACTCAAATCGCAACCATTTAAGTAAAAAAATATGTTCCATCAATATTTTAGGAAAGGGGTACCCCTTTGCAATAAACAAATTTTTTGGTTGAAACTAAATTTTACCCAATTTTGTCCAAAAGGCGTTCATTTCTAATAAGCAAGTATTGAAATGAGTTTCAAATGCGAAGAAACTTCCGAAAAATCTCAAATCGCAAGCATTTAAGAAAAAATATGTTTCATCAATATTTTAGGAAAGGGGTACCCCTTTGCAATACATAAATTTTTTGGTTGAAACACAATTTTACCTGACTTTGCCCAAAAGGCGTTCATTTCTAATAAGCAAGTATTGAAAGGAGATTCAAATGCGTAGAAGCTTCCAATAAATCTTAAATCGCAAGCATTTAAGAAAAAAATTTGTCATCAATATTTTAGGAAAGGGGTGCCCCTTTGCAATACATAAATTTTTTGGTTGAAACACAATTTTACCCAATTTTGCCCAAAAGGCGTTCATTTCTAATAAGCAAGTATTGAAATGAGTTTCAAATGCGAAGAAGCTTCCGAAAAATCTCAAATCGCAAGCATTTAAGAAAAACATTTGTCATCAATATATTAGGAAAGGGGTACCCCTTTGCAAAAAATGAATTTTTTGGTTGAAACACAATTTTACCCAATTTTGCCCAAAAGGCGTTCATTTTTAATAAGCAAGTATTGAAATGAGTTTCTAATGCGAAGAAGCTTCCGAAAAATCTCAAATCGCAAGCATTTAAGAAAACAAATTTCATCAATATTTTAGGAAAGGGGTCCGCCTTTGCAATAAATAATTTTTTTGGTTAAAACACAATTTTACCCGACTTTGCCCAAAAGGCGTTCGTTTCTAATAAGCAAGTATTGAAAGGAAATTCCGAAAAAAATTGTTCATCAATATATTAGGAAAGGGGTACCCCTTTGCAATACATAAATTTGTTGGTTGAAACACAATTTTACCCAATTTTGTCCAAAAGGCGTTTATTTGTAATAAGCAAGTATTGAAATGAGTTTCAAATGCGAAAAAGCTTCCGAGAAATCTCAAATCGCAACCATTTAAGTAAAAAAATATGTTCCATCAATATTTTAGGAAAGGGGTACCCCTTTGCAATAAACAAATTTTTTGGTTGAAACTTAATTTTACCCAATTTTGTCCAAAAGGCGTTCATTTCTAATAAACAAGTATTGAAATGAGTTTCAAATGCGAAGAAACTTCCGAAAAATCTCAAATCGCAAGCATTTAAGAAAAAATATGTTTCATCAATATATTAGGAAAGGGGTACGAACGCCTTTGCAAAAAATACATTTTTTGGTTGAAACACAATTTTACCTGACTTTGCCCAAAAGGCGTTCATTTCTAATAAGCAAGTATTGAAAGGAGATTCAAATGCGAAGAAGCTTCTGAAAAATCTCAAATCGCAAGCATTTAAGAAAAAAATTTGTTATCAATATTATAGGAAAGGGGTACCCCTTTGCAATACATAAATTTTTTGGTTGAAACACAATTTTACCCGACTTTGCCCAAAAGACGTTTATTTCTAATAAGCAAGTATTGAAATGAGATTCAAATGCGAAGAAGCTTCCGAAAAATCTCAAATCGCAAGCATTTAAGAAAAAAAAATTGTTCATCAATATTTTAGGAAAGGGGTACCCCTTTGCAATAAATAAATTGAAACACAATTTTACCCAATTTTGCCCAAAAGGCGTTCATTTCTAATAAGCAAGTATTGAAAGGAGATTCAAATGCGAAGAAGCTTCCGAAAAATCTCAAATCGCAAGCATTTAAGTAAAAAAATATGTTTCATCAATATTTTAGGAAAGGGGTACCCCTTTGCAATAAATTAATTTGTTGGTTGAAACACAATTTTACCCGACTTTGCCCAAAAGGCGTTCATTTCTAATAAGCAAGTATTGAAATGAGATTAAAATGCGAAGAAGCTTCCGAAAAATCTCAAATCGCAAGCATTTAAGAAAAAAAAATTTTTCATTAATATTTTAGGAAAGGGGTACCCCTTTGCAATAAACAAATTTTTTGGTTGAAACACAATTTTACTCAATTTTGCCCAAAAGGCGTTAATTTCTAATAGGCAAGTGTTGAAAGGAGTTTCAAATGCAAAGAAGCTTCCGAAAAATCCCAAATCGCAAGCATTTAAGAAAAAAATTTGTCATCAATATTTTAGGAAAGGGGTGCCCCTTTGCAATACATAAATTTTTTGGTTGAAACACAATTTTACCCAATTTTGCCCAAAAGGCGTTCATTTCTAATAAGCAAGTATTGAAATGAGTTTCAAATGCGAAGAAGCTTCCGAAAAATCTCAAATCGCAAGCATTTAAGAAAAACATTTGTCATCAATATTTTAGGAAAGGGGTACCCCTTTGCAATACATAAATTTTTTGGTTGAAACACAATTTTACCCAATTTTGCCCAAAAGGCGTTCATTTCTAATAAGCAAGTATTGAAATGAGTTTCTAATGCGAAGAAGCTTCCGAAAAATCTCAAATCGCAAGCATTTAAGAAAAAAAATTTCATCAGTATTTTAGGAAAGGGGTACGCCTTTGCAATAAATAATTTTTTTGGTTAAAACACAATTTTACCCGACTTTGCCCAAAAGGCGTTCGTTTCTAATAAGCAAGTATTGAAAGGAAATTCCGAAAAAAATTGTTCATCAATATTTTAGGAAAGGGGTACCCCTTTGATATACATAAATTTGTTGGTTGAAACACAATTTTACCCAATTTTGTCCAAAAGGCGTTTATTTGTAATAAGCAAGTATTGAAATGAGTTTCAAATGCGAAAAAGCTTCCGAGAAATCTCAAATCGCAATCATTTAAGTAAAAAAATATGTTCCATCAATATTTTAGGAAAGGGGTACCCCTTTGCAATAAACAAATTTTTTGGTTGAAACTTAATTTTACCCAATTTTGTCCAAAAGGTGTTCATTTCTAATAAGCAAGTATTGAAATGAGTTTCAAATGCGAAGAAACTTCCGAAAAATCTCAAATCGCAAGCATTTAAGAAAAAATATGTTTCATCAATATTTTAGGAAAGGGGTACGCCTTTGCAATAAATAATTTTTTTGGTTAAAACACAATTTTACCCGACTTTGCCCAAAAGGCGTTCGTTTCTAATAAGCAAGTATTGAAAGGAAATTCCGAAAAAATTTGTTATCAATATTATAGGAAAGGGGTACCCCTTTGCAATACATAAATTTTTTGGTTGAAACACAATTTTACCCGACTTTGCCCATAAGGCGTTTATTTCTAATAAGCAAGTATTGAAATGAGATTCAAATGCGAAGAAGCTTCCGAAAAATCTCAAATCGCAAGCATTTAAGAAAAAAAAATTGTTCATCAATATTTTAGGAAAGGGGAACCCCTTTGCAATAAATAAATTGAAACACAATTTTACCCAATTTTGCCCAAAAGGCGTTCATTTCTAATAAGCAAGTATTGAAAGGAGATTCAAATGCGAAGAAGCTTCCGAAAAATCTCAAATCGCAAGCATTTAAGTAAAAAAATATGTTTCATCAATATTTTAGGAAAGGGGTACCCCTTTGCAATAAATTAATTTGTTGGTTGAAACACAATTTTACCCGACTTTGCCCAAAAGGCGTTCATTTCTAATAAGCAAGTATTGAAATGAGATTCAAATGCGAAGAAGCTTCCAATAAATCTTAAATCGCAAGCATTTAAGAAAAAAAAAATTTCATCAATATTTTAGGAAAGGGGTACCCCTTTGCAATAAATGAATTTTTTGGTTGAAACACAATTTTACCCGACTTTGCCCAAAAGGCGTTCATTTCTAATAAGCAAGTATTGAAATGAGTTTCAAATGCGAAGAAGCTTCTGAAAAATCTCAAATCGCAAGCATTTAAGAAAAAAAAATGTTATCAATATTTTAGGAAAGGGGTACCCCTTTGCAATACATAAATTTTTTGGTTGAAACACAATTTTACCCGACTTTGCCCAAAAAGGCGTTTATTTCTAATAAGCAAGTATTGGAATGAGATTCAAATGCGAAGAAGCTTCCGAAAAATCTCAAATCGCAAGCATTTAAGAAAAAAATTGTTCATCAATATTTTAGGAAAGGGGTACCCCTTTGCAATACATAAATTTGTTGGTTGAAACACAATTTTACCCAATTTTGTCCAAAAGGCGTTTATTTGTAATAAGCAAGTATTGAAATGAGTTTCAAATGCGAAAAAGCTTCCGAGAAATCTCAAATCGCAACCATTTAAGTAAAAAAATATGTTCCATCAATATTTTAGGAAAGGGGTACCCCTTTGCAATAAACAAATTTTTTGGTTGAAACTAAATTTTACCCAATTTTGTCCAAAAGGCGTTCATTTCTAATAAGCAAGTATTGAAATGAGTTTCAAATGCGAAGAAACTTCCGAAAAATCTCAAATCGCAAACATTTAAGAAAAAATATGTTTCATCAATATTTTAGGAAAGGGGTACGTACGCCTTTGCAAAAAATACATTTTTTGGTTGAAACACAATTTTACCTGACTTTGCCCAAAAGGCGTTCATTTCTAATAAGCAAGTATTGAAAGGAGATTCAAATGCGAAGAAGCTTCCAATAAATCTTAAATCGCAAGCATTTAAGAAAAAAAAAATTTTCATCAATATTTTAGGAAAGGGGTACCCCTTTGCAATAAATGAATTTTTTGGTTGAAACACAATTTTACCCGACTTTGCCCAAAGGCGTTCATTTCTAATAAGCAAGTATTGAAATGAGTTTCAAATGCGAAGAAGCTTCTGAAAAATCTCAAATCGCAAGCATTTAAGAAAAAAAAAAATGTTATCAATATTTTAGGAAAGGGGTACCCCTTTGCAATACATAAATTTTTTGGTTGAAACACAATTTTACCCGACTTTGCCCAAAATGCGTTCATTTTTTATAAGCAAGTACTGAAAGTACATTCAAATGCGTAGAAGCTTCCGAAAAATCGCAAGCATTTAAGAAAAAAAATTTGTCGTCAATATTTTAGGAAAGGGGTACCCCTTTGCAATAAATAAATTTTTTGGTTGAAACACAATTTTACCCAATTTTGTCCAAAAGGCGTTTATTTCTAATAAGCAAGTATTGAAATGAGTTTCAAATGCGAAGAAACTTCCGAAAAATCTCAAATCGCAAGCATTTAAGAAAAAATATGTTTCATCAATATTTTAGGAAAGGGGTACGTACGCCTTTGCAAAAAATACATTTTTTTATTGAAACACAATTTTACCTGACTTTGCCCAAAAGGCGTTCATTTCTAATAAGCAAGTATTGAAAGGAGATTCAAATGCGAAGAAGCTTCCGAAAAATCTCAAATCGCAAGCATTTAAGAAAAAAATTTGTTATCAATATTTTAGGAAAGGGGTACCCCTTTGCAATACATAAATTTTTTGGTTAAAACACAATTTTACCAGACTTTGCCCAAAAGGCGTTTATTTCTAATAAGCAAGTATTAAAAGGAGATTCAAATGCTAAGAAGCTTCCGAAAAATCTCAAATCGCAAGCATTTAAGAAAAAAAAAATTTCATCAATATATTAGGAAAGGGGTACCCCTTTGCAATACATAAATTTTTTGGTTGAAACACAATTTTACCCGACTTTGCCCAAAATGCGTTCATTTCTAATAAGCAAGTATTGAAATGAGTTTCAAATGCGAAGAAGCTTCCGAAAAATCTCAAATCGCAAGCATTTAAAAAAAAAATGTTTCATCAATATTTTAGGAAATTGGTACCCCTTTGCAATACATAAATTTTTTGGTTGAAACACAATTTTACCCGACTTTGCCCAAAAGGCGTTCATTTCTAATAAGCAAGTATTGAAATGAGATTCAAATGCGAAGAAGCTTCCGAAAAATCTCAAATCGCAACCATTTAAGTAAAAAAATATGTTTCATCAATATATTAGGAAAGGGGTACCCCTTTGCAAGGAATTAATTTTTTGGTTGAAACACAATTTTACCCAATTTTGCCCAAAAGGCGTTCATTTCTAATAAGCAAGTATTGAAATGAGTTTCAAATGCTAAGAAGCTTCCGAAAAATCTCAAACCGAAAGCATTTAAGAAAAAAAAATTGTTCATCAATATTTTAGGAAAGGGGTACCCCTTTGCAATAAATAATTTTTTTGGTTGAAACACAATTTTACCCGACTTTGCCCAAAAGGCGTTCATTTCTAATAAGCAAGTATTGAAATGAGATTCAAATGCGAAGAAGCTTCCGAAAAATCTCAAATCGGAAGCATTTAAGAAAAAAAAATGTTTCATCAATATTTAAGGAAGGGGTACCCCTTTGCAATAAATAAATTTTTTGGTTGAAACACAATTTTACCCGACTTTGCCCAAAAGGCGTTCATTTCTAATAAGCAAGTATTGAAATGAGTTTCAAATGCGAAGAAGCTTCTGAAAAATCTCAAATCGCAAGCATTTAAGAAAAAAAGTTTTCATCAATATTTTAGGAAAGGGGTACGCCTTTGCAATAAATAATTTTTTTGGTTAAAACACAATTTTACCCGACTTTGCCCAAAAGGCGTTCGTTTCTAATAAGCAAGTATTGAAAGGAAATTCCGAAAAAAATTGTTATCAATATTATAGGAAAGGGGTACCCCTTTGCAATACATAAATTTTTTGGTTGAAACACAATTTTACCCAATTTTGCCCAAAAGGCGTTCATTTCTAATAAGCAAGTATTGAAATGAGTTTCTAATGCGAAGAAGCTTCCGAAAAATCTCAAATCGCAAGCATTTAAGAAAAAAAAATTGTTCATCAATATTTTAGGAAAGGGGTACCCCTTTGCAATAAATAATTTTTTTGGTTAAAACACAATTTTACCCGACTTTGCCCAAAAGGCGTTCGTTTCTAATAAGCAAGTATTGAAAGGAAATTCCGAAAAAAATTGTTCATCAATATTTTAGGAAAGGGGTACCCCTTTGATATACATAAATTTGTTGGTTGAAACACAATTTTACCCAATTTTGTCCAAAAGGCGTTTATTTGTAATAAGCAAGTATTGAAATGAGTTTCAAATGCGAAAAAGCTTCCTAGAAATCTCAAATCGCAATCATTTAAGTAAAAAAATATGTTCCATCAATATTTTAGGAAAGGGGTACCCCTTTGCAATAAACAAATTTTTTGGTTGAAACTTAATTTTACCCAATTTTGTCCAAAAGGCGTTCATTTCTAATAAGCAAGTATTGAAATGAGTTTCAAATGCGAAGAAACTTCCGAAAAATCTCAAATCGCAAGCATTTAAGAAAAAATATGTTTCATCAATATTTTAGGAAAGGGGTACGCCTTTGCAATAAATAATTTTTTTGGTTAAAACACAATTTTACCCGACTTTGCCCAAAAGGCGTTCGTTTCTAATAAGCAAGTATTGAAAGGAAATTCCGAAAAAATTTGTTATCAATATTATAGGAAAGGGGTACCCCTTTGCAATACATAAATTTTTTGGTTGAAACACAATTTTACCCGACTTTGCCCAAAAGGCGTTTATTTCTAATAAGCAAGTATTGAAATGAGATTCAAATGCGAAGAAGCTTCCGAAAAATCTCAAATCGCAAGCATTTAAGAAAAAAAAATTGTTCATCAATATTTTAGGAAAGGGGTACCCCTTTGCAATAAATAAATTGAAACACAATTTTACCCAATTTTGCCCAAAAGGCGTTCATTTCTAATAAGCAAGTATTGAAAGGAGATTCAAATGCGAAGAAGCTTCCGAAAAATCTCAAATCGCAAGCATTTAAGTAAAAAAATATGTTTCATCAATATTTTAGGAAAGGGGTACCCCTTTGCAATAAATTAATTTGTTGGTTGAAACACAATTTTACCCGACTTTGCCCAAAAGGCGTTCATTTCTAATAAGCAAGTATTGAAATGAGATTCAAATGCGAAGAAGCTTCCAATAAATCTTAAATCGCAAGCATTTAAGAAAAAAAAAAATTCATCAATATTTTAGGAAAGGGGTACCCCTTTGCAATAAATGAATTTTTTGGTTGAAACACAATTTTACCCGACTTTGCCCAAAAGGCGTTCATTTCTAATAAGCAAGTATTGAAATGAGTTTCAAATGCGAAGAAGCTTCTGAAAAATCTCAAATCGCAAGCATTTAAGAAAAAAAAATGTTATCAATATTTTAGGAAAGGGGTACCCCTTTGCAATACATAAATTTTTTGGTTGAAACACAATTTTACCCGACTTTGCCCAAAAGGCGTTTATTTCTAATAAGCAAGTATTGGAATGAGATTCAAATGCGAAGAAGCTTCCGAAAAATCTCAAATCGCAAGCATTTAAGAAAAAAATTGTTCATCAATATTTTAGGAAAGGGGTACCCCTTTGCAATACATAAATTTGTTGGTTGAAACACAATTTTACCCAATTTTGTCCAAAAGGCGTTCATTTCTAATAAGCAAGTATTGAAAGGAGATTCAAATGCGAAGAAGCTTCCAATAAATCTTAAATCGCAAGCATTTAAGAAAAAAAAATTTTCATCAATATTTTAGGAAAGGGGTACCCCTTTGCAATAAATGAATTTTTTGGTTGAAACACAATTTTACCCGACTTTGCCCAAAGGCGTTCATTTCTAATAAGCAAGTATTGAAATGAGTTTCAAATGCGAAGAAGCTTCTGAAAAATCTCAAATCGCAAGCATTTAAGAAAAAAAAAAAATGTTATCAATATTTTAGGAAAGGGGTACCCCTTTGCAATACATAAATTTTTTGGTTGAAACACAATTTTACCCGACTTTGCCCAAAATGCGTTCATTTTTTATAAGCAAGTACTGAAAGTACATTCAAATGCGTAGAAGCTTCCGAAAAATCGCAAGCATTTAAGAAAAAAAATTTGTCGTCAATATTTTAGGAAAGGGGTACCCCTTTGCAATAAATAAATTTTTTGGTTGAAACACAATTTTACCCAATTTTGCCCAAAAGGCGTTCATTTCTAATAAGCAAGTATTGAAATGAGTTTCTAATGCGAAGAAGCTTCCGAAAAATCTCAAATCGCAAGCATTTAAGAAAAAAAATTTCATCAATATTTTAGGAAAGGGGTACGCCTTTGCAATAAATAATTTTTTTGGTTAAAACACAATTTTACCCGACTTTGCCCAAAAGGCGTTCGTTTCTAATAAGCAAGTATTGAAAGGAAATTCCGAAAAAAATTGTTCATCAATATTTTAGGAAAGGGGTACCCCTTTGATATACATAAATTTGTTGGTTGAAACACAATTTTACCCAATTTTGTCCAAAAGGCGTTTATTTGTAATAAGCAAGTATTGAAATGAGTTTCAAATGCGAAAAAGCTTCCGAGAAATCTCAAATCGCAATCATTTAAGTAAAAAAATATGTTCCATCAATATTTTAGGAAAGGGGTACCCCTTTGCAATAAACAAATTTTTTGGTTGAAACTTAATTTTACCCAATTTTGTCCAAAAGGCGTTCATTTCTAATAAGCAAGTATTGAAATGAGTTTCAAATGCGAAGAAACTTCCGAAAAATCTCAAATCGCAAGCATTTAAGAAAAAATATGTTTCATCAATATTTTAGGAAAGGGGTACGCCTTTGCAATAAATAATTTTTTTGGTTAAAACACAATTTTACCCGACTTTGCCCAAAAGGCGTTCGTTTCTAATAAGCAAGTATTGAAAGGAAATTCCGAAAAAATTTGTTATCAATATTATAGGAAAGGGGTACCCCTTTGCAATACATAAATTTTTTGGTTGAAACACAATTTTACCCGACTTTGCCCAAAAGGCGTTTATTTCTAATAAGCAAGTATTGAAATGAGATTCAAATGCGAAGAAGCTTCCGAAAAATCTCAAATCGCAAGCATTTAAGAAAAAAAAATTGTTCATCAATATTTTAGGAAAGGGGTACCCCTTTGCAATAAATAAATTGAAACACAATTTTACCCAATTTTGCCCAAAAGGCGTTCATTTCTAATAAGCAAGTATTGAAAGGAGATTCAAATGCGAAGAAGCTTCCGAAAAATCTCAAATCGCAAGCATTTAAGTAAAAAAATATGTTTCATCAATATGTTAGGAAAGGGGTACCCTTTTGCAATAAATTAATTTGTTGGTTGAAACACAATTTTACCCGACTTTGCCCAAAAGGCGTTCATTTCTAATAAGCAAGTATTGAAATGAGATTCAAATGCGAAGAAGCTTCCAATAAATCTTAAATCGCAAGCATTTAAGAAAAAAAAAATTTCATCAATATTTTAGGAAAGGGGTACCCCTTTGCAATAAATGAATTTTTTGGTTGAAACACAATTTTACCCGACTTTGCCCAAAAGGCGTTCATTTCTAATAAGCAAGTATTGAAATGAGTTTCAAATGCGAAGAAGCTTCTGAAAAATCTCAAATCGCAAGCATTTAAGAAAAAAAAATGTTATCAATATTTTAGGAAAGGGGTACCCCTTTGCAATACATAAATTTTTTGGTTGAAACACAATTTTACCCGACTTTGCCCAAAAGGCGTTTATTTCTAATAAGCAAGTATTGGAATGAGATTCAAATGCGAAGAAGCTTCCGAAAAATCTCAAATCGCAAGCATTTAAGAAAAAAATTGTTCATCAATATTTTAGGAAAGGGGTACCCCTTTGCAATACATAAATTTGTTGGTTGAAACACAATTTTACCCAATTTTGTCCAAAAGGCGTTTATTTGTAATAAGCAAGTATTGAAATGAGTTTCAAATGCGAAAAAGCTTCCGAGAAATCTCAAATCGCAACCATTTAAGTAAAAAAATATGTTCCATCAATATTTTAGGAAAGGGGTACCCCTTTGCAATAAACAAATTTTTTGGTTGAAACTAAATTTTACCCAATTTTGTCCAAAAGGCGTTCATTTCTAATAAGCAAGTATTGAAATGAGTTTCAAATGCGAAGAAACTTCCGAAAAATCTCAAATCGCAAACATTTAAGAAAAAATATGTTTCATCAATATTTTAGGAAAGGGGTACGTACGCCTTTGCAAAAAATACATTTTTTGGTTGAAACACAATTTTACCTGACTTTGCCCAAAAGGCGTTCATTTCTAATAAGCAAGTATTGAAAGGAGATTCAAATGCGAAGAAGCTTCCAATAAATCTTAAATCGCAAGCATTTAAGAAAAAAAAATTTTCATCAATATTTTAGGAAAGGGGTACCCCTTTGCAATAAATGAATTTTTTGGTTGAAACACAATTTTACCCGACTTTGCCCAAAGGCGTTCATTTCTAATAAGCAAGTATTGAAATGAGTTTCAAATGCGAAGAAGCTTCTGAAAAATCTCAAATCGCAAGCATTTAAGAAAAAAAAAAATGTTATCAATATTTTAGGAAAGGGGTACCCCTTTGCAATACATAAATTTTTTGGTTGAAACACAATTTTACCCGACTTTGCCCAAAATGCGTTCATTTTTTATAAGCAAGTACTGAAAGTACATTCAAATGCGTAGAAGCTTCCGAAAAATCGCAAGCATTTAAGAAAAAAAATTTGTCGTCAATATTTTAGGAAAGGGGTACCCCTTTGCAATAAATAAATTTTTTGGTTGAAACACAATTTTACCCAATTTTGTCCAAAAGGCGTTTATTTCTAATAAGCAAGTATTGAAATGAGTTTCAAATGCGAAGAAACTTCCGAAAAATCTCAAATCGCAAGCATTTAAGAAAAAATATGTTTCATCAATATTTTAGGAAAGGGGTACGTACGCCTTTGCAAAAAATACATTTTTTGGTTGAAACACAATTTTACCTGACTTTGCCCAAAAGGCGTTCATTTCTAATAAGCAAGTATTGAAAGGAGATTCAAATGCGAAGAAGCTTCCGAAAAATCTCAAATCGCAAGCATTTAAGAAAAAAATTTGTTATCAATATTTTAGGAAAGGGGTACCCCTTTGCAATACATAAATTTTTTGGTTAAAACACAATTTTACCAGACTTTGCCCAAAAGGCGTTTATTTCTAATAAGCAAGTATTAAAAGGAGATTCAAATGCTAAGAAGCTTCCGAAAAATCTCAAATCGCAAGCATTTAAGAAAAAAAAAATTTCATCAATATATTAGGAAAGGGGTACCCCTTTGCAATACATAAATTTTTTGGTTGAAACACAATTTTACCCGACTTTGCCCAAAATGCGTTCATTTCTAATAAGCAAGTATTGAAATGAGTTTCAAATGCGAAGAAGCTTCCGAAAAATCTCAAATCGCAAGCATTTAAAAAAAAAAATGTTTCATCAATATTTTAGGAAATTGGTACCCCTTTGCAATACATAAATTTTTTGGTTGAAACACAATTTTACCCGACTTTGCCCAAAAGGCGTTCATTTCTAATAAGCAAGTATTGAAATGAGATTCAAATGCGAAGAAGCTTCCGAAAAATCTCAAATCGCAACCATTTAAGTAAAAAAATATGTTTCATCAATATATTAGGAAAGGGGTACCCCTTTGCAAGGAATTAATTTTTTGGTTGAAACACAATTTTACCCAATTTTGCCCAAAAGGCGTTCATTTCTAATAAGCAAGTATTGAAATGAGTTTCAAATGCTAAGAAGCTTCCGAAAAATCTCAAACCGAAAGCATTTAAGAAAAAAAAATTGTTCATCAATATTTTAGGAAAGGGGTACCCCTTTGCAAAAAATAATTTTTTTGGTTGAAACACAATTTTACCCGACTTTGCCCAAAAGGCGTTCATTTCTAATAAGCAAGTATTGAAATGAGATTCAAATGCGAAGAAGCTTCCGAAAAATCTCAAATCGGAAGCATTTAAGAAAAAAAAATGTTTCATCAATATTTAAGGAAGGGGTACCCCTTTGCAATAAATAAATTTTTTGGTTGAAACACAATTTTACCCGACTTTGCCCAAAAGGCGTTCATTTCTAATAAGCAAGTATTGAAATGAGTTTCAAATGCGAAGAAGCTTCTGAAAAATCTCAAATCGCAAGCATTTAAGAAAAAAAGTTTTCATCAATATTTTAGGAAAGGGGTACCCCTTTGCTATAAATAAATTGAAACACAATTTTACCCAATTTTGCCCAAAAGGCGTTCATTTCTAATAAGCAAGTATTGAAAGGAGATTCAAATGCGAAGAAGCTTCCGAAAAATCTCAAATCGCAAGCATTTAAGTAAAAAAATATGTTTCTGCAATATTTTAGGAAAGGGGTACCCCTTTGCAATAAATAAATTTTTTGGTTGAAACTTAATTTTACCCGACTTTGCCCAAAAGGCGTTAATTTCTAATAGGCAAGTGTTGAAAGGAGTTTCAAATGCGAAGAAGCTTCCGAAAAATCTCAAATCGCAAGCATTTAAGAAAAAAAAAATTTTTCATCAATATTTTAGGAAAGGGGTACCCCTTTGCAATACATAAATTTGTTGGTTGAAACACAATTTTACCCAATTTTGCCCAAAATGCGTTCATTTCTAATAAGCAAGTATTGAAATGAGTTTCAAATGTGAAGAAGCTTCCGAAAAATCTCAAATCGCAAGCATTTAAGAAAAAAAAATGTTTCATCAATATTTTAGGAAATTGGTACCCCTTTGCACTAAATAAATTTTTTGGTTGAAACACAATTTTACCCGACTTTGCCCAAAATGCGTTCATTTTTTATAAGCAAGTACTGAAAGTACATTCAAATGCGAAGAAGCTTCCGAAAAATCGCAAGCATTTAAGAAAAAAAATTTGTCGTCAATATTTTAGGAAAGGGGTACCCCTTTGCAATACATAAATTTTTTGGTTGAAACACAATTTTACCCGACTTTGCCCAAAAGGCGTTCATTTCTAATAAGCAAGTATTGAAATGAGATTCAAATGCGAAGAAGCTTCCGAAAAATCTCAAATCGCAAGCATTTAAGAAAAAAAAATTTTTCATCAATATTTTAGGAAAGGGGTACCCCTTTGCAATACATAAATTTGTTGGTTGAAACACAATTTTACCCAATTTTGCCCAAAAGGCGTTTATTTGTAATAAGCAAGTATTGAAATGAGTTTCAAATGCAAAAAAGCTTCCGAGAAATCTCAAATCGCAACCATTTAAGTAAAAAAATATGTTCCATCAATATTTTAGGAAAGGGGTACCCCTTTGCAATAAACAAATTTTTTGGTTGAAACTTAATTTTACCCAATTTTGTCCAAAAGGCGTTCATTGCTAATAAGCAAGTATTGAAATGAGTTTCAAATGCGAAGAAGCTTCCGAAAAATCTCAAATCGCAAGCATTTAAGAAAAAAAAAATTTTCATCAATATTTTAGGAAAGGGGTACCCCTTTGCAATACATAAATTTGTTGGTTGAAACACAATTTTACCCAATTTTGCCCAAAAGGCGTTTATTTGTAATAAGCAAGTATTGAAATGAGTTTCAAATGCGAAAAAGCTTCCGAGAAATCTCAAATCGCAACCATTTAAGTAAAAAAATATGTTCCATCAATATTTTAGGAAAGGGGTACCCCTTTGCAATACATAAATTTTTTGGTTGAAACACAATTTTACCCGACTTTGCCCAAAAGGCGTTCATTTCTAATAAGCAAGTATTGAAATGAGATTCAAATGCGAAGAAGCTTCCGAAAAATCTCAAATCGCAAGCATTTAAGAAAAAAAAATTGTTCATCAATATTTTAGGAAAGGGGTACCCCTTTGCAATAAATAAATTGAAACACAATTTTACCCAATTTTGCCCAAAAGGCGTTCATTTCTAATAAGCAAGTATTGAAAGGAGATTCAAATGCGAAGAAGCTTCCGAAAAATCTCAAATCGCAAGCATTTAAGAAAAAAAAAATTTTCATCAATATTTTAGGAAAGGGGTACCCCTTTGCAATACATAAATTTGTTGGTTGAAACACAATTTTACCCAATTTTGCCCAAAAGGCGTTTATTTGTAATAAGCAAGTATTGAAATGAGTTTCAAATGCGAAAAAGCTTCCGAAAAATCTCAAATCGCAAGCATTTAAGAAAAAAAAATTTTTCATCAATATTTTAGGAAAGGGGTACCCCTTTGCAATACATAAATTTGTTGGTTGAAACACAATTTTACCAGACTTTGCCCAAAAGGCGTTTATTTCTAATAAGCAAGTATTGAAATGAGATTCAAATGCGAAGAAGCTTCCGAAAAATCTCAAATCGCAAGCATTTAAGAAAAAAAAATTTTTCATCAATATTTTAGGAAAGGGGTACCCCTTTGCAATACATAAATTTGTTGGTTGAAACACAATTTTACCCAATTTTGCCCAAAAGGCGTTTATTTGTAATAAGCAAGTATTGAAATGAGTTTCAAATGCGAAAAAGCTTCCGAGAAATCTCAAATCGCAACCATTTAAGTAAAAAAATATGTTCCATCAATATTTTAGGAAAGGGGTACCCCTTTGCAATACATAAATTTTTTGGTTGAAACACAATTTTACCCGACTTTGCCCAAAAGGCGTTCATTTCTAATAAGCAAGTATTGAAATGAGATTCAAATGCGAAGAAGCTTCCGAAAAATCTCAAATCGCAAGCATTTAAGAAAAAAAAATTGTTCATCAATATTTTAGGAAAGGGGTACCCCTTTGCAATAAATAAATTGAAACACAATTTTACCCAATTTTGCCCAAAAGGCGTTCATTTCTAATAAGCAAGTATTGAAAGGAGATTCAAATGCGAAGAAGCTTCCGAAAAATCTCAAATCGCAAGCATTTAAGTAAAAAAATATGTTTCATCAATATTTTAGGAAAGGGGTACCCCTTTGCAATAAATTAATTTGTTGGTTGAAACACAATTTTACCCGACTTTGCCCAAAAGGCGTTCATTTCTAATAAGCAAGTATTGAAATGAGATTCAAATGCGAAGAAGCTTCCAATAAATCTTAAATCGCAAGCATTTAAGAAAAAAAAATTTTCATCAATATTTTAGGAAAGGGGTACC
Organism: Linnaemya tessellans; assembly: GCA_951800035.1. Lineage (NCBI taxonomy): Eukaryota > Metazoa > Arthropoda > Insecta > Diptera > Tachinidae > Linnaemya > Linnaemya tessellans. The sequence continues at coordinate 4,951,454 of OX637537.1, read as the reverse complement.
CCTTTGCAATAAATGAATTTTTTGGTTGAAACACAATTTTACCCGACTTTGCCCAAAAGGCGTTCATTTCTAATAAGCAAGTATTGAAATGAGTTTCAAATGCGAAGAAGCTTCTGAAAAATATCAAATCGCAAGCATTTAAGAAAAAAAAATGTTATCAATATTTTAGGAAAGGGGTACCCCTTTGCAATACATAAATTTTTTGGTTGAAACACAATTTTACCCGACTTTGCCCAAAAGGCGTTTATTTCTAATAAGCAAGTATTGAAATGAGATTCAAATGCGAAGAAGCTTCCGAAAAATCTCAAATCGCAAGCATTTAAGAAAAAAATTGTTCATCAATATTTTAGGAAAGGGGTACCCCTTTGCAATAAATAAATTTTTTGGTTGAAACACAATTTTACCCGACTTTGCCCAAAAGGCGTTCATTTCTAATAAGCAAGTATTGAAATGAGATTCAAATGCGAAGAAGCTTCCAATAAATCTTAAATCGCAAGCATTTAAGAAAAAAAAATTTTCATCAATATTTTAGGAAAGGGGTACCCCTTTGCAATAAATGAATTTTTTGGTTGAAACACAATTTTACCCGACTTTGCCCAAAAGGCGTTCATTTCTAATAAGCAAGTATTGAAATGAGTTTCAAATGCGAAGAAACTTCCGAAAAATCTCAATTCGCAAGCATTTAAGAAAAAATATGTTTCATCAATATTTTAGGAAAGGGGTACGTACGCCTTTGCAAAAAATACATTTTTTGGTTGAAACACAATTTTACCTGACTTTGCCCAAAAGGCGTTCATTTCTAATAAGCAAGTATTGAAAGGAGATTCAAATGCGAAGAAGCTTCTGAAAAATCTCAAATCGCAAGCATTTAAGAAAAAAATTTGATATCAATATTTTAGGAAAGGGGTACCCCTTTGCAATACATAAATTTTTTGGTTGAAACACAATTTTACCCGACTTTGCCCAAAATGCGTTTATTTCTAATAAGCAAGTATTGAAATGAGATTCAAATGCGAAGAAGCTTCCGAAAAGTCTCAAATCGCAAGCATTTAAGAAAAATATTTTTCATCAATATTTTAGGAAGGGGTACCCCTTTGCAATACATAAATTTTTTGGTTAAAACACAATTTTACCCGACTTTGCCCAAAAGGCGTTCATTTCTAATAAGCAAGTATTGAAAGGAGATTCAAATGCGAAGAAGCTTCTGAAAAATCTCAAATCGCAAGCATTTAAGAAAAAAATTTGTTATCAATATTTTAGGAAAGGGGTACCCCTTTGCAATACATAAATTTTTTGGTTGAAACACAATTTTACCCGACTTTGCCCAAAAGGCGTTCATTTCTAATAAGCAAGTATTGAAATGAGATTCAAATGCGAAGAAGCTTCCAATAAATCTTAAATCGCAAGCATTTAAGAAAAAAAAATTTTCGTCAATATTTTAGGAAAGGGGTACCCCTTTGCAATAAATGAATTTTTTGGTTGAAACACAATTTTACCCGACTTTGCCCAAAAGGCGTTCATTTCTAATAAGCAAGTATTGAAATGAGTTTCAAATGCGAAGAAGCTTCTGAAAAATCTCAAATCGCAAGCATTTAAGAAAAAAAAATGTTATCAATATTTTAGGAAAGGGGTACCCCTTTGCAATACATAAATTTTTTGGTTGAAACACAATTTTACCCGACTTTGCCCAAAAGGCGTTTATTTCTAATAAGCAAGTATTGAAATGAGATTCAAATGCGAAGAAGCTTCCGAAAAATCTCAAATCGCAAGCATTTAAGAAAAAAATTGTTCATCAATATTTTAGGAAAGGGGTACCCCTTTGCAATAAATAAATTTTTTGGTTGAAACTTAATTTTACCCGACTTTGCCCAAAAGGCGTTAATTTCTAATAGGCAAGTGTTGAAAGGAGTTTCAAATGCGAAGAAGCTTCCGAAAAATCTCAAATCGCAAGCATTTAAGAAAAAAAATTTTTTTCATCAATATTTTAGGAAAGGGGTACCCCTTTGCAATACATAAATTTGTTGGTTGAAACACAATTTTACCCAATTTTGCCCAAAAGGCGTTTATTTCTAATAAGCATATATTGAAAGGAGATTCAAATGCGAAGAAGCTTCCAATAAATCTTAAATCGCAAGCATTTAAGAAAAAAAAATTTTCATCAATATTTTAGGAAAGGGGTACGTACCCCTTTGCAATAAATGAATTTTTTGGTTGAAACACAATTTTACCCGACTTTGCCCAAAAGGCGTTCATTTCTAATAAGCAAGTATTGAAATGAGTTTCAAATGCGAAGAAACTTCCGAAAAATCTCAAATCGCAAGCATTTAAGAAAAAATATGTTTCATCAATATTTTAGGAAAGGGGTACGTACGCCTTTGCAAAAAATACATTTTTTGGTTGAAACACAATTTTACCTGGCTTTGCCCAAAAGGCGTTCATTTCTAATAAGCAAGTATTGAAAGGAGATTCAAATGCGAAGAAGCTTCTGAAAAATCTCAAATCGCAAGCATTTAAGAAAAAAATTTGTTATCAATATTTTAGGAAAGGGGTACCCCTTTGCAATACATAAATTTTTTGGTTGAAACACAATTTTACCCGACTTTGCCCAAAAGGCGTTTATTTCTAATAAGCAAGTATTGAAATGAGATTCAAATGCGAAGAAGCTTCCGAAAAATCTCAAATCGCAAGCATTTAAGAAAAACATTTTTCATCAATATTTTAGGAAGGGGTACCCCTTTGCAATACATAAATTTTTTGGTTAAAACACTATTTTACCCGACTTTGCCCAAAAGGCGTTCATTTCTAATAAGCAAGTATTGAAAGGAGATTTAAATGCGAAGAAGCTTCCGAAAAATCTCAAATCGCAAGCATTTAAGGAAAAAAAATGTTTCATCAATATTTTAGGAAAGGGGTACGCCTTTGCAATAAATAATTTTTTTGGTTAAAACACAATTTTGCCCGACTTTGCCCAAAATACGTTCATTTCTAATAAGCAAGTATTGAAATGAGATTCAAATGCGAAGAAGCTTCCAATAAATCTTAAATCGCAAGCATTTAAGAAAAAAAAATTTTCATCAATATTTTAGGAAAGGGGTACCCCTTTGCAATAAATGAATTTTTTGGTTGAAACACAATTTTACCCGACTTTGCCCAAAAGGCGTTCATTTCTAATAAGCAAGTATTGAAATGAGTTTCAAATGCGAATAAGCTTCCGAAAAATCTCAAATCGGAAGCATTTAAGAAAAAAACTTTTCATCAATATTTAAGGAAGGGGTACCCCTTTGCAATAAATAAATTTTTTGGTTGAAACACAATTTTACTCAATTTTGCCCAAAAGGCGTTTATTTCTAATAAGCAAGTATTGAAAGGAGATTCAAATGCGAAGAAGCTTCCGAAAAATCGCAAGCATTTAAGAAAAAAAATTTGTCGTCAATATTTTAGGAAAGGGGTACCCCTTTGCAATACATAAATATTTTGGTTGAAACACAATTTTACCCAATTTTGCCCAAAAGGCGTTCATTTCTTATAAGCAAGTATTGAAATGAGTTTCAAATGCGAAGAAGCTTCCGAAAAATCTCAAATCGAAAGCATTTAAGAAAAAAATTGTTCATCAATATTTTAGGAAAGGGGTACCCCTTTGCAATAAATAAATTTTTTGGTTGAAACACAATTTTACTCGACTTTGCCCAAAAGGCGTTCATTTCTAATAAGCAAGTATTGAAATGAGATTCAAATGCGAAGAAGCTTCCAATAAATCTTAAATCGCAAGCATTTAAGAAAAAAACATTTTTTCATCAATATTTTAGGAAAGGGTACGCCTTTGCAAAAAATGAATTTTTTGGTTGAAACACAATTTTACCCAATTTTGCCCAAAAGGCGTTCATTTCTAATAAGCAAGTATTGAAATGACATTCAAATGCGAAGAAGCTTCCGAAAAATCTCAAATCGCAAGCATTTAAGAAAAACATTTTTCATCAATATTTTAGGAAGGGGTACCCCTTTGCAATACATAAATTTTTTGGTTAAAACACAATTTTACCCGACTTTGCCCAAAAGGCGTTCATTTCTAATAAGCAAGTATTGAAAGGAGATTTAAATGCGAAGAAGCTTCCGAAAAATCTCAAATCGCAAGCATTTAAGAAAAAAAAATGTTTCATCAATATTTTAGGAAAGGGGTACGCCTTTGCAATAAATAATTTTTTTGGTTGAAACACAATTTTACCCGACTTTGCCCAAAAGGCGTTCATTTCTAATAAGCAAGTATTGAAATGAGTTTCAAATGCGAAGAAACTTCCGAAAAATCTCAAATCGCAAGCATTTAAGAAAAAATATGTTTCATCAATATTTTAGGAAAGGGGTACGTACGCCTTTGCAAAAAATACATTTTTTGGTTGAAACACAAATTTACCTGACTTTGCCCAAAAGGCGTTCATTTCTAATAAGCAAGTATTGAAAGGAGATTCAAATGCGAAGAAGCTTCTGAAAAATCTCAAATCGCAAGCATTTAAGAAAAAAATTTGTTATCAATATTTTAGGAAAGGGGTACCCCTTTGCAATACATAAATTTTTTGGTTGAAACACAATTTTACCCGACTTTGCCCAAAAGGCGTTTATTTCTAATAAGCAAGTATTGAAATGAGATTCAAATGCGAAGAAGCTTCCGAAAAATCTCAAATCGCAAGCATTTAAGAAAAACATTTTTCATCAATATTTTAGGAAGGGGTACCCCTTTGCAATACATAAATTTTTTGGTTAAAACACAATTTTACCCGACTTTGCCCAAAAGGCGTTCATTTCTAATAAGCAAGTATTGAAAGGAGATTTAAATGCGAAGAAGCTTCCGAAAAATCTCAAATCGCAAGCATTTAAGAAAAAAAAATGTTTCATCAATATTTTAGGAAAGGGGTACGCCTTTGCAATAAATAATTTTTTTGGTTAAAACACAATTTTGCCCGACTTTGCCCAAAATACGTTCATTTCTAATAAGCAAGTATTGAAATGAGATTCAAATGCGAAGAAGCTTCCAATAAATCTTAAATCGCAAGCATTTAAGAAAAAAAAATTTTCATCAATATTTTAGGAAAGGGGTACCCCTTTGCAATAAATTAATTTGTTGGTTGAAACACAATTTTACCCGACTTTGCCCAAAAGGCGTTCATTTCTAATAAGCAAGTATTGAAATGAGATTCAAATGCGAAGAAGCTTCCAATAAATCTTAAATCGCAAGCATTTAAGAAAAAAAAATTTTCATCAATATTTTAGGAAAGGGGTACCCCTTTGCAATAAATGAATTTTTTGGTTGAAACACAATTTTACCCGACTTTGCCCAAAAGGCGTTCATTTCTAATAAGCAAGTATTGAAATGAGTTTCAAATGCGAAGAAGTTTCTGAAAAATCTCAAATCGCAAGCATTTAAGAAAAAAAAATGTTATCAATATTTTAGGAAAGGGGTACCCCTTTGCAATACATAAATTTTTTGGTTGAAACACAATTTTACCCGACTTTGCCCAAAAGGCGTTTATTTCTAATAAGCAAGTATTGAAATGAGATTCAAATGCGAAGAAGCTTCCGAAAAATCTCAAATCGCAAGCATTTAAGAAAAAAATTGTTCATCAATATTTTAGGAAAGGGGTACCACTTTGCAATAAATAAATTTTTTGGTTGAAACTTAATTTTACCCGACTTTGCCCAAAAGGCGTTAATTTCTAATAGGCAAGTGTTGAAAGGAGTTTCAAATGCGAAGAAGCTTCCGAAAAATCTCAAATCGCAAGCATTTAAGAAAAAAAAAATTTTTCATCAATATTTTAGGAAAGGGGTACCCCTTTGCAAAACATAAATTTGTTGGTTGAAACACAATTTTACCCAATTTTGCCCAAAAGGCGTTTATTTCTAATAAGCATATATTGAAAGGAGATTCAAATGCGAAGAAGCTTCCAATAAATCTTAAATCGCAAGCATTTAAGAAAAAAAAATTTTCATCAATATTTTAGGAAAGGGGTACCCCTTTACAATAAATGAATTTTTTGGTTGAAACACAATTTTACCCGACTTTGCCCAAAAGGCGTTCATTTCTAATAAGCAAGTATTGAAATGAGTTTCAAATGCGAAGAAACTTCCGAAAAATCTCAAATCGCAAGCATTTAAGAAAAAATATGTTTCATCAATATTTTAGGAAAGGGGTACGTACGCCTTTGCAAAAAATACATTTTTTGGTTGAAACACAATTTTACCTGACTTTGCCCAAAAGGCGTTCATTTCTAATAAGCAAGTATTGAAAGGAGATTCAAATGCGAAGAAGCTTCTGAAAAATCTCAAATCGCAAGCATTTAAGAAAAAAATTTGTTATCAATATTTTAGGAAAGGAGTACCCCTTTGCAATACATAAATTTTTTGGTTGAAACACAATTTTACCCGACTTTGCCCAAAAGGCGTTTATTTCTAATAAGCAAGTATTGAAATGAGATTCAAATGCGAAGAAGCTTCCGAAAAATCTCAAATCGCAAGCATTTAAGAAAAACATTTTTCATCAATATTTTAGGAAGGGGTACCCCTTTGCAATACATAAATTTTTTGGTTAAAACACAATTTTACCCGACTTTGCCCAAAAGGCGTTCATTTCTAAAAAGCAAGTATTGAAAGGAGATTTAAATGCGAAGAAGCTTCCGAAAAATCTCAAATCGCAAGCATTTAAGAAAAAAAAATGTTTCATCAATATTTTAGGAAAGGGGTACGCCTTTGCAATAAATAATTTTTTTGGTTAAAACACAATTTTGCCCGACTTTGCCCAAAATACGTTCATTTCTAATAAGCAAGTATTGAAATGAGATTCAAATGCGAAGAAGCTTCCAATAAATCTTAAATCGCAAGCATTTAAGAAAAAAAATATGTTCCATCAATATTTTAGGAAAGGGGTACCCCTTTGCAATAAACAAATTTTTTGGTTGAAACTTAATTTTACCCAATTTTGTCCAAAAGGCGTTCATTTCTAATAAGCAAGTATTGAAATGAGTTTCAAATGCGAAGAAACTTCCGAAAAATCTCAAATCGCAAGCATTTAAGAAAAAATATGTTTCATCAATATTTTAGGAAAGGGGTACGTACGCCTTTACAAAAAATACATTTTTTGGTTGAAACACAATTTTACCTGACTTTGCCCAAAAGGCGTTCATTTCTAATAAGCAAGTATTGAAATGAGATTCAAATGCGAAGAAGCTTCCAATAAATCTTAAATCGCAAGCATTTAAGAAAAAAAAATTTTCATCAATATTTTAGGAAAGGGGTACCCCTTTGCAATAAATGAATTTTTTGGTTGAAACACAATTTTACCCGACTTTGCCCAAAAGGCGTTTATTTCTAATAAGCAAGTATTGAAATGAGATTCAAATGCGAAGAAGTTTCCGAAAAATCTCAAATCGCAAGCATTTAAGAAAAACATTTTTCATCAATATTTTAGGAAGGGGTACCCCTTTGCAATACATAAATTTTTTGGTTAAAACACAATTTTACCCAATTTTGCCCAAAAGGCGTTTATTTCTAATAAGCAAGTATTGAAATGAGTTTCAAATGCGAAGAAGCTTCCGAAAAATCTCAAATCGGAAGCATTTAAGAAAAAAACTTTTCATCAATATTTAAGGAAGGGGTACCCCTTTGCAATAAATAAATTTTTTGGTTGAAACACAGTTTTACCCGACATTGCCCAAAAGGCGTTTATTTCTAATAAGCAAGTATTGAAAGGAGATTCAAATGCTAAGAAGCTTCCGAAAAATCTCAAATCGCAAGCATTTATGAAAAAAAAAAATTGTTCATCAATATTTTAGGAAAGGGGTACCCCTTTGCAATAAATAAATTTTTTGGTTGAAACACAATTTTACTCAATTTTGCCCAAAAGGAGTTAATTTCTAATAGGCAAGTGTTGAGAGGAGTTTCAAATGCGAAGAAGCTTCCGAAAAATCATAATTCGCAAGCATTTAAGAAAAAAATTTGTCATCAATATTTTAGGAAAGGGGTACCCCTTTGCAATAAATAAATTTTTTGGTTGAAACTTAATTTTACCCAATTTTGTCCAAAAGGCGTTCATTTCTAATAAGCAAGTATTGAAATGACATTCAAATGCGAAGAAGCTTCCGAAAAATCTCAAATCGAAAGCATTTAAGAAAAAAAAATTGTTCATCAATATTTTAGGAAAGGGGTACCCCTTTGCAATAAATAAATTTGTTGGTTGAAACACAATTTTACCCGACATTGCCCAAAAGGCGTTTATTTCTAATAAGCAAGTATTGAAATGAGATTCAAATGCGAAGAAGCTTCCGAAAAATCTCAAATCGCAAGCATTTAAGAAAAAAAATTTGTCGTCAATATTTTAGGAAAGGGGTACCCCTTTGCAATACATAAATATTTTGGTTGAAACACAATTTTACCCAATTTTGCCCAAAAGGCGTTTATTTCTAATAAGCATATATTGAAAGGAGATTCAAATGCTAAGAAGCTTCCGAAAAATCTCAAATCGAAAGCATTTAAGAAAAACATTTTTCATCAATATTTTAGGAAAGGGGTACCCCTTTGCAATAAATAAATTTTTTGGTTGAAACTTAATTTTACCCGACTTTGCCCAAAAGGCGTTAATTTCTAATAGGCAAGTGTTGAAAGGAGATTCAAATGCGAAGAAGCTTCCGAAAAATCTCAAATCGCAAGCATTTAAGAAAGAAAAAATTATCATCAATATTTTAGGAAAGAGGTACCCCTTTGCAATAAATAAATTTTTTGGTTGAAACACAGTTTTACCCAATTTTGCCCAAAAGGCATTCATTTCTAATAAGCATATATTGAAAGGAGATTCAAATGCTAAGAAGCTTCCGAAAAATCTCAAATCGAAAGCATTTAAGAAAAACATTTTTCATCAATATTTTAGGAAAGGGGTACCCCTTTGCAATACATAAATTTTTTTGGTTGAAACACAATTTTACCCGACTTTGCCCAAAATGCGTTCATTTCTAATAAGCAAGTATTGAAATGAGATTCAAATGCGAAGAAGCTTCTGAAAAATCTCAAATCGCAAGCATTTAAGAAAAAAAATTTGTCATCAATATTTTAGGAAAGGGTACGCCTTTGCAAAAAATGAATTTTTTGTTTGAAACACAATTTTACCCGACTTTGCCCAAAAGGCGTTTATTTCTAATAAGCAAGTATTAAAAGGAGATTCAAATGCTAAGAAGCTTCCGAAAAATCTCAAATCGCAACCATTTAAGTAAAAAAGTATGTTCCATCAATATTTTAGGAAAGGGGTACCCCTTTGCAATAAATAAATTTTTTGGTTGAACCACAATTTTACCCGACTTTGCCCAAAAGGCGTTCATTTCTAATAAGCAAGTACTGAAAGTACATTCAAATGCTAAGAAGCTTCCGAAAAATCTCAAATCGAAAGCATTTAAGAAAAACATTTTTCATCAATATTTTAGGAAAGGGGTACCCCTTTGCAATACATAAATTTTTTTGGTTGAAACACAATTTTACCCGACTTTGCCCAAAATGCGTTCAATTCTAATAAGCAAGTATTGAAATGAGATTCAAATGCGAAGAAGCTTCTGAAAAATCTCAAATCGCAAGCATTTAAGAAAAAAAATTTGTCATCAATATTTTAGGAAAGGGTACGCCTTTGCAAAAAATGATTTTTTGGTTGAAACACAATTTTACCCGACTTTGCCCAAAAGGCGTTTATTTCTAATAAGCAAGTATTGAAATGCGTTTCAAATGCGAAGAAGCTTCCGAAAAATCTCAAATCGCAAGCATTTATGAAAAAAAAAATTTTTTCATCAATATTTTAGGAAAGGGTACGCCTTTGCAAAAAATGAATTTTTTGGTTGAAACACAGTTTTACCCAATTTTGCCCAAAAAAGGTAAAGAAAGGAGATTTAAATGCGAAGAAACTTCCGAAAAATCTCAAATCGCAAGCATTTAAGAAAAAAATTTGTTATCAATATTTTAGGAAATTGGTACCCCTTTGCAATAAATACATTTTTTGGTTGAAACACAGTTTTACCCAATTTTGCCCAAAAGGCATTCATTTCTAATAAGCATATATTGAAAGGAGATTCAAATGCTAAGAAACTTCCGAAAAATCTCAAATCGCAAGCATTTAAGAAAAAAATTTGTTATCAATATTTTAGGAAATTGGTACCCCTTTGCAATAAATACATTTTTTGGTTGAAACACAGTTTTACCCAATTTTGCCCAAAAGGCGTTCATTTCTTATAAGCAAGTATTGAAATGAGATTCAAATGCGAAGAAGCTTCCGAAAAATCTCAAATCGGAAGCATTTAAGAAAAAAAATGTTTTATCAATATTTAAGGAAGGGGTACCCCTTTGCAATAAATAAATTTTTTGGTTGAAACACAATTTTACCCGACTTTGCCCAAAAGGCGTCCATTTCTAATAAGCAAGTATTGAAAGGAGATTCAAATGCGAAGAAGCTTCCGAAAAATCTCAAATCGCAAGCATTTAAGAAAGAAAAAATTATCATCAATATTTTAGGAAAGAGGTACCCCTTTGCAATACATAAATTTTTTGGTTAAAACACAATTTTACCCGACTTTGCCCAAAAGGCATTCATTTCTAATAAGCAAGTATTAAAATGAGATTCAAATGTGAAGAAGCTTCCGAAAAATCTCAAATCGCAACCATTTAAGAAAAAAAATTGTTCATCAATATTTTAGGAAAGGGGTGCCCCTTTGCAATAAATTAATTTGTTGGTTGAAACACAATTTTACCCAATTTTGCCCAAAAGGCGTTTATTTCTAATAAGCAAGTATTGAAATGAGTTTCAAATGCGAAGAAGCTTCCGAAAAATCTCAAATCGCAAGCATTTAAGAAAAAATATGTTTCATCAATATTTTAGGAAAGGGGTACCCCTTTGCAATAAATTAATTTGTTGGTTGAAACACAATTTTACCCGACTTTGCCCAAAAGGCGTTCATTTCTAATAAGCAAGTATTGAAATGAGATTCAAATGCGAAGAAGCTTCCAATAAATCTTAAATCGCAAGCATTTAAGAAAAAAAAATTTTCATCAATATTTTAGGAAAGGGGTACCCCTTTGCAATAAATGAATTTTTTGGTTGAAACACAATTTTACCCGACTTTGCCCAAAAGGCGTTCATTTCTAATAAGCAAGTATTGAAATGAGTTTCAAATGCGAAGAAGCTTCTGAAAAATCTCAAATCGCAAGCATTTAAGAAAAAAAAATGTTATCAATATTTTAGGAAAGGGGTACCCCTTTGCAATAAATACATTTTTTGGTTGAAACACAGTTTTACCCAATTTTGCCCAAAAGGCGTTCATTTCTTATAAGCAAGTATTGAAATGAGATTCAAATGCGAAGAAGCTTCCGAAAAATCTCAAATCGGAAGCATTTAAGAAAAAAAATGTTTCATCAATATTTAAGGAAGGGGTACCCCTTTGCAATAAATAAATTTTTTGGTTGAAACACAATTTTACCCGACTTTGCCCAAAAGGCGTTTATTTCTAATAAGCAAGTATTGAAATGAGTTTCAAATGCGAAGAAGCTTCCGAAAAATCTCAAATCGCAAGCATTTATGAAAAAAAAAATTTTTTCATCAATATTTTAGGAAAGGGTACGCCTTTGCAAAAAATGAATTTTTTGGTTGAAACACAGTTTTACCCAATTTTGCCCAAAAGGCGTTTATTTCTAATAAGCAAGTATTGAAAGGAGATTTAAATGCGAAGAAACTTCCGAAAAATCTCAAATCGCAAGCATTTAAGAAAAAAATTTGTTATCAATATTTTAGGAAATTGGTACCCCTTTGCAATAAATACATTTTTTGGTTGAAACACAGTTTTACCCAATTTTGCCCAAAAGGCATTCATTTCTAATAAGCATATATTGAAAGGAGATTCAAATGCTAAGAAACTTCCGAAAAATCTCAAATCGCAAGCATTTAAGAAAGAAATTTGTTATCAATATTTTAGGAAATTGGTACCCCTTTGCAATAAATACATTTTTTGGTTGAAACACAGTTTTACCCAATTTTGCCCAAAAGGCGTTCATTTCTTATAAGCAAGTATTGAAATGAGATTCAAATGCGAAGAAGCTTCCGAAAAATCTCAAATCGGAAGCATTTAAGAAAAAAAATGTTTCATCAATATTTAAGGAAGGGGTACCCCTTTGCAATTAATAAATTTTTTGGTTGAAACACAATTTTACCCGACTTTGCCCAAAAGGCGTCCATTTCTAATAAGCAAGTATTGAAAGGAGATTCAAATGCGAAGAAGCTTCCGAAAAATCTCAAATCGCAAGCATTTAAGAAAGAAAAAATTATCATCAATATTTTAGGAAAGAGGTACCCCTTTGCAATACATAAATTTTTTGGTTAAAACACAATTTTACCCGACTTTGCCCAAAAGGCATTCATTTCTAATAAGCAAGTATTGAAATGAGATTCAAATGTGAAGAAGCTTCCGAAAAATCTCAAATCGCAACCATTTAAGAAAAAAAATTGTTCATCAATATTTTAGGAAAGGGGTGCCCCTTTGCAATAAATTAATTTGTTGGTTGAAACACAATTTTACCCAATTTTGCCCAAAAGGCGTTTATTTCTAATAAGCAAGTATTGAAATGAGTTTCAAATGCGAAGAAGCTTCCGAAAAATCTCAAATCGCAAGCATTTAAGAAAAAAATTTGTTATCAATATTTTAGGAAAGTGGTACCCCTTTGCAATAAATAAATTTTTTTGGTTGAAACACAATTTTACCCAATTTTGTCCAAAAGGCGTTTATTTCTAATAAGCAAGTATTGAAATGAGTTTCAAATGCGAAGAAACTTCCGAAAAATCTCAAATCGCAAGCATTTAAGAAAAAATATGTTTCATCAATATTTTAGGAAAGGGGTACGTACGCCTTTGCAAAAAATACATTTTTTGGTTGAAACACAATTTTACCTGACTTTGCCCAAAAGGCGTTCATTTCTAATAAGCAAGTATTGAAATGAGTTTCAAATGCGAAGAAGCTTCTGAAAAATCTCAAATCGCAAGCATTTAAGAAAAAAAGTTTTCATCAATATTTTAGGAAAGGGGTACCCGTTTGCTATAAATAAATTGAAACACAATTTTACCCAATTTTGCCCAAAAGGCGTTCATTTCTAATAAGCAAGTATTGAAAGGAGATTCAAATGCGAAGAAGCTTCCGAAAAATCTCAAATCGCAAGCATTTAAGTAAAAAAATATGTTTCATCAATATTTTAGGAAAGGGGTACCCCTTTGCAATAAATTAATTTGTTGGTTGAAACACAATTTTACCCGACTTTGCCCAAAAGGCGTTCATTTCTAATAAGCAAGTATTGAAATGAGATTCAAATGCGAAGAAGCTTCCAATAAATCTTAAATCGCAAGCATTTAAGAAAAAAAAATTTCATCAATATTTTAGGAAAGGGGTACCCCTTTGCAATAAATGAATTTTTTGGTTGAAACACAATTTTACCCGACTTTGCCCAAAAGGCGTTCATTTCTAATAAGCAAGTATTGAAATGAGTTTCAAATGCGAAGAAGCTTCTGAAAAATCTCAAATCGCAAGCATTTAAGAAAAAAAATGTTATCAATATTTTAGGAAAGGGGTACCCCTTTGCAATACATAAATTTTTTGGTTGAAACACAATTTTACCCGACTTTGCCCAAAAGGCGTTTATTTCTAATAAGCAAGTATTGAAATGAGATTCAAATGCGAAGAAGCTTCCGAAAAATCTCAAATCGCAAGCATTTAAGAAAAAAATTGTTCATCAATATTTTAGGAAAGGGGTACCCCTTTGCAATAAATAAATTTTTTGGTTGAAACTTAATTTTACCCGACTTTGCCCAAAAGGCGTTAATTTCTAATAGGCAAGTGTTGAAAGGAGTTTCAAATGCGAAGAAGCTTCCGAAAAATCTCAAATCGCAAGCATTTAAGAAAAAAAAAATTTTTCATCAATATTTTAGGAAAGGGGTACCCCTTTGCAATACATAAATTTGTTGGTTGAAACACAATTTTACCCAATTTTGCCCAAAAGGCGTTCATTTCTAATAAGCAAGTATTAAAAGGAGATTCAAATGCTAAGAAGCTTCCGAAAAATCTCAAATCGAAAGCATTTAAGAAAAACATTTTTCATCAATATTTTAGGAAGGGGTACCCCTTTGTAATAAATAAATTTTTTGGTTGAAACACAATTTTACCCGACCTTGCCCAAAAGGTGTTCATTTCTAATAAGCAAGTATTGAAATGAGATTCAAATGCGAAGAAGCTTCCGAAAAATCTCAAATCGCAAGCATTTAAGAAAAAAAAAATTTTCATCAATATTTTAGGAAAGGGGTACCCCTTTGCAATACATAAATTTGTTGGTTGAAACACAATTTTACCCAATTTTGCCCAAAAGGCGTTTATTTGTAATAAGCAAGTATTGAAATGAGTTTCAAATGCGAAAAAGCTTCCGAGAAATTTCAAATCGCAACCATTTAAAAAAAAAAATATGTTCCATCAATATTTTAGGAAAGGGGTACCCCTTTGCAATAAACAAATTTTTTGGTTGAAACTTAATTTTACCCAATTTTGTCCAAAAGGCGTTCATTTCTAATAAGCAAGTATTGAAATGAGTTTCAAATGCGAAGAAGCTTCCGAAAAATCTCAAATCGCAAGCATTTAAGAAAAAAACATTTTTCATCAATATTTTAGGAAAGGGGTACCCCTTTGCAATAAATAATATTTTTGGTTGAAACACAATTTTACCCAATTTTGCCCAAAAGGCGTTTATTTCTAATAAGCAAGTATTGAAAGGAGATTCAAATGCGAAGAAGCTTCCGAAAAATCGCAAGCATTTAAGAAAAAAATTTGTCATCAATATTTTAGGAAATTGGTACCCCTTTGCAATAAATAAATTTTTTGGTTGAAACACAATTTTACCCGACTTTGCCCAAAAGGCGTTCATTTCTAATAAGCAAGTATTGAAATGAGTTTCAAATGCGAAGAAGCTTCCGAAAAATCTCAAATCGAAAGCATTTAAGTAAAAAAATATGTTCCATCAATATTTTAGGAAAGGGGTGCCCCTTTGCAATAAATTAATTTGTTGCTTGAAACACAATTTTACCCAATTTTGCCCAAAAGGCGTTTATTTCTAATAAGCAAGTATTGAAATGCGTTTCAAATGCGAAGAAGCTTCCGAAAAATCTCAAATTGCAAGCATTTAAGAAAAAAATTTGTTATCAATATTTTAGGAAAATGGTACCCCTTTGCAATAAATAAATTTTTTGGTTGAAACACAATTTTACCCGACTTTGTCCAAAAGGCGTTTATTTCTAATAAGCAAGTATTGAAAAGAGTTTCAAATGCGAAGAAACTTCCGAAAAATCTCAAATCGCAAGCATTTAAGAAAGAAAAAATTATCATCAATATTTTAGGAAAGAGGTACCCCTTTGCAATAAATAAATTTTTTGGTTGAAACACAATTTTACCCGACTTTGCCCAAAAGGCGTTTATTTCTAATAAGCAAGTATTGAAATGAGTTTCAAATGCGAAGAAGCTTCCGAAAAATCTCAAATCGCAAGCATTTAAGAAAAAACATTTTTCATCAATATTTTAGGAAGGGGTACCCCTTTGCAATAAATAAATTTTTTTGTTGAAACACAATTTTTCCCGACTTTGCCCAAAAGGCGTTCATTTCTAATAAGCAAGTATTGAAATGAGATTCAAATGCGAAGAAGCTTCCGAAAAATCCCAAATCGCAAGCATTTAAGAAAAAAATTTGTCATCAAAATTTTAGGAAAGGGGTGCCCCTTTGCAATACATAAATTTTTTGGTTAAAACACAATTTTACCCGACTTTGCCCAAAAGGCGTTCATTTCTAATAAGCAAGTATTGAAATGAGTTTCAAATGCGAAGAAGCTTCCGAAAAATCTCAAATCGCAAGCATTGATGAAAAAAATTTGTCATCAATATTTTAGGAAAGGGGTACCCCTTTGCAATACATAAATTTTTTGGTTGAAACACAATTTTGCCCGACTTTGCCCAAAATGCGTTCATTTCTAATAAGCAAGTATTGAAAGGAGATTCAAATGCGAAGAAGCTTCCGAAAAATCGCAAGCATTTAAGAAAAAAATTTGTTATCAATATTTTAGGAAAGGGGTACCCCTTTGCAATAAATAAATTTTTTGGTTGAAACACAATTTTACCCAATTTTGTCCAAAAGGCGTTTATTTCTAATAAGCAAGTATTGAAATGAGTTTCAAATGCGAAGAAACTTCCGAAAAATCTCAAATCGCAAGCATTTAAGAAAAAATATGTTTCATCAATATTTTAGGAAAGGGGTACGTACGCCTTTGCAAAAAATACATTTTTTGGTTGAAACACAATTTTACCTGACTTTGCCCAAAAGGCGTTCATTTCTAATAAGCAAGTATTGAAAGGAGATTCAAATGCGAAGAAGCTTCCGAAAAATCTCAAATCGAAAGCATTTAAGAAAAACATTTTTCATCAATATTTTAGGAAAGGGGTACCCCTTTGCAATAAATAAATTTTTTGGTTGAAACACAATTTTACCCGACTTTGCCCAAAAGGCGTTCATTTCTAATAAGCAAGTATTGAAATGAGATTCAAATGCGAAGAAGCTTCGAAAAATCTCAAATCGGAAGCATTTAAGAAAAAAAATTGTTTATCAATATTTTAGGAAAGGGGTACCCCTTTGCAATAAATAAATTTTTTGGTTGAAACTTAATTTTACCCGACTTTGCCCAAAAGGCGTTAATTTCTAATAGGCAAGTGTTGAAAGGAGATTCAAATGCGAAGAAGCTTCCGAAAAATCTCAAATCGCAAGCATTTAAGAAAGAAAAAATTATCATCTATATTTTAGGAAAGAGGTACCCCTTTGCAATAAATAAATTTTTTGGTTAAAACACAATTTTACCCGACTTTGCCCAAAAGGCATTCATTTCTAATAAGCATATATTGAAAGGAGATTCAAATGCTAAGAAGCTTCCGAAAAATCTGAAATCGGAAGCATTTAAGAAAAAAAATTGTTCATCAATATTTTAGGAAAGGGGTACCCCTTTGCAATAAATAAATTTTTTGGTTGAAACACAATTTTGCCCGACTTTGCCCAAAATGCGTTCATTTCTAATAAGCAAGTACTGAAAGTACATTCAAATGCGAAGAAGCTTCCGAAAAATCGCAAGCATTTAAGAAAAAAATTTGTCGTCAATATTTTAGGAAAGGGGTACCCCTTTGCAATACATAAATTTTTTGGTTGAAACACAATTTTACCCGACTTTGCCCAAAAGGCGTTCATTTCTAATAAGCAAGTATTGAAATGAGTTTCAAATGCTAAGAAGCTTCCGAAAAATCTCAAATCGAAAGCATTTAAGAAAAAAAAATTGTTCATCAATATTTTAGGAAAAGGGTACCCCTTTGCAATAAATAATATTTTTGGTTGAAACACAATTTTACCCGACTTTGCCCAAAAGGCGTTAATTTCTAATAAGCAAGTATTGAAATGAGTTTCAAATGCGAAGAAGCTTTCGAAAAATCTCAAATCGCAAGCATTTAAGAAAAAAAAAATTGCATTAATATATTAGGAAATGGGCACCCCTTTGCAATAAATAAATTTGTTGGTTGAAACACAATTTTACCCGACATTGCCCAAAAGGCGTTTATTTCTAATAAGCAAGTATTGAAATGAGATTCAAATGCGAAGAAGCTTCCGAAAAATCTCAAATCGCAAGCATTTAAGAAAAAAAATTTGTCGTCAATATTTTAGGAAAGGGGTACGCCTTTGCAATACATAAATATTTTGGTTGAAACACAATTTTACCCAATTTTGCCCAAAAGGCGTTTATTTCTAATAAGCAAGTATTGAAAGGAGATTCAAATGCGAAGAAGCTTCCGAAAAATCTCAAATCGCAAGCATTTAAGAAAGAAAAAATTACCATCAATATTTTAGGAAAGAGGTACCCCTTTGCAATAAATAAATTTTTTGGTTAAAACACAATTTTACCCGACTTTGCCCAAAAGGCATTCATTTCTAATAAGCATATATTGAAAGGAGATTCAAATGCTAAGAAGCTTCCGAAAAATCTCAAATCGGAAGCATTTAAGAAAAAAAATTGTTCATCAATATTTTAGGAAAGGGGTACCCCTTTGCAATACATAAATTTTTTGGTTAAAACACAATTTTACCCGACTTTGCCCAAAAGGCGTTCATTTCTAATAAGCAAGTATTGAAAGGAGATTCAAATGCGAAGAAGCTTCCGAAAAATCTCAAATCGCAAGCATTTAAGAAAAAAAAATGTTTCATCAATATTTTAGGAAAGGGGTGCCCCTTTGCAGTACATAAATTTTTTGGTTGAAACACAGTTTTACCAAATTTTGCCCAAAAGGCGTTCATTTCTAATAAGCAAGTATTGAAATGAGTTTCAAATGCGAAGAAGCTTCTGAAAAATCTCAAATCGCAAGCATTTAAGAAAAAAAGTTTTCATCAATATTTTAGGAAAGGGGTACCCCTTTGCAATAAATTAATTTGTTGGTTGAAACACAATTTTACCCGACTTTGCCCAAAAGGCGTTCATTTCTAATAAGCAAGTATTGAAATGAGTTTCAAATGCGAAGAAGCTTCCGAAAAATCTCAAATCGCAAGCATTTAAGAAAAAAAAATTTTTTCATCAATATTTTAGGAAAGGGGTACCCCTTTGCAATAAATAAATTGAAACACAATTTTACCCAATTTTGCCCAAAAGGCGTTCATTTCTAATAAGCAAGTATTGAAAGGAGATTCAAATGCGAAGAAGCTTCCAAAAAATCTCAAATCGCAAGCATTTAAGTAAAAAAATATGTTTCATCAATATTTTAGGAAAGGGGTACCCCTTTGCAATAAATTAATTTGTTGGTTGAAACACAATTTTACCCGACTTTGCCCAAAAGGCGTTCATTTCTAATAAGCAAGTATTGAAATGAGTTTCAAATGCTAAGAAGCTTCCGAAAAATCTCAAATCGAAAGCATTTAAGAAAAAAAAATTGTTCATCAATATTTTAGGAAAGGGGTACCCCTTTGCAATAAATAATATTTTTGGTTGAAACACAATTTTACCCGACTTTGCCCAAAAGGCGTTAATTTCTAATAAGCAAGTATTGAAATGAGTTTCAAATGCGAAGAAGCTTTCGAAAAATCTCAAATCGCAAGCATTTAAGAAAAAAAAAATTGCATTAATATATTAGGAAATGGGCACCCCTTTGCAATAAATAAATTTGTTGGTTGAAACACAATTTTACCCGACATTGCCCAAAAGGCGTTTATTTCTAATAAGCAAGTATTGAAATGAGATTCAAATGCGAAGAAGCTTCCGAAAAATCTCAAATCGCAAGCATTTAAGAAAAAAAATTTGTCGTCAATATTTTAGGAAAGGGGTACGCCTTTGCAATACATAAATATTTTGGTTGAAACACAATTTTACCCAATTTTGCCCAAAAGGCGTTTATTTCTAATAAGCAAGTATTGAAAGGAGATTCAAATGCGAAGAAGCTTCCGAAAAATCTCAAATCGCAAGCATTTAAGAAAGAAAAAATTACCATCAATATTTTAGGAAAGAGGTACCCCTTTGCAATAAATAAATTTTTTGGTTAAAACACAATTTTACCCGACTTTGCCCAAAAGGCATTCATTTCTAATAAGCATATATTGAAAGGAGATTCAAATGCTAAGAAGCTTCCGAAAAATCTCAAATCGGAAGCATTTAAGAAAAAAAATTGTTCATCAATATTTTAGGAAAGGGGTACCCCTTTGCAATACATAAATTTTTTGGTTAAAACACAATTTTACCCGACTTTGCCCAAAAGGCGTTCATTTCTAATAAGCAAGTATTGAAAGGAGATTCAAATGCGAAGAAGCTTCCGAAAAATCTCAAATCGCAAGCATTTAAGAAAAAAATTTGTTATCAATATTTTAGGAAAGGGTACCAAGCAAGCATTTAAGATAAATTTTTTGGTTGAAACACAATTTTACCCGACTTTTCCCAAAAGGCGTTTATTTCTAATAAGCAAGTATTGAAAGGAGATTCAAATGCGAAGAAGCTTCCGAAAAATCTCAAATCGCAAGCATTTAAGAAAGAAAAAATTGTTCATCAATATTTTAGGAAAGGGGTACCCCTTTGCAATACATAAATTTTTTGGTTAAAACACAATTTTACCCGACTTTGCCCAAAATGCGTTCATTTCTAATAAGCAAGTATTGAAATGAGTTTCAAATGCGAAGAAGCTTCCGAAAAATCTCAAATCGCAAGCATTTAAGAAAAAAAAATGTTTCATCAATATTTTAGGAAAGGGGTGCCCCTTTGCAGTACATAAATTTTTTGGTTGAAACACAGTTTTACCAAATTTTGCCCAAAAGGCGTTCATTTCTAATAAGCAAGTATTGAAATGAGTTTCAAATGCGAAGAAGCTTCTGAAAAATCTCAAATCGCAAGCATTTAAGAAAAAAAGTTTTCATCAATATTTTAGGAAAGGGGTACCCCTTTGCAATAAATTAATTTGTTGGTTGAAACACAATTTTACCCGACTTTGCCCAAAAGGCGTTCATTTCTAATAAGCAAGTATTGAAATGAGTTTCAAATGCGAAGAAGCTTCCGAAAAATCTCAAATCGCAAGCATTTAAGAAAAAAAAATTTTTTCATCAATATTTTAGGAAAGGGGTACCCCTTTGCAATAAATAAATTGAAACACAATTTTACCCAATTTTGCCCAAAAGGCGTTCATTTCTAATAAGCAAGTATTGAAAGGAGATTCAAATGCGAAGAAGCTTCCAAAAAATCTCAAATCGCAAGCATTTAAGTAAAAAAATATGTTTCATCAATATTTTAGGAAAGGGGTACCCCTTTGCAATAAATTAATTTGTTGGTTGAAACACAATTTTACCCGACTTTGCCCAAAAGGCGTTCATTTCTAATAAGCAAGTATTGAAATGAGATTCAAATGCGAAGAAGCTTCCAATAAATCTTAAATCGCAAGCATTTAAGAAAAAAAATTTGTTATCAATATTTTAGGAAAGGGGTACCCCTTTGCAATACATAAATTTTTTGGTTGAAACACAATTTTACCCAATTTTGCCCAAAAGGCGTTCATTTCTAATAAGCAAGTATTGAAAGGAAAAATCTCAAATCGCAAGCATTTAAGAAAAAAATTTGTTATCAATATATTAGGAAAGGGTACCCCTTTGCAATACATAAATTTTTTGGTTGAAACACAATTTTACCCGACTTTGCCCAAAAGGCGTTTATTTCTAATAAGCAAGTATTGAAATGAGATTCAAATGCGAAGAAGCTTCCGAAAAATCTCAAATCGCAAGCATTTAAGAAAAAAAAATTGTTCATCAATATTTTGGGAAAGGGGTACCCCTTTGCAATAAATAAATTGAAACACAATTTTACCCAATTTTGCCCAAAAGGCGTTCATTTCTAATAAGCAAGTATTGAAAGGAGATTCAAATGCGAAGAAGTTTCCGAAAAATCTCAAATCGCAAGCATTTAAGTAAAAAAATATGTTTCATCAATATTTTAGGAAAGGGGTACCCCTTTGCAATAAATAAATTGAAACACAATTTTACCCAATTTTGCCCAAAAGGCGTTTATTTCTAATAAGCATATATTGAAAGGAGATTCAAATGCTAAGAAGCTTCCGAAAAATCTCAAATCGGAAGCATTTAAGAAAAAAAATTGTTCATCAATATTTTAGGAAAGGGGTACCCCTTTGCAATAAATAAATTTTTTGGTTGAACCACAATTTTACCCAATTTTGTTCAAAAGGCGTTCATTTCTAATAAGCAAGTATTGAAATGACATTCAAATGCGAAGAAGCTTCCGAAAAATCTCAAATCGCAAGCATTTAAGAAAAAACATTTTTCATCAATATTTTAGGAAGGGGTACCCCTTTGCAATAAATAAATTTTTTGGTTGAAACACAATTTTACCCAATTTTGTTCAAAAGGCGTTCATTTCTAATAAGCAAGTATTGAAATGACATTCAAATGCGAAGAAGCTTCCGAAAAATCTCAAATCGCAAGCATTTAAGAAAAAACATTTTTCATCAATATTTTAGGAAGGGGTACCCCTTTGCAATAAATAAATTTTTTGGTTGAAACACAATTTTACCCGACTTTGCCAAAAGGCGTTCATTTCTAATAAGCAAGTATTGAAATGAGTTTCAAATGCGAAGAAGCTTTCGAAAAATCTCAAATCGCAAGCATTCAAGAAAAAAAATTTTTCATCAATATTTTAGGAAACGGGTACCCCTTTGCAATACATATATTTTTTGGATGAAACACAACTTTTCCCGACTTTGCCCAAAATGCGTTCATTTCTAATAAGCAAGTATTGAAATGAGTTTCAAATGCGAAGAAGCTTCCGAAAAATCTCAAATCGCAAGCATTTAAGAAAAAAAAATGTTTCATCAATATTTTAGGAAAGGGGTGCCCCTTTGCAATACATAAATTTTTTGGTTGAAACACAGTTTTACCAAATTTTGCCCAAAAGGCGTTCATTTCTAATAAGCAAGTATTGAAATGAGTTTCAAATGCGAAGAAGCTTCTGAAAAATCTCAAATCGCAAGCATTTAAGAAAAAAAGTTTTCATCAATATTTTAGGAAAGAGGTACCCCTTTGCAATACATAAATTTTTTGGTTGAAACACAATTTTACCCAATTTTGCCCAAAAGGCGTTCATTTCTAATAAGCAAGTATTGAAAGGAAAAATCTCAAATCGCAAGCATTTAAGAAAAAAATTTGTTATCAATATATTAGGAAAGGGTACCCCTTTGCAATACATAAATTTTTTGGTTGAAACACAATTTTACCCGACTTTGCCCAAAAGGCGTTTATTTCTAATAAGCAAGTATTGAAATGAGATTCAAATGCGAAGAAGCTTCCGAAAAATCTCAAATCGCAAGCATTTAAGAAAAAAAAATTGTTCATCAATATTTTAGGAAAGGGGTACCCCTTTGCAATAAATAAATTGAAACACAATTTTACCCAATTTTGCCCAAAAGGCGTTCATTTCTAATAAGCAAGTATTGAAAGGAGATTCAAATGCGAAGAAGTTTCCGAAAAATCTCAAATCGCAAGCATTTAAGTAAAAAAATATGTTTCATCAATATTTTAGGAAAGGGGTACCCCTTTGCAATAAATAAATTGAAACACAATTTTACCCAATTTTGCCCAAAAGGCGTTTATTTCTAATAAGCATATATTGAAAGGAGATTCAAATGCTAAGAAGCTTCCGAAAAATCTCAAATCGGAAGCATTTAAGAAAAAAAATTGTTCATCAATATTTTAGGAAAGGGGTACCCCTTTGCAATAAATAAATTTTTTGGTTGAACCACAATTTTACCCAATTTTGTTCAAAAGGCGTTCATTTCTAATAAGCAAGTATTGAAATGACATTCAAATGCGAAGAAGCTTCCGAAAAATCTCAAATCGCAAGCATTTAAGAAAAAACATTTTTCATCAATATTTTAGGAAGGGGTACCCCTTTGCAATAAATAAATTTTTTGGTTGAAACACAATTTTACCCGACTTTGCCAAAAGGCGTTCATTTCTAATAAGCAAGTATTGAAATGAGTTTCAAATGCGAAGAAGCTTTCGAAAAATCTCAAATCGCAAGCATTCAAGAAAAAAAATTTTTCATCAATATTTTAGGAAAGGGGTACCCCTTTGCAATACATATATTTTTTGGATGAAACACAACTTTTCCCGACTTTGCCCAAAATGCGTTCATTTCTAATAAGCAAGTATTGAAATGAGTTTCAAATGCGAAGAAGCTTCCGAAAAATCTCAAATCGCAAGCATTTAATTAAAAAAAATGTTTCATCAATATTTTAGGAAAGGGGTGCCCCTTTGCAATACATAAATTTTTTGGTTGAAACACAGTTTTACCAAATTTTGCCCAAAAGGCGTTCATTTCTAATAAGCAAGTATTGAAATGAGTTTCAAATGCGAAGAAGCTTCTGAAAAATCTCAAATCGCAAGCATTTAAGAAAAAAAGTTTTCATCAATATTTTAGGAAAGGGGTACCCCTTTGCAATAAATTAATTTGTTGGTTGAAACACAATTTTACCCGACTTTGCCCAAAAGGCGTTCATTTCTAATAAGCAAGTATTGAAATGAGTTTCAAATGCGAAGAAGCTTCCGAAAAATCTCAAATCGCAAGCATTTAAGAAAAAAAATTTTTTCATCAATATTTTAGGAAAGGGGTACCCCTTTGCAATAAATAAATTGAAACACAATTTTACCCAATTTTGCCCAAAAGGCGTTCATTTCTAATAAGCAAGTATTGAAAGGAGATTCAAATGCGAAGAAGCTTCCGAAAAATCTCAAATCGCAAGCATTTAAATAAAAAAATATGTTTCATCAATATTTTAGGAAAGGGGTACCCCTTTGCAATAAATTAATTTGTTGGTTGAAACACAATTTTACCCGACTTTGCCCAAAAGGCGTTCATTTCTAATAAGCAAGTATTGAAATGAGATTCAAATGCGAAGAAGCTTCCAATAAATCTTAAATCGCAAGCATTTAAGAAAAAAAATTTGTTATCAATATTTTAGGAAAGGGGTACCCCTTTGCAATACATAAATTTTTTGGTTGAAACACAGTTTTACCCAATTTTGCCCAAAAGGCGTTCATTTCTAATAAGCAAGTATTGAAAGGAGATTCAAATGCGAAAAAGCTTCCGAGAAATCTCAAATCGCAAGCATTTAAGAAAAAAAAATTTTTCATCAATATTTTAGGAAAGGGTACCAAGCAAGCATTTAAGATAAATTTTTTGGTTGAAACACAATTTTACCCGACTTTTCCCAAAAGGCGTTCATTTCTAATAAGCAAGTATTGAAATGAGTTTCAAATGCGAAGAAGCTTCCGAAAAATCTCAAATCGCAAGCATTTATGAAAAAAAAAATTGTTCATCAATATTTTAGGAAAGGGGTACCCCTTTACAATACATAAATTTGTTGGTTGAAACACAATTTTACCCAATTTTGCCCAAAAGGCGTTCATTTCTAATAAGCAAGTATTGAAAGGAGATTCAAATGCGAAAAAGCTTCCGAGAAATCTCAAATCGCAAGCATTTAAGAAAAAAAAATTTTTCATCAATATTTTAGGAAAGGGTACGCCTATGCAATAAATAAATTTTTTGGTTGAAACACAATTTTACCCGACCTTGCCCAAAAGGTGTTCATTTCTAATAAGCAAGTATTGAAATGAGATTCAAATGCGAAGAAGCTTTCGAAAAATCTCAAATCGCAAGCATTTATGAAAAAAAAATTGTTCATCAATATTTTAGGAAAGGGGTACCCCTTTACACTAATACATTTTTTGGTTGAAACACAATTTTACCTGACTTTGCCCAAAAGGCGTTTATTTCTAATAAGCATATATTGAAATGAGTTTCAAATGCGAAGAAGCTTCCGAAAAATCTCAAATCGCAAGCATTTAAGAAAAAAAAATTTTTTCATCAATATTTTAGGAAAGGGGTACCCCTTTGCAATAAATAAATTTTTTGGTTGAAAGGCGTTTATTTCTAATAAGCATATATTGAAAGGAGATTCAAATGCTAAGAAGCTTCCGAAAAATCTCAAATCGGAAGCATTCAAGAAAAAAAATTGTTCATCAATATTTTAGGAAAGGGGTACCCCTTTGCAATAAATAAATTTTTTGGTTGAACCACAATTTTACCCAATTTTGTCCAAAAGGCGTTCATTTCTAATAAGCAAGTATTGAAATGACATTCAAATGCGAAGAAGCTTCCGAAAAATCTCAAATCGCAAGCATTTAAGAAAAAACATTTTTCATCAATATTTTAGGAAGGGGTACCCCTTTGCAATAAATAAATTTTTTGGTTGAAACACAATTTTACCCGACTTTGCCAAAAGGCGTTCATTTCTAATAAGCAAGTATTGAAATGAGTTTCAAATGCGAAGAAGCTTTCGAAAAATCTCAAATCGCAAGCATTCAAGAAAAAAAATTTTTCATCAATATTTTAGGAAAGGGGTACCCCTTTGCAATACATATATTTTTTGGATGAAACACAACTTTTCCCGACTTTGCCCAAAATGCGTTCATTTCTAATAAGCAAGTATTGAAATGAGTTTCAAATGCGAAGAAACTTCCGAAAAATCTCAAATTGCAAGCATTTAAGAAAAAAAATGTTTCATCAATATTTTAGGAAAGGGGTGCCCCTTTGCAATACATAAATTTTTTGGTTGAAACACAGTTTTACCAAATTTTGCCCAAAAGGCGTTCATTTCTAATAAGCAAGTATTGAAATGAGATTCAAATGCGAAGAAGCTTTCGAAAAATCTCAAATCGGAAGCATTTAAGAAAAAAATATGTTCCATCAATATTTTAGGAAAGGGTACGCCTATGCAAAAAATTAATTTTTTGGTTGAAACACAATTTTACCCAATTTTGCTCAAAAGGCGTTTATTTCTAATAAGCAAGTATTGAAATGAGTTTCAAATGCGAAGAAGCTTCCGAAAAATCTCAAATCGCAAGCATTTAAGAAAAAAAAATTGTTCATCAATATTTGAGGAAAGGGGTACCCCTTTGCAATAAATAAATTTTTTGGTTGAAACACAGTTTTACCCAATTTTGCCCAAAAGGCGTTCATTTCTAATAAGCAAGTATTGAAAGGAGATTCAAATGCGAAAAAGCTTCCGAGAAATCTCAAATCGCAAGCATTTAAGAAAAAAAAAATTTTTCATCAATATTTTAGGAAAGGGTACCAAGCAAGCATTTAAGATAAATTTTTTGGTTGAAACACAATTTTACCTGACTTTGCCCAAAAGGCGTTTATTTCTAATAAGCATATATTGAAAGGAGATTCAAATGCTAAGAAGCTTCCGAAAAATCTCAAATCGGAAGCATTTAAGAAAAAAAATTGTTCATCAATATTTTAGGAAAGGGGTACCCCTTTGCAATAAATCAATTTTTTGGTTGAACCACAATTTTACCCAATTTTGCCCAAAAGGCGTTTATTTCTAATAAGCATATATTGAAAGGAGTTTCAAATGCGAAGAAGCTTCCGAAAAATCTCAAATCGCAAGCATTTAAGAAAAAAAATTTTCATCAATATTTTAGGAAAGGGGTACCCCTTTGCAATACATAAATTTGTTGGTTGAAACACAATTTTACCCAATTTTGCCCAAAAGGCGTTTATTTCTAATAAGCATATATTGAAAGGAGATTCAAATGCTAAGAAGCTTCCGAAAAATCTCAAATCGGAAGCATTTAAGAAAAAAAATTGTTCATCAATATTTTAGGAAAGGGGTACCCCTTTGCAATAAATACATTTTTTGGTTGAAACACAATTTTACCTGACTTTGCCCAAAAGGCGTTTATTTCTAATAAGCATATATTGAAATGAGTTTCAAATGCGAAGAAGCTTCCGAAAAATCTCAAATCGCAAGCATTTAAGAAAAAAAATTTTCATCAATATTTTAGGAAAGGGGTACCCCTTTGCAATAAATAAATTTTTTGGTTGAAACACAATTTTACCCGACTTTGCCAAAAGGCGTTCATTTCTAATAAGCAAGTATTGAAATGAGTTTCAAATGCGAAGAAGCTTTCGAAAAATCTCAAATTGCAAGCATTTATGAAAAAAAAAATTCTTCATCAATATTTTAGGAAAGGGGTACCCCTTTACAATAAATACATTTTTTGGTTGAAACACAATTTTACCTGACTTTGCCCAAAAGGCGTTTATTTCTAATAAGCATATATTGAAAGGAGATTCAAATGCTAAGAAGCTTCCGAAAAATCTCAAATCGGAAGCATTTAAGAAAAAAAATTGTTCATCAATATTTTAGGAAAGGGGTACCCCTTTGCAATACATAAATTTTTTGGTTGAAACACAATTTTACCCGACTTTTCCCAAAAGGCGTTCATTTCTAATAAGCAAGTATTAAAATGAGTTTCAAATGCGAAGAAGCTTCCGAAAAATCTCAAATCGGAAGCATTTAAGAAAAAAAATTTTTCATCAATATTTTAGGAAAGGGGTACCCCTTTGCAATAAATAAATTTTTTGGTTGAACCACAATTTTACCCAATTTTGCCCAAAAGGCGTTTATTTCTAATAAGCATATATTGAAAGGAGTTTCAAATGCGAAGAAGCTTCCGAAAAATCTCAAATCGCAAGCATTTAAGAAAAAAAATTTTCATCAATATTTTAGGAAAGGGGTACCCCTTTGCAATACATAAATTTGTTGGTTGAAACACAATTTTACCCGACCTTGCCCAAAAGGTGTTCATTTCTAATAAGCAAGTATTGAAATGAGATTCAAATGCGAAGAAGCTTCCGAAAAATCTCGAATCGCAAGCATTTAAGAAAAAAAAATGTTTCATCAATATTTGAGGAAAGGGGTACCCCTTTGCAATAAATAAATTTTTTGGTTGAAACACAGTTTTACCCAATTTTGCCCAAAAGGCGTTCATTTCTAATAAGCAAGTATTGAAAGGAGATTCAAATGCGAAAAACCTTCCGAGAAATCTCAAATCGCAATCATTTAAGAAAAAAAAATTTTTTATCAATATTTTAGGAAAGGGTACCAAGCAAGCATTTAAGATAAATTTTTTGGTTGAAACACAATTTTACCCGACTTTTCCCAAAAGGCGTTCATTTCTAATAAGCAAGTATTGAAATGAGTTTCAAATGCGAAGAAGCTTCCGAAAAATCTCAAGTCGCAAGCATTTATGAAAAAAAAAATTGTTCATCAATATTTTAGGAAAGGGGTACCCCTTTACAATACATAAATTTGTTGGTTGAAACACAATTTTACCCAATTTTGCCCAAAAGGCGTTCATTTCTAATAAGCAAGTATTGAAAGGAGATTCAAATGCGAAAAAGCTTCCGAGAAATCTCAAATCGCAAGCATTTAAGAAAAAAAAATTTTTCATCAATATTTTAGGAAAGGGGTACCCCTTTGCAATACATAAATTTTTTGGTTGAAACACAATTTTACCCGACTTTGCCCAAAAGGCGTTCATTTCTAATAAGCAAGTATTGAAAGGAGATTCAAATGCGAAAAAGCTTCCGAGAAATCTCAAATCGCAAGCATTTAAGAAAAAAAAATTTTTCATCAATATTTTAGGAAAGGGTACCAAGCAAGCATTTAAGATAAATTTTTTGGTTGAAACACAATTTTACCCGACTTTGCCCAAAAGGCGTTTATTTCTAATAAGCAAGTATTGAAATGAGTTTCAAATGCGAAGAAGCTTCCGAAAAATCTCAAATCGCAAGCATTTAAGAAAAAAAATTTTTCATCAATATATTAGGAAAGGGGTACCCCTTTGCAATAAATAAATTTTTTGGTTGAAACACAATTTTACCTGACTTTGCCCAAAAGGCGTTCATTTCTAATAAGCAAGTATTGAAAGGAGATTCAAATGCGAAAAAGCTTCCGAGAAATCTCAAATCGCAAGCATTTAAGAAAAAAAAATTTTTCATCAATATTTTAGGAAAGGGTACCAAGCAAGCATTTAAGAGATTTTTGGTTGAAACACAATTTTACCCGACTTTTCCCAAAAGGCGTTCATTTCTAATAAGCAAGTATTGAAATGAGTTTCAAATGCGAAGAAGCTTCCGAAAAATCTCAAATCGCAAGCATTTATGAAAAAAAAAATTGTTCATCAATATTTAAGGAAAGGGGTACCCCTTTACAATACATAAATTTGTTGGTTGAAACACAATTTTACCCAATTTTGCCCAAAAGGCGTTTATTTCTAATAAGCATATATTGAAAGGAGATTCAAATGCTAAGACGCTTCCGAAAAATCTCAAATCGGAAGCATTTAAGAAAAAAAATTGTTCATCAATATTTTAGGAAAGGGGTACCCCTTTGCAATAAATAAATTTTTTGGTTGAAACACAATTTTACCTGACTTTGCCCAAAAGGCGTTTATTTCTAATAAGCATATATTGAAAGGAGATTCAAATGCTAAGAAGCTTCCGAAAAATCTCAAATCGGAAGCATTTAAGAAAAAAAATTGTTCATCAATATTTTAGGAAAGGGGTACCCCTTTGCAATACATAAATTTTTTGGTTGAAACACAATTTTACCCGACTTTGCCCAAAAGGCGTTCATTTCTAATAAGCAAGTATTGAAAGGAGATTCAAATGCGAAAAAGCTTCCGAGAAATCTCAAATCGCAAGCATTTAAGAAAAAAAAATTTTTCATCAATATTTTAGGAAAGGGTACCAAGCAAGCATTTAAGATAAATTTTTTGGTTGAAACACAATTTTACCCGACTTTTCCCAAAAGGCGTTTATTTCTAATAAGCATATATTGAAAGGAGATTCAAATGCGAAAAAGCTTCCGAGAAATCTCAAATCGCAAGCATTTAAGAAAAAAAAATTTTTCATCAATATTTTAGGAAAGGGTACCAAGCAAGCATTTAAGATAAATTTTTTGGTTGAAACACAATTTTACCCGACTTTTCCCAAAAGGCGTTCATTTCTAATAAGCAAGTATTGAAATGAGTTTCAAATGCGAAGAAGCTTCCGAAAAATCTCAAATCGCAAGCATTTATGAAAAAAAAAATTGTTCATCAATATTTTAGGAAAGGGGTACCCCTTTACAATAAATACATTTTTTGGTTGAAACACAATTTTACCTGACTTTGCCCAAAAGGCGTTTATTTCTAATAAGCATATATTGAAAGGAGATTCAAATGCTAAGAAGCTTCCGAAAAATCTCAAATCGGAAGCATTTAAGAAAAAAAATTGTTCATCAATATTTTAGGAAAGGGGTACCCCTTTGCATTAAATAAATTTTTTGGTTGAACCACAATTTTACCCAATTTTGCCCAAAAGGCGTTTATTTCTAATAAGCATATATTGAAAGGAGTTTCAAATGCGAAGAAGCTTCCGAAAAATCTCAAATCGCAAGCATTTAAGAAAAAAAATGTTCATCAATATTTTAGGAAAGGGGTACCCCTTTGCAATAAATAAATTTTTTGGTTGAAACACAATTTTACCCGACTTTGCCAAAAGGCGTTCATTTCTAATAAGCAAGTATTGAAATGAGTTTCAAATGCGAAGAAGCTTTCGAAAAATCTCAAATCGCAAGCATTCAAGAAAAAAAATTTTTCATCAATATTTTAGGAAAGGGGTACACCTTTGCAATACATATATTTTTTGGATGAAACACAACTTTTCCCGACTTTGCCCAAAATGCGTTCATTTCTAATAAGCAAGTATTGAAAGGAGATTCAAATGCGAAGAAGCTTCCGAAAAATCTCAAATCGCAAGCATTTAAGTAAAAAAATATGTTTCATCAATATTTTAGCAAAGGGGTACCCCTTTGCAATAAATAAATTTTTTGGTTGAAACACAATTTTACCCGACTTTGTAAAAAGGCGTTCATTTCTAATAAGCATGTATTGAAATGAGTTTCAAATGCGAAGAAGCTTTCGAAAAATCTCAAATCGCAAGCATTCAAGAAAAAAAATTTTTCATCAATATTTTAGGAAAGGGGTACCCCTTTGCAATACATATATTTTTTGGATGAAACACAACTTTTCCCGACTTTGCCCAAAATGCGTTCATTTCTAATAAGCAAGTATTGAAATGAGTTTCAAATGCTAAGAAGCTTCCGAAAAATCTCAAATCGAAAGCATTTAAGAAAAACATTTTTCATCAATATTTTAGGAAAGGGGTACCCCTTTGCAATAAATTAATTTGTTGGTTGAAACACAATTTTACCCAATTTTGCCCAAAAGGCGTTCATTTCTAATAAGCAAGTATTGAAAGGAGATTCAAATGCGAAGAAGCTTCCGAAAAATCTCAAATCGCAAGCATTTAAGTAAAAAAATATGTTTCATCAATATTTTAGGAAAGGGGTACCCCTTTGCAATAAATAAATTTTTTGGTTGAAACACAATTTTACCCGACTTTGCCAAAAGGCGTTCATTTCTAATAAGCAAGTATTGAAATGAGTTTCAAATGCGAAGAAGCTTTCGAAAAATCTCAAATCGCAAGCATTCAAGAAAAAAAATTTTTCATCAATATTTTAGGAAAGGGGTACCCCTTTGCAATACATATATTTTTTGGATGAAACACAACTTTTCCCGACTTTGCCCAAAATGCGTTCATTTCTAATAAGCATATATTGAAAGGAGATTCAAATGCTAAGAAGCTTCCGAAAAATCTCAAATCGGAAGCATTTAAGAAAAAAAATTGTTCATTAATATTTTAGGAAAGGGGTACCCCTTTGCAATAAATAAATTTTTTGGTTGAAACACAATTTTACCCGACTTTGCCCAAAAGGCGTTTATTTCTAATAAGCAAGTATTGAAATGAGTTTCAAATGCGAAGAAGCTTCCGAAAAATCTCAAATCGCAAGCATTTAAGAAAAAAAATGTTTCATCAATATATTAGGAAAGGGGTACCCCTTTGCAATAAATAAATTTTTTGGTTGAAACACAGTTTTACCCAATTTTGCCCAAAAGGCGTTCATTTCTAATAAGCAAGTATTGAAAGGAGATTCAAATGCGAAAAAGCTTCCGAGAAATCTCAAATCGCAAGCATTTAAGAAAAAAAAATTTTTCATCAATATATTAGGAAAGGGTACCAAGCAAGCATTTAAGATAAATTTTTTGGTTGAAACACAATTTTACCCGACTTTGCCCAAAAGGCGTTTATTTCTAATAAGCAAGTATTGAAAGGAGATTTAAATGCGAAGAAGCTTCCGAAAAATCTCAAATCGCAAGCATTTAAGAAAAAAAATTTTTTCATCAATATTTTAGGAAGGGGTACCCCTTTGCAATAAATAAATTTTTTGGTTGAAACTTAATTTTACCCAATTTTGTCCAAAAGGCGTTTATTTCTAATAAGCAAGTATTGAAATAAGTTTCAAATGTGAAGAAGCTTCCGATAAATCTTAAATCGCAAGCATTTAAGAAAAAAAAATTTTCATCAATATTTTAGGAAAGGGGTACCCCTTTGCAATAAATAAATTTTTTGGTTGAAACACAATTTTGCCCGACTTTGCCCAAAATGCGTTCATTTCTAATAAGCAAGTATTGAAATGAGTTTCAAATGCGAAGAAGCTTCCGAAAAATCTCGAATCGCAAGCATTTAAGAAAAAAAATTGTTCATCAATATTTTAGGAAAGGGGTACCCCTTTGCAATAAATAAATTTTTTGGTTGAAACACAATTTTACCCAATTTTGTCCAAAAGGCGTTTATTTCTAATAAGCAAGTATTGAAATGAGTTTCAAATGTGAAGAAGCTTCCGAAAAATCTCAAATCGCAAGCATTTAAGAAAAAAATATTTTAATCAATATTTTAGGAAAGGGGTACCCCTTTGCAATAAATAAATTTTTTGGTTGAAACACAATTTTACCCAATTTTGTCCAAAAGGCGTTTATTTCTAATAAGCAAGTATTGAAATGAGATTCAAATGCGAAGAAGCTTCCGAAAAATCTCGAATCGCAAGCATTTAAGAAAAAAAATTGTTCATCAATATTTTAGGAAAGGGGTACCCCTTTGCAATAAATAAATTTTTTGGTTGAAACACAGTTTTACCCAATTTTGCCCAAAAGGCGTTCATTTCTAATAAGCAAGTATTGAAAGGAGATTCAAATGCGAAAAAGCTTCCGAGAAATCTCAAATCGCAAGCATTTAAGAAAAAAAAATTTTTCATCAATATTTTAGGAAAGGGTACCAAGCAAGCATTTAAGATAAATTTTTTGGTTGAAACACAATTTTACCCGACTTTTCCCAAAAGGCGTTGATTTCTAATAAGCAAGTATTGAAATGAGTTTCAAATGCGAAGAAGCTTCCGAAAAATCTCAAATCGCAAGCATTTATGAAAAAAAAAATTGTTCATCAATATTTTAGGAAATGGGTACCCCTTTACAATAAATACATTTTTTGGTTGAAACACAATTTTACCTGACTTTGCCCAAAAGGCGTTCATTTCTAATAAGCAAGTATTGAAAGGAGATTCAAATGCGAAAAAGCTTCCGAGAAATCTCAAATCGCAAGCATTTAAGAAAAAAATATTTTAATCAATATTTTAGGAAAGGGGTACCCCTTTGCAATAAATAAATTTTTTGGTTGAAACACAATTTTACCCGACTTTTCCCAAAAGGCGTTGATTTCTAATAAGCAAGTATTGAAATGAGTTTCAAATGCGAAGAAGCTTCCGAAAAATCTCAAATCGCAAGCATTTATGAAAAAAAAAATTGTTCATCAATATTTTAGGAAATGGGTACCCCTTTACAATAAATACATTTTTTGGTTGAAACACAATTTTACCTGACTTTGCCCAAAAGGCGTTCATTTCTAATAAGCAAGTATTGAAAGGAGATTCAAATGCGAAAAAGCTTCCGAGAAATCTCAAATCGCAAGCATTTAAGAAAAAAATTTGTTATCAATATTTTAGGAAAGGGGTATCCCTTTGCAATAAATAAATTTTTTGGTTAAAACACAATTTTTTTTTTTTTTTTTTTAGGAGTAGGACCAGCACTCAGGGGATGACCCCTATATATGCAATGCATTGCGCCGGAACTGAAAACGAGGGGATAGTATTGAGGAGACAGATTAGGAAAGATGAGAAGATAGACAGTTTTTTTTTTTTTTTTTTTTTTTTTTTTTTTTTTAGCTATTTCAACCTTTTACTTCGCCGGCTAATTTTTGCTACAGGGCCGACGAAGGTGGGTGCTGTTACTCTGCTTTTTAGTACATGATAGTGTCAGTCGCTGCCAATTATGTTCAGTGATCAGTGACTATACCTTCATCATTGAAACAGGCTGGCAACAACTAACACAACCACGCACTAATGCTGATCAGAAGAATTCAACACAATGTTTCATGACTCAGAGCGGGCTCGAACTCACGACCCACTGTTTCATAGTCTCGTGTTCTACTACTTCAGCCAACAGCACCCACCCACCCAACGCCCAAAAGGCGTTTATTTCTAATAAGCAAGTATTGAAAGGAGATTCAAATGCGAAGAAGCTTCCGAAAAATCTCAAATCGCAAGCATTTAAGAAAAAAAAATTTTTCATCAATATTTTAGGAAAGGGTACGCCTTTGCAAAAAATTAATTTTTTGGTTGAAACACAATTTTACCCGACTTTGCCCAAAAGGCGTTTATTTCTAATAAGCAAGTATTGAAATGAGATTAAAATGCGAAGAAGCTTACGAAAAATCTCAAATCGCAAGCATTTAAGAAAAAAAATTTTTTATCAATATTTTAGGAAAGGGGTACTCCTTTGCAATAAATAAATTTGTTGGTTGAAACACAATTTTACCCAATTTTGCCCAAAAGGCGTTCATTTCTAATAAGCAAGTATTGAAATGAGTTTCAAATGCGAAGAAGCTTCCGAAAAATCTCAAATCGCAAGCATTTATGAAAAAAAAAAATTGTTCATCAATATTTTAGGAAAGGGGTACCCCTTTGCAATAAATAAATTTTTTGGTTGAACCACAATTTTACCCGACTTTGCCCAAAAGGCGTTCATTTCTAATAAGCAAGTATTGAAAGGAGATTCAAATGCGAAGAAGCTTCCGAAAAATCTCAAATCGCAAGCATTTAAGAAAAAAAAAATTTTCATCAATATTTTATGAAAGGGGTACCCCTTTGCTATAAATAAATGTTTTGCTTGAAACACAATTTTCATCAATATTTTCGGAAAGGGGCCCCCCTTTGCTATAAATAAATTTTTTGGTTGAAACACAATTTTACCCAATTTTGCCCAAAAGGCGTTCATTTCTAATAAGCAAGTATTGAAAGGAGATTCAAATGCGAAGAAGCTTCCGAAAAATCTCAAACCGCAAGCATTTAAGAAAAAAAAAAATTTCATCAATATTTTAGGAAAGTGGTACCCCTTTGCAAAAAATGAATTTTTTGGTTGAAACACAATTTTACCCAATTTTGCCCAAAAGGCGTTCGTTTCTAATAAGCAAGTATTGAAAGGAAATTCAAATGCGAAGAAGCTTCCGAAAAATCTCAAATCGCAAGCATTCAAGAAAAAAAATTTTTCATCAATATTTTAGGAAAGGGGTACCCCTTTACAATAAATATATTTTTTGGATGAAACACAACTTTTCCCGACTTTGCCCAAAAGGCGTTTATTTCTAATAAGCAAGTGTTGAAAGGAGATTCAAATGCGAAGAAACTTCCGAAAAATCTCAAATCGCAAGCATTTAAGAAAAAAACATTTTCATCAATATTTTAGGAAAGGGGCCCCCCTTTGCTATAAATAAATTTTTTGGTTGAAACACAATTTTACCCAATTTTGCCCAAAAGGCGTTCATTTCTAATAAGCAAGTATTGAAAGGAGATTCAAATGCGAAGAAGCTTCCGAAAAATCTCAAATCGCAAGCATTTAAGAAAAAAAAAAATTTCATCAATATTTTAGGAAAGGGGTACGTACCCCTTTGCAATAAATAAATTTTTTGGTTGAACCACAATTTTACCCGACTTTGCCCAAAAGGCGTTCATTTCTAATAAGCAAGTATTGAAAGGAGATTCAAATGCGAAGAAGCTTCCGAAAAATCTCAAATCGCAAGCATTTAAGAAAAAAAATTTTTCATCAATATATTAGGAAAGGGGTACCCCTTTGCAATAAATAAATTTTTTGGTTGAAACACAATTTTACCCAATTTTGCCCAAAAGGCGTTCATTTCTTATAAGCAAGTATTGAAATGAGTTTCAAATACGAAGAAGCTTCCGAAAAATCTCAAATCGGAAGCATTTAAGAAAAAAACATTTTTCATCAATATTTTAGGAAAGGGGTACCCCTTTTCAATACATAAATTTTTTGGTTGAAACACAATTTTACCAGACTTTGCCCAAAAGGCGTTTATTTCTAATAAGCAAGTATTAAAAGGAGATTCAAATGCTAAGAAGCTTCCGAAAAATCTCAAATCGCAAGCATTTAAGAAAAAAAATGTTTCATCAATATTTTAGGAAAGGGGTACGCCTTTGCAAGGAATTAATTTTTTGGTTGAAACACAATTTTACCCAATTTTGCCCAAAAGGCGTTCATTTCTAATAAGCAAGTATTGAAATGAGATTCAAATGCGGAGAAGCTTCCGAAAAATCTCGAATCGCAAGCATTTAAGAAAAAAAAATGTTTCATCAATATTTGAGGAAAGGGGTACCCCTTTGCAATAAATAAATTTTTTGGTTGAAACACAGTTTTACCCAATTTTGCCCAAAAGGCGTTCATTTCTAATAAGCAAGTATTGAAAGGAGATTCAAATGCGAAGAAGCTTCCAAAAATCTCAAATCGCAAGCATTTAAGAAAAAAATTTGTTATCAATATTTTAGGAAATTGGTACCCCTTTGCAATAAATAAATTTTTTGGTTGAAACACAGTTTTACCCAATTTTGCCCAAAAGGCATTCATTTCTAATAAGCATATATTGAAAGGAGATTCAAATGCTAAGAAGCTTCCGAAAAATCTCAAATCGAAAGCATTTAAGAAAAACATTTTTCATCAATATTTTAGGAAAGGGGTACCCCTTTGCAATAAATAAATATTTTGGTTGAAACACAATTTTACCCAATTTTGCCCAAAAGGCGTTTACTTCTAATAAGCAAGTATTGAAATGAGATTCAAATGCGAAGAAGCTTCCGAAAAATCTCAAATCGGAAGCATTTAAGAAAAAAAAATGTTTCATCAATATTTAAGGAAGGGGTACCCCTTTGCAATAAATAAATTTTTTGGTTGAAACACAATTTTACTCAATTTTGCCCAAAAGGCGTTAATTTCTAATAGGCAAGTGTTGAAAGGAGTTTCAAATGCGAAGAAGCTTCCGAAAAATCCCAAATCGCAAGCATTTAAGAAAAAATTTTGTCATCAATATTTTAGGAAAGGGGTGCCCCTTTGCAATACATAAATTTTTTGGTTGAAACACAATTTTACCCAATTTTGCCCAAAAGGCGTTCATTTCTAATAAGCAAGTACTGAAATGAGTTTCAAATGCGAAGAAGCTTCCGAAAAGTCTCAAATCGCAAGCATTTAAGAAAAAAAAATGTTTCATCAATATTTTAGGAAAGGGGTGCCCCTTTGCAATACATAAATTTTTTGGCTGAACCACAATTTTACCCGACTTTGCCCAAAAGGCGTTCATTTCTAATAAGCAAGTATTGAAATGAGATTCAAATGCGGAGAAGCTTCCGAAAAATCTCGAATCGCAAGCATTTAAGAAAAAAAAATGTTTCATCAATATTTGAGGAAAGGGGTACCCCTTTGCAATAAATAAATTTTTTGGTTGAAACACAATTTTACCCGACTTTGCCCAAAAAGCGTTCATATCTAATAAGGAAGTATTGAAATGAGATTCAAATGCGAAGAAGCTTCCGAAAAATCTCAAATCGCAAGCATAAAAAAAAATAAATTTTTCATCAATATTTTAGGAAAGAGTACGCCTTTGCAAAAAATTAATTTTTTGGTTGAAACACAATTTTACCCGGCTTTGCCCAAAAGGCGTTTATTTCTAATAAGCAAGTATTGAAATGAGTTTCAAATGCGAAGAAGCTTCCGAAAAATCTCAAATCGCAAGCATTTAAGAAAAAAAAAATTTCATGAAAATTTTACGAAAGGGGTACCTCTTTGCAATAAATAAATTTTTTGGTTGGAACACAATTTTACATAATTTTGCCCAAAAGGCGTTCATTTCTAATAAGCAAGTATTGAAAGGAGTTTCAAATGCGAAGAAGCTTCCGAAAAATCTCAAATCGCAAGCATTTAAGAAAAACAATTTTTCATCAATATTTTAGGAAAGGGTACGCCTTTAAAAAAAATTAATTTTTTGGTTGAAACACAACTTTTCCAGACTTTGCCCAAAAGACGTTCATTTCTAATAAGCAAGTATTGAAAGGAGATTCAAATGCGAAGAAGATTCCGAAAAATCTCAAATCGCAAGCATTTAAGAAAAAAAAAATTTTTCATCAATATTTTAGGAAAAATATTTGCAAAAAAATTAATTTTTTGTTTGAAACACAATTTTACCCAATTTTGCCCAAAAGGCGTTTATTTCTAATAAGCAAGTATTGAAATGAGATTCAAATGCGAAGAAGCTTCCGAAAAATCTCAAATCGCAAGCATTTAAGAAAAAAAAAATGTTTCATCAATATTTTAGGAAAGGGGTACCCCTTTGCAATAAATAAATTT
Source organism: Linnaemya tessellans (assembly GCA_951800035.1). NCBI lineage: Eukaryota > Metazoa > Arthropoda > Insecta > Diptera > Tachinidae > Linnaemya > Linnaemya tessellans. Next base: position 4,912,268 of record OX637537.1, on the reverse strand, counting down.
TTTGGTTGAAACACAATTTTACCAGACTTTGCTCAAAAGGCGTTTATTTCTAATAAGCAAGTATTGAAAGGAGATACAAATGCGGAGAAGCTTCCGAAAAATCTCAAATCGCAAGCATTTAAGAAAAAAAAAATTTCATCAATATTTTAGGAAAGGGGTACCCCTTTGCAATAAATAAATTTTTTGGTTGAACCACAATTTTACCCGACTTTGCCCAAAAGGCGTTCATTTCTAATAAGCAAGTATTGAAAGGAGATTCAAATGCGAAGAAGCTTCCGAAGAATCTCAAATCGCAAGCATTTAAGAAAAAAAATTTTTCATCAATATATTAGGAAAGGGGTACCCCTTTGCAATAAATAAATTTTTTGGTTGAAACACAATTTTACCCAATTTTGCCCAAAAGGCGTTCATTTCTTATAAGCAAGTATTGAAATGAGTTTCAAATACGAAGAAGCTTCCGAAAAATCTCAAATCGGAAGCATTTAAGAAAAAAACATTTTTCATCAATATTTTAGGAAAGGGGTACCCCTTTGCAATACATACATTTTTTGGTTGAAACACAATTTTACCAGACTTTGCCCAAAAGGCGTTTATTTCTAATAAGCAAGTATTAAAAGGAGATTCAAATGCTAAGAAGCTTCCGAAAAATCTCAAATCGCAAGCATTTAAGAAAAAAAATGTTTCATCAATATTTTAGGAAAGGGGTACGCCTTTGCAAGGAATTAATTTTTTGGTTGAAACACAATTTTACCCAATTTTGCCCAAAAGGCGTTCATTTCTAATAAGCAAGTATTGAAATGAGATTCAAATGCGGAGAAGCTTCCGAAAAATCTCGAATCGCAAGCATTTAAGAAAAAAAAATGTTTCATCAATATTTGAGGAAATTGGTACCCCTTTGCAATAAATAAATTTTTTGGTTGAAACACAATTTTACCCAATTTTGCCCAAAAGGCATTCATTTCTAATAAGCATATATTGAAAGGAGATTCAAATGCTAAGAAGCTTCCGAAAAATCTCAAATCGAAAGCATTTAAGAAAAACATTTTTCATCAATATTTTAGGAAAGGGGTACCCCTTTGCAATAAATAAATATTTTGGTTGAAACACAATTTTACCCAATTTTGCCCAAAAGGCGTTTACTTCTAATAAGCAAGTATTGAAATGAGATTCAAATGCGAAGAAGCTTCCGAAAAATCTCAAATCGCAAGCATTTAAGAAAAAAAAAATTTTTCATCAATATTTTAGGAAAGGGGTACCCCTTTGCAATACATAAATTTTTTGGTTGAAACACAATTTTACCAGACTTTGCTCAAAAGGCGTTTATTTCTAATAAGCAAGTATTGAAAGGAGATACAAATGCGGAGAAGCTTCCGAAAAATCTCGAATCGCAAGCATTTAAGAAAAAAATTTTTTTATCAATATTTTAGGAAAGGGGTACCCCTTTGCAATACATAAATTTTTTGGTTGAAACACAGTTTTACCAAATTTTGCCCAAAAGGCGTTCATTTCTAATAAGCAAGTATTAAAAGGAGATTCAAATGCTAAGAAGCTTCCGAAAAATCTCAAATCGCAAGCATTTAAGAAAAAAACATTTTTCATCAATATTTTAGGAAAGGGGTACCCCTTTGCAATAAATAAATTTTTTGGTTGAACCACAATTTTACCCAATTTTGTCCAAAAGGCGTTCATTTCTAATAAGCAAGTATTGAAATGACATTCAAATGCGAAGAAGCTTCCGAAAAATCTCAAATCGGAAGCATTTAAGAAAAAAAAATGTTTCATCAATATTTAAGGAAGGGGTACCCCTTTGCAATAAATAAATTTTTTGGTTGAAACACAATTTTACTCAATTTTGCCCAAAAGGCGTTAATTTCTAATAGGCAAGTGTTGAAAGGAGTTTCAAATGCGAAGAAGCTTCCGAAAAATCCCAAATCGCAAGCATTTAAGAAAAAAATTTGTCATCAATATTTTAGGAAAGGGGTGCCCCTTTGCAATACATAAATTTTTTGGTTGAAACACAATTTTACCCAATTTTGCCCAAAAGGCGTTCATTTCTAATAAGCAAGTATTGAAATGAGTTTCAAATGCGAAGAAGCTTCCGAAAAGTCTCAAATCGCAAGCATTTAAGAAAAAAAAATGTTTCATCAATATTTTAGGAAAGGGGTGCCCCTTTGCAATACATAAATTTTTTGGCTGAACCACAATTTTACCCGACTTTGCCCAAAAGGCGTTCATTTCTAATAAGCAAGTATTGAAATGAGATTCAAATGCGGAGAAGCTTCCGAAAAATCTCGAATCGCAAGCCTTTAAGAAAAAAAAATGTTTCATCAATATTTGAGGAAAGGGGTACCCCTTTGCAATAAATAAATTTTTTGGTTGAAACACAATTTTACCCGACTTTGCCCAAAAAGCGTTCATATCTAATAAGGAAGTATTGAAATGAGATTCAAATGCGAAGAAGCTTCCGAAAAATCTCAAATCGCAAGCATAAAGAAAAATAAATTTTTCATCAATATTTTAGGAAAGAGTACGCCTTTGCAAAAAATTAATTTTTTGGTTGAAACACAATTTTACCCGGCTTTGCCCAAAAGGCGTTTATTTCTAATAAGCAAGTATTGAAATGAGTTTCAAATGCGAAGAAGCTTCCGAAAAATCTCAAATCGCAAGCATTTAAGAAAAAAAAAAAATTTCATCAATATTTTACGAAAGGGGTACCTCTTTGCAATAAATAAATTTTTTGGTTGGAACACAATTTTACATAATTTTGCCCAAAAGGCGTTCATTTCTAATAAGCAAGTATTGAAAGGAGTTTCAAATGCGAAGAAGCTTCCGAAAAATCTCAAATCGCACGCATTTAAGAAAAACAATTTTTCATCAATATTTTAGGAAAGGGTACGCCTTTAAAAAAAATTAATTTTTTGGTTGAAACACAACTTTTCCAGACTTTGCCCAAAAGACGTTCATTTCTAATAAGCAAGTATTGAAAGGAGATTCAAATGCGAAGAAGATTCCGAAAAATCTAAAATCGCAAGCATTTAAGAAAAAAAATTTTCATCAATATTTTAGGAAAGGGTACCCCTTTGCTATAAATAAATTTTTGGGTTGAAACACAATTTTACCCAATTTTGCCCAAAAGGCGTTCATTTCTAATAAGCAAGTATTGAAATGAGTTTCAAATGCGAAGAAGCTTCCGAAAAATCTCAAATCGCAAGCATTTAAGAAAAAAAAATTTTTCATCAATATTTTAGGAAAAATATTTGCAAAAAAATTAATTTGTTGTTTGAAACACAATTTTACCCAATTTTGCCCAAAAGGCGTTTATTTCTAATAAGCAAGTATTGAAATGAGATTCAAATGCGAAGAAGCTTCCGAAAAATCTCAAATCGCAAGCATTTAAGAAAAAAAAAATTTTTCATCAATATTTTAGGAAAGGGGTACCCCTTTGCAATACATAAATTTTTTGGTTGAAACACAATTTTACCAGACTTTGCTCAAAAGGCGTTTATTTCTAATAAGCAAGTATTGAAAGGAGATACAAATGCGGAGAAGCTTCCGAAAAATTTCGAATCGCAAGCATTTAAGAAAAAAAATTTTTTATCAATATTTTAGGAAAGGGGTACCCCTTTGCAATACATAAATTTTTTGGTTGAAACACAGTTTTACCAAATTTTGCCCAAAAGGCGTTCATTTCTAATAAGCAAGTATTAAAAGGAGATTCAAATGCTAAGAAGCTTCCGAAAAATCTCAAATCGCAAGCATTTAAGAAAAAAAAATGTTTCATCAATATTTTAGGAAAGGGGTACGCCTTTGCAAGGAATTAATTTTTTGGTTGAAACACAATTTTACCCGACTTTTCCCAAAAGGCGTTCATTTCTAATAAGCAAGTATTGAAATGAGTTTCAAATGCGAAGAAGCTTCCGAAAAATCTCAAATCGCAAGCATTTATGAAAAAAAAAATTGTTCATCAATATTTTAGGAAAGGGGTACCCCTTTACAATAAATACATTTTTTGGTTGAAACACAATTTTACCTGACTTTGCCCAAAAGGCGTTCATTTCTAATAAGCAAGTATTGAAAGGAGATTCAAATGCGAAAAAGCTTCCGAGAAATCTCAAATCGCAAGCATTTAAGAAAAAAATTTGTTATCAATATTTTAGGAAAGGGGTATCCCTTTGCAATAAATAAATTTTTTGGTTAAAACACAATTTTACCCAATTTTGCCCAAAAGGCGTTTATTTCTAATAAGCAAGTATTGAAAGGAGATTCAAATGCGAAGAAGCTTCCGAAAAATCTCAAATCGCAAGCATTTAAGAAAAAAAAATTTTTCATCAATATTTTAGGAAAGGGTACGCCTTTGCAAAAAATGAATTTTTTGGTTGAAACACAATTTTACCCGACTTTGCCCAAAAGGCGTTTATTTCTAATAAGCAAGTATTGAAATGAGATTAAAATGCGAAGAAGCTTCCGAAAAATCTCAAATCGCAAGCATTTAAGAAAAAAAATTTTTTATCAATATTTTAGGAAAGGGGTACTCCTGTGCAATAAATAAATTTGTTGGTTGAAACACAATTTTACCCAATTTTGCCCAAAAGGCGTTCATTTCTAATAAGCAAGTATTGAAATGAGTTTCAAATGCGAAGAAGCTTCCGAAAAATCTCAAATCGCAAGCATTTATGAAAAAAAAAATTGTTCATCAATATTTTAGGAAAGGGGTACCCCTTTACAATAAATACATTTTTTGGTTGAAACACAATTTTACCTGACTTTGCCCAAAAGGCGTTCATTTCTAATAAGCAAGTATTGAAAGGAGATTCAAATGCGAAAAAGCTTCCGAGAAATCTCAAATCGCAAGCATTTAAGAAAAAAATTTGTTATCAATATTTTAGGAAAGGGGTACCCCTTTGCAAGGAATTAATTTTTTGGTTGAAACACAATTTTACCCAATTTTGCCCAAAAGGCGTTCATTTCTAATAAGCAAGTATTGAAATGAGTTTCAAATGCTAAGAAGCTTCCGAAAAATCTCAAATCGAAAGCATTTAAGAAAAAAAAATTGTTCATCAATATTTTAGGAAAGGGGTACCCCTTTGCAATAAATAATATTTTTGGTTGAAACACAATTTTACCCGACTTTGCCCAAAAGGCGTTAATTTCTAATAAGCAAGTATTGAAATGAGTTTCAAATGCGAAGAAGCTTTCGAAAAATCTCAAATCGCAAGCATTTAAGAAAAAATATGTTTCATCAATATTTTAGGAAAGGGGTACCCCTTTGCAATACATAAATTTTTTGGTTGAAACACAATTTTACCAGACTTTGCCCAAAAGGCGTTTATTTCTAATAAGCATATATTGAAAGGAGATTCAAATGCTAAGAAGCTTCCGAAAAATCTCAAATCGAAAGCATTTAAGAAAAACATTTTTCATCAATATTTTAGGAAGGGGTACCCCTTTGCAATAAATAAATTTTTTGGTTGAAACGCAATTTTACCCGACCTTGCCCAAAAGGTGTTCATTTCTAATAAGCAAGTATTGAAATGAGATTCAAATGCGAAGAAGCTTCCGAAAAATCTCAAATCGCAAGCATTTAAGAAAAAAAAATTTTTCATCAATATTTTAGGAAAGGGGTACCCCTTTGCAATACATAAATTTGTTGGTTGAAACACAATTTTACCCAATTTTGCCCAAAAGGCGTTTATTTGTAATAAGCAAGTATTGAAATGAGTTTCAAATGCGAAAAAGCTTCCGAGAAATCTCAAATCGCAACCATTTAAGTAAAAAAATATGTTCCATCAATATTTTAGGAAAGGGGTACCCCTTTGCAATAAACAAATTTTTTGGTTGAAACTTATTTTTACCCAATTTTGTCCAAAAGGCGTTCATTTCTAATAAGCAAGTATTGAAATGAGTTTCAAATGCGAAGAAGCTTCCGAAAAATCTCAAATCGCAAGCATTTAAGAAAGAAAAAATTATCATCAATATTTTAGGAAAGAGGTACCCCTTTGCAATAAATAAATTTTTTGGTTAAAACACAATTTTACCCGACTTTGCCCAAAAGGCATTCATTTCTAATAAGCAAGTATTGAAAGGAGATTCAAATGCTAAGAAGCTTCCGAAAAATCTCAAATCGGAAGCATTTAAGAAAAAAAATTGTTCATCAATATTTTAGGAAAGGGGTACCCCTTTGCAATACATAAATTTTTTGGTTAAAACACAATTTTACCCGACTTTGCCCAAAAGGCGTTCATTTCTAATAAGCAAGTATTGAAAGGAGATTCAAATGCGAAGAAGCTTCCGAAAAATCTCAAATCGCAAGCATTTAAGAAAAAAATTTGTTATCAATATTTTAGGAAAGGGTACCAAGCAAGCATTTAAGATAAATTTTTTGGTTGAAACACAATTTTACCCGACTTTTCCCAAAAGGCGTTCATTTCTAATAAGCAAGTATTGAAATGAGTTTCAAATGCGAAGAAGCTTCCGAAAAATCTCAAATCGCAAGCATTTATGAAAAAAAAATTGTTCATCAATATTTTAGGAAAGGGGTACCCCTTTACAATAAATACATTTTTTGGTTGAAACACAATTTTACCTGACTTTGCCCAAAAGGCGTTCATTTCTAATAAGAAAGTATTGAAAGGAGATTCAAATGCGAAAAAGCTTCCGAGAAATCTCAAATCGCAAGCATTTAAGAAAAAAATTTGTTATCAATATTTTAGGAAAGGGGTATCCCTTTGCAATAAATAAATTTTTTGGTTAAAACACAATTTTACCCAATTTTGCCCAAAAGGAGTTTATTTCTAATAAGCAAGTATTGAAAGGAGATTCAAATGCGAAGAAGCTTCCGAAAAATCTCAAATCGCAAGCATTTAAGAAAAAAAAATTTTTCATCAATATTTTAGGAAAGGGTACGCCTTTGCAAAAAATGAATTTTTTGGTTGAAACACAATTTTACCCGACTTTGCCCAAAAGGCGTTCATTTCTAATAAGCAAGTATTGAAATGAGTTTCAAATGCGAAGAAGCTTCCGAAAAATCTCAAATCGCAAGCATTTAAGAAAAAAAAATTTTTCATCAATATTTTAGGAAAGGGGTACCCCTTTGCAATAAATAATATTTTTGGTTGAAACACAATTTTACCCGACTTTGCCCAAAAGGCGTTCATTTCTAATAAGCAAGTATTAAAAGAAGATTCAAATGCTAAGAAGCTTCCGAAAAATCTCAAATCGCAAGCATTTAAGAAAAAAATTTGTTAACAATATTTTAGGAAAGGGGTACCCCTTTGCAATACATAAATTTTTTGGTTGAAACACAATTTTACCAGACTTTGCCCAAAAGGCGTTTATTTCTAATAAGCAAGTATTAAAAGGAGATTCAAATGCTAAGAAGCTTCCGAAAAATCTCAAATCGCAAGCATTTAAGAAAAAAAATGTTTCATCAATATTTTAGGAAAGGGGTACGCCTTTGCAAGGAATTAATTTTTTGGTTGAAACACAATTTTACCCAATTTTGCCCAAAAGGCGTTCATTTCTAATAAGCAAGTATTGAAATGAGATTCAAATGCGGAGAAGCTTCCGAAAAATCTCGAATCGCAAGCATTTAAGAAAAAAAAATGTTTCATCAATATTTGAGGAAAGGGGTACCCCTTTGCAATAAATAAATTTTTTGGTTGAAACACAGTTTTACCCAATTTTGCCCAAAAGGCGTTCATTTCTAATAAGCAAGTATTGAAAGGAGATTCAAATCCGAAGAAGCTTCCGAAAAATCTCAAATCCCAAGCATTTAAGAAAAAAATTTGTTATCAATATTTTAGGAAATTGGTACCCCTTTGCAATAAATAAATTTTTTGGTTGAAACACAGTTTTACCCAATTTTGCCCAAAAGGCATTCATTTCTAATAAGCATATATTGAAAGGAGATTCAAATGCTAAGAAGCTTCCGAAAAATCTCAAATCGAAAGCATTTAAGAAAAACATTTTTCATCAATATTTTAGGAAAGGGGTACCCCTTTGCAATAAATAAATATTTTGGTTGAAACACAATTTTACCCAATTTTGCCCAAAAGGCGTTTATTTCTAATAAGCATATATTGAAAGGAGATTCAAATGCTAAGAAGCTTCCGAAAAATCTCAAATCGCAAGCATTTAAGAAAAAATATGTTTCATCAATATTTTAGGAAAGGGGTACGTACGCCTTTGCAAAAAATACATTTTTTGGTTGAAACACAATTTTACCTGACTGCCCAAAAGGCGTTCATTTCTAATAAGCAAGTATTGAAATGAGTTTCAAATGCTAAGAAGCTTCCGAAAAATCTCAAATCGCAAGCATTTATGAAAAAAAAACATTTTTCATCAATATTTTAGGAAAGGGGTACCCCTTTGCAATAAATAAATTTTTTGGTTGAAACACAATTTTACCCGACCTTGCCCAAAAGGTGTTCATTTCTAATAAGCAAGTATTAAAAGGAGATTCAAATGCTAAGAAGCTTCCGAAAAATCTCAAATCGCAAGCATTTAAGAAAAAAAAAATTTCATCAATATATTAGGAAAGGGGTACCCCTTTGCAATACATAAATTTTTTGGTTGAAACACAATTTTACCCGACTTTGCCCAAAATGCGTTCATTTCTAATAAGCAAGTATTGAAATGAGTTTCAAATGCGAAGAAGCTTCCGAAAAATCTCAAATCGCAAGCATTTAAGAAAAAAAAATGTTTCATCAATATTTTAGGAAATTGGTACCCCTTTGCAATAAATAAATTTTTTGGTTGAAACACAATTTTACCCGACTTTGCCCAAAATGCGTTCATTTTTTATAAGCAAGTACTGAAAGTACATTCAAATGCGAAGAAGCTTCCGAAAAATCGCAAGCATTTAAGAAAAAAAATTTGTCGTCAATATTTTAGGAAAGGGGTACCCCTTTGCAATACATAAATTTTTTGGTTGAAACACAATTTTACCCGACTTTGCCCAAAAGGCGTTCATTTCTAATAAGCAAGTATTGAAATGAGATTCAAATGCGAAGAAGCTTCCGAAAAATCTCAAATCGCAACCATTTAAGTAAAAAAATATGTTTCATCAATATATTAGGAAAGGGGTACCCCTTTGCAAGGAATTAATTTTTTGGTTGAAACACAATTTTACCCAATTTTGCCCAAAAGGCGTTCATATCTAATAAGCAAGTATTAAAATGAGTTTCAAATGCTAAGAAGCTTCCGAAAAATCTCAAATCGAAAGCATTTAAGAAAAAAAAATTGTTCATCAATATTTTAGGAAAGGGGTACCCCTTTGCAATAAATAATATTTTTGGTTGAAACACAATTTTACCCGACTTTGCCCAAAAGGCGTTCATTTCAAATAAGCAAGTATTAAAAGGAGATTCAAATGCGAAGAAGCTTCCGAAAAATCTCAAATCGCAAGCATTTAAGAAAAAAAATTTTTTCATCAATATTTTAGGAAAGGGTACGCCTTTGCAAAAAATGAATTTTTTGGTTGAAACACAGTTTTACCCAATTTTGCCCAAAAGGCGTTTATTTCTAATAAGCAAGTATTGAAAGGAGATTTAAATGCGAAGAAACTTCCGAAAAATCTCAAATCGCAAGCATTTAAGAAAAAAATTTGTTATCAATATTTTAGGAAATTGGTACCCCTTTGCAATACATAAATTTTTTGGTTGAAACACAATTTTACCCGACTTTGCCCAAAAGGCGTTCATTTCTAATAAGCAAGTATTGAAAGGAGATTTAAATGCGAAGAAGCTTCCGAAGAATCTTAAATCGCAAGCATTTAAGAAAAAAAAAATTTTCATCAATATTTTAGGAAAGGGGTATCCCTTTGCAATAAATAAATTTTTTGGTTGAAACACAGTTTTACCCAATTTTGCCCAAAAGGCGTTTATTTCTAATAAGCAAGTATTGAAAGGAGATTTAAATGCGAAGAAACGCAAGCATTTAAGAAAAAAATTTGTTATCAATATTTTAGGAAATTGGTACCCCTTTGCAATAAATACATTTTTTGGTTGAAACACAGTTTTACCCAATTTTGCCCAAAAGGCATTCATTTCTAATAAGCATATATTGAAAGGAGATTCAAATGCTAAGAAGCTTCCGAAAAATCTCAAATCGAAAGCATTTAAGAAAAACATTTTTCATCAATATTTTAGGAAAGGGGTACCCCCTTGCAATAAATAAATATTTTGGTTGAAACACAATTTTACCCAATTTTGCCCAAAAGGCGTTTATTTCTAATAAGCATATATTGAAAGGAGATTCAAATGCTAAGAAGCTTCCGAAAAATCTCAAATCGCAAGCATTTAAGAAAAAATATGTTTCATCAATATTTTAGGAAAGGGGTACGTACGCCTTTGCAAAAAATACATTTTTTGGTTGAAACACAATTTTACCTGACTTTGCCCAAAAGGCGTTCATTTCTAATAAGCAAGTATTGAAAGGAGATTCAAATGCGAAGAAGCTTCCGAAAAATCTCAAATCGCAAGCATTTAAGAAAAAAAATTTTCATCAATATTTTAGGAAAGGGGTATCCCTTTGCAATAAATAAATTTTTTGGCTGAACCACAATTTTACCCAATTTTGCCCAAAAGGCGTTTATTTCTAATAAGCAAGTATTGAAATGAGTTTCAAATGCGAAGAAACTTCCGAAAAATCTCAAATCGCAAGCATTTAAGAAAGAAAAAATTATCATCAATATTTTAGGAAAGAGGTACCCCTTTGCAATAAATAAATTTTTTGGTTAAAACACAATTTTACCCGAATTTGCCCAAAAGGCATTCATTTCTAATAAGCATATATTGAAAGGAGATTCAAATGCTAAGAAGCTTCCGAAAAATCTCAAATCGGAAGCATTTAAGAAAAAACATTGTTCATCAATATTTTAGGAAAGGGGTACCCCTTTGCAATACATAAATTTTTTGGTTAAAACACAATTTTACCCGACTTTGCCCAAAAGGCGTTCATTTCTAATAAGCAAGTATTGAAAGGAGATTCAAATGCTAAGAAGCTTCCGAAAAATCTCAAATCGGAAGCATTTAAGAAAAAAATTTGTCATCAATATTTTAGGAAAGGGGTACTCCTTTGCAATAAATAAATTTGTTGGTTGAAACACAATTTTACCCAATTTTGCCCAAAAGGCGTTCATTTCTAATAAGCAAGTATTGAAATGAGATTCAAATGTGAAGAAGCTTACGAAAAATCTCAAATCGCAACCATTTAAGTAAAAAAATATGTTCCATCAATATTTTAGGAAAGGGTACCCCTTTGCAATACATAAATTTTTTGGTTGAAACACAATTTTACCCGACTTTGCCCAAAAGGCGTTCATTTCTAATAAGCAAGTATTGAAATGAGTTTCAAATGCGAAGAAGCTTCCGAAAAATCTCAAATCGCAAGCATTTAAGAAAAATAAATTTTTCATCAATATTTTAGGAAAGGGGTACCCCTTTGCAATAAATGAATTTTTTGGTTGAAACACAATTTTACCCGACTTTGCCCAAAATGCGTTCATTTCTAATAAGCAAGTATTGAAATGAGTTTCAAATGCGAAGAAGCTTCCGAAAAATCTCAAATCGCAAGCATTTAAGAAAAAAAAAACTTTTCATCAATATTTTAGGAAAGAGGTACTCCTTTGCAATAAATAAATTTTTTGGTTGAAACACAATTTTACCTAATTTTGCCCAAAAGGCGTTTATTTCTAATAAGCAAGTATTGAAAGGAGATTCAAATGCGAAGAAGCTTCCGAAAAATCTCAAATCGCAACCATTTAAGTAAAAAAATATGTTCCATCAATATTTTAGGAAAGGGGTACCCCTTTGCAATACATAAATTTTTTGGTTGAAACACAATTTTACCCGACTTTGCCCAAAAGGCATTTATTTCTAATAAGCAAGTATTGAAATGAGTTTCAAATGCGAAGAAGCTTCCGAAAAATCTCAAATCGCACGCATTTAAGAAAAAAACATTTTTCGTCAATATTTTAGGAAAGGGGTACCCCTTTGCAATAAATAAATTTTTTGGTTGAAAAACAATTTTACCCAACTTTGCCCAAAATGCGTTCATTTCTAATAAGCAAAAATTGAAAGGAGATTCAAATGCGAAGAAGCTTCCGAAAAATCTCAAATCGCAAGCATTTAAGAAAAAAAAATTTTTCATCAATATTTTAGGAAAGGGGTACCCCTTTGCAATAAATAAATTTTTGGTTAAAACACAATTTTACCCGACTTTGCCCAAAAGGCATTCATTTCTAATAAGCATATATTGAAAGGAGATTCAAATGCGAAGAAGCTTCCGAAAAATCTCAAATCGCATGCATTTAAGAAAAACATTTTTCATCAATATTTTAGGAAGGGGTACCCCTTTGCAATACATAAATTTTTTGGTTAAAACACAATTTTACCCGACTTTGCCCAAAAGGCATTCATTTCTAATAAGCAAGTATTGAAAGGAGATTTAAATGCGAAGAAGCTTCCGAAAAATCTCAAATCGCAAGCATTTAAGAAAAAAAAATGTTTCATCAATATTTTAGGAAAGGGGTACCCCTTTGCAATAAATAAATTTTTTGGTTGAAACACAATTTTTCCCCCGACTTTGCCCAAAAGGCGTTCATTTCTAATAAGCAAGTATTGAAATGAGATTCAAATGCGAAGAAGCTTCCGAAAAATCTCAAATCGCAAGCATTTAAGAAAAAAATTTGTCATCAATATTTTAGGAAAGGGGTGCCCCTTTGCAATACATAAATTTTTTGGTTGAAACACAGTTTTACCAAATTTTGCCCAAAAGGCGTTCATTTCTAATAAGCAAGTATTAAAAGGAGATTCAAATGCTAAGAAGCTTCCGAAAAATCTCAAATCGCAAGCATTTAAGAAAAAATATGTTTCATCAATATTTTAGGAAAGGGGTACGTACGCCTTTGCAAAAAATACATTTTTTGGTTGAAACACAATTTTACCTGACTTTGCCCAAAAGGCGTTCATTTCTAATAAGCAAGTATTGAAAGGAGATTCAAATGCGAAGAAGCTTCCGAAAAATCTCAAATCGCAAGCATTTAAGAAAAAAATTTGTTATCAATATTTTAGGAAAGGGGTACCCCTTTGCAATACATAAATTTTTTGGTTGAAACACAATTTTACCAGACTTTGCCCAAAAGGCGTTTATTTCTAATAAGCAAGTATTAAAAGGAGATTCAAATGCTAAGAAGCTTCCGAAAAATCTCAAATCGCAAGCATTTAAGAAAAAAAAATTTCATCAATATATTAGGAAAGGGGTACCCCTTTGCAATACATAAATTTTTTTGGTTGAAACACAATTTTACCCGACTTTGCCCAAAAGGCATTCATTTCTAATAAGCATATATTGAAAGGAGATTCAAATGCTAAGAAGCTTCCGAAAAATCTCAAATCGGAAGCATTTAAGAAAAAAAATTGTTCATCAATATTTTAGGAAAGGGGTACCCCTTTGTGTTGGTATATTTTGAGTGTTACGCAGAAGTAGTCAGAAATAAAATACCTTGAACTTAAAGTGAAACACGTTGTCGTTCTATTCAATATTTATTTAGTATTAATATTATTAAATTCAGTATACAATTATAAAAGAAAAGATCCTGTTCGATCAACGGTTTTAAAAGGAATGTCTTATAGATACATAAAACGTATTTTACCGCATTAAGTTTTGACATTTAAAAACATAGAATGGTAAAACTTAGTTGATTACATTTGGATTGAATCAGGGCAACCAAATTCTTCAACAATCTCCCCCACATTCCAAATGTACCAATTTTCAACTCATAAACTAATTTTTAACATACTGCAACCATTTACGTGTCTCTGCTTAGTTAGAACCTTTGTAAATATATCTGCTGCATTCTGATCAGATGTAACGTATTGTATGTCAATTACTTTCCCCTCATACTTCTCTCGAATGTAATGGTAACGAATGTCAATATGTTTGCTTTTCTTTTGTACGGCTGCGTTCTTCACCATAAACGCTGCAGCCTGGTTGTCACATAGGATAGGAGTAGGTTTGTTAATATATTGATTTAAACCCATCTCACTTATTAGACCACGAATAAAAACAATTTCTTTCGTTCCTTGACATAGAGCTATATATTCAGCCTCCATGGTACTTAGAGCCACAACAGATTGTTTGCGAGACTCCCAAGCAACAGGACCACCAGCCATAAGCACAACGTGACCAGAATATGATTTTCTGTCGTGTGTATCGCTCCCCCAGTCAGAATCTGTAAAGCATAAGAATTTGTTTTCGTTTGAAGTAAATGTTATTTTACCTGCCGGATGCTTTTTTAAGTATCTTAGCACATATTTCGCAGCTTGGAGATGCTCCTTATGAGGATGAGAGCTAAACTGCGATAGTCTAGATACCACATGAATGAGATCCGGCCTAGTGATAACGGCCAGGTACATCAAGGCACCAATAAGACTCTGATATTCCTTTGCTTCAGTACATTTGCAATCTTCTTCACATTTAGTCAAAATGTTTCCACTAGCCCAAGGTGTTGCTGCAGGTTTGCAGTTTTCCATACCCCATTTTTTTAATATTTCTTCAGTGTATTTGTTCTGATGAATCGTTATATTACCTCGTAGCCCGTCACGATTTATTTCCATACCAAGATAGAATGATATTGGACCACGATCTACTGCCTCTACCGAATGGTTTAAATTTTCAATAATTTTTTTCATCTCTAATTCATTTGAGCAAGCTATTAGCATGTCATCGACATATAAAGCAATTATACATATATTCTTCTCATTGCCTTTTAAATATACACACGTGTCAGATTTGCATCTTAGAAATCCCATTTCTATTAATATATCATTTATGCGTTTGTTCCACTCACGTCCCGCCTGTTTTAAACCATATATAGCCCTTTTTAATTTACATATTTTATCTGGATGATTTTCATTTCTAAACATTGGTGGTTGAACCATATAAACCTCTTCCTCAAGATTACCATTTAAATATGCGGCTACTATATCAACATGATTCACCAACAATTTGTGCTGCGCTGCTAAGGCTAACAATAACCTAATTGTTGAATGCCTTACCACAGGAGCAAACGTTTCTTGAAAATCAATTTTATGCTTTTGCGAACAACCGTGAGCCACTAATCGTGCTTTGTATTTTTCAACCGTACCATCAGGTTTATGTTTCAACGTAAACACCCATTTACAACCGATAATATTTTTCCCGACTGGCTTTTCGACTAGCTCCCACGTTTTATTTTTAATTAATGACTGATATTCAATTTTCATAGCTTTTAGCCATTTATCGGAATCCTGGCTTTCTAGAGCTTCTGCCACTGTACTTGGATTCTCGATGATCGAATTTAAAATTTGTGGTTCCGTACAGTAAATTTTTCTAGGCCTACCTTTGCCACCATCTCGTATTATTTTTGGTCTACCACGTTTTCTTTTATGTGTCACACTGTCGATTTCTTCCTCATCTGATTCAGTAGTTTCACTATCTATATCAGTATCATCTCTTGGTATTTCATTATTTTTATTATTTTCTAGTGCATTAATGTTACTATTTCTCTCTTCAATACTTTCATTTAGTTTCTCCTCATCATTAGATGAATTTTCATATTTCATGGGAATATTTTCAAGAACTTCATTTTTAACCAATTTAGACACGTACAAATCATTTTGAAATGACTTTTCGAAGAATATAACATCACGAGCACTAACTACTTGCCTTGTGTTTGTGTTGTATAAACGATATGCTTTTGTGTATGGTTGATAACCAACAAACTTCATTTTCGTACCTTTGGCAACAAATTTTCCACCTTTTGGTTTTGGACCTTTCTTAAGAACCACTGCGTCGCAGCCAAATGTTTTAAAGTGCGATACTGATGGTCTTTTTCCACACCATCTTTCATACGGGGTAACATCATCTAATACCTTCGTTGGAGCACGATTTCTCAGATAGGTAGCGGTATTTATGGCTTCTCCCCATAAACTTTGTTGTAGTTTTGACGAGTTTAGAAGACACCTAGCCATTTCTACCAAAGTTCTGTTTGCGCGTTCAGATACACCGTTTTGTTGGGGTGAATACGCAACAGTCGTCTGATGTACAATTCCTTTGTCAGCAAAATATTTTTTAAATTTAGAATTGACATATTCCTTGCCGTTGTCACTGCGGACAACTTTTATTTTGCGGCCTGTCTGCTTCTCCGCGAGCTCAGCAAAATGTGTGAAAGCATCATATGCTTCACTTTTGTTTTTGAGGAAATAAGTAAAGATGTAGCGGGAGTAATCGTCTATAAATGTTATGAAGTACAAAGAGCCACCTACAGACCTTACACCAATTGGACCGCATAAGTCTGTGTGAACCACTTCTAACAAATCATTTGATTGAACATTGGGTATGATGTTGCAGATATTTTACTTTCAGCGCATGTAAAACACTCCATATTTTTTGGAAATTTCACTTCCAGGCCTCTTACCATATTTTTGTTAGCTAACTTATTTAAATCGCTTAGATTTAAATGTCCAAATCTATTGTGCCATTTTTCTGCAATCTTTTCATCAGTAGCCCCATATACAACTTCCAAATCTTTCTGTTTTACAAAATTTACAACAAATAAATCATGTTGTACATTTGCCGTCAAAATTATTTCGTTTTGTTTACTTTTCATTATTGCTTTATTTTGAGCAAATTGAACCGTGTGACCAGTTTTAATAATTTTGTTAATTGATATAAAATTAGAATGTAATTTAGGAACATACCATACGTTGTTTAATGTGAGCGTACAAAAACTAGTTTTTAATTTTATTTTTCCTATACCTTCAGCATATATTATGTCACCTGACGCTAAATATATCTGTTGTTTTGTAGTTGTTAAACTTTCAAAATAATCTTTGCTGTTTACCATATGCGAAGATGCACCACTGTCTAAAATCCACAGTTCTGTTAAGTTTAATTCATTCTCCTTTAAAGAGCAAGCAAAACCATTTTCTCTTTTTTCATTTGTTTCTTTGCACTGCGATCTTATGTGTCCCTTTCTACCGCAACGAAAGCACTTTATATCAGTGATGTCAAATGTGATTGTGTTGGTGAGATCACTCTTATCTCTTACATTCCCAGCGGGAGAAATGTGCCGTTGCGAGGCCTAACTAGTGGCCTTTTCTAAGGGTATCCTTCTATTTACCAATAATATCTTCTAATTTTATAAGTTGTAAAAAAGGGTTTCGAAAATTGACAAGTGCTCAGATATTTAATTTTAAAATATTTCTCCATTTCTAAGCTGAACATTTGGTTAGTTTATATACAAGAGAAACAATTTTTACAAAAAGTCTTACTTATGAATTAATTTAAAAGCTACTTTAAGAAATTTTCGAAAAGATGTACCTACATACAGTGGATCCAACTTATTTCAAACCTCTAATATGTATTGTATATATATATTTATATAAATATATTATTTCTGTTTAGAGGCCTCAAAACAGGACTTGCGATACTTCCCGCTGAATGAGAGTGTTTTTCAGTAAACAATTATATTTTATGCTCTCAAAATAAAAGAGCGTAAGCGTACATGTGAGTTTTGCTTCCACAATTGTGTATGAGGCTGACATCACTGCTTTATATTATTGTTGTTGTATATATTTAAATCTGTATTTCTTTTTTCAAATGAATTAACTTTTTGCTGTGCATTTTTAACATTGTTATATTTTAGATCATTCTTGCTGTTAAAATTCTTCTTGTTTCTTTTACACTCTCTGCGTGAATTCGCCGCAAACACAGTTTCGTTTGGTTCATCAATTTTATTACTTTGTCTCATTTCTTCCTCTAAAATTTTTGATATCAATTTGTTACATTTGGGCAACTCGTCTCGGCTTTCGATAGCGACTATAAAACCTTCCATTTCATCCGGAAGACTACAGAGCAACATAATGGACAACAAGTCATCATTAAGTTGGATTCCTATTTCTTTTAACCCATCAACTATTGAGACAAATTCATTCACTTGCGTGGCAAATTTTTCATTTGAGTTGATTTTAAAACGCACTAACCTCTTGAACAGGTTCACTTTTCTGGATGCTGTATCAGCTTTGTAAACGGAACATAATGCTTCCCAAGCTTCCTTTGCTGTTGAGCAATTTTTTATCAATATCAACTGATTTGGTTTCAAGCTCAAATTGATAGTTGCCAGAGCCTTAGAGTCAATCTGAAGCCATTTCTCAGATTCTTTTTCTGGGCGAGACTCTGTTACCGTTTTCCATAAATCTAAAGTGATGAGCAGACTCTTAATTTGGATGGACCAAGTTGCATAATTATCACCGCTTAGTTTTTCAATGCTGGATACTGCAGAAGACATTTTCCTTGTTTTTTAGCTCCGGATAAAACAATAAAACCTTGAACGACACTTTGCAAAACTAACCTCACTTTAATTCAATCAAATTGTGTATGTATTTTATATCATTCGTTGTTCTGGGCCCATAACCTTTGTTGGTATATTTTGAGTGTTACGCAGAAGTAGTCAGAAATAAAATACCTTGAACTTAAAGTGAAACACGTTGTCGTTCTATTCAATATTTATTTAGTATTAATATTATTAAATTCAGTATACAATTATAAAAGAAAAGATCCTGTTCGATCAACGGTTTTAAAAGGAATGTCTTATAGATACATAAAACGTATTTTACCGCATTAAGTTTTGACATTTAAAAACATAGAATGGTAAAACTTAGTTGATTACATTTGGATTGAATCAGGGCAACCAAATTCTTCACCACTTTGCAATACATAAATTTTTTGGTTAAAACACATTTTTACCCGACTTTGCCCAAAAGGCGTTCATTTCTAATAAGCAAGTATTGAAAGGAGATTCAAATGCGAAGAAGCTTCCGAAAAATCTCAAATCGCAAGCATTTAAGAAAAAAATTTGTTATCAATATTATAGGAAAGGGTACCAAGCAAGCATTTAAGATAAATTTTTTGGTTGAAACACAATTTTACCCGACTTTTCCCAAAAGGCGTTCATTTCTAATAAGCAAGTATTGAAATGAGTTTCAAATGCGAAGAAGCTTCCGAAAAATCTCAAATCGCAAGCATTTATGAAAAAAAAAATTGTTCATCAATATTTTAGTAAAGGGGTACCCCTTTACAATAAATACATTTTTTGGTTGAAACACAATTTTACCTGACTTTGCCCAAAAGGCGTTCATTTCTAATAAGCAAGTATTGAAAGGAGATTCAAATGCGAAGAAGCTTCCGAAAAATCTCAAATCGCAAGCATTTAAGAAAAAAATTTGTTATCAATATTTTAGGAAAGGGTACCAAGCAAGCATTTAAGATAAATTTTTTGGTTGAAACACAATTTTACCCGACTTTTCCCAAAAGGCGTTCATTTCTAATAAGCAAGTATTGAAATGAGTTTCAAATGCGAAGAAGCTTCCGAAAAATCTCAAATCGCAAGCATTTATGAAAAAAAAAATTGTTCATCAATATTTTAGTAAAGGGGTACCCCTTTCCAATAAATACATTTTTTGGTTGAAACACAATTTTACCTGACTTTGCCCAAAAGGCGTTCATTTCTAATAAGCAAGTATTGAAAGGAGATTCAAATGCGAAAAAGCTTCCGAGAAATCTCAAATCGCAAGCATTTAAGAAAAAAATTTGTTATCAATATTTTAGGAAAGGGGTATCCCTTTGCAATAAATAAATTTTTTGGTTAAAACACAATTTTACCCAATTTTGCCCAAAAGGCGTTTATTTCTAATAAGCAAGTATTGAAAGGAGATTCAAATGCGAAGAAGCTTCCGAAAAATCTCAAATCGCAAGCATTTAAGAAAAAAAAATTTTTCATCAATATTTTAGGAAAGGGTACGCCTTTGCAAAAAATGAATTTTTTGGTTGAAACACAATTTTACCCGACTTTGCCCAAAAGGCGTTCATTTCTAATAAGCAAGTATTGAAATGAGTTTCAAATGCGAAGAAGCTTCCGAAAAATCTCAAATCGCAAGCATTTATGAAAAAAAAAATTGTTCATCAATATTTTAGGAAAGGGGTACCCCTTTACAATAAATACATTTTTTGGTTGAAACACAATTTTACCTGACTTTGCCCAAAAGGCGTTCATTTCTAATAAGCAAGTATTGAAAGGAGATTCAAATGCGAAAAAGCTTCCGAGAAATCTCAAATCGCAAGCATTTAAGAAAAAAATTTGTTATCAATATTTTAGGAAAGGGGTACCCCTTTGCAATAAATAAATATTTTGGTTGAAACACAATTTTACCCAATTTTGCCCAAAAGGCGTTTATTTCTAATAAGCATATATTGAAAGGAGATTCAAATGCTAAGAAGCTTCCGAAAAATCTCAAATCGCAAGCATTTAAGAAAAAATATGTTTCATCAATATTTTAGGAAAGGGGTACGTACGCCTTTGCAAAAAATACATTTTTTGGTTGAAACACAATTTTACCTGACTTTGCCCAAAAGGCGTTCATTTCTAATAAGCAAGTATTGAAAGGAGATTCAAATGCGAAGAAGCTTCCGAAAAATCTCAAATCGCAAGCATTTAAGAAAAAAATTTGTTATCAATATTTTAGGAAAGGGGTACCCCTTTGCAATACATAAATTTTTTGGTTGAAACACAATTTTACCAGACTTTGCCCAAAAGGCGTTTATTTCTAATAAGCAAGTATTAAAAGGAGATTCAAATGCTAAGAAGCTTCCGAAAAATCTCAAATCGCAAGCATTTAAGAAAAAAAAAATTTCATCAATATATTAGGAAAGGGGTACCCCTTTGCAATACATAAATTTTTTTGGTTGAAACACAATTTTACCCGACTTTGCCCAAAAGGCGTTCATTTATAATAAGCAAGTACTGAAATGAGTTTCAAATGCTAAGAAGCTTCCGAAAAATCTCAAATCGCAAGCATTTAAGAAAAAAACATTTTCATCAATATTTTAGGAAAGGGGTACCCCTTTGCAATAAATAAATTTTTTGGTTGAAACACAATTTTACCCAATTTTGTCCAAAAGGCGTTTATTTCTAATAAGCAAGTATTGAAATGAGTTTCAAATGCGAAGAAACTTCCGAAAAATCTCAAATCGCAAGCATTTAAGAAAAAATATGTTTCATCAATATTTTAGGAAAGGGGTACGTACGCCCTTGCAAAAAATACATTTTTTGGTTGAAACACAATTTTACCTGACTTTGCCCAAAAGGCGTTCATTTCTAATAAGCAAGTATTGAAAGGAGATTCAAATGCGAAGAAGCTTCCGAAAAATCTCAGATCGCAAGCATTTAAGAAAAAAATTTGTTATCAATATTTTAGGAAAGGGGTACCCCTTTGCAATACATAAATTTTTTGGTTGAAACACAATTTTACCAGACTTTGCCCAAAAGGCGTTTATTTCTAATAAGCAAGTATTAAAAGGAGATTCAAATGCTAAGAAGCTTCCGAAAAATCTCAAATCGCAAGCATTTAAGAAAAAAAAAATTTCATCAATATATTAGGAAAGGGGTACCCCTTTGCAATACATAAATTTTTTGGTTGAAACACAATTTTACCCGACTTTGCCCAAAATGCGTTCATTTCTAATAAGCAAGTATTGAAATGAGTTTCAAATGCGAAGAAGCTTCCGAAAAATCTCAAATCGCAAGCATTTAAGAAAAAAAAATGTTTCATCAATATTTTAGGAAATTGGTACCCCTTTGCAATAAATAAATTTTTTGGTTGAAACACAATTTTACCCGACTTTGACTTTGCCCAAAATGCGTTCATTTTTTATAAGCAAGTACTGAAAGTACATTCAAATGCGAAGAAGCTTCCGAAAAATCGCAAGCATTTAAGAAAAAAAATTTGTCGTCAATATTTTAGGAAAGGGGTACCCCTTTGCAATACATAAATATTTTGGTTAAAACACAATTTTACCCGACTTTGCCCAAAAGGCGTTCATTTCTAATAAGCAAGTATTGAAAGGAGATTCAAATGCGAAGAAGCTTCCGAAAAATCTCAAATCGCAAGCATTTAAGTAAAAAAATATGTTTCATCAATATTTTAGGAAAGGGGTACCCCTTTGCAATAAATAAATTTTTTGGTTGAAACTTAATTTTACCCAAATTTGTCCAAAAGGCGTTCATTTCTAATAAGCAAGTATTGAAAGGAGATTTAAATGCGAAGAAGCTTCCGAAGAATCTTAAATCGCAAGCATTTAAGAAAAAAAATATGTTTCATCAATATTTTAGGAAAGGGGTACTCCTTTGCAATACATAAATTTTTTGGTTGAAACACAATTTTACCCAATTTTGCCCAAAAGGCGTTTATTTGTAATAAGCAAGTATTGAAATGACATTCAAATGCGAAGAAGCTTCCGAAAAATCCCAAATCGCAAGCATTTAAGAAAAAAATTTGTCATCAATATTTTAGGAAAGGGGTGCCCCTTTGCAATACATAAATTTTTTGGTTAAAACACAATTTTACCCAATTTTGCCCAAAAGGCGTTCATTTCTAATAAGCAGGTATTGAAATAAGATTCAAATGCG
This sequence comes from Linnaemya tessellans, assembly GCA_951800035.1. Lineage (NCBI taxonomy): Eukaryota > Metazoa > Arthropoda > Insecta > Diptera > Tachinidae > Linnaemya > Linnaemya tessellans. Next base: position 4,889,761 of record OX637537.1, on the reverse strand, counting down.
AAGAAGCTTCCGAAAAATCTCAAATCGCAAGCATTTAAGAAAAAAAAATTTTTCATCAATATTTTAGGAAAGGGCACGCCTATGCTATAAATAAATTGAAACACAATTTTACTCAATTTTGCCCAAAAGGCGTTCATTTCTAATAAGCAAGTATTGAAAGGAGATTTAAATGCGAAGAAGCTTCCGAAGAATCTTAAATCGCAAGCATTTAAGAAAAAAAATATGTTTCATCAATATTTTAGGAAAGGGGTACTCCTTTGCAATACATAAATTTTTTGGTTGAAACACAATTTTACCCAATTTTGCCCAAAAGGCGTTTATTTGTAATAAGCAAGTATTGAAATGACATTCAAATGCGAAGAAGCTTCCGAAAAATCTCAAATCACAAGCATTTAAGAAAAAAAAAATTTCATCAATATATTAGGAAAGGGGTACCCCTTTGCAATACATAAATTTTTTGGTTGAAACACAATTTTACCCGACTTTGCCCAAAATGCGTTCATTTCTAATAAGCAAGTATTGAAATGAGTTTCAAATGCGAAGAAGCTTCCGAAAAATCTCAAATCGCAAGCATTTAAGAAAAAAAAATTTTTCATCAATATTTTAGGAAAGGGCACGCCTATGCTATAAATAAATTGAAACACAATTTTACTCAATTTTGCCCAAAAGGCGTTCATTTCTAATAAGCAAGTATTGAAAGGAGATTCAAATGCGAAGAAGCTTCCGAAAAATCTCAAATCGCAAGCATTTAAGTAAAAAAATATGTTTCATCAATATTTTAGGAAAGGGGTACCCCTTTGCAATAAATAAATTTTTTGGTTGAAACTTAATTTTACCCGACTTTGCCCAAAAGGCGTTAATTTCTAATAGGCAAGTGTTGAAAGGAGTTTCAAATGCGAAGAAGCTTCCGAAAAATCTCAAATCGCAAGCATTTAAGAAAAAAAATATTTTTCATCAATATTTTAGGAAAGGGGTACCCCTTTGCAATACATAAATTTTTTGGTAAAAACAAAATTTTACCCAATTTTGGGTACCCCTTTGCAATAAATAAATATTTTGGTTGAAACACAGTTTTACCCAATTTTGCCCAAAAGGCGTTCATTTCTAATAAGCAAGTATTGAAATGAGATTCAAATGCGAAGAAGCTTCCGAAAAATCTCAAATCGCAAGCATTTAAGAAAAAAATTTGTCATCAATATTTTAGGAAAGGGGTGCCCCTTTGCAATACATAAATTTTTTGGTTGAAACACAGTTTTACCAAATTTTGCCCAAAAGGCGTTCATTTCTAATAAGCAAGTATTAAAAGGAGATTCAAATGCTAAGAAGCTTCCGAAAAACCTCAAATCGCAAGCATTTAAGAAAAAAAATGTTTCATCAATATTTGAGGAAAGGGGTACCCCTTTGCAATAAATACATTTTTTGGTTGAAACACAGTTTTACCCAATTTTGCCCAAAAGGCGTTTATTTCTAATAAGCAAGTATTGAAATGAGATTCAAATGCGAAGAAGCTTCCGAAAAATCTCAAATCGCAAGCATTTAAGAAAAAAATTTGTCATCAATATTTTAGGAAAGGGGTGCCCCTTTGCAATACATAAATTTTTTGGTTGAAACACAGTTTTACCAAATTTTGCCCAAAAGGCGTTCATTTCTAATAAGCAAGTATTAAAAGGAGATTCAAATGCTAAGAAGCTTCCGAAAAACCTCAAATCGCAAGCATTTAAGAAAAAAAATGTTTCATCAATATTTGAGGAAAGGGGTACCCCTTTGCAATAAATAAATTTTTTGGTTGAAACACAGTTTTACCCAATTTTGCCCAAAAGGCGTTTATTTCTAATAAGCAAGTATTGAAAGGAGATTTAAATGCGAAGAAACTTCCGAAAAATCTCAAATCGCAAGCATTTAAGAAAGAAAAAATTATCATCAATATTTTAGGAAAGAGGTACCCCTTTGCAATAAATAAATTTTTTGGTTGAAACACAATTTTACCCAATTTTGCCCAAAAGGCGTTCATTTCTAATAAGCAGGTATTGAAATAAGATTCAAATGCGAAGAAGCTTCCGAAAAATCTCAAATCGCAAGCATTTAAGAAAGAAAAAATTATCATCAATATTTTAGGAAAGAGGTACCCCTTTGCAATAAATAAATTTTTTGGTTGAAACACAATTTTACCCGACTTTGCCCAAAAGGCATTCATTTCTAATAAGCAAGTATTGAAATGAGATTCAAATGTGAAGAAGCTTCCGAAAAATCTCAAATCGCAACCATTTAAGTAAAAAATATGTTCCATCAATATTTTAGGAAAGGGGTGCCCCTTTGCAATAAATTAATTTGTTGGTTGAAACACAATTTTACCCAATTTTGCCCAAAAGGCGTTTATTTCTAATAAGCAAGTATTGAAATGAGTTTCAAATGCGAAGAAGCTTCCGAAAAATCTCAAACCGCAAGCATTTAAGAAAAAAATTTGTTATCAATATTTTAGGAAAGGGGTACCCCTTTGCAATAAATAAATTTTTTGGTTGAAACACAATTTTACCCAATTTTGTCCAAAAGGCGTTTATTTCTAATAAGCAAGTATTGAAATGAGTTTCAAATGCGAAGAAACTTCCGAAAAATCTCAAATCGCAAGCATTTAAGAAAGAAAAAATTATCATCAATATTTTAGGAAAGAGGTACCCTTTTGCAATAAATAAATTTTTTGGTTGAAACACAATTTTACCCGACTTTGCCCAAAAGGCGTTTATTTCTAATATTCAAGTATTGAAATGAGTTTCAAATGCGAAGAAGCTTCCGAAAAATCTCAAATCGCAAGCATTTAAGAAAAAAAATTTGTTATCAATATTTTAGGAAAGGGGTACCCCTTTGCAATAAATACATTTTTTGGTTGAAACACAATTTTACCCAATTTTGTCCAAAAGGCGTTTATTTCTAATAAGCAAGTATTGAAATGAGTTTCAAATGCGAAGAAACTTCCGAAAAATCTCAAATCGCAAGCATTTAAGAAAGAAAAAATTATCATCAATATTTTAGGAAAGAGGTACCCTTTTGCAATAAATAAATTTTTTGGTTGAAACACAATTTTACCCGACTTTGCCCAAAAGGCGTTTATTTCTAATATTCAAGTATTGAAATGAGTTTCAAATGCGAAGAAGCTTCCGAAAAATCTCAAATCGCAAGCATTTAAGAAAAAACATTTTTCATCAATATTTTAGGAAGGAGTACCCCTTTGCAATAAATAAATTTTTTGGTTGAAACACAATTTTTCCCGACTTTGCCCAAAAGGCGTTCATTTCTAATAAGCAAGTATTGAAATGAGATTCAAATGCGAAGAAGCTTCCGAAAAATCTCAAATCGCAAGCATTTAAGAAAAAAAATTTTCATCAATATTTTAGGAAATTGGTACCCCATTGCAATACATAAATTTTTTGGTTGAAACACAATTTTACCCGACTTTGCCCAAAAGGCGTTCATTTCTAATAAGCAAGTATTGAAATGAGTTTCAAATGCGAAGAAGCTTCCGAAAAATCTCAAGTCGCAAGCATTTAAGAAAAAAAAATTTTTCATCAATATTTTAGGAAAGGGGTGCCCCTTTGCAATACATAAATTTTTTGGTTAAAACACAATTTTACCCGACTTTGCCCAAAAGGCGTTCATTTCTAATAAGCAAGTATTGAAATGAGATTCAAATACGAAGAAGCTTCCAATAAATCTTAAATCGCAAGCATTTAAGAAAAAAATTTGTTATCAATATTTTAGGAAAGGTGTACCCCTTTGCAATACATAAATTTTTTGGTTGAAACACAATTTTACCCAATTTTGCCCAAAAGGCGTTCATTTCTAATAAGCAAGTATTGAAAGGAGATTCAAATGCGAAGAAGCTTCCGAAAATTCTCAAATCGCAAGCATTTAAGAAAAAAACTTTTCATCAATATTTTAGGAAAGGGTACCCCTTTGCAATAAATAAATTTTTTGGTTGAAACACAATTTCACACAATTTTGCCCAAAAGACGTTCATTTCTAATAAGCAAGTATTGAAATGAGATTCAAATGCGAAGAAGCTTCCAAAAAATCTCAAATCGCAAGCATTTAAGAAAAAAAAAATTTCATCAATTTCTAGGAAAGGGGTACACCCCTTTGCAATAAATACATTTTTTGGTTGAACCACAATTTTACCCAATTTTGCTCAAAAGGCGTTTATTTCTAATAAGCAAGTATTGAAAGGAGATACAAATGCGGAAAAGCTTCCGAAAAATCTCGAATCGCAAGCATTTAAGAAAAAAATGTTTCATCAATATTTTAGGAAAGGGGAACCCCTTTGCAATAAATAAATTTTTTGGTTGAAACACAATTTCACACAATTTTGCCCAAAAGACGTTCATTTCTAATAAGCAAGTATTGAAATGAGATTCAAATGCGAAGAAGCTTCCGAAAAATCTCAAATCGCAAGCATTTAAGAAAAAAAAATTTTTCATCAATATTTTAGGAAAGGGGCACCCCTTTGCAATAAATAAATTTTTTGGTTGAAACACAATTTTACCCAATTTTGCTCAAAAGGCGTTTATTTCTAATAAGCAAGTATTGAAAGGAGATACAAATGCGGAGCAGCTTCCGAAAAATCTCGAATCGCAAGCATTTAAGAAAAAAATGTTTCATCAATATTTTAGGAAAGGGGAACCCCTTTGCAATAAATAAATTTTTTGGTTGAAACACAATTTTACCCAATTTTTGCCAAAAGGCGTTCATTTCTAATAAGCAAGTATTGAAATGAGATTCAAATGCGAAGAAGCTTCCGAAAAATCTCAAATCGCAAGCATTTAAGAAAAAAAAATTTGTCATCAATATTTTAGGAAATTGGTACCCCTTTGCAATAAATACATTTTTTGGTTGAAACACAATTTTACCCAATTTTGCCCAAAAGGCATTCATTTCTAATAAGCATATATTGAAAGGAGATTCAAATGCGAAGAAGCTTCCGAAAAATCTCAAATCGCAAGCATTTATGAAAAAAAAATTTTTTTCATCAATATTTTAGGAAAGGGGTACCCCTTTGCAATAAATAAATTTTTTGGTTGAAACACAATTTTACCCAATTTTGCCCAAAAGGCGTTTATTTCTAATAACTGAGTATTGAAAGGAGTTTCAAATGCGAAGAAGCTTCCGAAAAATCTCAAATCGCAAGCATTTAAGAAAAAAATTTGTCATCAATATTTTAGGAAAGGGGTGCCCCTTTGCAATACATAAATTTTTTGGTTGAAACACAATTTTACCCGACTTTGCCCAAAAGGCGTTTATTTCTAATAAGCAAGTATTGAAATGAGATTCAAATGCGAAGAAGCTTCCGAAAAATCTCAAATCGCAAGCATTTAAGAAAAAAATTTGTTATCAATATTTTAGGAAAGGGGTACCCCTTTGCAATACATAAATATTTTGGTTGAAACACAATTTTACCCAATTTTGCCCAAAAGGCGTTCATTTCTAATAAGCAAGTATTGAAAGGAGATTCAAATGCGAAGAAGCTTCCGAAAATTCTCAAATCGCAAGCATTTAAGAAAAAAACTTTTCATCAATATTTTAGGAAAGGCTACCCCTTTGCAATAAATAAATTTTTTGGTTGAAACACAATTTCACACAATTTTGCCCAAAAGACGTTCATTTCTAATAAGCAAGTATTGAAATGAGATTCAAATGCGAAGAAGCTTCCGAAAAATCTCAAATCGCAAGCATTTAAGAAAAAAAAATTTTTCATCAATTTCTAGGAAAGGGGTACACCCCTTTGCAATAAATACATTTTTTGGTTGAACCACAATTTTACCCAATTTTGCTCAAAAGGCGTTTATTTCTAATAAGCAAGTATTGAAAGGAGATACAAATGCGGAGAAGCTTCCGAAAAATCTCGAATCGCAAGCATTTAAGAAAAAAATGTTTCATCAATATTTTAGGAAAGGGGAACCCCTTTGCAATAAATAAATTTTTTGGTTGAAACACAATTTTACCCAATTTTGGCCAAAAGGCGTTCATTTCTAATAAGCAAGTATTGAAATGAGATTCAAATGCGAAGAAGCTTCCGAAAAATCTCGAATTGCAAGCATTTAAGAAAAAAATGTTTCATCAATATTTTAGGAAAGGGGAACCCCTTTGCAATAAATAAATTTTTTGGTTGAAGCACAATTTTACCCAATTTTGCCCAAAAGGCGTTTATTTCTAATAACTGAGTATTGAAAGGAGTTTCAAATGCGAAGAAGCTTTCGAAAAATCTCAAATCGCATGCATTTAAGAAAAAAAATTATTTTGCCAATTTTTTAGGAAAGGCTTACCCCTTTGCTAAAAATCAATTTTTTGGTTGAAACACAATTTTACCCGACTTTGCCAAAAGGCGTTCATTTCTAATAAGCAAGTATTGAAATGAGATTCAAATGCGAAGAAGCTTCCGAAGAATCTTAAATCGCAAGCATTTAAGAAAAAAAATTGTTCATCAATATTTTAGGAAAGGGTACGCCTTTGCAAAAAATGAATTTTTTGGTTGAAACACAATTTTACCCGACTTTGCCCAAAAGGCGTTTATTTCTAATAAGCAAGTATTGAAAGGAGTTTCAAATCCGAAGAACCTTCCGAAAAATCTCAAATCGCATGCATTTAAGAAAAAAAATTATTTTGCCAATTTTTTAGGAAAGGCTTACCCCTTTGCAATAAATAAATTTTTTGGTTGAAACACAATTTTACCCGACATTGCCCAAAAGGCGTTTATTTCTAATAAGCAAGTATTGAAATGAGTTTCAAATGCGAAGAAGCTTCCGAAAATTCTCAAATCGCATGCATTTAAGAAAAAAAATTATTTTGCCAATTTTTTAGGAAAGGCTTACTCCTTGCTAAAAATCAAGTTTTTGGTTGAAACACAATTTTACCCAATTTTGCCCAAAAGGCGTTTATTTCTAATAACTGAGTATTGAAAGGAGTTTCAAATGCGAAGAAGCTTTCGAAAAATCTCAAATCGCATGCATTTAAGAAAAAAAATTATTTTGCCAATTTTTTAGGAAAGGCTTACCCCTTTGCTAAAAATCAATTTTTTGGTTGAAACACAATTTTACCCAATTTTGCCCAAAAGGCGTTTATTTCTAATAACTGAGTATTGAAAGGAGTTTCAAATGCGAAGAAGCTTCCTAAAAATCTCAAATCGCATGCATTTAAGAAAAAAATTATTTTGCCAATTTTTTAGGAAAGGCTTACCCCTTTGCTAAAAATCAATTTTTTGGTTGAAACACAATTTTACCCAATTTTGCCCAAAAGGCGTTTATTTCTAATAACTGAGTATTGAAAGGAGTTTCAAATGCGAAGAATTATCCGAAAAATCTCAAATCGCATGCATTTAAGAAAAAAAATTATTTTGCCAATTTTTTAGGAAAGGCTTACCCCTTTGCTAAAAATAAATTTTTTGGTTGAAACACAATTTTACCCAATTTTGCCCAAAAGGCGTTCATTTCTAATAAGCAAGTATTGAAATGAGATTCAAATGCGAAGAAGCTTCCGAAAAATCTCAAATCGCAAGCATTTAAGAAAAAAAATTGTTCATCAATATATTAGGAAAGGGTACGCCTTTGCAAAAAATGAATTTTTTGGTTGAAACACAATTTTACCCGACTTTGCCCAAAAGGCGTTTATTTTTAATAAGCAAGTATTGAAAGGAGTTTCAAATCCGAAGAACCTTCCGAAAAATCTCAAATCGCATGCATTTAAGAAAAAAAATTATTTTGCCAATTTTTTAGGAAAGGCTTACCCCTTTGCAATAAATAAATTTTTTGGTTGAAACACAATTTTACCCGACATTGCCCAAAAGGCGTTTATTTCTAATAAGCAAGTATTGAAATGAGTTTCAAATGCGAAGAAGCTTCCGAAAATTCTCAAATCGCATGCATTTAAGAAAAAAAATTATTTTGCCAATTTTTTAGGAAAGGCTTACCCCTTGCTAAAAATCAAGTTTTTGGTTGAAACACAATTTTACCCAATTTTGCCCAAAAGGCGTTTATTTCTAAAAACTGAGTATTGAAAGGAGTTTCAAATGCGAAGAAGCTTTCGAAAAATCTCAAATCGCATGCATTTAAGAAAAAAAATTATTTTGCCAATTTTTTAGGAAAGGCTTACCCCTTTGCTAAAAATCAATTTTTTGGTTGAAACACAATTTTACCCAATTTTGCCCAAAAGGCGTTTATTTCTAATAACTGAGCATTGAAAGGAGTTTCAAATGCGAAGAATTTTCCGAAAAATCTCAAATCGCATGCATTTAAGAAAAAAAATTATTTTGCCAATTTTTTAGGAAAGGCTTACCCCTTTGCTAAAAATAAATTTTTTGGTTGAAACACAATTTTACCCAATTTTGCCCAAAAGGCGTTTATTTCTAATAACTGAGTATTGAAAGGAGTTTCAAATGCGAAGAAGCTTCCGAAAAATCTCAAATCGCATGCATTTAAGAAAAAAAATTATTTTGCCAATTTTTTAGGAAAGGCTTACCCCTTTGCAATAAATAAATTTTTTGGTTGAAACACAATTTTACCCGACATTGCCCAAAAGGCGTTTATTTCTAATAAGCAAGTATTGAAATGAGTTTCAAATGCGAAGAAGCTTCCGAAAATTCTCAAATCGCATGCATTTAAGAAAAAAAATTATTTTGCCAATTTTTTAGGAAAGGCTTACCCCTTGCTAAAAATCAAGTTTTTGGTTGAAACACAATTTTACCCAATTTTGCCCAAAAGGCGTTTATTTCTAATAACTGAGTATTGAAAGGAGTTTCAAATGCGAAGAAGCTTTCGAAAAATCTCAAATCGCATGCATTTAAGAAAAAAAATTATTTTGCCAATTTTTTAGGAAAGGCTTACCCCTTTGCTAAAAATCAATTTTTTGGTTGAAACACAATTTTACCCAATTTTGCCCAAAAGGCGTTTATTTCTAATAACTGAGTATTGAAAGGAGTTTCAAATGCGAAGAATTTTCCGAAAAATCTCAAATCGCATGCATTTAAGAAAAAAAATTATTTTGCCAATTTTTTAGGAAAGGCTTACCCCTTTGCTAAAAATAAATTTTTTGGTTGAAACACAATTTTACCCAATTTTGCCCAAAAGGCGTTTATTTCTAATAACTGAGTATTGAAAGGAGTTTCAAATGCGAAGAAGCTTCCGAAAAATCTCAAATCGCATGCATTTAAGAAAAAAAATTATTTTGCCAATTTTTAGGAAAGGCTTACCCCTTTGCTAAAAATCAATTTTTTGGTTGAAACACAATTTTACCCAATTTTGCCCAAAAGGCGTTTATTTCTAATAAGCAAGTATTGAAATGAGTTTCAAATGCGAAGAAGCTTCCGAAAAATCTCAAATCGCAAGCATTTAAGAAAAAAAATTGTTCATCAATATTTTAGAAAAGGGGTACCCCTTTGCAATAAATAAATTTTTTGGTTGAAACACAATTTTACTCAATTTTGCCCAAAAGGCGTTAATTTCTAATAGGCAAGTGTTGAAAGGAGTTTCAAATGCGAAGAAGCTTCCGAAAAATCCCAAATCGCAAGCATTTAAGAAAAAAATTTGTCATCAATATTTTAGGAAAGGGGTGCCCCTTTGCAATACATAAATTTTTTGGTTGAAACACAATTTTACCCAATTTTGCCCAAAAGGCGTTCATTTCTAATAAGCAAGTATTGAAATGAGTTTCAAATGCGAAGAAGCTTCCGAAAAATCTCAAATCGCAAGCATTTAAGAAAAACATTTGTCATCAATATTTTAGGAAAGGGGTACCCGTTTGCAATACATAAATTTTTTGGTTGAAACACAATTTTACCCAATTTTGCCCAAAAGGCGTTTATTTCTAATAACTGAGTATTGAAAGGAGTTTCAAATGCGAAGAAGCTTCCGAAAAATCTCAAATCGCATGCATTTAAGAAAAAAAATTATTTTGCCAATTTTTTTGGAAAGGCTTACTTACCCCTTTGCTAAAAATCAATTTTTTGGTTGAAACACAATTTTACCCGACTTTGTCCAAAAGGCGTTTATTTCTAATAAGCAAGTATTGAAATGAGTTTCAAATGCGAAGAAGCTTCCGAAAAATCTCAAATCGCATGCATTTAAGAAAAAAAAAATGTTCATCAATATTTTAGGAAAGGGGTATCCCTTTGCAATAAATAAATTTTTTGGTTGAAACACAATTTTACCCGACTTTGCCCAAAAGGCGTTCATTTCTTATAAGCAAGTATTGAAATGAGATTCAAATGCGAAGAAGCTTCCGAAAAATCTCAAATCGCAAGCATTTAAGAAAAAAAAATGTTTCATCAATATTTGAGGAAAGGGGTACCCCTTTGCAATAAATAAATTTTTTGGTTGAAACACAATTTTACCCGACATTGCCCAAAAGGCGTTTATTTCTATTAAGCAAGTATTGAAATGAGTTTCAAATGCGAAGAAGCTTCCGAAAAGTCTCAAATCGCAGGCATTTAAGAAAAAAAATGTTTCATCAATATTTTAGGAAAGGGGTACCCCTTTGCAATACATAAATTTTTTGGTTGAAACACAGTTTTACCAAATTTTGCCCAAAAGGCGTTCATTTCTAATAAGCAAGTATTGAAAGGAGATTCAAATGCGAAGAAGCTTCCGAAAAATCTCAAATCGCAAGCATTTAAGAAAAAAAAAATTTCATCAATATATTAGGAAAGGGGTATCCCTTTGCAATAAATAAATTTTTTGGTTGAAACACAATTTTACCCGACTTTGCCCAAAAGGCGTTCATTTCTTATAAGCAAGTATTGAAATGAGATTCAAATGCGAAGAAGCTTCCGAAAAATCTCAAATCGCAAGCATTTAAGAAAAAAAAATGTTTCATCAATATTTGAGGAAAGGGGTACCCCTTTGCAATAAATAAATTTTTTGGTTGAAACACAATTTTACCCGACATTGCCCAAAAGGCGTTTATTTCTAATAAGCAAGTATTGAAATGAGTTTCAAATGCGAAGAAGCTTCCGAAAATTCTCAAATCGCAGGCATTTAAGAAAAAAAATGTTTCATCAATATTTTAGGAAAGGGGTACCCCTTTGCAATACATAAATTTTTTGGTTGAAACACAGTTTTACCAAATTTTGCCCAAAAGGCGTTCATTTCTAATAAGCAAGTATTGAAAGGAGATTTAAATGCGAAGAAACTTCCGAAAAATCTCAAATCGCAAGCATTTAAGAAAAAAATTTGTTCATCAATATTTTAGGAAAGGGTACCAAGCAAGCATTTAAGATAAATTTTTTGGTTGAAACACAATTTTACCCAATTTTGCCCAAAAGGCGTTCATTTCTAATAAGCAAGTATTGAAATGAGTTTCAAATGCGAAGAAGCTTCCGAAAAATCTCAAATCGCAGGCATTTAAGAAAAAAAATGTTTCATCAATATTTTAGGAAAGGGGTACCCCTTTGCAATACATAAATTTTTTGGTTGAAACACAATTTTACCAGACTTTGCTCAAAAGGCGTTTATTTCTAATAAGCAAGTATTGAAATGAGATTCAAATGCGAAGAAGCTTCCGAAAAATCTCAAATCGCAAGCATTTAAGAAAAAAAAATTGTTCATCAATATTTTAGGAAAGGGTACCAAGCAAGCATTTAAGATAAATTTTTTGGTTGAAACACAATTTTACCCAATTTTGCCCAAAAGGCGTTCATTTCTAATAAGCAAGTATTGAAATGAGTTTCAAATGCGAAGAAGCTTCCGAAAAATCTCAAATCGCAGGCATTTAAGAAAAAAAATGTTTCATCAATATTTTAGGAAAGGGGTACCCCTTTGCAATACATAAATTTTTTGGTTGAAACACAATTTTACCAGACTTTGCTCAAAAGGCGTTTATTTCTAATAAGCAAGTATTGAAAGGAGATACAAATGCGGAGAAGCTTCCGAAAAATCTCGAATCGCAAGCATTTAAGAAAAAAAAATTTTTTATCAATATTTTAGGAAAGGGGTACCCCTTTGCAATACATAAATTTTTTGGTTGAAACACAGTTTTACCAAATTTTGCCCAAAAGGCGTTCATTTCTAATAAGCAAGTATTGAAATGAGATTAAAATGCGAAGAAGCTTCCGAAAAATCTCAAATCGCAAGCATTTAAGAAAAAATTGTTCATCAATATTTGAGGAAAGGGGTACCCCTTTGCAATAAATAAATTTTTTGGTTGAAACACAATTTTACCTAATTTTGCCCAAAAGGCGTTCATTTCTAATAAGCAAGTATTGAAAGGAGATTCAAATGCGAAGAAGCTTCCGAAAAATCTCAAATCGCAAGCATTTAAGAAAAAAAAATTTCATCAATATATTAGGAAAGGGGTACTCCTTTGCAATAAATAAATTTTTTGGTTGAAACACAATTTTACTCAATTTTGCCCAAAAGGCGTTAATTTCTAATAAGCATGTATTAAAATGAATTTCAAATGCGAAGAAGCTTCCGAAAAATCTCAAATCGCAAGCATTTAAGAAAAAAACATTTTTCATCAATATTTTAGGAAAGGGGTACCCATTTGCAATAAATAAATTTTTTGGTTGAAACACAATTTTGCCCGACTTTGCCCAAAATGGGTTCATTTCTAATAAGCAAGTATTGAAATGAGTTTCAAATGCGAAGAAGCTTCCGAAAAATCTCAAATCGCAAGCATTTAAGAAAAAAAATTGTTCATCAATATTTTAGAAAAGGGGTACCCCTTTGCAATAAATAAATTTTTTGGTTGAAACACAATTTTACCCAATTTTGCCCAAAAGACGTTCATTTCTAATAAGCAAGTATTGAAATGAGATTCAAATGCGAAGAAGCTTCCGAAGAATCTCAAATCGCAAGCATTTAAGAAAAAAAATTTGTTATCAATATTTTAGGAAAGGGGTACCCCTTTGCAATACATAAATTTTTTAGTTGAAACACAATTTTACCCAATTTTGCCCAAAAGGCGTTCATTTCTAATAAGCAAGTATTGAAATGAGATTCAAATGCGAAGAAGCTTCCGAAAAATCTCAAATCGCAAGCATTTAAGAAAAAAAAATTGTTCATCAATATTTTAGGAAAGGGTACCAAGCAAGCATTTAAGATAAATTTTTTGGTTGAAACACAATTTTACCCAATTTTGCCCAAAAGGCGTTCATTTCTAATAAGCAAGTATTGAAATGAGTTTCAAATGCGAAGAAGCTTCCGAAAAATCTCAAATCGCAGGCATTTAAGAAAAAAAATGTTTCATCAATATTTTAGGAAAGGGGTACCCCTTTGCAATACATAAATTTTTTGGTTGAAACACAATTTTACCAGACTTTGCTCAAAAGGCGTTTATTTCTAATAAGCAAGTATTGAAATGAGATTCAAATGCCAAGAAGCTTCCGAAAAATCTCAAATCGCAAGCATTTAAGAAAAAAAAAATTTTTCATCAATATTTTAGGAAAGGGGTACCCCTTTGCAATACATAAATTTTTTGGTTGAAACACAATTTTACCAGACTTTGCTCAAAAGGCGTTTATTTCTAATAAGCAAGTATTGAAAGGAGATACAAATGCGGAGAAGCTTCTGAAAAATCTCGAATCGCAAGCATTTAAGAAAAAAAATTTTTTATCAATATTTTAGGAAAGGGGTACCCCTTTGCAATACATAAATTTTTTGGTTGAAACACAGTTTTACCAAATTTTGCCCAAAAGGCGTTCATTTCTAATAAGCAAGTATTGAAATGAGATTAAAATGCGAAGAAGCTTCCGAAAAATCTCAAATCGCAAGCATTTAAGAAAAAATTGTTCATCAATATTTGAGGAAAGGGGTACCCCTTTGCAATAAATAAATTTTTTGGTTGAAACACAATTTTACCTAATTTTGCCCAAAAGGCGTTCATTTCTAATAAGCAAGTATTGAAAGGAGATTCAAATGCGAAGAAGCTTCCGAAAAATCTCAAATCGCAAGCATTTAAGAAAAAAAAAATTTCATCAATATATTAGGAAAGGGGTGCTCCTTTGCAATAAATAAATTTTTTGGTTGAAACACAATTTTACTCAATTTTGCCCAAAAGGCGTTAATTTCTAATAAGCATGTATTAAAATGAATTTCAAATGCGAAGAAGCTTCCGAAAAATCTCAAATCGCAAGCATTTAAGAAAAAAACATTTTTCATCAATATTTTAGGAAAGGGGTACCCATTTGCAATAAATTGATTTTTTGGTTGAAACACAATTTTACCCGACTTTGCCCAAAAGGCGTTCATTTCTAATAAGCAAGTATTGAAATGAGATTCAAATGCGAAGAAGCTTCCGAAAAATCTCAAATCGCAAGCATTTAAGAAAAAAAAAATTGCATTAATATATTAGGAAAGGGGCACCCCTTTGCAATAAATAAATTTTTTGGTTGAAACACAATTTTACCCAATTTTGCCCAAAAGACGTTCATTTCTAATAAGCAAGTATTGAAATGAGATTCAAATGCGAAGAAGCTTCCGAAAAATCTCAAATTGCAAGCATTTAAGAAAAAAAAAATTTTTCATCAATTTCTAGGAAAGGGGTACACCCCTTTGCAATAAATACATTTTTTGGTTGAACCACAATTTTACCCAATTTTGCCCAAAAGACGTTCATTTCTAATAAGCAAGTATTGAAATGAGATTCAAATGCGAAGAAGCTTCCGAAAAATCTCAAATCGCAAGCATTTAAGAAAAAAAAATTTTTCATCAATTTCTAGGAAAGGGGTACACCCCTTTGCAATAAATACATTTTTTGGTTGAACCACAATTTTACCCGACTTTGCCCAAAAGGCGTTCATTTCTTATAAGCAAGTATTGAAATGAGATTCAAATGCGAAGAAACTTCCGAAAAATCTCAAATCGCAAGCATTTAAGAAAAAAAAAATTGCATTAATATATTAGGAAAGGGGCACCCCTTTGCAATAAATAAATTTTTTGGTTGAAACACAATTTTACCCGACTTTGCCCAAAAGGCGTTTATTTCTAATAAGCAAGTATTGAAATGAGATTCAAATGCGAAGAAGCTTCCGAAAAATCTCAAATCGCAAGCATTTAAGAAAAAAAAAAATTTCATCAATATTTTAGGAAAGGGGTACCCCTTTGCAATAAATAAATTTTTTGGTTGAAACACAATTTTACCCGACTTTGCCAAAAGGCGTTCATTTCTAATAAGCAAGTATTGAAATGAGATTCAAATGCGAAGAAGCTTCCGAAGAATCTTAAATCGCAAGCATTTAAGAAAAAAAATTGTTCATCAATATTTTAGGAAAGGGTACGCCTTTGCAAAAAATTAATTTTTTGGTTGAAACACAATTTTACCCGACTTTGCCCAAAAGGATTTTATTTCTAATAAGCAAGTATTGAAATGAGATTCAAATGCGGAGAAGATTCCGAAAAATCTCGAATCGCAAGCATTTAAGAAAAAAAAATGTTTCATCAATATTTGAGGAAAGGGGTACCCCTTTGCAATAAATAAATTTTTTGGTTGAAACACAGTTTTACCCAATTTTGCCCAAAAGGCATTCATTTCTAATAAGCAAGTATTGAAAGGAGATTCAAATGCGAAGAAGCTTCTGAAAAATCTCAAATCGCAAGCATTTAAGAAAAAAAAATTGTTCATCAATATTTTAGGAAAGGGTACGCCTTTGCAAAAAATGAATTTTTTGGTTGAAACACAATTTTACCCGACTTTGCCCAAAAGGCGTTTATTTCTAATAAGCAAGTATTGAAATGAGATTCAAATGCGGAGAAGATTCCGAAAAATCTCGAATCGCAAGCATTTAAGAAAAAAAAATGTTTCATCAATATTTGAGGAAAGGGGTACCCCTTTGCAATAAATAAATTTTTTGGTTGAAACACAGTTTTACCCAATTTTGCCCAAAAGGCATTCATTTCTAATAAGCAAGTATTGAAATGAGATTCAAATGCGAAGAAGCTTCCGAAGAATCTTAAATCGCAAGCATTTAAGAAAAAAAATTGTTCATCAATATTTTAGGAAAGGGTACGCCTTTGCAAAAAATGAATTTTTTGGTTGAAACACAATTTTACCCGACTTTGCCCAAAAGGCGTTTATTTCTAATAAGCAAGTATTGAAATGAGATTAAAATGCGAAGAAGCTTCCGAAAAATCTCAAATCGCAAGCATTTAAGAAAAAATTGTTCATCAATATTTGAGGAAAGGGGTACCCCTTTGCAATAAATAAATTTTTTGGTTGAAACACAATTTTACCTAATTTTGCCCAAAAGGCGTTCATTTCTAATAAGCAAGTATTGAAAGGAGATTCAAATGCGAAGAAGCTTCCGAAAAATCTCAAATCGCAAGCATTTAAGAAAAAAAAAATTTCATCAATATATTAGGAAAGGGGTACTCCTTTGCAATAAATAAATTTTTTGGTTGAAACACAATTTTACTCAATTTTGCCCAAAAGGCGTTAATTTCTAATAAGCATGTATTAAAATGAATTTCAAATGCGAAGAAGCTTCCGAAAAATCTCAAATCGCAAGCATTTAAGAAAAAAACATTTTTCATCAATATTTTAGGAAAGGGGTACCCATTTGCAATAAATTGATTTTTTGGTTGAAACACAGTTTTACCCAATTTTGCCCAAAAGGCGTTTATTTCTAATAAGCAAGTATTGAAAGGAGATTTAAATGCGAAGAAACTTCCGAAAAATCTCAAATCGCAAGCATTTAAGAAAAAAATTTGTTATCAATATTTTAGGAAAGGGGTACGCCTTTGCAATAAATAAATTTTTTGGTTGAAACACAATTTTGCCCGACTTTGCCCAAAATGGGTTCATTTCTAATAAGCAAGTATTGAAATGAGTTTCAAATGCGAAGAAGCTTCCGAAAAATCTCAAATCGCAAGCATTTAAGAAAAAAAATTGTTCATCAATATTTTAGAAAAGGGGTACCCCTTTGCAATAAATAAATTTTTTGGTTGAAACACAATTTTACCCAATTTTGCCCAAAAGACGTTCATTTCTAATAAGCAAGTATTGAAATGAGATTCAAATGCGAAGAAGCTTCCGAAGAATCTCAAATCGCAAGCATTTAAGAAAAAAAATTTGTTATCAATATTTTTGGAAAGGGGTACCCCTTTGCAATACATAAATTTTTTGGTTGAAACACAATTTTACCCAATTTTGCCCAAAAGGCGTTCATTTCTAATAAGCAAGTATTGAAAGGAGATTCAAATGCGAAGAAGCTTCCGAAAAATCTCAAATCGCAAGCATTTAAGAAAAAAAAATGTTTCATCAATATTTGAGGAAAGGGGTACGCCTTTGCAAAAAATGAATTTTTTGGTTGAAACACAATTTTACCCGACTTTGCCCAAAAGGCGTTTATTTCTAATAAGCAAGTATTGAAATGAGATTCAAATGCGGAGAAGCTTCCGAAAAATCTCGAATCGCAAGCATTTAAGAAAAAAAAATGTTTCATCAATATTTGAGGAAAGGGGTACCCCTTTGCAATAAATAAATTTTTTGGTTGAAACACAATTTTACTCAATTTTGCCCAAAAGGCGTTAATTTCTAATAAGCATGTATTAAAATGAATTTCAAATGCGAAGAAGCTTCCGAAAAATCTCAAATCGCAAGCATTTAAGAAAAAAAAATGTTTCATCAATATATGAGGAAAGGGGTACGCCTTTGCAAAAAATGAATTTTTTGGTTGAAACACAATTTTACCCGACTTTGCCCAAAAGGCGTTTATTTCTAATAAGCAAGTATTGAAATGAGATTCAAATGCGGAGAAGCTTCCTAAAAATCTCAAATCGCATGCATTTAAGAAAAAAAATTATTTTGCCAATTTTTTAGGAAAGGCTTACCCCTTTGCTAAAAATCAATTTTTTGGTTGAAACACAATTTTACCCAATTTTGCCCAAAAGGCGTTTATTTCTAATAACTGAGTATTGAAAGGAGTTTCAAATGCGAAGAATTTTCCGAAAAATCTCAAATCGCATGCATTTAAGAAAAAAAATTATTTTGCCAATTTTTTAGGAAAGGCTTACCCCTTTGCTAAAAATAAATTTTTTGGTTGAAACACAATTTTACCCAATTTTGCCCAAAAGGCGTTTATTTCTAATAACTGAGTATTGAAAGGAGTTTCAAATGCGAAGAAGCTTCCGAAAAATCTCAAATCGCATGCATTTAAGAAAAAAAATTATTTTGCCAATTTTTTAGGAAAGGCTTACCCCTTTGCTAAAAATCAATTTTTTGGTTGAAACACAATTTTACCCAATTTTGCCCAAAAGGCGTTTATTTCTAATAACTGAGTATTGAAAGGAGTTTCAAATGCGAAGAAGCTTCCGAAAATTCTCAAATTGCATGCATTTAAGAAAAAAAATTATTTGCCAATTTTTTAGGAAAGGCTTACCCCTTTGCTAAAAATCAATTTTTTGGTTGAAACACAATTTTACCCAATTTTGCCCAAAAGGCGTTTATTTCTAATAACTGAGTATTGAAAGGAGTTTCAAATGCGAAGAAGCTTCCTAAAAATCTCAAATCGCAAGCATTTAAGAAAAACATTTGTCATCAATATTTTAGGAAAGGGGTACCCCTTTGCAATAAATAAATTTTTTGGTTGAAACACAATTTTACCTAATTTTGCCCAAAAGGCGTTCATTTCTAATAAGCAAGTATTGAAAGGAGATTCAAATGCGAAGAAGCTTCCGAAAAATCTCAAATCGCAAGCATTTAAGAAAAAAAAAATTTCATCAATATATTAGGAAAGGGGTACTCCTTTGCTAAAAATCAATTTTTTGGTTGAAACACAATTTTACCCAATTTTGCCCAAAAGGCGTTCATTTCTAATAAGCAAGTATTGAAATGAGTTTCAAATGCGAAGAAGCTTCCGAAAAATCTCAAATCGCAAGCATTTAAGAAAAACATTTGTCATCAATATTTTAGGAAAGGGGTACCCCTTTGCAATAAATAAATTTTTTGGTTGAAACACAATTTTACCTAATTTTGCCCAAAAGGCGTTCATTTCTAATAAGCAAGTATTGAAAGGAGATTCAAATGCGAAGAAGCTTCCGAAAAATCTCAAATCGCAAGCATTTAAGAAAAAAAAATTTCATCAATATATTAGGAAAGGGGTACTCCTTTGCAATAAATAAATTTTTTGGTTGAAACACAATTTTACTCAATTTTGCCCAAAAGGCGTTAATTTCTAATAAGCATGTATTAAAATGAATTTCAAATGCGAAGAAGCTTCCGAAAAATCTCAAATCGCAAGCATTTAAGAAAAAAACATTTTTCATCAATATTTTAGGAAAGGGGTACCCATTTGCAATAAATTGATTTTTTGGTTGAAACACAGTTTTACCCAATTTTGCCCAAAAGGCGTTTATTTCTAATAAGCAAGTATTGAAAGGAGATTTAAATGCGAAGAAGCTTCCGAAAAATCTCAAATCGCAAGCATTTAAGAAAAAAAAATGTTTCATCAATATTTGAGGAAAGGGGTACGCCTTTGCAAAAAATGAATTTTTTGGTTGAAACACAATTTTACCCGACTTTGCCCAAAAGGCGTTTATTTCTAATAAGCAAGTATTGAAATGAGATTCAAATGCGGAGAAGCTTCCTAAAAATCTCAAATCGCATGCATTTAAGAAAAAAAATTATTTTGCCAATTTTTTAGGAAAGGCTTACCCCTTTGCTAAAAATAAATTTTTTGGTTGAAACACAATTTTACCCAATTTTGCCCAAAAGGCGTTTATTTCTAATAACTGAGTATTGAAAGGAGTTTCAAATGCGAAGAAGCTTCCGAAAAATCTCAAATCGCATGCATTTAAGAAAAAAATTTATTTTGCCAATTTTTTAGGAAAGGCTTACCCCTTTGCTAAAAATCAATTTTTTGGTTGAAACACAATTTTACCCAATTTTGCCCAAAAGGCGTTCATTTCTAATAAGCAAGTATTGAAATGAGATTCAAATGCGAAGAAGCTTCCGAAAAATCTCAAATCGCAAGCATTTAAAAAAAAAATTGCATTAATATATTAGGAAAGGGGCACCCCTTTGCAATAAATAAATTTTTTGGTTGAAACACAATTTTACCCAATTTTGCCCAAAAGACGTTCATTTCTAATAAGCAAGTATTGAAATGAGATTCAAATGCGAAGAAGCTTCCGAAAAATCTCAAATCGCAAGCATTTAAGAAAAAAAAAATTTTTCATCAATTTCTAGGAAAGGGGTACACCCCTTTGCAATAAATACATTTTTTGGTTGAACCACAATTTTACCCAATTTTGCCCAAAAGACGTTCATTTCTAATAAGCAAGTATTGAAATGAGATTCAAATGCGAAGAAGCTTCCGAAAAATCTCAAATCGCAAGCATTTAAGAAAAAAAAATTTTTCATCAATTTCTAGGAAAGGGGTACACCCCTTTGCAATAAATACATTTTTTGGTTGAACCACAATTTTACCCGACTTTGCCCAAAAGGCGTTCATTTCTTATAAGCAAGTATTGAAATGAGATTCAAATGCGAAGAAACTTCCGAAAAATCTCAAATCGCAAGCATTTAAGAAAAAAAAAAATTGCATTAATATATTAGGAAAGGGGCACCCCTTTGCAATAAATAAATTTTTTGGTTGAAACACAATTTTACCCGACTTTGCCCAAAAGGCGTTTATTTCTAATAAGCAAGTATTGAAATGAGATTCAAATGCGAAGAAGCTTCCGAAAAATCTCAAATCGCAAGCATTTAAGAAAAAAAAAAATTTCATCAATATTTTAGGAAAGGGGTACCCCTTTGCAATAAATAAATTTTTTGGTTGAAACACAATTTTACCCGACTTTGCCAAAAGGCGTTCATTTCTAATAAGCAAGTATTGAAAGGAGATACAAATGCGGAGAAGCTTCCGAAAAATCTCGAATCGCAAGCATTTAAGAAAAAAAAATTTTTATCAATATTTTAGGAAAGGGGTACCCCTTTGCAATACATAAATTTTTTGGTTGAAACACAGTTTTACCAAATTTTGCCCAAAAGGCGTTCATTTCTAATAAGCAAGTATTGAAATGAGATTAAAATGCGAAGAAGCTTCCGAAAAATCTCAAATCGCTAGCATTTAAGAAAAAATTGTTCATCAATATTTGAGGAAAGGGGTACCCCTTTGCAATAAATAAATTTTTTGGTTGAAACACAATTTTACCTAATTTTGCCCAAAAGGCGTTCATTTCTAATAAGCAAGTATTGAAAGGAGATTCAAATGCGAAGAAGCTTCCGAAAAATCTCAAATCGCAAGCATTTAAGAAAAAAAAAATTTCATCAATATATTAGGAAAGGGGTACTCCTTTGCAATAAATAAATTTTTTGGTTGAAACACAATTTTACTCAATTTTGCCCAAAAGGCGTTAATTTCTAATAAGCATGTATTAAAATGAATTTCAAATGCGAAGAAGCTTCCGAAAAATCTCAAATCGCAAGCATTTAAGAAAAAAACATTTTTCATCAATATTTTAGGAAAGGGGCACCCCT
This sequence comes from Linnaemya tessellans, assembly GCA_951800035.1. NCBI lineage: Eukaryota > Metazoa > Arthropoda > Insecta > Diptera > Tachinidae > Linnaemya > Linnaemya tessellans. The sequence goes on along the minus strand of OX637537.1, from coordinate 4,868,308 downwards.
TTGCAATAAATAAATTTTTTGGTTGAAACACAATTTTACCCGACTTTGCCCAAAAGGCGTTTATTTCTAATAAGCAAGTATTGAAATGAGATTCAAATGCGAAGAAGCTTCCGAAAAATCTCAAATCGCAAGCATTTAAGAAAAAAAAAAATTTCATCAATATTTTAGGAAAGGGGTACCCCTTTGCAATAAATAAATTTTTTGGTTGAAACACAATTTTACCCGACTTTGCCAAAAGGCGTTCATTTCTAATAAGCAAGTATTGAAATGAGATTCAAATGCGAAGAAGCTTCCGAAGAATCTTAAATCGCAAGCATTTAAGAAAAAAAATTGTTCATCAATATTTTAGGAAAGGGTACGCCTTTGCAAAAAATTAATTTTTTGGTTGAAACACAATTTTACCCGACTTTGCCCAAAAGGCGTTTATTTCTATTAAGCAAGTATTGAAATGAGATTCAAATGCGGAGAAGCTTCCGAAAAATCTCGAATCGCAAGCATTTAAGAAAAAAAAATGTTTCATCAATATTTGAGGAAAGGGGTACCCCTTTGCAATAAATAAATTTTTTGGTTGAAACACAGTTTTACCCAATTTTGTCCAAAAGGCATTCATTTCTAATAAGCAAGTATTGAAAGGAGATTCAAATGCGAAGAAGCTTCTGAAAAATCTCAAATCGCAAGCATTTAAGAAAAAAAAAATGTTTCATCAATATTTTAGGAAAGGGGTACCCCTTTGCAATACATAAATTTTTTGGTTGAAACACAATGTTACCAGACTTTGCTCAAAAGGCGTTTATTTCTAATAAGCAAGTATTGAAAGGAGATACAAATGCGGAGAAGCTTCCGAAAAATCTCGAATCGCAAGCATTTAAGAAAAAAAAATTTTTATCAATATTTTAGGAAAGGGGTACCCCTTTGCAATACATAAATTTTTTGGTTGAAACACAGTTTTACCAAATTTTGCCCAAAAGGCGTTCATTTCTAATAAGCAAGTATTGAAATGAGATTAAAATGCGAAGAAGCTTCCGAAAAATCTCAAATCGCAAGCATTTAAGAAAAAATTGTTCATCAATATTTGAGGAAAGGGGTACCCTTTGCAATAAATAAATTTTTTGGTTGAAACACAATTTTACCTAATTTTGCCCAAAAGGCGTTCATTTCTAATAAGCAAGTATTGAAAGGAGATTCAAATGCGAAGAAGCTTCCGAAAAATCTCAAATCGCAAGCATTTAAGAAAAAAAAATTTTTCATCAATATTTTAGGAAGGGGTACCCCTTTGCAATAAATAAATTTTTTGGTTGAAACTTAATTTTACCCAATTTTGTCCAAAAGGCGTTTATTTCTAATAAGCAAGTATTGAAATAAGTTTCAAATGCGAAGAAGCTTCCGATAAATCTTAAATCGCAAGCATTTAAGAAAAAAAAATTTTCATCAATATTTTAGGAAAGGGGTACCCCTTTGCAATAAATAAATTTTTTGGTTGAAACACAATTTTGCCCGACTTTGCCAAAAATGCGTCCATTTCTAATAAGCAAGTATTGAAATGAGTTTCAAATGCGAAGAAGATTCCGAAAAATCTCAAATCGCAAGCATTTAAGAAAAAAAAATGTTTCATCAATATTTTAGGAAAGGGTACGCCTTTGCAAAAAAAAAATTTTTTGGTTGAAACACAATTTTACCCGACTTTGCCCAAAAAGCGTTCATATCTAATAAGGAAGTATTGAAATGAGATTCAAATGCGAAGAAGCTTCCGAAAAATCTCAAATCGCAAGCATAAAGAAAAATAAATTTTTCATCAATATTTTAGGAAAGAGTACGCCTATGCAAAAAATTAATTTTTTGGTTGAAACACAATTTTACCCGGCTTTGCCCAAAAGGCGTTTATTTCTAATAAGCAAGTATTGAAATGAGTTTCAAATGCGAAGAAGCTTCCGAAAAATCTCAAATCGCAAGCATTTAAGAAAAAATAATTTTCATCAATATTTTAGGAAAGGGTACCCCTTTGCAATAAATAAATTTTTTGGTTGAAACACAGTTTTACCCAATTTTGCCCAAAAGGCATTCATTTCTAATAAGCAAGTATTGAAAGGAGATTCAAATGCGAAGAAGCTTCTGAAAAATCTCAAATCGCAAGCATTTAAGAAAAAAAAATGTTTCATCAATATTTTAGGAAAGGGGTACCCCTTTGCAATACATAAATTTTTTGGTTGAAACACAATTTTACCAGACTTTGCTCAAAAGGCGTTTATTTCTAATAAGCAAGTATTGAAAGGAGATACAAATGCGGAGAAGCTTCCGAAAAATCTCGAATCGCAAGCATTTAAGAAAAAAAAATTTTTATCAATATTTTAGGAAAGGGGTACCCCTTTGCAATACATAAATTTTTTGGTTGAAACACAGTTTTACCAAATTTTGCCCAAAAGGCGTTCATTTCTAATAAGCAAGTATTGAAATGAGATTAAAATGCGAAGAAGCTTCCGAAAAATCTCAAATCGCAAGCATTTAAGAAAAAATTGTTCACCAATATTTGAGGAAAGGGGTACCCCTTTGCAATAAATAAATTTTTTGGTTGAAACACAATTTTACCTAATTTTGTCCAAAAGGCGTTCATTTCTAATAAGCAAGTATTGAAAGGAGATTCAAATGCGAAGAAGCTTCCGAAAAATCTCAAATCGCAAGCATTTAAGAAAAAAAAATTTTTCATCAATATTTTAGGAAGGGGTACCCCTTTGCAATAAATAAATTTTTTGGTTGAAACACAATTTTGCCCGACTTTGCCCAAAATGCGTTCATTTCTAATAAGCATGTATTGAAATGAGATTCAAATGCGAAGAAGATTCCGAAAAATCTCAAATCGCAAGCATTTAAGAAAAAAAAATGTTTCATCAATATTTTAGGAAAGGGTACGCCTTTGCAAAAAAAAAATTTTTTGGTTGAAACACAATTTTACCCGACTTTGCCCAAAAAGCGTTCATATCTAATAAGGAAGTATTGAAATGAGATTCAAATGCGAAGAAGCTTCCGAAAAATCTCAAATCGCAAGCATAAAGAAAAATAAATTTTTCATCAATATTTTAGGAAAGAGTACGCCTTTGCAAAATATTAATTTTTTGGTTGAAACACAATTTTACCCGGCTTTGCCCAAAAGGCGTTTATTTCTAATAAGCAAGTATTGAAATGAGTTTCAAATGCGAAGAAGCTTCCGAAAAATCTCAAATCGCAAGCATTTAAGAAAAAAAAAATTTCATCAATATTTTACGAAAGGGGTACCCATTTGCAATAAATTGATTTTTTGGTTGAAACACAATTTTACCCGACTTTGCCCAAAAGGCGTTCATTTCTAATAAGCAAGTATTGAAAGGAGATTCAAATGCGAAGAAGCTTCCGAAAAATCTCAAATCGCAAGCATTTAAGAAAAAATCATTTTCATCAATATTTTAGGAAAGGGTACCCCTTTGCAATAAATAAATTTTTTGGTTGAAACACAATTTTGCCCGACTTTGCCCAAAATGCGTTCATTTCTAATAAGCAAGTATTGAAAGGAGATTCAAATGCGAAGAAGCTTCCGAAAAATCTCAAATCGCATGCATTTAAGAAAAAAAAATTGTTCATCAATATTTTAGGAAAGGGGTACCCCTTTGCAATAAATAAATTTTTTGGTTGAAACACAATTTTACCCAATTTTGTCCAAAAGGCGTTTATTTCTAATAAGCAAGTGTTGAAAGGAGATACAAATGCGAAGAAGCTTCCGAAAAATCTCAAATCGCAAGCATTTAAGAAAAACATTTGTCATCAATATTTTAGGAAAGGGGTACCCCTTTGCAATACATAAATTTTTTGGTTGAAACACAATTTTACCAGACTTTGCTCAAAAGGCGTTTATTTCTAATAAGCAAGTATTGAAAGGAGATACAAATGCGGAGAAGCTTCCGAAAAATCTCGAATCGCAAGCATTTAAGAAAAAAATGTTTCATCAATATTTTAGGAAAGGGGAACCCCTTTGCAATAAATAAATTTTTTGGTTGAAACACAATTTTACCCAATTTTGGCCAAAAGGCGTTCATTTCTAATAAGCAAGTATTGAAATGAGATTCAAATGCGAAGAAGCTTCCGAAAAATCTCAAATCGCAAGCATTTAAGAAAAAAAAATTTTTTCATCAATATTTTAGGAAAAATATTTGCAAAAAAATTAATTTTTTGTTTGAAACACAATTTTACCCAATTTTGCCCAAAAGGCGTTTATTTCTAATAAGCAAGTATTGAAATGAGTTTCAAATGCGAAGAAGCTTCCGAAAAATCTCAAATCGCAAGCATTTAAGAAAAAAACATTTTCATCAATATTTTAGGAAAGGGGTACCCCTTTGCAATAAATAAATTTGTTGGTTGAAACACAATTTTACCCAATTTTGCCCAAAAGGCGTTTATTTCTAATAAGCAAGTATTGAAAGCAGATTCAAATGCGAAGAAGCTTCCGAAAAATCTCAAATCGCAAGCATTTAAGAAAAAAAAATTTTCATAAATATTTTAGCAAAGGGGTGTCTCTTCTCCGCATTTGTATCTCCTTTCAATACTTGCTTATTAGAAATAAACGCCTTTTGAGCAAAGTCTGGTAAAATTGTGTTTCAACCAAAAAATTTATGTATTGCAAAGGGGTACCCCTTTCCTAAAATATTGATGACAAATGTTTTTCTTAAATGCTTGCGATTTGAGATTTTTCGGAAGCTTCTTCGCATTTGAATCTCATTTCAACACTTGCTTATTAGAAATAAACGCCTTTTGGACAAAATTGGGTAAAATTGTGTTTCAACCAAAAAATTTATTTATTGCAAAGGGGTACCCCTTTCCTAAAATATTGATGAACAATTTTTTTTTCTTAAATGCATGCGATTTGAGATTTTTCGGAAGCTTCTTCGCATTTGAATCTCCTTTCAATACTTGCTTATTAGAAATGAACGCATTTTGGGCAAAGTCGGGCAAAATTGTGTTTCAACCAAAAAATTTATTTATTGCAAAGGGGTACCCTTTCCTAAAATATTGATGAAAATGATTTTTTCTTAAATGCTTGCGATTTGAGATTTTTCGGAAGCTTCTTCGCATTTGAATCTCCTTTCAATACTTGCTTATTAGAAATGAACGCCTTTTGGGCAAAGTCGGGTAAAATTGTGTTTCAACCAAAAAATCAATTTATTGCAAATGGGTACCCCTTTCGTAAAATATTGATGAAATTTTTTTTTTTCTTAAATGCTTGCGATTTGAGATTTTTCGGAAGCTTCTTCGCATTTGAAACTCATTTCAATACTTGCTTATTAGAAATAAACGCCTTTTGGGCAAAGCCGGGTAAAATTGTGTTTCAACCAAAAAATTAATATTTTGCAAAGGCGTACTCTTTCCTAAAATATTGATGAAAAATTTATTTTTCTTTATGCTTGCGATTTGAGATTTTTCGGAAGCTTCTTCGCATTTGAATCTCATTTCAATACTTCCTTATTAGATATGAACGCTTTTTGGGCAAAGTCGGGTAAAATTGTGTTTCAACCAAAAAATTTTTTTTTTGCAAAGGCGTACCCTTTCCTAAAATATTGATGAAACATTTTTTTTTCTTAAATGCTTGCGATTTGAGATTTTTCGGAATCTTCTTCGCATTTGAATCTCATTTCAATACTTGCTTATTAGAAATGAACGCATTTTGGGCAAAATTTGGTAAAACTGTGTTTCAACCAAAAAATTTATGTATTGCAAAGGGGTACCCCTTTCCTAAAATATTGATAAAAATTTTTTTTTCTTAAATGCTTGCGATTCGAGATTTTTCGGAAGCTTCTCCGCATTTTAATCTCATTTCAATACTTGCTTATTAGAAATGAACGCCTTTTGGGCAAAATTTGGTAAAACTGTGTTTCAACCAAAAAATTTATGTATTGCAAAGGGGTACCCCTTTCCTAAAATATTGATAAAAATTTTTTTTTCTTAAATGCTTGCGATTCGAGATTTTTCGGAAGCTTCTTCGCATTTGAATCTCATTTCAATACTTGCTTATTAGAAATGAACGCCTTTTGGGCAAAGTCGGGCAAAATTGTGTTTCAACCAAAAAATTTATTTATTGCAAAGGGGTACCCCTTCCTAAAATATTGATGAAAAATTTTTTTTTCTTAAATGCTTGCGATTTGAGATTTTTCGGAAGCTTCTTCGCATTTGAATCTCCTTTCAATACTTGCTTATTAGAAATGAACGCCTTTTGGGCAAAATTAGGTAAAATTGTGTTTCAACCAAAAAATTTATTTATTGCAAAGGGGTACCCCTTTCCTCAAATATTGGTGAACAATTTTTTCTTAAATGCTTGCGATTTGAGATTTTTCGGAAGCTTCTTCGCATTTTAATCTCATTTCAATACTTGCTTATTAGAAATGAACGCCTTTTGGGCAAAATTTGGTAAAACTGTGTTTCAACCAAAAAATTTATGTATTGCAAAGGGGTACCCCTTTCCTAAAATATTGATAAAAATTTTTTTTTCTTAAATGCTTGCGATTCGAGATTTTTCGGAAGCTTCTCCGCATTTGTATCTCCTTTCAATACTTGCTTATTAGAAATAAACGCCTTTTGAGCAAAGTCTGGTAAAATTGTGTTTCAACCAAAAAATTTATGTATTGCAAAGGGGTACCCCTTTCCTAAAATATTGATGAAACATTTTTTTTTCTTAAATGCTTGCGATTTGAGATTTTTCAGAAGCTTCTTCGCATTTGAATCTCCTTTCAATACTTGCTTATTAGAAATGAATGCCTTTTGGGCAAAATTGGGTAAAACTGTGTTTCAACCAAAAAATTTATTTATTGCAAAGGGGTACCCTTTCCTAAAATATTGATGAAAATTATTTTTTCTTAAATGCTTGCGATTTGAGATTTTTCGGAAGCTTCTTCGCATTTGAAACTCATTTCAATACTTGCTTATTAGAAATAAACGCCTTTTGGGCAAAGCCGGGTAAAATTGTGTTTCAACCAAAAAATTAATTTTTTGCATAGGCGTACTCTTTCCTAAAATATTGATGAAAAATTTATTTTTCTTTATGCTTGCGATTTGAGATTTTTCGGAAGCTTCTTCGCATTTGAATCTCATTTCAATACTTATTAGATATGAACGCTTTTTGGGCAAAGTCGGGTAAAATTGTGTTTCAACCAAAAAATTTTTTTTTTGCAAAGGCGTACCCTTTCCTAAAATATTGATGAAACATTTTTTTTTCTTAAATGCTTGCGATTTGAGATTTTTCGGAATCTTCTTCGCATTTGAAACTCATTTCAATACTTGCTTATTAGAAATGGACGCATTTTTGGCAAAGTCGGGCAAAATTGTGTTTCAACCAAAAAATTTATTTATTGCAAAGGGGTACCCCTTTCCTAAAATATTGATGAAAATTTTTTTTTCTTAAATGCTTGCGATTTAAGATTTATCGGAAGCTTCTTCGCATTTGAAACTTATTTCAATACTTGCTTATTAGAAATAAACGCCTTTTGGACAAAATTGGGTAAAATTAAGTTTCAACCAAAAAATTTATTTATTGCAAAGGGGTACCCCTTCCTAAAATATTGATGAAAAATTTTTTTTTCTTAAATGCTTGCGATTTGAGATTTTTCGGAAGCTTCTTCGCATTTGAATCTCCTTTCAATACTTGCTTATTAGAAATGAACGCCTTTTGGGCAAAATTAGGTAAAATTGTGTTTCAACCAAAAAATTTATTTATTGCAAAGGGGTACCCCTTTCCTCAAATATTGATGAACAATTTTTTCTTAAATGCTTGCGATTTGAGATTTTTCGGAAGCTTCTTCGCATTTTAATCTCATTTCAATACTTGCTTATTAGAAATGAACGCCTTTTGGGCAAAATTTGGTAAAACTGTGTTTCAACCAAAAAATTTATGTATTGCAAAGGGGTACCCCTTTCCTAAAATATTGATAAAAAATTTTTTTTCTTAAATGCTTGCGATTCGAGATTTTTCGGAAGCTTCTCCGCATTTGTATCTCCTTTCAATACTTGCTTATTAGAAATAAACGCCTTTTGAGCAAAGTCTGGTAACATTGTGTTTCAACCAAAAAATTTATGTATTGCAAAGGGGTACCCCTTTCCTAAAATATTGATGAAACATTTTTTTTTTCTTAAATGCTTGCGATTTGAGATTTTTCAGAAGCTTCTTCGCATTTGAATCTCCTTTCAATACTTGCTTATTAGAAATGAATGCCTTTTGGGCAAAATTGGGTAAAACTGTGTTTCAACCAAAAAATTTATTTATTGCAAAGGGGTACCCCTTTCCTCAAATATTGATGAAACATTTTTTTTTCTTAAATGCTTGCGATTCGAGATTTTTCGGAAGCTTCTCCGCATTTGAATCTCATTTCAATACTTGCTTAATAGAAATAAACGCCTTTTGGACAAAGTCGGGTAAAATTGTGTTTCAACCAAAAAATTAATTTTTTGCAAAGGCGTACCCTTTCCTAAAATATTGATGAACAATTTTTTTTCTTAAATGCTTGCGATTTAAGATTCTTCGGAAGCTTCTTCGCATTTGAATCTCATTTCAATACTTGCTTATTAGAAATGAACGCCTTTTGGCAAAGTCGGGTAAAATTGTGTTTCAACCAAAAAATTTATTTATTGCAAAGGGGTACCCCTTTCCTAAAATATTGATGAAATTTTTTTTTTTCTTAAATGCTTGCGATTTGAGATTTTTCGGAAGCTTCTTCGCATTTGAATCTCATTTCAATACTTGCTTATTAGAAATAAACGCCTTTTGGGCAAAGTCGGGTAAAATTGTGTTTCAACCAAAAAATTTATTTATTGCAAAGGGGTGCCCCTTTCCTAATATATTAATGCAATTTTTTTTTTCTTAAATGCTTGCGATTTGAGATTTTTCGGAAGTTTCTTCGCATTTGAATCTCATTTCAATACTTGCTTATAAGAAATGAACGCCTTTTGGGCAAAGTCGGGTAAAATTGTGGTTCAACCAAAAAATGTATTTATTGCAAAGGGGTGTACCCCTTTCCTAGAAATTGATGAAAAATTTTTTTTTCTTAAATGCTTGCGATTTGAGATTTTTCGGAAGCTTCTTCGCATTTGAAACTCATTTCAATACTTGCTTATTAGAAATGAACGTCTTTTGGGCAAAATTGGGTAAAATTGTGGTTCAACCAAAAAATGTATTTATTGCAAAGGGGTGTACCCCTTTCCTAGAAATTGATGAAAAATTTTTTTTTCTTAAATGCTTGCGATTTGAGATTTTTCGGAAGCTTCTTCGCATTTGAATCTCATTTCAATACTTGCTTATTAGAAATGAACGTCTTTTGGGCAAAATTGGGTAAAATTGTGTTTCAACCAAAAAATTTATTTATTGCAAAGGGGTGCCCCTTTCCTAATATATTAATGCAATTTTTTTTTTCTTAAATGCTTGCGATTTGAGATTTTTCGGAAGCTTCTTCGCATTTGAATCTCATTTCAATACTTGCTTATTAGAAATGAACGCCTTTTGGGCAAAGTCGGGTAAAATTGTGTTTCAACCAAAAAATCAATTTATTGCAAATGGGTACCCCTTTCCTAAAATATTGATGAAAAATGTTTTTTTCTTAAATGCTTGCGATTTGAGATTTTTCGGAAGCTTCTTCGCATTTGAAATTCATTTTAATACATGCTTATTAGAAATTAACGCCTTTTGGGCAAAATTGAGTAAAATTGTGTTTCAACCAAAAAATTTATTTATTGCAAAGGAGTACCCCTTTCCTAATATATTGATGAAATTTTTTTTTTCTTAAATGCTTGCGATTCGAGATTTTTCGGAAGCTTCTCCGCATTTGTATCTCCTTTCAATACTTGCTTATTAGAAATGAACGCCTTTTGGCAAAGTCGGGTAAAATTGTGTTTCAACCAAAAAATTTATTTATTGCAAAGGGGTACCCCTTTCCTAAAATATTGATGAAATTTTTTTTTTTCTTAAATGCTTGCGATTTGAGATTTTTCGGAAGCTTCTTCGCATTTGAATCTCATTTCAATACTTGCTTATTAGAAATAAACGCCTTTTGGGCAAAGTCGGGTAAAATTGTGTTTCAACCAAAAAATTTATTTATTGCAAAGGGGTGCCCCTTTCCTAATATATTAATGCAATTTTTTTTTTCTTAAATGCTTGCGATTTGAGATTTTTCGGAAGTTTCTTCGCATTTGAATCTCATTTCAATACTTGCTTATAAGAAATGAACGCCTTTTGGGCAAAGTCGGGTAAAATTGTGGTTCAACCAAAAAATGTATTTATTGCAAAGGGGTGTACCCCTTTCCTAGAAATTGATGAAAAATTTTTTTTTCTTAAATGCTTGCGATTTGAGATTTTTCGGAAGCTTCTTCGCATTTGAATCTCATTTCAATACTTGCTTATTAGAAATGAACGTCTTTTGGGCAAAATTGGGTAAAATTGTGGTTCAACCAAAAAATGTATTTATTGCAAAGGGGTGTACCCCTTTCCTAGAAATTGATGAAAAATTTTTTTTTTCTTAAATGCTTGCGATTTGAGATTTTTCGGAAGCTTCTTCGCATTTGAATCTCATTTCAATACTTGCTTATTAGAAATGAACGTCTTTTGGGCAAAATTGGGTAAAATTGTGTTTCAACCAAAAAATTTATTTATTGCAAAGGGGTGCCCCTTTCCTAATATATTAATGCAATTTTTTTTTTAAATGCTTGCGATTTGAGATTTTTCGGAAGCTTCTTCGCATTTGAATCTCATTTCAATACTTGCTTATTAGAAATGAACGCCTTTTGGGCAAAATTGGGTAAAATTGTGTTTCAACCAAAAAATTGATTTTTAGCAAAGGGGTAAGCCTTTCCTAAAAAATTGGCAAAATAATTTTTTTTCTTAAATGCATGCGATTTGAGATTTTTCGGAAGCTTCTTCGCATTTGAAACTCCTTTCAATACTCAGTTATTAGAAATAAACGCCTTTTGGGCAAAATTGGGTAAAATTGTGTTTCAACCAAAAAATTTATTTTTAGCAAAGGGGTAAGCCTTTCCTAAAAAATTGGCAAAATAATTTTTTTTCTTAAATGCATGCGATTTGAGATTTTTAGGAAGCTTCTCCGCATTTGAATCTCATTTCAATACTTGCTTATTAGAAATAAACGCCTTTTATGCAAAGTCGGGTAAAATTGGGTTTCAACCAAAAAATTCATTTTTTGCAAAGGCGTACCCCTTTCCTCAAATATTGATGAAACATTTTTTTTTTCTTAAATGCTTGCGATTTGAGATTTTTCGGAAGCTTCTTCGCATTTAAATCTCCTTTCAATACTTGCTTATTAGAAATAAACGCCTTTTGGGCAAAATTGGGTAAAACTGTGTTTCAACCAAAAAATCAATTTATTGCAAATGGGTACCCCTTTCCTAAAATATTGATGAAAAATGTTTTTTTCTTAAATGCTTGCGATTTGAGATTTTTCGGAAGCTTCTTCGCATTTGAAATTCATTTTAATACATGCTTATTAGAAATTAACGCCTTTTGGGCAAAATTGAGTAAAATTGTGTTTCAACCAAAAAATTTATTTATTGCAAAGGAGTACCCCTTTCCTAATATATTGATGAAATTTTTTTTTCTTAAATGCTTGCGATTTGAGATTTTTCGGAAGCTTCTTCGCATTTGAATCTCCTTTCAATACTTGCTTATTAGAAATGAACGCCTTTTGGGCAAAATTAGGTAAAATTGTGTTTCAACCAAAAAATTTATTTATTGCAAAGGGGTACCCCTTTCCTAAAATATTGATGACAAATGTTTTTCTTAAATGCTTGCGATTTGAGATTTTTCGGAAGCTTCTTCGCATTTGAAACTCATTTCAATACTTGCTTATTAGAAATGAACGCCTTTTGGGCAAAATTGGGTAAAATTGTGTTTCAACCAAAAAATTGATTTATTGCAAAGGGGTACCCCTTTCCTAAAATATTGATGAAATTTTTTTTTTTCTTAAATGCTTGCGATTTGAGATTTTTCGGAAGCTTCTTCGCATTTGAATCTCATTTCAATACTTGCTTATAAGAAATGAACGCCTTTTGGGCAAAGTCGGGTAAAATTGTGGTTCAACCAAAAAATTTATTTATTGCAAAGGGGTACCCCTTTCCTAAAATATTGATGACAAATGTTTTTCTTAAATGCTTGCGATTTGAGATTTTTCGGAAGCTTCTTCGCATTTGAAACTCATTTCAATACTTGCTTATTAGAAATGAACGCCTTTTGGGCAAAATTGGGTAAAATTGTGTTTCAACCAAAAAATTGATTTATTGCAAAGGGGTACCCCTTTCCTAAAATATTGATGAAATTTTTTTTTTTCTTAAATGCTTGCGATTTGAGATTTTTCGGAAGCTTCTTCGCATTTGAAACTCATTTCAATACTTGCTTATTAGAAATGAACGCCTTTTGGCAAAGTCGGGTAAAATTGTGTTTCAACCAAAAAATTTATTTATTGCAAAGGGGTACCCCTTTCCTAAAATATTGATGAAATTTTTTTTTTTCTTAAATGCTTGCGATTTGAGATTTTTCGGAAGCTTCTTCGCATTTGAATCTCATTTCAATACTTGCTTATTAGAAATAAACGCCTTTTGGGCAAAGTCGGGTAAAATTGTGTTTCAACCAAAAAATTTATTTATTGCAAAGGGGTGCCCCTTTCCTAATATATTAATGCAATTTTTTTTTTCTTAAATGCTTGCGATTTGAGATTTTTCGGAAGTTTCTTCGCATTTGAATCTCATTTCAATACTTGCTTATAAGAAATGAAGGCCTTTTGGGCAAAGTCGGGTAAAATTGTGGTTCAACCAAAAAATGTATTTATTGCAAAGGGGTGTACCCCTTTCCTAGAAATTGATGAAAAATTTTTTTTTCTTAAATGCTTGCGATTTGAGATTTTTCGGAAGCTTCTTCGCATTTGAATCTCATTTCAATACTTGCTTATTAGAAATGAACGTCTTTTGGGCAAAATTGGGTAAAATTGTGGTTCAACCAAAAAATGTATTTATTGCAAAGGGGTGTACCCCTTTCCTAGAAATTGATGAAAAATTTTTTTTTCTTAAATGCTTGCGATTTGAGATTTTTCGGAAGCTTCTTCGCATTTGAATCTCATTTCAATACTTGCTTATTAGAAATGAACGTCTTTTGGGCAAAATTGGGTAAAATTGTGTTTCAACCAAAAAATTTATTTATTGCAAAGGGGTGCCCCTTTCCTAATATATTAATGCAATTTTTTTTTTCTTAAATGCTTGCGATTTGAGATTTTTCGGAAGCTTCTTCGCATTTGAATCTCATTTCAATACTTGCTTATTAGAAATGAACGCCTTTTGGGCAAAGTCGGGTAAAATTGTGTTTCAACCAAAAAATCAATTTATTGCAAATGGGTACCCCTTTCCTAAAATATTGATGAAAAATGTTTTTTTCTTAAATGCTTGCGATTTGAGATTTTTCGGAAGCTTCTTCGCATTTGAAATTCATTTTAATACATGCTTATTAGAAATTAACGCCTTTTGGGCAAAATTGAGTAAAATTGTGTTTCAACCAAAAAATTTATTTATTGCAAAGGAGTACCCCTTTCCTAATATATTGATGAAATTTTTTTTTTCTTAAATGCTTGCGATTTGAGATTTTTCGGAAGCTTCTTCGCATTTGAATCTCCTTTCAATACTTGCTTATTAGAAATGAACGCCTTTTGGGCAAAATTAGGTAAAATTGTGTTTCAACCAAAAAATTTATTTATTGCAAAGGGGTACCCCTTTCCTCAAATATTGATGAACAATTTTTTCTTAAATGCTAGCGATTTGAGATTTTTCGGAAGCTTCTTCGCATTTTAATCTCATTTCAATACTTGCTTATTAGAAATGAACGCCTTTTGGGCAAAATTTGGTAAAACTGTGTTTCAACCAAAAAATTTATGTATTGCAAAGGGGTACCCCTTTCCTAAAATATTGATAAAATTTTTTTTTTCTTAAATGCTTGCGATTCGAGATTTTTCGGAAGCTTCTCCGCATTTGTATCTCCTTTCAATACTTGCTTATTAGAAATGAACGCCTTTTGGCAAAGTCGGGTAAAATTGTGTTTCAACCAAAAAATTTATTTATTGCAAAGGGGTACCCCTTTCCTAAAATATTGATGAAATTTTTTTTTTTCTTAAATGCTTGCGATTTGAGATTTTTCGGAAGCTTCTTCGCATTTGAATCTCATTTCAATACTTGCTTATTAGAAATAAACGCCTTTTGGGCAAAGTCGGGTAAAATTGTGTTTCAACCAAAAAATTTATTTATTGCAAAGGGGTGCCCCTTTCCTAATATATTAATGCAATTTTTTTTTTCTTAAATGCTTGCGATTTGAGATTTTTCGGAAGTTTCTTCGCATTTGAATCTCATTTCAATACTTGCTTATAAGAAATGAACGCCTTTTGGGCAAAGTCGGGTAAAATTGTGGTTCAACCAAAAAATGTATTTATTGCAAAGGGGTGTACCCCTTTCCTAGAAATTGATGAAAAATTTTTTTTTCTTAAATGCTTGCGATTTGAGATTTTTCGGAAGCTTCTTCGCATTTGAATCTCATTTCAATACTTGCTTATTAGAAATGAACGTCTTTTGGGCAAAATTGGGTAAAATTGTGGTTCAACCAAAAAATGTATTTATTGCAAAGGGGTGTACCCCTTTCCTAGAAATTGATGAAAAATTTTTTTTTTCTTAAATGCTTGCGATTTGAGATTTTTCGGAAGCTTCTTCGCATTTGAATCTCATTTCAATACTTGCTTATTAGAAATGAACGTCTTTTGGGCAAAATTGGGTAAAATTGTGTTTCAACCAAAAAATTTATTTATTGCAAAGGGGTGCCCCTTTCCTAATATATTAATGCAATTTTTTTTTTAAATGCTTGCGATTTGAGATTTTTCGGAAGCTTCTTCGCATTTGAATCTCATTTCAATACTTGCTTATTAGAAATGAACGCCTTTTGGGCAAAATTGGGTAAAATTGTGTTTCAACCAAAAAATTGATTTTTAGCAAAGGGGTAAGCCTTTCCTAAAAAATTGGCAAAATAATTTTTTTTCTTAAATGCATGCGATTTGAGATTTTTCGGAAGCTTCTTCGCATTTGAAACTCCTTTCAATACTCAGTTATTAGAAATAAACGCCTTTTGGGCAAAATTGGGTAAAATTGTGTTTCAACCAAAAAATTTATTTTTAGCAAAGGGGTAAGCCTTTCCTAAAAAATTGGCAAAATAATTTTTTTTCTTAAATGCATGCGATTTGAGATTTTTAGGAAGCTTCTCCGCATTTGAATCTCATTTCAATACTTGCTTATTAGAAATAAACGCCTTTTGGGCAAAGTCGGGTAAAATTGTGTTTCAACCAAAAAATTCATTTTTTGCAAAGGCGTACCCCTTTCCTCAAATATTGATGAAACATTTTTTTTTTCTTAAATGCTTGCGATTTGAGATTTTTCGGAAGCTTCTTCGCATTTAAATCTCCTTTCAATACTTGCTTATTAGAAATAAACGCCTTTTGGGCAAAATTGGGTAAAACTGTGTTTCAACCAAAAAATCAATTTATTGCAAATGGGTACCCCTTTCCTAAAATATTGATGAAAAATGTTTTTTTCTTAAATGCTTGCGATTTGAGATTTTTCGGAAGCTTCTTCGCATTTGAAATTCATTTTAATACATGCTTATTAGAAATTAACGCCTTTTGGGCAAAATTGAGTAAAATTGTGTTTCAACCAAAAAATTTATTTATTGCAAAGGAGTACCCCTTTCCTAATATATTGATGAAATTTTTTTTTCTTAAATGCTTGCGATTTGAGATTTTTCGGAAGCTTCTTCGCATTTGAATCTCCTTTCAATACTTGCTTATTAGAAATGAACGCCTTTTGGGCAAAATTAGGTAAAATTGTGTTTCAACCAAAAAATTTATTTATTGCAAAGGGGTACCCCTTTCCTAAAATATTGATGACAAATGTTTTTCTTAAATGCTTGCGATTTGAGATTTTTCGGAAGCTTCTTCGCATTTGAAACTCATTTCAATACTTGCTTATTAGAAATGAACGCCTTTTGGGCAAAATTGGGTAAAATTGTGTTTCAACCAAAAAATTGATTTTTAGCAAAGGAGTACCCCTTTCCTAATATATTGATGAAATTTTTTTTTTCTTAAATGCTTGCGATTTGAGATTTTTCGGAAGCTTCTTCGCATTTGAATCTCCTTTCAATACTTGCTTATTAGAAATGAACGCCTTTTGGGCAAAATTAGGTAAAATTGTGTTTCAACCAAAAAATTTATTTATTGCAAAGGGGTACCCCTTTCCTAAAATATTGATGACAAATGTTTTTCTTAAATGCTTGCGATTTGAGATTTTTAGGAAGCTTCTTCGCATTTGAAACTCCTTTCAATACTCAGTTATTAGAAATAAACGCCTTTTGGGCAAAATTGGGTATAATTGTGTTTCAACCAAAAAATTGATTTTTAGCAAAGGGGTAAGCCTTTCCTAAAAAATTGGCAAATAATTTTTTTTCTTAAATGCATGCAATTTGAGAATTTTCGGAAGCTTCTTCGCATTTGAAACTCCTTTCAATACTCAGTTATTAGAAATAAACGCCTTTTGGGCAAAATTGGGTAAAATTGTGTTTCAACCAAAAAATTGATTTTTAGCAAAGGGGTAAGCCTTTCCTAAAAAATTGGCAAAATAATTTTTTTTCTTAAATGCATGCGATTTGAGATTTTTCGGAAGCTTCTTCGCATTTGAAACTCCTTTCAATACTCAGTTATTAGAAATAAACGCCTTTTGGGCAAAATTGGGTAAAATTGTGTTTCAACCAAAAAATTTATTTTTAGCAAAGGGGTAAGCCTTTCCTAAAAAATTGGCAAAATAATTTTTTTTCTTAAATGCATGCGATTTGTGATTTTTCGGAAAATTCTTCGCATTTGAAACTCCTTTCAATACTCAGTTATTAGAAATAAACGCCTTTTGGGCAAAATTGGGTAAAATTGTGTTTCAACCAAAAAATTGATTTTTAGCAAAGGGGTAAGCCTTTCCTAAAAAATTGGCAAAATAATTTTTTTTCTTAAATGCATGCGATTTGAGATTTTTAGGAAGCTTCTTCGCATTTGAAACTCCTTTCAATACTCAGTTATTAGAAATAAACGCCTTTTGGGCAAAATTGGGTATAATTGTGTTTCAACCAAAAAATTGATTTTTAGCAAAGGGGTAAGCCTTTCCTAAAAAATTGGCAAATAATTTTTTTTCTTAAATGCATGCAATTTGAGAATTTTCGGAAGCTTCTTCGCATTTGAAACTCCTTTCAATACTCAGTTATTAGAAATAAACGCCTTTTGGGCAAAATTGGGTAAAATTGTGTTTCAACCAAAAAATTGATTTTTAGCAAAGGGGTAAGCCTTTCCTAAAAAATTGGCAAAATAATTTTTTTTCTTAAATGCATGCGATTTGAGATTTTTCGGAAGCTTCTTCGCATTTGAAACTCCTTTCAATACTCAGTTATTAGAAATAAACGCCTTTTGGGCAAAATTGGGTAAAATTGTGTTTCAACCAAAAAATTTATTTTTAGCAAAGGGGTAAGCCTTTCCTAAAAAATTGGCAAAATAATTTTTTTTCTTAAATGCATGCGATTTGAGATTTTTCGGAAAATTCTTCGCATTTGAAACTCCTTTCAATACTCAGTTATTAGAAATAAACGCCTTTTGGGCAAAATTGGGTAAAATTGTGTTTCAACCAAAAAATTGATTTTTAGCAAAGGGGTAAGCCTTTCCTAAAAAATTGGCAAAATAATTTTTTTTCTTAAATGCATGCGATTTGAGATTTTTAGGAAGCTTCTCCGCATTTGAATCTCATTTCAATACTTGCTTATTAGAAATAAACGCCTTTTGGGCAAAGTCGGGTAAAATTGTGTTTCAACCAAAAAATTCATTTTTTGCAAAGGCGTACCCCTTTCCTCATATATTGATGAAACATTTTTTTTTCTTAAATGCTTGCGATTTGAGATTTTTCGGAAGCTTCTTCGCATTTGACATTCATTTTAATACATGCTTATTAGAAATTAACGCCTTTTGGGCAAAATTGAGTAAAATTGTGTTTCAACCAAAAAATTTATTTATTGCAAAGGGGTACCCCTTTCCTTAAATATTGATGAAACATTTTTTTTTCTTAAATGCTTGCGATTCGAGATTTTTCGGAAGCTTCTCCGCATTTGAATCTCATTTCAATACTTGCTTATTAGAAATAAACGCCTTTTGGGCAAAGTCGGGTAAAATTGTGTTTCAACCAAAAAATTCATTTTTTGCAAAGGCGTACCCCTTTCCTCAAATATTGATGAAACATTTTTTTTTCTTAAATGCTTGCGATTTGAGATTTTTCGGAAGCTTCTTCGCATTTGAATCTCCTTTCAATACTTGCTTATTAGAAATGAACGCCTTTTGGGCAAAATTGGGTAAAATTGTGTTTCAACCAAAAAATTTATGTATTGCAAAGGGGTACCCCTTTCCAAAAATATTGATAACAAATTTTTTTTCTTAAATGCTTGCGATTTGAGATTCTTCGGAAGCTTCTTCGCATTTGAATCTCATTTCAATACTTGCTTATTAGAAATGAACGTCTTTTGGGCAAAATTGGGTAAAATTGTGTTTCAACCAAAAAATTTATTTATTGCAAAGGGGTACCCCTTTTCTAAAATATTGATGAACAATTTTTTTTCTTAAATGCTTGCGATTTGAGATTTTTCGGAAGCTTCTTCGCATTTGAAACTCATTTCAATACTTGCTTATTAGAAATGAACCCATTTTGGGCAAAGTCGGGCAAAATTGTGTTTCAACCAAAAAATTTATTTATTGCAAAGGCGTACCCCTTTCCTAAAATATTGATAACAAATTTTTTTCTTAAATGCTTGCGATTTGAGATTTTTCGGAAGTTTCTTCGCATTTAAATCTCCTTTCAATACTTGCTTATTAGAAATAAACGCCTTTTGGGCAAAATTGGGTAAAACTGTGTTTCAACCAAAAAATCAATTTATTGCAAATGGGTACCCCTTTCCTAAAATATTGATGAAAAATGTTTTTTTCTTAAATGCTTGCGATTTGAGATTTTTCGGAAGCTTCTTCGCATTTGAAATTCATTTTAATACATGCTTATTAGAAATTAACGCCTTTTGGGCAAAATTGAGTAAAATTGTGTTTCAACCAAAAAATTTATTTATTGCAAAGGAGTACCCCTTTCCTAATATATTGATGAAATTTTTTTTTTCTTAAATGCTTGCGATTTGAGATTTTTCGGAAGCTTCTTCGCATTTGAATCTCCTTTCAATACTTGCTTATTAGAAATGAACGCCTTTTGGGCAAAATTAGGTAAAATTGTGTTTCAACCAAAAAATTTATTTATTGCAAAGGGGTACCCCTTTCCTCAAATATTGATGAACAATTTTTTCTTAAATGCTTGCGATTTGAGATTTTTCGGAAGCTTCTTCGCATTTTAATCTCATTTCAATACTTGCTTATTAGAAATAAACGCCTTTTGGGCAAAGTCGGGTAAAATTGTGTTTCAACCAAAAAATTCATTTTTTGCAAAGGCGTACCCTTTCCTAAAATATTGATGAACAATTTTTTTTCTTAAATGCTTGCGATTTAAGATTCTTCGGAAGCTTCTTCGCATTTGAATCTCATTTCAATACTTGCTTATTAGAAATGAATGCCTTTTGGGCAAAATTGGGTAAAACTGTGTTTCAACCAAAAAATTTATTTATTGCAAAGGGGTACCCCTTTCCTCAAATATTGATGAAACATTTTTTTTTCTTAAATGCTTGCGATTCGAGATTTTTCGGAATCTTCTCCGCATTTGAATCTCATTTCAATACTTGCTTATTAGAAATAAACGCCTTTTGGGCAAAGTCGGGTAAAATTGTGTTTCAACCAAAAAATTCATTTTTTGCAAAGGCGTACCCTTTCCTAAAATATTGATGAACAATTTTTTTTTCTTAAATGCTTGCGATTTGAGATTTTTCAGAAGCTTCTTCGCATTTGAATCTCCTTTCAATACTTGCTTATTAGAAATGAATGCCTTTTGGGCAAAATTGGGTAAAACTGTGTTTCAACCAAAAAATTTATTTATTGCAAAGGGGTACCCCTTTCCTCAAATATTGATGAAACATTTTTTTTTCTTAAATGCTTGCGATTCGAGATTTTTCGGAATCTTCTCCGCATTTGAATCTCATTTCAATACTTGCTTATTAGAAATAAACGCCTTTTGGGCAAAGTCGGGTAAAATTGTGTTTCAACCAAAAAATTCATTTTTTGCAAAGGCGTACCCTTTCCTAAAATATTGATGAACAATTTTTTTTCTTAAATGCTTGCGATTTAAGATTCTTCGGAAGCTTCTTCGCATTTGAATCTCATTTCAATACTTGCTTATTAGAAATGAACGCCTTTTGGCAAAGTCGGGTAAAATTGTGTTTCAACCAAAAAATTTATTTATTGCAAAGGGGTACCCCTTTCCTAAAATATTGATGAAATTTTTTTTTTTCTTAAATGCTTGCGATTTGAGATTTTTCGGAAGCTTCTTCGCATTTGAATCTCATTTCAATACTTGCTTATTAGAAATAAACGCCTTTTGGGCAAAGTCGGGTAAAATTGTGTTTCAACCAAAAAATTTATTTATTGCAAAGGGGTGCCCCTTTCCTAATATATTAATGCAATTTTTTTTTTCTTAAATGCTTGCGATTTGAGATTTTTCGGAAGTTTCTTCGCATTTGAATCTCATTTCAATACTTGCTTATAAGAAATGAACGCCTTTTGGGCAAAGTCGGGTAAAATTGTGGTTCAACCAAAAAATGTATTTATTGCAAAGGGGTGTACCCCTTTCCTAGAAGTTGATGAAAAATTTTTTTTTCTTAAATGCTTGCGATTTGAGATTTTTCGGAAGCTTCTTCGCATTTGAATCTCATTTCAATACTTGCTTATTAGAAATGAACGTCTTTTGGGCAAAATTGGGTAAAATTGTGGTTCAACCAAAAAATGTATTTATTGCAAAGGGGTGTACCCCTTTCCTAGAAATTGATGAAAAATTTTTTTTTTCTTAAATGCTTGCAATTTGAGATTTTTCGGAAGCTTCTTCGCATTTGAATCTCATTTCAATACTTGCTTATTAGAAATGAACGTCTTTTGGGCAAAATTGGGTAAAATTGTGTTTCAACCAAAAAATTTATTTATTGCAAAGGGGTGCCCCTTTCCTAATATATTAATGCAATTTTTTTTTCTTAAATGCTTGCGATTTGAGATTTTTCGGAAGCTTCTTCGCATTTGAATCTCATTTCAATACTTGCTTATTAGAAATGAACGCCTTTTGGGCAAAGTCGGGTAAAATTGTGTTTCAACCAAAAAATCAATTTATTGCAAATGGGTACCCCTTTCCTAAAATATTGATGAAAAATGTTTTTTTCTTAAATGCTTGCGATTTGAGATTTTTCGGAAGCTTCTTCGCATTTGAAATTCATTTTAATACATGCTTATTAGAAATTAACGCCTTTTGGGCAAAATTGAGTAAAATTGTGTTTCAACCAAAAAATTTATTTATTGCAAAGGAGCACCCCTTCCCTAATATATTGATGAAATTTTTTTTTTCTTAAATGCTTGCGATTTGAGATTTTTCGGAAGCTTCTTCGCATTTGAATCTCCTTTCAATACTTGCTTATTAGAAATGAACGCCTTTTGGGCAAAATTAGGTAAAATTGTGTTTCAACCAAAAAATTTATTTATTGCAAAGGGGTACCCCTTTCCTCAAATATTGATGAACAATTTTTTCTTAAATGCTTGCGATTTGAGATTTTTCGGAAGCTTCTTCGCATTTTAATCTCATTTCAATACTTGCTTATTAGAAATGAACGCCTTTTGGGCAAAATTTGGTAAAACTGTGTTTCAACCAAAAAATTTATGTATTGCAAAGGGGTACCCCTTTCCTAAAATATTGATAAAAAATTTTTTTTCTTAAATGCTTGCGATTCGAGATTTTTCGGAAGCTTCTCCGCATTTGTATCTCCTTTCAATACTTGCTTATTAGAAATAAACGCCTTTTGAGCAAAGTCTGGTAAAATTGTGTTTCAACCAAAAAATTTATGTATTGCAAAGGGGTACCCCTTTCCTAAAATATTGATGAAAAATTTTTTTTTTCTTAAATGCTTGCGATTTGAGATTTTTCGGAAGCTTCTTGGCATTTGAATCTCATTTCAATACTTGCTTATTAGAAATAAACGCCTTTTGAGCAAAGTCTGGTAAAATTGTGTTTCAACCAAAAAATTTATGTATTGCAAAGGGGTACCCCTTTCCTAAAATATTGATGAAACATTTTTTTTCTTAAATGCCTGCGATTTGAGATTTTTCGGAAGCTTCTTCGCATTTGAAACTCATTTCAATACTTGCTTATTAGAAATGAACGCCTTTTGGGCAAAATTGGGTAAAATTGTGTTTCAACCAAAAAATTTATCTTAAATGCTTGCTTGGTACCCTTTCCTAAAATATTGATGAACAATTTTTTTTTCTTAAATGCTTGCGATTTGAGATTTTTCGGAAGCTTCTTCGCATTTGAATCTCATTTCAATACTTGCTTATTAGAAATGAACGCCTTTTGGGCAAAATTGGGTAAAATTGTGTTTCAACTAAAAAATTTATGTATTGCAAAGGGGTACCCCTTTCCTAAAATATTGATAACAAATTTTTTTTCTTAAATGCTTGCGATTTGAGATTCTTCGGAAGCTTCTTCGCATTTGAATCTCATTTCAATACTTGCTTATTAGAAATGAACGTCTTTTGGGCAAAATTGGGTAAAATTGTGTTTCAACCAAAAAATTTATTTATTGCAAAGGGGTACCCCTTTTCTAAAATATTGATGAACAATTTTTTTTCTTAAATGCTTGCGATTTGAGATTTTTCGGAAGCTTCTTCGCATTTGAAACTCATTTCAATACTTGCTTATTAGAAATGAACCCATTTTGGGCAAAGTCGGGCAAAATTGTGTTTCAACCAAAAAATTTATTTATTGCAAATGGGTACCCCTTTCCTAAAATATTGATGAAAAATGTTTTTTTCTTAAATGCTTGCGATTTGAGATTTTTCGGAAGCTTCTTCGCATTTGAAATTCATTTTAATACATGCTTATTAGAAATTAACGCCTTTTGGGCAAAATTGAGTAAAATTGTGTTTCAACCAAAAAATTTATTTATTGCAAAGGAGTACCCCTTTCCTAATATATTGATGAAATTTTTTTTTTCTTAAATGCTTGCGATTTGAGATTTTTCGGAAGCTTCTTCGCATTTGAATCTCCTTTCAATACTTGCTTATTAGAAATGAACGCCTTTTGGGCAAAATTAGGTAAAATTGTGTTTCAACCAAAAAATTTATTTATTGCAAAGGGGTACCCCTTTCCTCAAATATTGATGAACAATTTTTTCTTAAATGCTTGCGATTTGAGATTTTTCGGAAGCTTCTTCGCATTTTAATCTCATTTCAATACTTGCTTATTAGAAATGAACGCCTTTTGGGCAAAATTTGGTAAAACTGTGTTTCAACCAAAAAATTTATGTATTGCAAAGGGGTACCCCTTTCCTAAAATATTGATAAAAAATTTTTTTTCTTAAATGCTTGCGATTCGAGATTTTTCGGAAGCTTCTCCGCATTTGTATCTCCTTTCAATACTTGCTTATTAGAAATAAACGCCTTTTGAGCAAAGTCTGGTAAAATTGTGTTTCAACCAAAAAATTTATGTATTGCAAAGGGGTACCCCTTTCCTAAAATATTGATGAAACATTTTTTTTCTTAAATGCCTGCGATTTGAGATTTTTCGGAAGCTTCTTCGCATTTGAAACTCATTTCAATACTTGCTTATTAGAAATGAACGCCTTTTGGGCAAAATTGGGTAAAATTGTGTTTCAACCAAAAAATTTATCTTAAATGCTTGCTTGGTACCCTTTCCTAAAATATTGATGAACAATTTTTTTTTCTTAAATGCTTGCGATTTTAGGAAAAATATTTGCAAAAAAATTAATTTTTTGTTTGAAACACAATTTTACCCAATTTTGCCCAAAAGGCGTTTATTTCTAATAAGCAAGTATTGAAATGAGTTTCAAATGCGAAGAAGCTTCCGAAAAATCTCAAATCGCAAGCATTTAAGAAAAAAACATTTTCATCAATATTTTAGGAAAGGGGTACCCCTTTGCAATAAATAAATTTGTTGGTTGAAACACAATTTTACCCAATTTTGCCCAAAAGGCGTTTATTTCTAATAAGCAAGTATTGAAAGGAGATTCAAATGCGAAGAAGCTTCCGAAAAATCTCAAATCGCAAGCATTTAAGAAAAAAAAATTTTCATAAATATTTTAGCAAAGGGGTGCCCCTTTGCTATAAATAAATTTTTTGGTTGAAACACAATTTTACCCAACTTTGCCCAAAAGACGTTCATTTCTAATAAGCAAGTATTGAAATGAGATTCAAATGCGAAAAAGCTTCCGAGAAATCTCAAATCGCAAGCATTTAAGAAAAAAAAATTTTTCATCAATATTTTAGGAAAGGGTACCAAGCAAGCATTTAAGATACATTTTTTGGTTGAAACACAATTTTACCCAATTTTGCCCAAAAGGCATTCATTTCTAATAAGCATATATTGAAAGGAGATTCAAATGCTTCCGAAAAATCTCAAATCGAAAGCATTTAAGAAAAAAAATTTCATTAATATATTAGGAAAGGGTAACCCTTTGCAAGAAATAAATTTTTTGGCTGAACCACAATTTTACCCGACATTGCCCAAAAGGCGTTCATTTCTAATAAGCAAGTACTGAAATGAGTTTCAAATGCGAAGAAGCTTCCGAAAAATCCCAAATCGCAAGCATTTAAAAAAAAAATTTGTCATCAATATTTTAGGAAAGGGTACGCCTATGCAAAAAATTAATTTTTTGGTTGAAACACAATTTTACCCAATTTTGCCCAAAAGGCGTTCATTTCTAATAAGCAAGTATTGAAATGAGATTCAAATGCGAAGAAGCTTCCGAAAAATCTCAAATCGCAACCATTTAAGTAAAAAAATATGTTCCATCAATATTTTAGGAAAGGGGTACCCCTTTGCAATAAATAAATTTGTTGGTTGAAACACAATTTTACCCGACATTGCCCAAAAGGCGTTTATTTCTAATAAGCATGTATTGAAAGGAGATTCAAATGCGAAGAAGCTTCCGAAAAATCTCAAATCGCATGCATTTAAGAAAAAAAAATTGTTCATCAATATTTTAGGAAAGGGGTACCCCTTTGCAATAAATAAATTTTTTGGTTGAAACACAATTTTACCCAATTTTGTCCAAAAGGCGTTTATTTGTAATAAGCAAGTATTGATTGAGTTTCAAATGCGAAGAAACTTCCGAAAAATCTCAAATCGAAAGCATTTAAGAAAAAAACATTTTTCATCAATATTTTAGGAAAGGGGTACCCCTTTGCAATAAATAAATTTGTTGGTTGAAACACAATTTTACCCGACTTTGCCCAAAAGGCGTTTATTTCTAATAAGCAAGTATTGAAAGGAGATTCAAATGCGAAGAAGCTTCCGAAAAATCTCAAACCGCAAGCATTTAAGAAAAAAAAAATTTCATCAATATATTAGGAAAGGGTAACCCTTTGCAAGAAATAAATTTTTTGGCTGAACCACAATTTTACCCGACATTGCCCAAAAGGCGTTCATTTCTAATAAGCAAGTACTGAAATGAGTTTCAAATGCGAAGAAGCTTTCGAAAAATCTCAAATCGCAAGCATTTAAGAAAAAAAAAAATTTCATCAATATATTAGGAAAGGGGTACTCCTTTGCAATAAATAAATTTTTTGGTTGAAACACAATTTTACCCGACTTTGCCCAAAAGGCGTTCATTTCTAATAAGCAAGTACTGAAATGAGTTTCAAATGCGAAGAAGCTTCCGAAAAATCTCAAATCGCAAGCATTTATGAAAAAAAAAATTGTTCATCAATATTTTAGGAAAGGGGTACCCCTTTACAATAAATATATTTTTTGGTTGAAACACAATTTTACCTGACTTTGCCCAAAAGGCGTTCATTTCTAATAAGCAAGTATTGAAAGGAGATTCAAATGCGAAAAAGCTTCCGAGAAATCTCAAATCGCAAGCATTTAAGAAAAAAAAATTTTTCATCAATATTTTAGGAAAGGGTACCAAGCAAGCATTTAAGATAAATTTTTTGGTTGAAACACAATTTTACCCGACTTTTCCCAAAAGGCGTTCATTTCTAATAAGCAAGTATTGAAATGAGTTTCAAATGCGAAGAAGCTTTCGAAAAATCTCAAATCGCAAGCATTTAAGAAAAAAAAAATTTCATCAATATTTTAGGAAAGGGGTACTCCTTTGCAATAAATAAATTTTTTGGTTGAAACACAATTTTACCCGACTTTGCCCAAAAGGCGTTCATTTCTAATAAGCAAGTACTGAAATGAGTTTCAAATGCGAAGAAGCTTTCGAAAAATCTCAAATCGCAAGCATTTAAGAAAAAATATGTTTCATCAATATTTTAGGAAAGGGGTACCCCTTTGCAATACATAAATTTTTTGGTTGAAACACAATTTTACCCGACTTTGCCCAAAAGGCGTTTATTTCTAATAAGCATATATTGAAAGGAGATTCAAATGCGAAGAAGCTTCCGAAAAATCTCAAATCGCAAGCATTTAAGAAAAAAAAAATTTTCATCAATATTTTAGGAAAGGGGTATCCCTTTGCAATAAATAAATTTTTTGGTTGAAACACAATTTTGCCCGAATTTGCCCAAAAGGCGTTCATTTCTAATAAGCAAGTATTGAAATGAGTTTCAAATGCGAAGAAGCTTCCGAAAAATCTCAAATCGCAAGCATTTAAGAAAAAAAAATTTTCATTAATATTTTAGGAAAGGGGTACCCCTTTGCAATACATAAATTTTTTGGTTGAAACACAATTTTACCCGACTTTGCCCAAAAGGCGTTTATTTCTAATAAGCAAGTATTGAAATGAGTTTCAAATGCGAAGAAGCTTCCGAAAAATCTCAAATCGCAAGCATTTAAGAAAAAAAAATTTTTCATCAATATTTAAGGAAGGGGTACCCCTTTGCAATAAATAAATTTTTTGGTTGAAACACAATTTTACCCAATTTTGCCCAAAAGGCATTCATTTCTAATAAGCATATATTGAAAGGAGATTCAAATGCTAAGAAGCTTCCGAAAAATCTCAAATCGAAAGCATTTAAGAAAAAAAATTTCATTAATATATTAGGAAAGGGTAACCCTTTGCAAGAAATAAATTTTTTGGCTGAACCACAATTTTACCCGACATTGCCCAAAAGGCGTTCATTTCTAATAAGCAAGTACTGAAATGAGTTTCAAATGCGAAGAAGCTTCCGAAAAATCCCAAATCGCAAGCATTTAAAAAAAAATTTGTCATCAATATTTTAGGAAAGGGTACGCCTATGCAAAAAATTAATTTTTTGGTTGAAACACAATTTTACCCAATTTTGCCCAAAAGGCGTTCATTTCTAATAAGCAAGTATTGAAATGAGATTCAAATGCGAAGAAGCTTCCGAAAAATCTCAAATCGCAACCATTTAAGTAAAAAAATATGTTCCATCAATATTTTAGGAAAGGGGTACCCCTTTGCAATAAATAAATTTGTTGGTTCAAACACAATTTTACCCGACATTGCCCAAAAGGCGTTTATTTCTAATAAGCAAGTATTGAAAGGAGATTCAAATGCGAAGAAGCTTCCGAAAAATCTCAAATCGCATGCATTTAAGAAAAAAAATTTTTTATCAAAATTTTAGGAAAGGGGTACCCCTTTGCAATACATAAATTTGTTGGTTGAAACACAATTTTACCCGACATTGCCCAAAAGGCGTTCATTTCTAAGAAGCAAGTACTGAAAGTACATTCAAATGCGAAGAAGCTTCCGAAAAATCGCAAGCATTTAAGAAAAAAAATTTGTCGTCAATATTTTAGGAAAGGGGTACCCCTTTGCAATACATAAATATTTTGGTTGAAACACAATTTTACCCGACTTTGCCCAAAAGGCGTTCATTTCTAATAAGCAAGTATTGAAAGGAGATTCAAATGCGAAGAAGCTTCCGAAAAATCTCAAATCGCAAGCATTTAAGAAAAAAAATTGTTCATCAATATTTTAGGAAAGGGGCACCCCTTTGCAATAAATAAATTTTTTGGTTGAAACACAGTTTTACCCAATTTTGCCCAAAAGGCGTTTATTTCTAATAAGCAAGTATTGAAATGAGATTCAAATGTGAAGAAGATTCCGAAAAATCTCAAATCGCAAGCATTTAAGAAAAAATATGTTTCATCAATATTTTAGGAAAGGGGTACCCCTTTGCAATACATAAATTTTTTGGTTGAAACACAATTTTACCCGACTTTGCCCAAAAGGCGTTCATTTCTAATAAGCAAGTATTAAAAGGAGATTCAACTGCTAAGAAGCTTCCGAAAAATCGCAAGCATTTAAGAAAAAAAATTTGTCGTCAATATTTTAGGAAAGGGGTACCCCTTTGCAATACATAAATATTTTGGTTAAAACACAATTTTACCCGACTTTGCCCAAAAGGCGTTCATTTCTAATAAGCAAGTATTGAAAGGAGATTCAAATGCGAAGAAGCTTCCGAAAAATCTCAAATCGCAAGCATTTAAGAAAAAAAATTGTTCATCAATATTTTAGGAAAGGGGCACCCCTTTGCAATAAATAAATTTTTTGGTTGAAACACAATTTTACCCGACTTTGCCCAAAAGGCGTTTATTTCTAATAAGCAAGTATTGAAATGAGTTTCAAATGCGAAGAAGCTTCCGAAAAATCTCAAATCGCAAGCATTTAAGAAAAAAAATTGTTCATCAATATTTTAGGAAAGGGGTACCCCTTTGCAATACATAAATTTGTTGGTTGAAACACAATTTTACCCAATTTTGCCCAAAAGGCGTTTATTTCTAATAAGCATATATTGAAAGGAGATTCAAATGCTAAGAAGCTTCCGAAAAATCTCAAATCGGAAGCATTTAAGAAAAAAAATTGTTCATCAATATTTTAGGAAAGGGGTACCCCTTTGCAATAAATAAATTTTTTGGTTGAAACACAATTTTACCTAATTTTGCCCAAAAGGCGTTTATTTCTAATAAGCAAGTATTGAAAGGAGATTCAAATGCGAAGAAGCATCCGAAAAATCTCAAATCGCAAGCATTTAAGAAAAAAAAATTTTTCATCAATATTTTAGGAAAGGGTACCAAGCAAGCATTTAAGATAAATTTTTTGGTTGAAACACAATTTTACCCAATTTTGGGTACCCCTTTGCAATAAATAAATTTTTTGGTTGAAACACAATTTTACCCAATTTTGCCCAAAAGGTGTTCATTTCTAATAAGCAAGTATTGAAATGAGATTCAAATGCGAAGAAGCTTCCGAAAAATCTCAAATCGCAAGCATTTAAGAAAAAAAAATTTTTCATCAATATTTTAGGAAAGGGGTACCCCTTTGCAATACATAAATTTGTTGGTTGAAACACAATTTTACCCAATTTTGCCCAAAAGGCGTTTATTTCTAATAAGCATATATTGAAAGGAGATTCAAATGCTAAGAAGCTTCCGAAAAATCTCAAATCGGAAGCATTTAAGAAAAAAAATTGTTCATCAATATTTTAGGAAAGGGGTACCCCTTTGCAATAAATAAATTTTTTGGTTGAAACACAATTTTACCCGACTTTGCCCAAAAGGCGTTTATTTCTAATAAGCAAGTATTGAAATGAGTTTCAAATGCTAAGAAGCTTCCGAAAAATCTCAAATCGCAAGCATTTAAGAAAAAAAATTTGTTATCAATATTTTAGGAAAGGGGTACCCCTTTGCAATACATAAATTTTTTGGTTGAAACACAATTTTACCCAATTTTGCCCAAAAGGCGTTTATTTCTAATAAGCAAGTATTGAAATGAGATTCAAATGTGAAGAAGCTTCCGAAAAATCTCAAATCGCAAGCATTTAAGAAAAAATATGTTTCATCAATATTTTAGGAAAGGGGTACCCCTTTGCAATACATAAATTTTTTGGTTGAAACACAATTTTACCCAATTTTGCCCAAAAGGCGTTTATTTCTAATAAGCAAGTATTGAAATGAGATTCAAATGTGAAGAAGCTTCCGAAAAATCTCAAATCGCAAGCATTTAAGAAAAAATATGTTTCATCAATATTTTAGGAAAGGGGTACCCCTTTGCAATACATAAATTTTTTGGTTGAAACACAATTTTACCCGACTTTGCCCAAAAGGCGTTCATTTCTAATAAGCAAGTATTAAAAGGAGATTCAAATGCTAAGAAGCTTCCGAAAAATCGCAAGCATTTAAGAAAAAAAATTTGTCGTCAATATTTTAGGAAAGGGGTACCCCTTTGCAATACATAAATATTTTGGTTAAAACACAATTTTACCCGACTTTGCCCAAAAGGCGTTCATTTCTAATAAGCAAGTATTGAAAGGAGATTCAAATGCGAAGAAGCTTCCGAAAAATCTCAAATCGCAAGCATTTAAGAAAAAAAATTGTTCATCAATATTTTAGGAAAGGGGCACCCCTTTGCAATAAATAAATTTTTTGGTTGAAACACAATTTTACCCGACTTTGCCCAAAAGGCGTTTATTTCTAATAAGCAAGTATTGAAATGAGTTTCAAATGCGAAGAAGCTTCCGAAAAATCTCAAATCGCAAGCATTTAAGAAAAAAAATTGTTCATCAATATTTTAGGAAAGGGGTACCCCTTTGCAATACATAAATTTGTTGGTTGAAACACAATTTTACCCAATTTCGCCCAAAAGGCGTTTATTTCTAATAAGCATATATTGAAAGGAGATTCAAATGCTAAGAAGCTTCCGAAAAATCTCAAATCGGAAGCATTTAAGAAAAAAAATTGTTCATCAATATTTTAGGAAAGGGGTACCCCTTTGCAATAAATAAATTTTTTGGTTGAAACACAATTTTACCTAATTTTGCCCAAAAGGCGTTTATTTCTAATAAGCAAGTATTGAAAGGAGATTCAAATGCGAAGAAGCGTCCGAAAAATCTCAAATCGCAAGCATTTAAGAAAAAAAAATTTTTCATCAATATTTTAGGAAAGGGTACCAAGCAAGCATTTAAGATAAATTTTTTGGTTGAAACACAATTTTACCCAATTTTGGGTACCCCTTTGCAATAAATAAATTTTTTGGTTGAGACACAATTTTACCCAATTTTGCCCAAAAGGTGTTCATTTCTAATAAGCAAGTATTGAAATGAGATTCAAATGCGAAGAAGCTTCCGAAAAATCTCAAATCGCAAGCATTTAAGAAAAAAAAATTTTTCATCAATATTTTAGGAAAGGGGTACCCCTTTGCAATACATAAATTTGTTGGTTGAAACACAATTTTACCCAATTTTGCCCAAAAGGCGTTTATTTCTAATAAGCATATATTGAAAGGAGATTCAAATGCTAAGAAGCTTCCGAAAAATCTCAAATCGGAAGCATTTAAGAAAAAAAATTGTTCATCAATATTTTAGGAAAGGGGTACCCCTTTGCAATAAATAAATTTTTTGGTTGAAACACAATTTTACCCGACTTTGCCCAAAAGGCGTTTATTTCTAATAAGCAAGTATTGAAATGAGTTTCAAATGCTAAGAAGCTTCCGAAAAATCTCAAATCGCAAGCATTTAAGAAAAAAAATTTGTTATCAATATTTTAGGAAAGGGGTACCCCTTTGCAATACATAAATTTTTTGGTTGAAACACAATTTTACCCAATTTTGCCCAAAAGGCGTTTATTTCTAATAAGCAAGTATTGAAATGAGATTCAAATGTGAAGAAGCTTCCGAAAAATCTCAAATCGCAAGCATTTAAGAAAAAATATGTTTCATCAATATTTTAAGAAAGGGGTACCCCTTTGCAATACATAAATTTTTTGGTTGAAACACAATTTTACCCAATTTTGCCCAAAAGGCATTTATTTCTAATAAGCAAGTATTGAAATGAGATTCAAATGTGAAGAAGCTTCCGAAAAATCTCAAATCGCAAGCATTTAAGAAAAAATATGTTTCATCAATATTTTAGGAAAGGGGTACCCCTTTGCAATACATAAATTTTTTGGTTGAAACACAATTTTACCCGACTTTGCCCAAAAGGCGTTCATTTCTAATAAGCAAGTATTAAAAGGAGATTCAAATGCTAAGAAGCTTCCGAAAAATCGCAAGCATTTAAGAAAAAAAATTTGTCGTCAATATTTTAGGAAAGGGGTACCCCTTTGCAATACATAAATATTTTGGTTAAAACACAATTTTACCCGACTTTGCCCAAAAGGCGTTCATTTCTAATAAGCAAGTATTGAAAGGAGATTCAAATGCGAAGAAGCTTCCGAAAAATCTCAAATCGCAAGCATTTAAGAAAAAAAATGTTTCATCAATATTTTAGGAAAGGGGCACCCCTTTGCAAAAAATTAATTATTTGGTTGAAACACAATTTTACCCAATTTTGCCCAAAAGGCGTTTATTTCTAATAAGCAAGTATTGAAATGAGTTTCAAATGCGAAGAAGCTTCCGAAAAATCTCAAATCGGAAGCATTTAAGAAAAAAAATTGTTCATCAATATTTTAGGAAAGGGGTACCCCTTTGCAATACATAAATTTTTTGGTTAAAACACAATTTTACCCGACTTTGCCCAAAAGGCGTTCATTTCTAATAAGCAAGTATTGAAAGGAGATTCAAATGCGAAGAAGCTTCCGAAAAATCTCAAATCGCAAGCATTTAAGAAAAAAATTTGTTATCAATATTTTAGGAAAGGGTACCAAGCAAGCATTTAAGATAAATTTTTTGGTTGAAACACAATTTTACCCGACTTTTCCCAAAAGGCGTTCATTTCTAATAAGCAAGTATTGAAATGAGATTAAAATGCGAAGAAGCTTCCGAAAAATCTCAAATCGCAAGCATTTAAGAAAAAAAAATTTTTCATTAATATTTTAGGAAAGGGGTACCCCTTTGCAATAAACAAATTTTTTGGTTGAAACACAATTTTACTCAATTTTGCCCAAAAGGCGTTAATTTCTAATAGGCAAGTGTTGAAAGGAGTTTCAAATGCGAAGAAGCTTCCGAAAAATCCCAAATCGCAAGCATTTAAGA
The DNA here is from genome assembly GCA_951800035.1 of Linnaemya tessellans. NCBI lineage: Eukaryota > Metazoa > Arthropoda > Insecta > Diptera > Tachinidae > Linnaemya > Linnaemya tessellans. The sequence goes on along the minus strand of OX637537.1, from coordinate 4,835,121 downwards.
AAAAAATTTGTCATCAATATTTTAGGAAAGGGGTGCCCCTTTGCAATACATAAATTTTTTGGTTGAAACACAATTTTACCCAATTTTGCCCAAAAGGCGTTCATTTCTAATAAGCAAGTATTGAAATGAGTTTCAAATGCGAAGAAGCTTCCGAAAAATCTCAAATCGCAAGCATTTAAGAAAAACATTTGTCATCAATATTTTAGGAAAGGGGTACCCCTTTGCAATACATAAATTTTTTGGTTGAAACACAATTTTACCCAATTTTGCCCAAAAGGCGTTCATTTCTAATAAGCAAATATTGAAATGAGATTCAAATGCGAAGAAGCATCCGAAAAATCTCAAATCGCAAGCATTTAAGAAAAAAAAATTTTTCATCAATATATTAGGAAAGGGTACCCCTTTGCAAAAAATGAATTTTTTGGTTGAAACACAATTTTACCCAATTTTGCCCAAAAGGCGTTCATTTCTAATAAGCAAGTATTGAAATGAGTTTCTAATGCGAAGAAGCTTCCGAAAAATCTCAAATCGCAAGCATTTAAGAAAAAAAATTTCATCAATATTTTAGGAAAGGGGTACCCCTTTGCAATACATAAATTTGTTGGTTGAAACACAATTTTACCCAATTTTGCCCAAAAGGCAAAATTTGAAATGAGTTTCAAATGCGAAGAAGCTTCCGAAAAATCTCAAATCGCAAGCATTTAAGAAAAAAAATTGTTCATCAATATTTTAGGAAAGGGGTACCCCTTTGCAATACATAAATTTGTTGGTTGAAACACAATTTTACCCAATTTTGCCCAAAAGGCGTTTATTTCTAAAAAGCATATATTGAAAGGAGATTCAAATGCTAAGAAGCTTCCGAAAAATCTCAAATCGGAAGCATTTAAGAAAAAAAATTGTTCATCAATATTTTAGGAAAGGGGTACCCCTTTGCAATAAATAAATTTTTTGGTTGAAACACAATTTTACCTAATTTTGCCCAAAAGGCGTTTATTTCTAATAAGCAAGTATTGAAATGAGTTTCAAATGCTAAGAAGCTTCCGAAAAATCTCAAATCGCAAGCATTTAAGAAAAAAAATTTGTTATCAATATTTTAGGAAAGGGGTACCCCTTTGCAATACATAAATTTTTTGGTTGAAACACAATTTTACCCAATTTTGCCCAAAAGGCGTTTATTTCTAATAAGCAAGTATTGAAATGAGATTCAAATGTGAAGAAGCTTCCGAAAAATCTCAAATCGCAAGCATTTAAGAAAAAATATGTTTCATCAATATTTTAGGAAAGGGGTACCCCTTTGCAATACATAAATTTTTTGGTTGAAACACAATTTTACCCGACTTTGCCCAAAAGGCGTTCATTTCTAATAAGCAAGTATTAAAAGGAGATTCAAATGCTAAGAAGCTTCCGAAAAATCGCAAGCATTTAAAAAAAAAAAATTTGTCGTCAATATTTTAGGAAAGGGGTACCCCTTTGCAATACATAAATATTTTGGTTAAAACACAATTTTACCCGACTTTGCCCAAAAGGCGTTCATTTCTAATAAGCAAGTATTGAAAGGAGATTCAAATGCGAAGAAGCTTCCGAAAAATCTCAAATCGCAAGCATTTAAGAAAAAAAATGTTTCATCAATATTTTAGGAAAGGGGCACCCCTTTGCAAAAAATTAATTATTTGGTTGAAACACAATTTTACCCAATTTTGCCCAAAAGGCGTTTATTTCTAATAAGCAAGTATTGAAATGAGTTTCAAATGCGAAGAAGCTTCCGAAAAATCTCAAATCGGAAGCATTTAAGAAAAAAAATTGTTCATCAATATTTTAGGAAAGGGGTACCCCTTTGCAATACATAAATTTTTTGGTTAAAACACAATTTTACCCGACTTTGCCCAAAAGGCGTTCATTTCTAATAAGCAAGTATTGAAAGGAGATTCAAATGCGAAGAAGCTTCCGAAAAATCTCAAATCGCAAGCATTTAAGAAAAAAATTTGTTATCAATATTTTAGGAAAGGGTACCAAGCAAGCATTTAAGATAAATTTTTTGGTTGAAACACAATTTTACCCGATTTTTCCCAAAAGGCGTTCATTTCTAATAAGCAAGTATTGAAATGAGATTAAAATGCGAAGAAGCTTCCGAAAAATCTCAAATCGCAAGCATTTAAGAAAAAAAAATTTTCATTAATATTTTAGGAAAGGGGTACCCCTTTGCAATAAACAAATTTTTTGGTTGAAACACAATTTTACTCAATTTTGCCCAAAAGGCGTTAATTTCTAATAGGCAAGTGTTGAAAGGAGTTTCAAATGCGAAGAAGCTTCCGAAAAATCCCAAATCGCAAGCATTTAAGAAAAAAATTTGTCATCACTATTTTAGGAAAGGGGTGCCCCTTTGCAATACATAAATTTTTTGGTTGAAACACAATTTTACCCAATTTTGCCCAAAAGGCGTTCATTTCTAATAAGCAAGTATTGAAATGAGTTTCAAATGCGAAGAAGCTTCCGAAAAATCTCAAATCGCAAGCATTTAAGAAAAACATTTGTCATCAATATTTTAGGAAAGGGGTACCCCTTTGCAATACATAAATTTTTTGGTTGAAATACAATTTTACCCAATTTTGCCCAAAAGGCGTTCATTTCTAATAAGCAAATATTGAAATGAGATTCAAATGCGAAGAAGCATCCGAAAAATCTCAAATCGCAAGCATTTAAGAAAAAAAAATTTTTTATCAATATATTAGGAAAGGGTACCCCTTTGCAAAAAATGAATTTTTTGGTTGAAACACAATTTTACCCAATTTTGCCCAAAAGGCGTTCATTTCTAATAAGCAAGTATTGAAATGAGTTTCTAATGCGAAGAAGCTTCCGAAAAATCTCAAATCGCAAGCATTTAAGAAAAAAAATTTCATCAATATTTTAGGAAAAGGGTACGCCTTTGCAATACATAAATTTTTTGGTTGAAACACAATTTTACCCTACTTTGCCCAAAAGGCGTTTATTTCTAATAAGCAAGTATTGAAATGAGTTTCAAATGCGAAGAAGCTTCCGAAAAATCTCAAATCGCAAGCATTTAAGAAAAAAAAATTTTTTCATCAATATTTTAGGAAAGGGGTACCCCTTTGCAATAAATAAATTTTTTGGTTGAAACACAATTTTGCCCGACTTTGCCCAAAATGCGTTCATTTCTAATAAGCAAGTATTGAAATGAGTTTCAAATGCGAAAAAGCTTCTGAAAAATCTCAAATCGCAAGCATTTAAGAAAAAAAGTTTTCATCAATATTTTAGGAAAGGGGTACCCCTTTGCTATAAATAAATTGAAACACAATTTTACCCAATTTTGCCCAAAAGGCGTTCATTTCTAATAAGCAAGTATTGAAAGGAGATTCAAATGCGAAGAAGCTTCCGAAAAATCTCAAATCGCAAGCATTTAAGAAAAAAAATTTGTTATCAATATTTTAGGAAAGGGGTACCCCTTTGCAATACATAAATTTTTTGGTTGAAACACAATTTTACCCAATTTTGCCCAAAAGGCGTTTATTTCTAATAAGCAAGTATTGAAATGAGATTCAAATGTGAAGAAGCTTCCGAAAAATCTCAAATCGCAAGCATTTAAGAAAAAATATGTTTCATCAATATTTTAGGAAAGGGGTACCCCTTTGCAATACATAAATTTTTTGGTTGAAACACAATTTTACCCAATTTTGCCCAAAAGGCGTTTATTTCTAATAAGCAAGTATTGAAATGAGATTCAAATGTGAAGAAGCTTCCGAAAAATCTCAAATCGCAAGCATTTAAGAAAAAAAAAATTTCATCAATATTTTAGGAAAGGGGGTACTCCTTTGCAATAAATAAATTTTTTGGTTGAAACACAATTTTACCCGACTTTGCCAAAAGGCGTTCATTTCTAATAAGCAAGTATTGAAATGAGTTTCAAATGCGAAGAAGCTTCCGAAAAATCTCAAATCGCAACCATTTAAGTAAAAAAATATGTTTCATCAATATTTTAGGAAAGGGGTACTCCTTTGCAATACATAAATTTTTTGGTTGAAACACAATTTTACCCAATTTTGCCCAAAAGGCGTTCATTTTTTATAAGCAAGTATTGAAATGAGATTCAAATGCGAAGAAGCTTCTGAAAAATCTCAAATCGCAAGCATTTAAGAAAAAAAAATGTTTCATCAATATTTTAGGAAAGGGGTACCCCTTTGCAATAAATAAATTTTTTGGTTGAAACACAATTTTACCTAATTTTGCCCAAAAGGCGTTTATTTCTAATAAGCAAGTATTGAAAGGAGATTCAAATGCGAAGAAGCTTCCGAAAAATCTCAAATCGCAAGCATTTAAGAAAAAAATTTGTCATCAATATTTTAGGAAATTGGTACCCCTTTGCAATACATAAATTTTTTGGTTGAAACACAATTTTACCCGACTTTGCCCAAAAGGCGTTTATTTCTAATAAGCAAGTATTGAAATGAGATTCAAATGCGAAGAAGCTTCCGAAAAATCTCAAATCGCAAGCATTTAAGAAAAAAAAATTGTTCATCAATATTTTAGGAAAGGGGTACCCCTTTGCAATAAATAAATTGAAACACAATTTTACCCAATTTTGTCCAAAAGGCGTTCATTTCTAATAAGCAAGTATTGAAAGGAGATTCAAATGCGAAGAAGCTTCCGAAAAATCTCAAATCGCAAGCATTTAAGTAAAAAAATATGTTTCATCAATATTTTAGGAAAGGGGTACCCCTTTGCAATAAATTAATTTGTTGGTTGAAACACAATTTTACCCGACTTTGCCCAAAAGGCGTTCATTTCTAATAAGCAAGTATTGAAATGAGTTTCAAATGCGAAGAAGCTTCCGAAAAATCTCAAATCGCAAGCATTTATGAAAAAAAAAATTGTTCATCAATATTTTAGGAAAGGGGTACGTACGCCTTTGCAAAAAATAAATTTTTTGGTTGAAACACAATTTTACCCGACTTTGCCAAAAGGCGTTCATTTCTAATAAGCAAGTATTGAAATGAGTTTCAAATGCGAAGAAACTTCCGAAAAATCTCAAATCGCAACCATTTAAGAAAAAAAATTTGTTATCAATATTTTAGGAAAGGGGTACCCCTTTGCAATACATAAATTTTTTGGTTGAAACACAATTTTACCCAATTTTGCCCAAAAGGCGTTTATTTCTAATAAGCAAGTATTGAAATGAGATTCAAATGTGAAGAAGCTTCCGAAAAATCTCAAATCGCAAGCATTTAAGAAAAAATATGTTTCATCAATATTTTAGGAAAGGGGTACCCCTTTGCAATAAATAAATTTTTTGGTTGAAACACAATTTTACCTAATTTTGCCCAAAAGGCGTTTATTTCTAATAAGCAAGTATTGAAAGGAGATTCAAATGCGAAGAAGCTTCCGAAAAATCTCAAATCGCAAGCATTTAAGAAAAAAATTTGTCATCAATATTTTAGGAAATTGGTACCCCTTTGCAATAAATAAATTTTTTGGTTGAAACACAATTTTACCCAATTTTGCCCAAAATGCGTTCATTTCTAATAAGCAAGTATTGAAATGAGTTTCAAATGCGAAGAAGCTTCCGAAAAATCTCAAATCGGAAGCATTTAAGAAAAAAAATTGTTCATCAATAATTTAGGAAAGGGGTACCCCTTTGCAATGCATAAATTTTTTGGTTAAAACACAATTTTACCCGACTTTGCCCAAAAGGCGTTCATTTCTAATAAGCAAGTATTGAAAGGAGATTCAAATGCGAAGAAGCTTCCGAAAAATCTCAAATCGCAAGCATTTAAGAAAAAAATTTGTTATCAATATTTTAGGAAAGGGTACCAAGCAAGCATTTAAGATAAATTTTTTGGTTGAAACACAATTTTACCCGACTTTTCCCAAAAGGCGTTCATTTCTAATAAGCAAGTATTGAAATGAGATTAAAATGCGAAGAAGCTTCCGAAAAATCTCAAATCGCAAGCATTTAAGAAAAAAAAATTTTCATTAATATTTTAGGAAAGGGGTACCCCTTTGCAATAAACAAATTTTTTGGTTGAAACACAATTTTACTCAATTTTGCCCAAAAGGCGTTAATTTCTAATAGGCAAGTGTTGAAAGGAGTTTCAAATGCGAAGAAGCTTCCGAAAAATCCCAAATCGCAAGCATTTAAGAAAAAAATTTGTCATCACTATTTTAGGAAAGGGGTGCCCCTTTGCAATACATAAATTTTTTGGTTGAAACACAATTTTACCCAATTTTGCCCAAAAGGCGTTCATTTCTAATAAGCAAGTATTGAAATGAGTTTCAAATGCGAAGAAGCTTCCGAAAAATCTCAAATCGCAAGCATTTAAGAAAAACATTTGTCATCAATATTTTAGGAAAGGGGTACCCCTTTGCAATACATAAATTTTTTGGTTGAAATACAATTTTACCCAATTTTGCCCAAAAGGCGTTCATTTCTAATAAGCAAATATTGAAATGAGATTCAAATGCGAAGAAGCATCCGAAAAATCTCAAATCGCAAGCATTTAAGAAAAAAAAATTTTTTATCAATATATTAGGAAAGGGTACCCCTTTGCAAAAAATGAATTTTTTGGTTGAAACACAATTTTACCCAATTTTGCCCAAAAGGCGTTCATTTCTAATAAGCAAGTATTGAAATGAGTTTTTAATGCGAAGAAGCTTCCGAAAAATCTCAAATCGCAAGCATTTAAGAAAAAAAATTCATCAATATTTTAGGAAAGGGGTACGCCTTTGCAATACATAAATTTTTTAGTTGAAACACAATTTTACCCTACTTTGCCCAAAAGGCGTTTATTTCTAATAAGCAAGTATTGAAATGAGTTTCAAATGCGAAGAAGCTTCCGAAAAATCTCAAATCGCAAGCATTTAAGAAAAAAAAATTTTTTCATCAATATTTTAGGAAAGGGGTACCCCTTTGCAATAAATAAATTTTTTGGTTGAAACACAATTTTGCCCGACTGCCCAAAATGCGTTCATTTCTAATAAGCAAGTATTGAAATGAGTTTCAAATGCGAAGAAGCTTCTAAAAAATCTCAAATCGCAAGCATTTAAGAAAAAAAGTTTTCATCAATATTTTAGGAAAGGGGTACCCCTTTGCTATAAATAAATTGAAACACAATTTTACCCAATTTTGCCCAAAAGGCGTTCATTTCTAATAAGCAAGTATTGAAAGGAGATTCAAATGCGAAGAAGCTTCCGAAAAATCTCAAATCGCAAGCATTTAAGAAAAAAAATTTGTTATCAATATTTTAGGTAAGGGGTACCCCTTTGCAATACATAAATTTTTTGGTTGAAACACAATTTTACCCAATTTTGCCCAAAAGGCGTTTATTTCTAATAAGCAAGTATTGAAATGAGATTCAAATGTGAAGAAGCTTCCGAAAAATCTCAAATCGCAAGCATTTAAGAAAAAATATGTTTCATCAATATTTTAGGAAAGGGGTACCCCTTTGCAATACATAAATTTTTTGGTTGAAACACAATTTTACCCAATTTTGCCCAAAAGGCGTTTATTTCTAATAAGCAAGTATTGAAATGAGATTCAAATGTGAAGAAGCTTCCGAAAAATCTCAAATCGCAAGCATTTAAGAAAAAATATGTTTCATCAATATTTTAGGAAAGGGGTACCCCTTTGCAATACATAAATTTTTTGGTTGAAACACAATTTTACCCAATTTTGCCCAAAAGGCGTTCATTTTTTATAAGCAAGTATTGAAATGAGATTCAAATGCGAAGAAGCTTCCGAAAAATCTCAAATCGCAAGCATTTAAGAAAAAAAATGTTTCATCAATATTTTAGGAAAGGGGTACCCCTTTGCAATACATAAATTTTTTGGTTGAAACACAATTTTACCCAATTTTGCCCAAAAGGCGTTCATTTCTAATAAGCAAGTATTGAAATGAGTTTCAAATGCGAAGAAGCTTCCGAAAAATCTCAAATCGCAAGCATTTAAGAAAAACATTTTTCATCAATATTTTAGGAAGGGGTACCCCTTTGCAATAAATAAATTTTTTGGTTGAAACACAATTTTACCTGACCTTGCCCAAAAGGTGTTCATTTCTAATAAGCAAGTATTGAAATGAGTTTCAAATGCGAAGAAGCTTCCGAAAAATCTCAAATCGCAAGCATTTAAGAAAAAAATTTGTCATCAATATTTTAGGAAAGGGGTGCCCCTTTGCAATACATAAATTTTTTGGTTGAAACACAATTTTACCCAATTTTGCCCAAAAGGCGTTCATTTCTAATAAGCAAGTATTGAAATGAGTTTCAAATGTGAAGAAGCTTCCGAAAAATCTCAAATCGCAAGCATTTAAGAAAAAAAAATGTTTCGTCAATATTTTAGGAAAGGGGTACCCTTTTGCAATAAATAAATTTTTTGGTTGAAACACATTTTTCATCAATATTTTAGGAAAGGGGCCCCCCTTTGCTATAAATAAATTTTTTGGTTGAAACACAATTTTACCCAATTTTGCCCAAAAGGCGTTCATTTCTAATAAGCAAGTATTGAAAGGAGATTCAAATGCGAAGAAGCTTCCGAAAAATCTCAAATCGCAAGCATTTAAGAAAAAAAATTTGTTATCAATATTTTAGGAAAGGGGTACCCCTTTGCAATACATAAATTTTTTGGTTGAAACACAATTTTACCCAATTTTGCCCAAAAGGCGTTTATTTCTAATAAGCAAGTATTGAAATGAGATTCAAATGTGAAGAAGCTTCCGAAAAATCTCAAATCGCAAGCATTTAAGAAAAAATATGTTTCATCAATATTTTAGGAAAGGGGTACCCCTTTGCAATACATAAATTTTTTGGTTGAAACACAATTTTACCCAATTTTGCCCAAAAGGCGTTTATTTCTAATAAGCAAGTATTGAAATGAGATTCAAATGTGAAGAAGCTTCCGAAAAATCTCAAATCGCAAGCATTTAAGAAAAAATATGTTTCATCAATATTTTAGGAAAGGGGTACCCCTTTGCAATACATAAATTTTTTGGTTGAAACACAATTTTACCCAATTTTGCCCAAAAGGCGTTAATTTTTTATAAGCAAGTATTGAAATGAGATTCAAATGCGAAGAAGCTTCCGAAAAATCTCAAATCGCAAGCATTTAAGAAAAAAAAAAATTTCATCAATATATTAGGAAATTGGTACCCCTTTGCAATAAATACATTTTTTGGTTGAAACACAATTTTACCCGACTTTGCCAAAAGGCGTTCATTTCTAATAAGCAAGTATTGAAATGAGTTTCAAATGCGAAGAAGCTTCCGAAAAATCTCAAATCGCAAGCATTTAAGAAAAACATTTTTCATCAATATTTTAGGAAGGGGTACCCCTTTGCAATAAATAAATTTTTTGGTTGAAACACAATTTTACCCGACCTTGCCCAAAAGGTGTTCATTTCTAATAAGCAAGTATTGAAATGAGTTTCAAATGCGAAGAAGCTTCCGAAAAATCTCAAATCGCAAGCATTTAAGAAAAAAATTTGTCATCAATATTTTAGGAAAGGGGTGCCCCTTTGCAATACATAAATTTTTTGGTTGAAACACAATTTTACCCAATTTTGCCCAAAAGGCGTTCATTTCTAATAAGCAAGTATTGAAATGAGTTTCAAATGTGAAGAAGCTTCCGAAAAATCTCAAATCGCAAGCATGTAAGAAAAAAAAATGTTTCGTCAATATTTTAGGAAAGGGGTACCATTTTGCAATAAATAAATTTTTTGGTTGAAACACAATTTTCATCAATATTTTAGGAAAGGGGCCCCCCTTTGCTAAAAATAAATTTTTTGGTTGAAACACAATTTTACCCAATTTTGCCCAAAAGGCGTTCATTTCTAATAAGCAAATATTGAAAGGAGATTCAAATGCGAAGAAGCTTCCGAAAAATCTCAAATCGCAAGCATTTAAGAAAAAAAAAAATTTTCATTAATATTTTAGGAAAGGGGTACCCCTTTGCAATAAACAAATTTTTTGGTTGAAACACAATTTTACTCAATTTTGCCCAAAAGGCGTTAATTTCTAATAGGCAAGTGTTGAAAGGAGTTTCAAATGCGAAGAAGCTTCCGAAAAATCTCAAATCGCAAGCATTTAAGAAAAAAAAATGTTTCATCAATATTTTAGGAAAGGGGTACCCATTTGCAATAAATAAATTTTTTGGTTGAAACACAATTTTACCCAATTTTTCCCAAAAGGCGTTCATTTCTAATAAGCAAGTATTGAAATGAGTTTCAAATGCGAAGAAGCTTCCGAAAAATCTCAAATCGCAAGCATTTAAGAAAAACATTTGTCATCAATATTTTAGGAAAGGGGTGCCCCTTTGCAATACATAAATTTTTTGGTTGAAACACAATTTTACCCGACTTTGCCCAAAAGGCGTTTATTTCTAATAAGCAAGTATTGAAATGAGTTTCAAATGCGAAGAAGCTTCCGAAAAATCTCAAATCGCAAGCATTTAAGAAAAAATATGTTTCAGCAATATTTTAGGAAAGGGGTACCCCTTTGCAATAAATAATATTTTTGGTTGAAACACAATTTTACCCAATTTTGCCCAAAAGGCGTTCATTTCTAATAAGCAAGTATTGAAAGGAGATTCAAATGCGAAGAAGCTTCCGAAAAATCTCAAATCGCAAGCATTTAAGAAAAAAAAATTTTTCATTAATATTTTAGGAAAGGGGTACCCCTTTGCAATAAACAAATTTTTTGGTTGAAACACAATTTTACTCAATTTTGCCCAAAAGGCGTTAATTTCTAATAGGCAAGTGTTCAAAGGAGTTTCAAATGCGAAGAAGCTTCCGAAAAATCTCAAATCGCAAGCATTTATGAAAAAAAAAAAATTGTTCATCAATATTTTAGGAAAGGGGTACGTACGCCTTTGCAAAAAATAAATTTTTTGGTTGAAACACAATTTTACTCAATTTTGCCCAAAAGGCGTTAATTTCTAATAGGCAAAGGAGTTGTTGAAAGGAGTTTCAAATGCGAAGAAGCTTCCGAAAAATCTCAAATCGCAAGCATTTAAGAAAAAAAAATGTTTCATCAATATTTGAGGAAAGGGGTACCCCTTTGCAATAAATAAATTTTTTGGTTGAAACACAATTTTACCCAATTTTGCCCAAAAGGCGTTCATTTCTAATAAGCAAGTATTGAAATGAGTTTCAAATGCGAAGAAGCTTCCGAAAAATCTCAAATCGCAAGCATTTAAGAAAAACATTTGTCATCAATATTTTAGGAAAGGGGTGCCCCTTTGCAATACATAAATTTTTTGGTTGAAACACAATTTTACCCGACTTTGCCCAAAAGGCGTTTATTTCTAATAAGCAAGTATTGAAATGAGTTTCAAATGCGAAGAAGCTTCCGAAAAATCTCAAATCGCAAGCATTTAAGAAAAAATATGTTTCATCAATATTTTAGGAAAGGGGTACCCCTTTGCAATACATAAATTTTTTGGTTGAAACACAATTTTACCCAATTTTGCCCAAAAGGCGTTCATTTCTAATAAGCAAGTATTGAAATGAGTTTCAAATGCGAAGAAGCTTCCGAAAAATCTCAAATCGCAAGCATTTAAGAAAAACATTTTTCATCAATATTTTAGGAAGGGGTACCCCTTTGCAATAAATAAATTTTTTGGTTGAAACACAATTTTACCCGACCTTGCCCAAAAGGTGTTCATTTCTAATAAGCAAGTATTGAAATGAGTTTCAAATGCGAAGAAGCTTCCGAAAAATCTCAAATCGCAAGCATTTAAGAAAAAAATTTGTCATCAATATTTTAGGAAAGGGGTGCCCCTTTGCAATACATAAATTTTTTGGTTGAAACACAATTTTACCCAATTTTGCCCAAAAGGCGTTCATTTCTAATAAGCAAGTATTGAAATGAGTTTCAAATGCGAAGAAGCTTCCGAAAAATCTCAAATCGCAAGCATTTAAGAAAAACATTTTTCATCAATATTTTAGGAAGGGGTACCCCTTTGCAATACATAAATTTTTTGGTTGAAACACAATTTTACCCAATTTTGCCCAAAAGGCGTTTATTTCTAATAAGCAAGTATTGAAATGAGATTCAAATGTGAAGAAGCTTCCGAAAAATCTCAAATCGCAAGCATTTAAGAAAAAAATTTGTTATCAATATTTTAGGAAAGGGGTACCCCTTTGCAATACATGAATTTTTTGGTTGAAACACAATTTTACTCAATTTTGCCCAAAAGGCGTTAATTTCTAATAGGCGAGTATTGAAATGAGATTCAAATGCGAAGAAGCTTTCGAAAAATCTCAAATCGCAAGCATTTAAGAAAAAAATTTGTCATCAATATTTTAGGAAAGGGGTACCCCTTTGCAATACATAAATTTTTTGGTTGAAACACAATTTTACCCAATTTTGCCCAAAAGGCGTTCATTTTTTATAAGCAAGTATTGAAATGAGATTCAAATGCGAAGAAGCTTCCGAAAAATCTCAAATCGCAAGCATTTAAGAAAAAAAAAATTTCATCAATATATTAGGAAATTGGTACCCCTTTGCAATAAATACATTTTTTGGTTGAAACACAATTTTACCCGACTTTGCCAAAAGGCGTTCATTTCTAATAAGCAAGTATTGAAATGAGTTTCAAATGCGAAGAAGCTTCCGAAAAATCTCAAATCGCAAGCATTTAAGAAAAACATTTTTCATCAATATTTTAGGAAGGGGTACCCCTTTGCAATAAATAAATTTTTTGGTTGAAACACAATTTTACCCGACCTTGCCCAAAAGGTGTTCATTTCTATTAAGCAAGTATTGAAATGAGTTTCAAATGCGAAGAAGCTTCCGAAAAATCTCAAATCGCAAGCATTTAAGAAAAAAATTTGTCATCAATATTTTAGGAAAGGGGTGCCCCTTTGCAATACATAAATTTTTTGGTTGAAACACAATTTTACCCAATTTTGCCCAAAAGGCGTTCATTTCTAATAAGCAAGTATTGAAATGAGTTTCAAATGTGAAGAAGCTTCCGAAAAATCTCAAATCGCAAGCATTTAAGAAAAAAAAAATGTTTCGTCAATATTTTAGGAAAGGGGTACCCTTTTGCAATAAATAAATTTTTTGGTTGAAACACAATTTTCATCAATATTTTAGGAAAGGGGCCCCCCTTTGCTATAAATAAATTTTTTGGTTGAAACACAATTTTACCCAATTTTGCCCAAAAGGCGTTCATTTCTAATAAGCAAGTATTGAAAGGAGATTCAAATGCGAAGAAGCTTCCGAAAAATCTCAAATCGCAAGCATTTAAGAAAAAAAATTTGTTATCAATATTTTAGGAAAGGGGTACCCTTTTGCAATACATAAATTTTTTGGTTGAAACACAATTTTACCCAATTTTGCCCAAAAGGCGTTTATTTCTAATAAGCAAGTATTGAAATGAGATTCAAATGTGAAGAAGCTTCCGAAAAATCTCAAATCGCAAGCATTTAAGAAAAAATATGTTTCATCAATATTTTAGGAAAGGGGTACCCCTTTGCAATACATAAATTTTTTGGTTGAAACACAATTTTACCCAATTTTGCCCAAAAGGCGTTTATTTCTAATAAGCAAGTATTGAAATGAGATTCAAATGTAAAGAAGCTTCCGAAAAATCTCAAATCGCAAGCATTTAAGAAAAAATATGTTTCATCAATATTTTAGGAAAGGGGTACCCCTTTGCAATACATAAATTTTTTGATTGAAACACAATTTTACCCAATTTTGCCCAAAAGGCGTTAATTTTTTATAAGCAAGTATTGAATTGAGATTCAAATGCGAAGAAGCTTCCGAAAAATCTCAAATCGCAAGCATTTAAGAAAAAAAAAAATTTCATCAATATATTAGGAAATTGGTACCCCTTTGCAATAAATACATTTTTTGGTTGAAACACAATTTTACCCGACTTTGCCAAAAGGCGTTCATTTCTAATAAGCAAGTATTGAAATGAGTTTCAAATGCGAAGAAGCTTCCGAAAAATCTCAAATCGCAAGCATTTAAGAAAAACATTTTTCATCAATATTTTAGGAAGGGGTACCCCTTTGCAATAAATAAATTTTTTGGTTGAAACACAATTTTACCCGACCTTGCCCAAAAGGTGTTCATTTCTAATAAGCAAGTATTGAAATGAGTTTCAAATGCGAAGAAGCTTCCGAAAAATCTCAAATCGCAAGCATTTAAGAAAAAAATTTGTCATCAATATTTTAGGAAAGGGGTGCCCCTTTGCAATACATAAATTTTTTGGTTGAAACACAATTTTACCCAATTTTGCCCAAAAGGCGTTCATTTCTAATAAGCAAGTATTGAAATGAGTTTCAAATGTGAAGAAGCTTCCGAAAAATCTCAAATCGCAAGCATTTAAGAAAAAAAAATGTTTCGTCAATATTTTAGGAAAGGGGTACCCTTTTGCAATAAATAAATTTTTTGGTTGAAACACAATTTTCATCAATATTTTAGGAAAGGGGCCCCCCTTTGCTATAAATAAATTTTTTGGTTGAAACACAATTTTACCCAATTTTGCCCAAAAGGCGTTCATTTCTAATAAGCAAGTATTGAAAGGAGATTCAAATGCGAAGAAGCTTCCGAAAAATCTCAAATCGCAAGCATTTAAGAAAAAAAAATTTTTCATTAATATTTTAGGAAAGGGGTACCCCTTTGCAATAAACAAATTTTTTGGTTGAAACACAATTTTACTCAATTTTGCCCAAAAGGCGTTAATTTCTAATAGGCAAGTGTTGAAAGGAGTTTCAAATGCGAAGAAGCTTCCGAAAAATCTCAAATCGCAAGCATTTAAGAAAAAAAAATGTTTCATCAATATTTTAGGAAAGGGGTACGCCTTTGCAATAAATAAATTTTTTGGTTGAAACACAATTTTACCCAATTTTTCCCAAAAGGCGTTCATTTCTAATAAGCAAGTATTGAAATGAGTTTCAAATGCGAAGAAGCTTCCGAAAAATCTCAAATCGCAAGCATTTAAGAAAAACATTTGTCATCAATATTTTAGGAAAGGGGTGCCCCTTTGCAATACATAAATTTTTTGGTTGAAACACAATTTTACCCGACTTTGCCCAAAAGGCGTTTATTTCTAATAAGCAAGTATTGAAATGAGTTTCAAATGTGAAGAAGCTTCCGAAAAATCTCAAATCGCAAGCATTTAAGAAAAAAAAATGTTTCGTCAATATTTTAGGAAAGGGGTACCCTTTTGCAATAAATAAATTTTTTGGTTGAAACACAATTTTCAGCAATATTTTAGGAAAGGGGTACCCCTTTGCAATAAATAATATTTTTGGTTGAAACACAATTTTACCCAATTTTGCCCAAAAGGCGTTCATTTCTAATAAGCAAGTATTGAAAGGAGATTCAAATGCGAAGAAGCTTCCGAAAAATCTCAAATCGCAAGCATTTAAGAAAAAAAAATTTTTCATTAATATTTTAGGAAAGGGGTACCCCTTTGCAATAAACAAATTTTTTGGTTGAAACACAATTTTACTCAATTTTGCCCAAAAGGCGTTAATTTCTAATAGGCAAGTGTTGAAAGGAGTTTCAAATGCGAAGAAGCTTCCGAAAAATCTCAAATCGCAAGCATTTATGAAAAAAAAAAAATTGTTCATCAATATTTTAGGAAAGGGGTACGTACGCCTTTGCAAAAAATAAATTTTTTGATTGAAACACAATTTTACTCAATTTTGCCCAAAAGGCGTTAATTTCTAATAGGCAAAGGAGTTGTTGAAAGGAGTTTCAAATGCGAAGAAGCTTCCGAAAAATCTCAAATCGCAAGCATTTAAGAAAAAAAAATGTTTCATCAATATTTGAGGAAAGGGGTACCCCTTTGCAATAGATAAATTTTTTGGTTGAAACACAATTTTACCCAATTTTGCCCAAAAGGCGTTCATTTCTAATAAGCAAGTATTGAAATGAGTTTCAAATGCGAAGAAGCTTCCGAAAAATCTCAAATCGCAAGCATTTAAGAAAAACATTTGTCATCAATATTTTAGGAAAGGGGTGCCCCTTTGCAATACATAAAATTTTTGGTTGAAACACAATTTTACCCGACTTTGCCCAAAAGGCGTTTATTTCTAATAAGCAAGTATTGAAATGAGTTTCAAATGCGAAGAAGCTTCCGAAAAATCTCAAATCGCAAGCATTTAAGAAAAAATATGTTTCATCAATATTTTAGGAAAGGGGTACCCCTTTGCAATACATAAATTTTTTGGTTGAAACACAATTTTACCCAATTTTGCCCAAAAGGCGTTCATTTCTAATAAGCAAGTATTGAAATGAGTTTCAAATGCGAAGAAGCTTCCGAAAAATCTCAAATCGCAAGCATTTAAGAAAAACATTTTTCATCAATATTTTAGGAAGGGGTACCCCTTTGCAATAAATAAATTTTTTGGTTGAAACACAATTTTACCCGACCTTGCCCAAAAGGTGTTCATTTCTAATAAGCAAGTATTGAAATGAGTTTCAAATGCGAAGAAGCTTCCGAAAAATCTCAAATCGCAAGCATTTAAGAAAAAAATTTGTCATCAATATTTTAGGAAAGGGGTGCCCCTTTGCAATACATAAATTTTTTGGTTGAAACACAATTTTACCCAATTTTGCCCAAAAGGCGTTCATTTCTAATAAGCAAGTATTGAAATGAGTTTCAAATGCGAAGAAGCTTCCGAAAAATCTCAAATCGCAAGCATTTAAGAAAAACATTTTTCATCAATATTTTAGGAAGGGGTACCCCTTTGCAATACATAAATTTTTTGGTTGAAACACAATTTTACCCAATTTTGCCCAAAAGGCGTTTATTTCTAATAAGCAAGTATTGAAATGAGATTCAAATGTGAAGAAGCTTCCGAAAAATCTCAAATCGCAAGCATTTAAGAAAAAAATTTGTTATCAATATTTTAGGAAAGGGGTACCCCTTTGCAATACATAAATTTTTTGGTTGAAACACAATTTTACTCAATTTTGCCCAAAAGGCGTTAATTTCTAATAGGCGAGTATTGAAATGAGATTCAAATGCGAAGAAGCTTTCGAAAAATCTCAAATCGCAAGCATTTAAGAAAAAAATTGTCATCAATATTTTAGGAAAGGGGTACCCCTTTGCAATACATAAATTTTTTGGTTGAAACACAATTTTACCCAATTTTGCCCAAAAGGCGTTCATTTTTTATAAGCAAGTATTGAAATGAGATTCAAATGCGAAGAAGCTTCCGAAAAATCTCAAATCGCAAGCATTTAAGAAAAAAAAAAATTTCATCAATATATTAGGAAATTGGTACCCCTTTGCAATAAATACATTTTTTGGTTGAAACACAATTTTACCCGACTTTGCCAAAAGGCGTTCATTTCTAATAAGCAAGTATTGAAATGAGTTTCAAATGCGAAGAAGCTTCCGAAAAATCTCAAATCGCAAGCATTTAAGAAAAACATTTTTCATCAATATTTTAGGAAGGGGTACCCCTTTGCAATAAATAAATTTTTTGGTTGAAACACAATTTTACCCGACCTTGCCCAAAAGGTGTTCATTTCTATTAAGCAAGTATTGAAATGAGTTTCAAATGCGAAGAAGCTTCCGAAAAATCTCAAATCGCAAGCATTTAAGAAAAAAAAATGTTTCGTCAATATTTTAGGAAAGGGGTACCCCTTTGCAATAAATAAATTTTTTGGTTGAAACACAATTTTACCCATTTTTGCCCAAAAGGCGTTCATTTCTAATAAGCAAGTATTGAAATGAGTTTCAAATGTGAAGAAGCTTCCGAAAAATCTCAAATCGCAAGCATTTAAGAAAAAAAAATGTTTCGTCAATATTTTAGGAAAGGGGTACCCTTTTGCAATAAATAAATTTTTTGGTTGAAACACAATTTTCATCAATATTTTAGGAAAGGGGCCCCCCTTTGCTATAAATAAATTTTTTGGTTGAAACACAATTTTACCCAATTTTGCCCAAAAGGCGTTCATTTCTAATAAGCAAGTATTGAAAGGAGTTTCAAATGCGAAGAAGCTTCCGAAAAATCTCAAATCGCAAGCATTTAAGAAAAAAAATTTTTCATCAATATTTTAGGAAAGGGGTACCCCTTTGCAATAAATTAATTTTTTGGTTGAAACACAATTTTACCCAATTTTGCCCAAAAGGCGTTTATTTCTAATAAGCAAGTATTGAAAGGAGATTCAAATGCGAAGAAGCTTCTGAAAAATCTCAAATCGCAAGCATTTAAGAAAAAAAAATGTTTCATCAATATTTTAGGAAAGGAGTACCCCTTTGCAATAAATAAATTTTTTGGTTGAAACACAATTTTACCCGACCTTGCCCAAAAGGTGTTCATTTCTAATAAGCAAGTATTGAAATGAGTTTCAAATGCGAAGAAGCTTCCGAAAAATCTCAAATCGCAAGCATTTAAGAAAAAAATTTGTCATCAATATTTTAGGAAAGGGGTGCCCCTTTGCAATACATAAATTTTTTGGTTGAAACACAATTTTACCCAATTTTGCCCAAAAGGCGTTCATTTCTAATAAGCAAGTATTGAAATGAGTTTCAAATGTGAAGAAGCTTCCGAAAAATCTCAAATCGCAAGCATTTAAGAAAAAAAAATGTTTCGTCAATATTTTAGGAAAGGGGTACCCTTTTGCAATAAATAAATTTTTTGGTTGAAACACAATTTTCATCAATATTTTAGGAAAGGGGTACCCCTTTGCAATAAATAAATTTTTTGGTTGAAACACAATTTTACCTAATTTTGCCCAAAAGGCGTTTATTTCTAATAAGCAAGTATTGAAAGGAGATTCAAATGCGAAGAAGCTTCCGAAAAATCTCAAATCGCAAGCATTTAAGAAAAAAATTTGTCATCAATATTTTAGGAAATTGGTACCCCTTTGCAATAAATAAATTTTTTGGTTGAAACACAATTTTACCCAATTTTGCCCAAAATGCGTTCATTTCTAATAAGCAAGTATTGAAATGAGTTTCAAATGCGAAGAAGCTTCCGAAAAATCCCAAATCGCAAGCATTTAAGAAAAAAAATGTTTCATCAATATTTGAGGAAAGGGGTACCCCTTTGCAATAAATAATTTTTTTGGTTAAAACACAATTTTGCCCGACTTTGCCCAAAATACGTTCATTTCTAATAAGCAAGTATTGAAATGAGATTCAAATGCGAAGAAGCTTCCGAAAAATCTCAAATCGCAAGCATTTAAGAAAAAAAAAAATTTCATCAATATATTAGGAAATTGGTACCCCTTTGCAATACATAAATTTTTTGGTTGAAACACAATTTTACCCAATTTTGCCCAAAAGGTGTTCATTTCTAATAAGCAAGTATTGAAATGAGATTCAAATGCGAAGAAGCTTCCGAAAAATCTCAAATCGCAAGCATTTAAGAAAAAAAAATTTTTCATCAATATTTTAGGAAAGGGGTAACCCTTTGCAATACATAAATTTGTTGGTTGAAACACAATTTTACCCAATTTTGCCCAAAAGGCGTTTATTTCTAATAAGCATATATTGAAAGGAGATTCAAATGCTAAGAAGCTTCCGAAAAATCTCAAATCGGAAGCATTTAAGAAAAAAAATTGTTCATCAATATTTTAGGAAAGGGGTACCCCTTTGCAATAAATAATATTTTTGGTTGAAACACAATTTTACCCAATTTTGCCCAAAAGGCGTTCATTTCTAATAAGCAAGTATTGAAAGGAGATTCAAATGCGAAGAAGCTTCCGAAAAATCTCAAATCGCAAGCATTTAAGAAAAAAAAATTTTTCCATAATATTTTAGGAAAGGGGTACCCCTTTGCAATAAACAAATTTTTTGGTTGAAACACAATTTTACCCAATTTTGCCCAAAAGGCGTTCATTTCTAATAAGCAAGTATTGAAAGGAGTTTCAAATGCGAAGAAGCTTCCGAAAAATCTCAAATCGCAAGCATTTATGAAAAAAAAAATTGTTCATCAATATTTTAGGAAAGGGGTACGTACGCCTTTGCAAAAAATAAATGTTTTGGTTGAAACACAATTTTACCCGACTTTGCCAAAAGGCGTTCATTTCTAATAAGCAAGTATTGAAATGAGTTTCAAATGCGAAGAAGCTTCCGAAAAATCTCAAATCGCAACCATTTAAGTAAAAAAATATGTTTCATCAATATTTTAGGAAAGGGGTACTCCTTTGCAATACATAAATTTTTTGGTTGAAACACAATTTTACCCAATTTTGCCCAAAAGGCGTTCATTTTTTATAAACAAGTATTGAAATGAGATTCAAATGCGAAGAAGCTTCTGAAAAATCTCAAATCGCAAGCATTTAAGAAAAAAAAATGTTTCATCAATATTTTAGGAAAGGGGTACCCCTTTGCAATAAATAAATTTTTTGGTTGAAACACAATTTTACCTAATTTTGCCCAAAAGGCGTTTATTTCTAATAAGCAAGTATTGAAATGAGTTTCAAATGCGAAGAAGCTTCCGAAAAATCCCAAATCGCAAGCATTTAAGAAAAAAATTTGTCATCAATATTTTAGGAAAGGGGTACCCCTTTGCAATACATAAATTTTTTGGTTGAAACACAATTTTACCCGACTTTGCCCAAAAGGCGTTCATTTCTAATAAGCAAGTATTGAAAGGAGATTCAAATGCGAAGAAGCTTCCGAAAAATCTCAAATCGCAAGCATTTAAGAAAAAAAAATTTTTCATTAATATTTTAGGAAAGGGGTGCCCCTTTGCAATAAACAAATTTTTTGGTTGAAACACAATTTTACTCAATTTTGCCCAAAAGGCGTTAATTTCTAATAGGCAAGTGTGGAAAGGAGTTTCAAATGCGAAGAAGCTTCCGAAAAATCTCAAATCGCAAGCATTTGAGAAAAAAAATGTTTCATCAATATTTGAGGAAAGGGGTACCCCTTTGCAATAAATAAATTTTTTGGTTGAAACACAATTTTACCCGACTTTGCCCAAAAGGCGTTTATTTCTAATTAGCAAGTATTGAAAGGAGATTCAAATGCGAAGAAGCTTCCGAAAAATCTCAAATCGCAAGCATTTAAGAAAAAAAATTTTGCATCAATATATTAGGAAAGGGGTACGCCTTTGCAATAAATAAATTTTTTGGTTGAAACACAATTTTACCCAATTTTGCCCAAAAGGCGTTCATTTCTAATAAGCAAGTATTGAAAGGAAAAATCCCAAATCGCAAGCATTTAAGAATAAAATTTGTCATCAATATTTGAGGAAAGGGGTACCCCTTTGCAATAAATAAATTTTTTGGTTGAAACACAGTTTTACCAAATTTTGCCCAAAAGGCGTTCATTTCTAATAAGCAAGTATTGAAATGACATTCAAATGCGAAGAAGCTTCCGAAAAATCTCAAATCGCAAGCATTTAAGAAAAAACATTTTTCATCAATATTTTAGGAAGGGGTACCCCTTTGCAATAAATAAATTTTTTGGTTGAAACACAATTTTACCCGACTTTGCCAAAAGGCGTTCATTTCTAATAAGCAAGTATTAAAAGGAGATTCAAATGCTAAGAAGCTTCCGAAAAATCTCAAATCGCAAGCATTTAAAAAAAAAAAATTGTTATCAATATTTTAGGAAAGGGGTACCCCTTTGCAATAAATAAATTTTTTGGTTGAAACACAATTTTACCAGACTTTGCCCAAAAGGCGTTTATTTCTAATAAGCAAGTATTAAAAGGAGATTCAAATGCTAAGAAGCTTCCGAAAAATCTCAAATCGCAAGCATTTAAGAAAAAAAATGTTTCATCAATATTTTAGGAAAGGGGTACGCCTTTGCAAGGAATTAATTTTTTGGTTGAAACACAATTTTACCCAATTTTGCCCAAAAGGCGTTCATTTCTTATAAGCAAGTATTGAAAGGAGATTCAAATGCGAAGAAGCTTCCGAAAAATCTCAAATCGCAAGCATTTAAGAAAAAAAATTTTTCATCAATATATTAGGAAAGGGGTACGCCTTTGCAATAAATAAATTTTTTGGTTGAAACACAATTTTACCCAATTTTGCCCAAAAGGCTTTCATTTCTAATAAGCAACTATTGAAAGGAAAAATCCCAAATCGCAAGCATTTAAGAATAAAATTTGTCATCAATATTTG
This sequence comes from Linnaemya tessellans, assembly GCA_951800035.1. Taxonomy (NCBI): domain Eukaryota; kingdom Metazoa; phylum Arthropoda; class Insecta; order Diptera; family Tachinidae; genus Linnaemya; species Linnaemya tessellans. The sequence goes on along the minus strand of OX637537.1, from coordinate 4,813,060 downwards.
AGGAAAGGGGTACCCCTTTGCAATAAATAAATTTTTTGGTTGAAACACAATTTTACCCGACTTTGCCCAAATGGCGTTTATTTCTAATTAGCAAGTATTGAAAGGAGATTCAAATGCGAATAAGCTTACGAAAAATATCAAATCGCAAGCATTTAAGAAAAAAAATTTTTCATCAATATATTAGGAAAGGGGTACGCCTTTGCAATAAATAAATTTTTTGGTTGAAACACAATTTTACCCAATTTTGCCCAAAAGGCGTTCATTTCTAATAAGCAAGTATTGAAAGGAAAAATCCCAAATCGCAAGCATTTAAGAATAAAATTTGTCATCAATATTTGAGGAAAGGGGTACCCCTTTGCAATAAATAAATTTTTTGGTTGAAACACAGTTTTACCCAATTTTGCCCAAAAGGCGTTCATTTCTAATAAGCAAGTATTGAAATGACATTCAAATGCGAAGAAGCTTCCGAAAAATCTCAAATCGCAAGCATTTAAGAAAAAACATTTTTCATCAATATTTTAGGAAGGGGTACCCCTTTGCAATAAATAAATTTTTTGGTTGAAACACAATTTTACCCGACTTTGCCAAAAGGCGTTCATTTCTAATAAGCAAGTATTAAAAGGAGATTCAAATGCTAAGAAGCTTCCGAAAAATCTCAAATCGCAAGCATTTAAGAAAAAAATTTGTTATCAATATTTTAGGAAAGGGGTACCCCTTTGCAATACATAAATTTTTTGGTTGAAACACAATTTTACCAGACTTTGCCCAAAAGGCGTTTATTTCTAATAAGCAAGTATTAAAAGGAGATTCAAATGCTAAGAAGCTTCCGAAAAATCTCAAATCGCAAGCATTTAAGAAAAAAAATGTTTCATCAATATTTTAGGAAAGGGGTACGCCTTTGCAAGGAATTAATTTTTTGGTTGAAACACAATTTTACCCAATTTTGCCCAAAAGGCGTTCATTTCTTATAAGCAAGTATTGAAATGAGTTTCAAATGCGAAGAAGCTTCCGAAAAATCTCAAATCGCAAGCATTTAAGAAAAAAAAAATTTTCATCAATATTTTAGGAAAGGGGTACCCCTTTGCAATAAATAAATTTTTTGGTTGAACCACAATTTTACCCGACTTTGCCCAAAAGGCGTTCATTTCTAATAAGCAAGTATTGAAAGGAGATTCAAATGCGAAGAAGCTTCCGAAAAATCTCAAATCGCAAGCATTTAAGAAAAAAAATTGTTCATCAATATTTTAGGAAAGGGGTACCCCTTTGCAATAAATAAATTTTTTGGTTGAAACACAATTTTACCCAATTTTGCCCAAAAGGCGTTCATTTCTAATAAGCAAGTATTGAAATGAGTTTCAAATGCGAAGAAGCTTCCGAAAAATCTCAAATCGCAAGCATTTATGAAAAAAAAAATTGTTCATCAATATTTTAGGAAAGGGGTACCCCTTTGCAATAAATAAATTTTTTGGTTGAACCACAATTTTACCCGACTTTGCCCAAAAGGCGTTCATTTCTAATAAGCAAGTATTGAAAGGAGATTCAAATGCGAAGAAGCTTTCGAAAAATCTCAAATCGCAAGCATTTAAGAAAAAAAAATTGCATTAATATATTAGGAAAGGGGCACCCCTTTGCAATAAATAAATTTTTTGGTTGAAACACAATTTTACCCAATTTTGTCCAAAAGGCGTTTATTTCTAATAAGCAAGTATTGAAAGGAGATTCAAATGCGAAGAAGCTTTTGAAAAATCTCAAATCGCAAGCATTTAAGAAAAAAAAATTGCATTAATATATTAGGAAAGGGGCACCCCTTTGCAATAAATAAATTTTTTGGTTGAAACACAATTTTACCCGACTTTGCCCAAAAGGCGTTTATTTCTAATAAGCAAGTATTGAAATGAGTTTCAAATGCGAAGAAGCTTCCGAAAAATCTCAAATCGCAAGCATTTAAGAAAAAAAATTGTTCATCAATATTTTAGGAAAGGGGTACCCCTTTGCAATACATAAATTTGTTGGTTGAAACACAATTTTACCCAATTTTGCCCAAAAGGCGTTTATTTCTAATAAGCATATATTGAAAGGAGATTCAAATGCTAAGAAGCTTCCGAAAAATCTCAAATCGAAAGCATTTAAGAAAAAAAATTGTTCATCAATATTTTAGGAAAGGGGTACCCCTTTGCAATACATAAATATTTTGGTTGAAACACAATTTTACCCGACTTTGCCAAAAGGCGTTCATTTCTAATAAGCAAGTATTGAAATGAGATTCAAATGCGAAGAAGCTTCCGAAGAATCTTAAATCGCAAGCATTTAAGAAAAAAAATTTTCATCAATATTTTAGGAAAGGGGCACCCCTTTGCAATAAATAAATTTTCTGGTTGAAACACAATTTTACCCAATTTTGTCCAAAAGGCGTTTATTTCTAATAAGCAAGTATTGAAATGAGTTTCAAATGCGAAGAAACTTCCGAAAAATCTCAAATCGCAAGCATTTAAGAAAAAAAAAATTGCATTAATATATTAGGAAAGGGGCACCCCTTTGCAATAAATAAATTTTTTGGTTGAAACACAATTTTGCCCGACTTTGCCCAAAAGGCGTTTATTTCTAATAAGCAAGTATTGAAATGAGTTTCAAATGCGAAGAAGCTTCCGAAAAATCTCAAATCGCAAGCATTTAAGAAAAAAAAAATTGCATTAATATATTAGGAAAGGGGCACCCCTTTGCAATAAATAAATTTTTTGGTTGAAACACAATTTTACCCGACTTTGCCAAAAGGCGTTCATTTCTAATAAGCAAGTATTGAAATGAGTTTCAAATGCGAAGAAGCTTTCGAAAAATCTCAAATCGCAAGCATTCAAGAAAAAAAATTTTTCATCAATATTTTAGGAAAGGGGTACCCCTTTGCAATACATATATTTTTTGGATGAACACAACTTTTCCCGACTTTGCCCAAAATGCGTTCATTTCTAATAAGCAAGTATTGAAATGAGTTTCAAATGCGAAGAAGCTTCCGAAAAATCTCAAATCGCAAGCATTTAAGAAAAAAAAATGTTTCATCAATATTTTAGGAAAGGGGTGCCCCTTTGCAATAAATGAATTTTTTGGTTGAAACACAATTTTACCCGACCTTGCCCAAAAGGTGTTCATTTCTAATAAGCAAGTATTGAAATGAGATTCAAATGCGAAGAAGCTTCCGAAAAATCTCAAATCGCAAGCATTTAAGAAAAAAAAATTTTTTCATCAATATTTTAGGAAAGGGGTACCCCTTTGCAATACATAAATTTTTTGGTTGAAACACAATTTTACCAGACTTTGCTCAAAAGGCGTTTATTTCTAATAAGCAAGTATTGAAAGGAGATACAAATGCGGAGAAGCTTCCGAAAAATCTCGAATCGCAAGCATTTAAGAAAAAAAAAATGTTTCATCAATATTTTAGGAAAGGGGTACGCCTTTGCAAGGAATTAATTTTTTGGTTGAAACACAATTTTACCCAATTTTGCCCAAAAGGCGTTCATTTCTTATAAGCAAGTATTGAAATGAGTTTCAAATGCGAAGAAGCTTCCGAAAAATCTCAAATCGCAAGCATTTAAGAAAAAAAAAAATTTCATCAATATTTTAGGAAAGGGGTACCCCTTTGCAATAAATAAATTTTTTGGTTGAACCACAATTTTACCCGACTTTGCCCAAAAGGCGTTCATTTCTAATAAGCAAGTATTGAAAGGAGATTCAAATGCGAAGAAGCTTCCGAAAAATCTCAAATCGCAAGCATTTAAGAAAAAAAATTGTTCATCAATATTTTAGGAAAGGGGTACCCCTTTGCAATAAATAAATTTTTTGGTTGAAACACAATTTTACCCGACTTTGTCCAAAAGGCGTTTATTTCTAATAAGCAAGTATTGAAATGAGATTCAAATGCGAAGAAGCTTCCGAAAAATCTCAAATCGCAAGCATTTAAGAAAAAAAATTGTTCATCAATATTTTAGGAAAGGGGTACCCCTTTGCAATAAATAAATTTTTTGGTTGAAACACAATTTTACCCAATTTTGCCCAAAAGGCGTTCATTTCTAATAAGCAAGTATTGAAATGAGTTTCAAATGCGAAGAAGCTTCCGAAAAATCTCAAATCGCAAGCATTTATGAAAAAAAAAATTGTTCATCAATATTTTAGGAAAGGGGTACCCCTTTGCAATAAATAAATTTTTTGGTTAAACCACAATTTTACCCGACTTTGCCCAAAAGGCGTTCATTTCTAATAAGCAAGTATTGAAAGGAGATTCAAATGCGAAGAAGCTTTCGAAAAATCTCAAATCGCAAGCATTTAAGAAAAAAAAATTGCATTAATATATTAGGGAAGGGGCACCCCTTTGCAATAAATAAATTTTTTGGTTGAAACACAATTTTACCCAATTTTGTCCAAAAGGCGTTTATTTCTAATAAGCAAGTATTGAAAGGAGATTCAAATGCGAAGAAGCTTTCGAAAAATCTCAAATCGCAAGCATTTAAGAAAAAAAAAATTGCATTAATATATTAGGAAAGGGGCACCCCTTTGCAATAAATAAATTTTTTGGTTGAAACACAATTTTACCCGACTTTGCCCAAAAGGCGTTTATTTCTAATAAGCAAGTATTGAAATGAGTTTCAAATGCGAAGAAGCTTCCGAAAAATCTCAAATCGCAAGCATTTAAGAAAAAAAATTGTTCATCAATATTTTAGGAAAGGGGTACCCCTTTGCAATACATAAATTTGTTGGTTGAAACACAATTTTACCCAATTTTGCCCAAAAGGCGTTTATTTCTAATAAGCATATATTGAAAGGAGATTCAAATGCTAAGAAGCTTCCGAAAAATCTCAAATCGAAAGCATTTAAGAAAAAAAATTGTTCATCAATATTTTAGGAAAGGGGTACCCCTTTGCAATACATAAATATTTTGGTTGAAACACAATTTTACCCGACTTTGCCAAAAGGCGTTCATTTCTAATAAGCAAGTATTGAAATGAGATTCAAATGCGAAGAAGCTTCCGAAGAATCTTAAATCGCAAGCATTTAAGAAAAAAAATTTTCATCAATATTTTAGGAAAGGGGCACCCCTTTGCAATAAATAAATTTTCTGGTTGAAACACAATTTTACCCAATTTTGTCCAAAAGGCGTTTATTTCTAATAAGCAAGTATTGAAATGAGTTTCAAATGCGAAGAAACTTCCGAAAAATCTCAAATCGCAAGCATTTAAGAAAAAAAAAATTGCATTAATATATTAGGAAAGGGGCACCCCTTTGCAATAAATAAATTTTTTGGTTGAAACACAATTTTACCCGACTTTGCCCAAAAGGCGTTTATTTCTAATAAGCAAGTATTGAAATGAGTTTCAAATGCGAAGAAGCTTCCGAAAAATCTCAAATCGCAAGCATTTAAGAAAAAAAAAATTGCATTAATATATTAGGAAAGGGGCACCCCTTTGCAATAAATAAATTTTTTGGTTGAAACACAATTTTACCCGACTTTGCCAAAAGGCGTTCATTTCTAATAAGCAAGTATTGAAATGAGTTTCAAATGCGAAGAAGCTTTCGAAAAATCTCAAATCGCAAGCATTCAAGAAAAAAAATTTTTCATCAATATTTTAGGAAAGGGGTACCCCTTTGCAATACATATATTTTTTGGATGAAACACAACTTTTCCCGACTTTGCCCAAAATGCGTTCATTTCTAATAAGCAAGTATTGAAATGAGTTTCAAATGCGAAGAAGCTTCCGAAAAATCTCAAATCGCAAGCATTTAAGAAAAAAAAATGTTTCATCAATATTTTAGGAAAGGGGTGCCCCTTTGCAATAAATGAATTTTTTGGTTGAAACACAATTTTACCCGACCTTGCCCAAAAGGTGTTCATTTCTAATAAGCAAGTATTGAAATGAGATTCAAATGCGAAGAAGCTTCCGAAAAATCTCAAATCGCAAGCATTTAAGAAAAAAAAATTTTTTCATCAATATTTTAGGAAAGGGGTACCCCTTTGCAATACATAAATTTTTTGGTTGAAACACAATTTTACCAGACTTTGCTCAAAAGGCGTTTATTTCTAATAAGCAAGTATTGAAAGGAGATACAAATGCGGAGAAGCTTCCGAAAAATCTCGAATCGCAAGCATTTAAGAAAAAAAAAAATGTTTCATCAATATTTTAGGAAAGGGGTACCCCTTTGCAATACATAAATTTTTTGGTTGAAACACAATTTTACCAGACTTTGCCCAAAAGGCGTTTATTTCTAATAAGCAAGTATTGAAATGAGTTTCAAATGCGAAGAAGCTTCCGAAAAATCTCAAATCGCAAGCATTTAAGAAAAAAAAAATTTTTCATCAATATTTTAGGAAAGGGGTACCCCTTTGCAATAAATAAATTGAAACACAATTTTACCCAATTTTGCCCAAAAGGCGTTCATTTCTAATAAGCAAGTATTGAAAGGAGATTCAAATGCGAAGAAGCTTCCGAAAAATCTCAAATCGCAAGCATTTAAGTAAAAAAATTGTTCATCAATATTTTAGGAAAGGGGTACCCTTTTGCAATAAATAAATTGAAACACAATTTTACCCAATTTTGCCCAAAAGGCGTTCATTTCTAATAAGCAAGTATTGAAATGAGATTCAAATGCGAAGAAGCTTCCGAAAAATCTAAAATCGCAAGCATTTAAGAAAAAAAAATTGTTCATCAATATTTTAGGAAAGGGGTACCCCTTTGCAATAAATAAATTGAAACACAATTTTACCCAATTTTGCCCAAAAGGCGTTCATTTCTAATAAGCAAGTATTGAAATGAGATTCAAATGCGAGGAAGCTTCCGAAAAATCTCAAATCGGAAGCATTTAAGAAAAAAAAATGTTTCATCAATATTTTAGGAAAGGGGTACCCCTTTGCAATAAATAATATTTTTGGTTGAAACACAATTTTACCCATTTTTGCCCAAAAGGCGTTCATTTCTAATAAGCAAGTATTGAAAGGAGTTTCAAATGCGAAGAAGCTTCCGAAAAATCTCAAATCGCAAGCATTTAAGAAAAAAAAATTGTTCATCAATATTTTAGGAAAGGGGTACCCCTTTGCAATAAATAAATTGAAACACAATTTTACCCAATTTTGCCCAAAAGGCGTTCATTTCTAATAAGCAAGTATTGAAATGAGATTCAAATGCGAAGAAGCTTCCGAAAAATCTCAAATCGGAAGCATTTAAGAAAAAAAAATGTTTCATCAATATTTTAGGAAAGGGGTACCCCTTTGCAATAAATAAATTTTTTGGTTGAAACATAATTTTACCTAATTTTGCCTAAAAGGCGTTCATTTCTAATAAGCAAGTATTAAAAGGAGATTCAAATGCTAAGAAGCTTCCGAAAAATCGCAAGCATTTAAGAAAAAAAATTTGTCGTCAATATTTTAGGAAAGGGGTACCCCTTTGCAATACATAAATTTTTTGGTTGAAACACAATTTTACCCGACTTTGCCCAAAATGCGTTCATTTCTAATAAGCAAGTATTGAAAGGAAATTCAAATGCGAAGAAGCTTCCGAAAAATCTCAAATCGCAAGCATTTAAGTAAAAAAATATGTTTCATCAATATTTTAGGAAAGGGGTACCCCTTTGCAATAAATAAATTGAAACACAATTTTACCCAATTTTGCCCAAAAGGCGTTTATTTCTTATAAGCATATATTGAAAGGAGATTCAAATGCTAAGAAGCTTCCGAAAAATCTCAAATCGGAAGCATTTAAGAAAAAAAATTTTTCATCAATATTTTAGGAAAGGGGTACCCCTTTGCAATACATATATTTTTTGGATGAAACACAACTTTTCCCGACTTTGCCCAAAATGCGTTCATTTCTAATAAGCAATTATTGAAATGAGTTTCAAATGCGAAGAAGCTTCCGAAAAATCTCAAATCGCAAGCATTTAAGAAAAAAAAATGTTTCATCAATATTTTAGGAAAGGGGTGCCCCTTTGCAATACATAAATTTTTTGGTTGAAACACAATTTTACCAGACTTTGCCCAAAAGGCGTTTATTTCTAATAAGCAAGTATTAAAAGGAGATTCAAATGCTAAGAAGCTTCCGAAAAATCTCAAATCGCAAGCATTTAAGAAAAAAAAAATTTCATCAATATATTAGGAAAGGGGTACCCCTTTGCAATACATAAATTTTTTGGTTGAAACACAATTTTACCCGACTTTGCCCAAAATGCGTTCATTTCTAATAAGCAAGTATTGAAATGAGTTTCAAATGCGAAGAAGCTTCCGAAAAATCTCAAATCGCAAGCATTTAAGAAAAAAAAATGTTTCATCAATATTTTAGGAAATTGGTACCCCTTTGCAATAAATAAATTTTTTGGTTGAAATACAATTTTACCCGACTTTGCCCAAAATGCGTTCATTTTTTATAAGCAAGTACTGAAAGTACATTCAAATGCGAAGAAGCTTCCGAAAAATCGCAAGCATTTAAGAAAAAAAATTTGTCGTCAATATTTTAGGAAAGGGGTACCCCTTTGCAATACATAAATTTTTTGGTTGAAACACAATTTTACCCGACTTTGCCCAAAAGGCGTTCATTTCTAATAAGCAAGTATTGAAATGAGATTCAAATGCGAAGAAGCTTCCGAAAAATCTCAAATCGCAACCATTTAAGTAAAAAAATATGTTTCATCAATATATTAGGAAAGGGGTACCCGTTTGCAAGGAATTAATTTTTTGGTTGAAACATAATTTTACCCAATTTTGCCCAAAAGGCGTTCATTTCTAATAAGCAAGTATTGAAATGAGTTTCAAATGCTAAGAAGCTTCCGAAAAATCTCAAATCGAAAGCATTTAAGAAAAAAAAATTGTTCATCAATATTTTAGGAAAGGGGTACCCCTTTGCAATAAATAATTTTTTTGGTTGAAACACAATTTTACCCGACTTTGCCCAAAAGGCGTTCATTTCTAATAAGCAAGTATTGAAATGAGATTCAAATGCGAAGAAGCTTCCGAAAAATCTCAAATCGGAAGCATTTAAGAAAAAAAAATGTTTCATCAATATTTAAGGAAGGGGTACCCCTTTGCAATAAATAAATTTTTTGGTTGAAACACAATTTTACCCGACTTTGCCCAAAAGGCGTTCATTTCTAATAAGCAAGTATTGAAATGAGTTTCAAATGCGAAGAAGCTTCTGAAAAATCTCAAATCGCAAGCATTTAAGAAAAAAAGTTTTCATCAATATTTTAGGAAAGGGGTACCCCTTTGCTATAAATAAATTGAAACACAATTTTACCCAATTTTGCCCAAAAGGCGTTCATTTCTAATAAGCAAGTATTGAAAGGAGATTCAAATGCGAAGAAGCTTCCGAAAAATCTCAAATCGCAAGCATTTAAGTAAAAAAATATGTTTCATCAATATTTTAGGAAAGGGGTACCCCTTTGCAATAAATAAATTTTTTGGTTGAAACTTAATTTTACCCGACTTTGCCCAAAAGGCGTTAATTTCTAATAGGCAAGTGTTAAAAGGAGTTTTAAATGCGAAGAAGCTTCCGAAAAATCTCAAATCGCAAGCATTTAAGAAAAAAAAAATTTTTCATCAATATTTTAGGAAAGGGGTACCCCTTTGCAATACATAAATTTGTTGGTTGAAACACAATTTTACCCAATTTTGCCCAAAATGCGTTCATTTCTAATAAGCAAGTATTGAAATGAGTTTCAAATGCGAAGAAGCTTCCGAAAAATCTCAAATCGCAAGCATTTAAGAAAAAAAAATGTTTCATCAATATTTTAGGAAATTGGTACCCCTTTGCAATAAATAAATTTTTTGGTTGAAACACAATTTTACCCGACTTTGCCCAAAATGCGTTCGTTTTTTATAAGCAAGTACTGAAAGTACATTCAAATGCGAAGAAGCTTCCGAAAAATCGCAAGCATTTAAGAAAAAAAATTTGTCGTCAATATTTTAGGAAAGGGGTACCCCTTTGCAATACATAAATTTTTTGGTTGAAACACAATTTTACCCGACTTTGCCCAAAAGGCGTTCATTTCTAATAAGCAAGTATTGAAATGAGATTCAAATGCGAAGAAGCTTCCGAAAAATCTCAAATCGCAAGCATTTAAGAAAAAATATGTTTCATCAATATTTTAGGAAAGGGGTACGTACGCCTTTGCAAAAAATACATTTTTTGGTTGAAACACAATTTTACCTGACTTTGCCCAAAAGGCGTTCATTTCTAATAAGCAAGTATTGAAAGGAGATTCAAATGCGAAGAAGCTTCCGAAAAATCTCAAATCGCAAGCATTTAAGAAAAAATATGTTTCATCAATATTTTAGGAAAGGGGTACGTACGCCTTTGCAAAAAATACATTTTTTGGTTGAAACACAATTTTACCAGACTTTGCCCAAAAGGCGTTTATTTCTAATAAGCAAGTATTAAAAGGAGATTCAAATGCTAAGAAGCTTCCGAAAAATCTCAAATCGCAATCATTTAAGAAAAAAAAAATTTCATCAATATATTAGGAAAGGGGTACCCCTTTGCAATACATAAATTTTTTTGGTTGAAACACAATTTTACCCGACTTTTCCCAAAATGCGTTCATTTCTAATAAGCAAGTATTGAAATGAGATTCAAATGCGAAGAAGCTTCTGAAAAATCTCAAATCGCAAGCATTTAAGAAAAAAAATTTGTCATCAATATTTTAGGAAAGGGTACGCCTTTGCAAAAAATGAATTTTTTGGTTGAAACACAATTTTACCCGACTTTGCCCAAAAGGCGTTTATTTCTAATAAGCAAGTATTGAAATGAGTTTCAAATGCGAAGAAGCTTCCGAAAAATCTCAAATCGCAAGCATTTATGAAAAAAATTTGTTATCAATATTTTAGGAAATTGGTACCCCTTTGCAATAAATACATTTTTTGGTTGAAACACAGTTTTACCCAATTTTGCCCAAAAGGCATTCATTTCTAATAAGCATATATTGAAAGGAGATTCAAATGCTAAGAAACTTCCGAAAAATCTCAAATCGCAAGCATTTAAGAAAAAAATTTGTTATCAATATTTTAGGAAATTGGTACCCCTTTGCAATAAATACATTTTTTGGTTGAAACACAGTTTTACCCAATTTTGCCCAAAAGGCATTCATTTCTAATAAGCATATATTGAAAGGAGATTCAAATGCTAAGAAGCTTCCGAAAAATCTCAAATCGAAAGCATTTAAGAAAAACATTTTTCATCAATATTTTAGGAAAGGGGTACCCCTTTGCAATAAATAAATTTTTTGGTTGAAACTTAATTTTACCCGACTTTGCCCAAAAGGCGTTAATTTCTAATAGGCAAGTGTTGAAAGGAGATTCAAATGCGAAGAAGCTTCCGAAAAATCTCAAATCGCAAGCATTTAAGAAAGAAAAAATTATCATCAATATTTTAGGAAAGAGGTACCCCTTTGCAATAAATAAATTTTTTGGTTAAAACACAATTTTACCCGACTTTGCCCAAAAGGCATTCATTTCTAATAAGCATATATTGAAAGGAGATTCAAATGCTAAGAAGCTTCCGAAAAATCTCAAATCGGAAGCATTTAAGAAAAAAAATTGTTCATCAATATTTTAGGAAAGGGGTACCCCTTTGCAATAAATAAATTTTTTGGTTGAAACACAATTTTGCCCGACTTTGCCCAAAATGCGTTCATTTCTAATAAGCAAGTACTGAAAGTACATTCAAATGCGAAGAAGCTTCCGAAAAATCGCAAGCATTTAAGAAAAAAAATTTGTCGTCAATATTTTAGGAAAGGGGTACCCCTTTGCAATACATAAATTTTTTGGTTGAAACACAATTTTACCCGACTTTGCCCAAAAGGCGTTCATTTCTAATAAGCAAGTATTGAAATGAGTTTCAAATGCTAAGAAGCTTCCGAAAAATCTCAAATCGAAAGCATTTAAGAAAAAAAAATTGTTCATCAATATTTTAGGAAAGGGGTACCCCTTTGCAATAAATAATATTTTTGGTTGAAACACAATTTTACCCGACTTTGCCCAAAAGGCGTTAATTTCTAATAAGCAAGTATTGAAATGAGTTTCAAATGCGAAGAAGCTTTCGAAAAATCTCAAATCGCAAGCATTTAAGAAAAAAAAAATTGCATTAATATATTAGGAAAGGGGCACCCCTTTGCAATAAATAAATTTGTTGGTTGAAACACAATTTTACCCGACATTGCCCAAAAGGCGTTTATTTCTAATAAGCAAGTATTGAAATGAGATTCAAATGCGAAGAAGCTTCCGAAAAATCTCAAATCGCAAGCATTTAAGAAAAAAAATTTGTCGTCAATATTTTAGGAAAGGGGTACCCCTTTGCAATACATAAATATTTTGGTTGAAACACAATTTTACCCAATTTTGCCCAAAAGGCGTTTATTTCTAATAAGCAAGTATTGAAAGGAGATTCAAATGCGAAGAAGCTTCCGAAAAATCTCAAATCGCAAGCATTTAAGAAAGAAAAAATTATCATCAATATTTTAGGAAAGAGGTACCCCTTTGCAATAAATAAATTTTTTGGTTAAAACACAATTTTACCCGACTTTGCCCAAAAGGCATTCATTTCTAATAAGCATATATTGAAAGGAGATTCAAATGCTAAGAAGCTTCCGAAAAATCTCAAATCGGAAGCATTTAAGAAAAAAAATTGTTCATCAATATTTTAGGAAAGGGGTACCCCTTTGCAATACATAAATTTTTTGGTTAAAACACAATTTTACCCGACTTTGCCCAAAAGGCGTTCATTTCTAATAAGCAAGTATTGAAATGAGTTTCAAATGCGAAGAAGCTTCCGAAAAATCTCAAATCGCAAGCATTTATGAAAAAAAAAATTGTTCATCAATATTTTAGGAAAGGGGTACCCCTTTACAATACATAAATTTGTTGGTTGAAACACAATTTTACCCGACCTTGCCCAAAAGGTGTTCATTTCTAATAAGCAAGTATTGAAATGAGATTCAAATGCGAAGAAGCTTCCGAAAAATCTCAAATCGCAAGCATTTAAGAAAAAAAATTGTTCATCAATATTTTAGGAAAGGGTACCAAGCAAGCATATAAGATAAATTTTTTGGTTGAAACACAATTTTACCCGACTTTGCCCAAAATGCGTTCATTTCTAATAAGCAAGTATTGAAATGAGATTCAAATGCGAAGAAGCTTCCGAAGAATCTTAAATCGCAAGCATTTAAGAAAAAAATTTTTCATCAATATATTAGGAAAGGGGTACCCCTTTGCAATAAATAAATTTTTTGGTTGAAACACAGTTTTACCCAATTTTGCCCAATAGGCGTTCATTTCTAATAAGCAAGTGTTGAAAGGAGATTCAAATGCGAAAAAGCTTCCGAGAAATCTCAAATCGCAAGCATTTAAGAAAAAAAAATTTTTCATCAATATTTTAGGAAAGGGTACCAAGCAAGCATTTAAGATAAATTCTTTGGTTGAAACACAATTTTACCCGACTTTGCCCAAAATGCGTTCATTTCTAATAAGCAAGTATTGAAATGAGTTTGAAATGCGAAGAAGCTTCTGAAAAATCTCAAATCGCAAGCATTTAAGAAAAAAAAATTGTTCATCAATATTTTAGGAAAGGGGTACCCCTTTGCAATAAATAAATTGAAACACAATTTTACCCAATTTTGCCCAAAAGGCGTTCATTTCTAATAAGCATATATTGAAAGGAGATTCAAATGCTAAGAAGCTTCCGAAAAATCTCAAATCGGAAGCATTTAAGAAAAAAAATTGTTCATCAATATTTTAGGAAAGGGGTACCCCTTTGCAATAAATAAATTTTTTGGTTGAAACACAATTTTACCCGACTTTGCCAAAAGGCGTTCATTTCTAATAAGCAAGTATTGAAATGAGTTTCAAATGCGAAGAAGCTTTCGAAAAATCTCAAATCGCAAGCATTTATGAAAAAAAAAATTGTTCATCAATATTTTAGGAAAGGGGTACCCCTTTACAATAAATACATTTTTTGGTTGAAACACAATTTTACCTGACTTGCCCAAAAGGCGTTTATTTCTAATAAGCATATATTGAAAGGAGATTCAAATGCTAAGAAGCTTCCGAAAAATCTCAAATCGGAAGCATTTAAGAAAAAAAATTGTTCATCAATATTTTAGGAAAGGGGTACCCCTTTGCAATACATAAATTTTTTGGTTGAAACACAATTTTACCCGACTTTGCCCAAAAGGCGTTCATTTCTAATAAGCAAGTATTGAAAGGAGATTCAAATGCGAAAAAGCTTCCGAGAAATCTCAAATCGCAAGCATTTAAGAAAAAAAAATTTTTCATCAATATTTTAGGAAAGGGTACCAAGCAAGCATTTAAGATAAATTTTTTGGTTGAAACACAATTTTACCCGACTTTGCCCAAAAGGCGTTTATTTCTAATAAGCAAGTATTGAAATGAGTTTCAAATGCGAAGAAGCTTCCGAAAAATCTCAAATCGCAAGCATTTAAGAAAAAAAATTTTTCATCAATATATTAGGAAAGGGGTACCCCTTTGCAATAAATAAATTTTTTGGTTGAAACACAGTTTTACCCAATTTGGCTAAAAAGGCGTTCATTTCTAATAAGCAAGTATTGAAAGGAGATTCAAATGCGAAAAAGCTTCCGAGAAATCTCAAATCGCAAGCATTTAAGAAAAAAAAATTTTTCATCAATATTTTAGGAAAGGGTACCAAGAAAGCATTTAAGATAAATTTTTTGGTTGAAACACAATTTTACCCGACTTTGCCCAAAATGCGTTCATTTCTAATAAGCAAGTATTGAAATGAGTTTCAAATGCGAAGAAGCTTCTGAAAAATCTCAAATCGCAAGCATTTAAGAAAAAAAAATTGTTCATCAATATTTTAGGAAAGGGGTACCCCTTTGCAATAAATAAATTGAAACACAATTTTACCCAATTTTGCCCAAAAGGCGTTCATTTCTAATAAGCAAGTATTGAAAGGAGATTCAAATGCGAAGAAGCTTCCGAGAAATCTCAAATCGCAAGCATTTAAGAAAAAAAAAATTTTCATCAATATTTTAGGAAAGGGTACCAAGAAAGCATTTAAGATAAATTTTTTGGTTGAAACACAATTTTACCCGACTTTGCCCAAAATGCGTTCATTTCTAATAAGCAAGTATTGAAATGAGTTTCAAATGCGAAGAAGCTTCTGAAAAATCTCAAATCGCAAGCATTTAAGAAAAAAAAATTGTTCATCAATATTTTAGGAAAGGGGTACCCCTTTGCAATAAATAAATTGAAACACAATTTTGCCCAAAAGGCGTTCATTTCTAATAAGCAAGTATTGAAAGGAGATTCAAACGCGAAGAAGCTTCCGAAAAATCTCAAATCGCAAGCATTTAAGTAAAAAAATATGTTTCATCAATATTTTAGAAAAGGGGTGCCCCTTTGCAATAAATAAATTTTTTGGTTGAACCACAATTTTACCCGACTTTGCCCAAAAGGCGTTCATTTCTAATAAGCAAGTATTGAAAGGAGATTCAAATGCGAAGAAGCATCCGAAAAATCTCAAATCGCAAGCATTTAAGAAAAAAAATTGTTCATCAATATTTTAGGAAAGGGGTACCCCTTTGCAATAAATAAATTTTTTGGTTGAAACACAATTTTACCCGACTTTGCCCAAAAGGCGTTTATTTCTAATAAGCAAGTATTGAAATGAGATTCAAATGCGAAGAAGCTTCCGAAAAATCTCAAATCGCAAGCATTTAAGAAAAAAAATTGTTCATCAATATTTTAGGAAAGGGGTACCCCTTTGCAATAAATAAATTTTTTGGTTGAAACACAATTTTACCCAATTTTGCCCAAAAGGCGTTCATTTCTAATAAGCAAGTATTGAAATGAGTTTCAAATGCGAAGAAGCTTCCGAAAAATCTCAAATCGCAAGCATTTAAGAAAAAAATTGTTCATCAATATTTTAGGAAAGGGGTACCCCTTTGCAATACATAAATTTGTTGGTTGAAACACAATTTTACCCAATTTTGCCCAAAAGGCGTTTATTTCTAATAAGCATATATTGAAAGGAGATTCAAATGCTAAGAAGCTTCCGAAAAATCTCAAATCGGAAGCATTTAAGAAAAAAAATTGTTCATCAATATTTTAGGAAAGGGGTACCCCTTTGCAATACATAAATATTTTGGTTGAAACACAATTTTACCCGACTTTGCCAAAAGGCGTTCATTTCTAATAAGCAAGTATTGAAATGAGATTCAAATGCGAAGAAGCTTCCGAAGAATCTTAAATCGCAAGCATTTAAGAAAAAAATTTTTCATCAATATATTAGGAAAGGGGTACCCCTTTGCAATAAATAAATTGAAACACAATTTTACCCAATTTTGCCCAAAAGGCGTTTATTTCTAATATGCATATATTGAAAGGAGATTCAAATGCTAAGAAGCTTCCGAAAAATCTCAAATCGGAAGCATTTAAGAAAAAAAATTGTTCATCAATATTTTAGGAAAGGGGTACCCCTTTGCAATAAATAAATTTTTTGGTTGAAACACAGTTTTACCCAATTTTGCCCAAAAGGCGTTCATTTCTAATAAGCAAGTATTGAAAGGAGATTCAAATGCGAAGAAGCTTCCGAGAAATCTCAAATCGCAAGCATTTAAGAAAAAAAAAATTTTCATCAATATTTTAGGAAAGGGTACCAAGAAAGCATTTAAGATAAATTTTTTGGTTGAAACACAATTTTACCCGACTTTGCCCAAAATGCGTTCATTTCTAATAAGCAAGTATTGAAATGAGTTTCAAATGCGAAGAAGCTTCTGAAAAATCTCAAATCGCAAGCATTTAAGAAAAAAAAATTGTTCATCAATATTTTAGGAAAGGGGTACCCCTTTGCAATAAATAAATTGAAACACAATTTTACCCAATTTTGCCCAAAAGGCGTTCATTTCTAATAAGCAAGTATTGAAAGGAGATTCAAATGCGAAGAAGCTTCCGAAAAATCTCAAATCGCAAGCATTTAAGTAAAAAAATATGTTTCATCAATATTTTAGAAAAGGGGTACCCCTTTGCAATAAATAAATTTTTTGGTTGAAACACAATTTTACCCAATTTTGCCCAAAAGGCGTTTATTTCTAATAAGCAAGTATTGAAAGGAGATTCAAATGCGAAGAAGCTTCCGAAAAATCTCAAATCGCAAGCATTTAAGAAAAAAAAAATGTTTCATCAATATTTTAGGAAAGGGGTACCCCTTTGCAATAAATAAATTTTTTGTTTGAACCACAATTTTACCCGACTTTGCCCAAAAGGCGTTCATTTCTAATAAGCAAGTATTGAAAGGAGATTCAAATGCGAAGAAGCATCCGAAAAATCTCAAATCGCAAGCATTTAAGAAAAAAAATTGTTCATCAATATTTTAGGAAAGGGGTACCCCTTTGCAATAAATAAATTTTTTGGTTGAAACACAATTTTACCCGACTTTGCCCAAAAGGCGTTTATTTCTAATAAGCAAGTATTGAAATGAGATTCAAATGCGAAGAAGCTTCCGAAAAATCTCAAATCGCAAGCATTTAAGAAAAAAAATTGTTCATCAATATTTTAGGAAAGGGGTACCCCTTTGCAATAAATAAATTTTTTGGTTGAAACACAATTTTACCCAATTTTGCCCAAAAGGCGTTCATTTCTAATAAGCAAGTATTGAAATGAGTTTCAAATGCGAAGAAGCTTCCGAAAAATCTCAAATCGCAAGCATTTAAGAAAAAAAATTGTTCATCAATATTTTAGGAAAGGGGTACCCCTTTGCAATACATAAATTTGTTGGTTGAAACACAATTTTACCCAATTTTGCCCAAAAGGCGTTTATTTCTAATAAGCATATATTGAAAGGAGATTCAAATGCTAAGAAGCTTCCGAAAAATCTCAAATCGGAAGCATTTAAGAAAAAAAATTGTTCATCAATATTTTAGGAAAGGGGTACCCCTTTGCAATACATAAATATTTTGGTTGAAACACAATTTTACCCGACTTTGCCAAAAGGCGTTCATTTCTAATAAGCAAGTATTGAAATGAGATTCAAATGCGAAGAAGCTTCCGAAGAATCTTAAATCGCAAGCATTTAAGAAAAAAATTTTTCATCAATATATTAGGAAAGGGGTACCCCTTTGCAATAAATAAATTGAAACACAATTTTACCCAATTTTGCCCAAAAGGCGTTCATTTCTAATAACCAAGTATTGAAATGAGTTTCAAATGCTAAGAAGCTTCCGAAAAATCTCAAATCGGAAGCATTTAAGAAAAAAAATTGTTCATCAATATTTTAGGAAAGGGGTACCCCTTTGCAATAAATAAATTTTTTGGTTGAAACACAGTTTTACCCAATTTTGCCCAAAAGGCGTTCATTTCTAATAAGCAAGTATTGAAAGGAGATTCAAATGCGAAAAAGCTTCCGAGAAATCTCAAATCGCAAGCATTTAAGAAAAAAAAATTTTTCATCAATATTTTAGGAAAGGGTACCAAGCAAGCATTTAAGATAAATTTTTTGGTTGAAACACAATTTTACCCGACTTTGCCCAAAATGCGTTCATTTCTAATAAGCAAGTATTGAAATGAGTTTCAAATGCGAAGAAGCTTCTGAAAAATCTCAAATCGCAAGCATTTAAGAAAAAAAAATTGTTCATCAATATTTTAGGAAAGGGGTAACCCTTTGCAATAAATAAATTGAAACACAATTTTAACCAATTTTGCCCAAAAGGCGTTCATTTCTAATAAGCATATATTGAAAGGAGATTCAAATGCTAAGAAGCTTCCGAAAAATCTCAAATCGGAAGCATTTAAGAAAAAAAATTGTTCATCAATATTTTAGGAAAGGGGTACCCCTTTGCAATAAACAATTTTTTTGGTTGAAACACAATTTTACCCGACTTTGCCAAAAGGCGTTCATTTCTAATAAGCAAGTATTGAAATGAGTTTCAAATGCGAAGAAGCTTTCGAAAAATCTCAAATCGCAAGCATTTATGAAAAAAAAATTGTTCATCAATATTTTAGGAAAGGGGTACCCCTTTGCAATAAATAAATTTTTTGGTTGAACCACAATTTTACCCGACTTTGCCCAAAAGGCGTTCATTTCTAATAAGCAAGTATTGAAAGGAGATTCAAATGCGAAAAAGCTTCCGAGAAATCTCAAATCGCAAGCGTTTAAGAAAAAAAATTGTTCATCAATATTTTAGGAAAGGGGTACCCCTTTGCAATACATAAATTTGTTGGTTGAACCACAATTTTACCCGACTTTGCCCAAAAGGCGTTCATTTCTAATAAGCAAGTATTGAAATGAGATTCAAATGCGAAGAAGCTTTCGAAAAATCTCAAACCGCAAGCATTTAAGAAAAAAGAAATTTCATCAATATTTTAGGAAAGTGGTACCAATTTGCAAAAAATGAATTTTTTGGTTGAAACACAATTTTACCCAATTTTGCCCAAAAGGCGTTCATTTCTAATAAGCAAGTATTGAAAGGAGATTCAAATGCGAAGAAGCTTCCGAAAAATCTCAAATCGCAAGCATTTAAGTAAAAAAATATGTTTCATCAATATTTTAGAAAAGGGGTACCCCTTTGCAATAAATAAATTTTTTGGTTGAAACACAATTTTACCCAATTTTGCCCAAAAGGCGTTTATTTCTAATAAGCAAGTATTGAAAGGAGATTCAAATGCGAAGAAGCTTCCGAAAAATCTCAAATCGCAAGCATTTAAGAAAAAAAAAATGTTTCATCAATATTTTAGGAAAGGGGTACCCCTTTGCAATAAATAAATTTTTTGTTTGAACCACAATTTTACCCGACTTTGCCCAAAAGGCGTTCATTTCTAATAAGCAAGTATTGAAAGGAGATTCAAATGCGAAGAAGCATCCGAAAAATCTCAAATCGCAAGCATTTAAGAAAAAAAATTGTTCATCAATATTTTAGGAAAGGGGTACCCCTTTGCAATAAATAAATTTTTTGGTTGAAACACAATTTTACCCGACTTTGCCCAAAAGGCGTTTATTTCTAATAAGCAAGTATTGAAATGAGATTCAAATGCGAAGAAGCTTCCGAAAAATCTCAAATCGCAAGCATTTAAGAAAAAAAATTGTTCATCAATATTTTAGGAAAGGGGTACCCCTTTGCAATAAATAAATTTTTTGGTTGAAACACAATTTTACCCAATTTTGCCCAAAAGGCGTTCATTTCTAATAAGCAAGTATTGAAATGAGTTTCAAATGCGAAGAAGCTTCCGAAAAATCTCAAATCGCAAGCATTTAAGAAAAAAAATTGTTCATCAATATTTTAGGAAAGGGGTACCCCTTTGCAATACATAAATTTGTTGGTTGAAACACAATTTTACCCAATTTT
This sequence comes from Linnaemya tessellans, assembly GCA_951800035.1. Taxonomy (NCBI): domain Eukaryota; kingdom Metazoa; phylum Arthropoda; class Insecta; order Diptera; family Tachinidae; genus Linnaemya; species Linnaemya tessellans. Next base: position 4,792,720 of record OX637537.1, on the reverse strand, counting down.
GCCCAAAAGGCGTTTATTTCTAATAAGCATATATTGAAAGGAGATTCAAATGCTAAGAAGCTTCCGAAAAATCTCAAATCGGAAGCATTTAAGAAAAAAAATTGTTCATCAATATTTTAGGAAAGGGGTACCCCTTTGCAATACATAAATATTTTGGTTGAAACACAATTTTACCCGACTTTGCCAAAAGGCGTTCATTTCTAATAAGCAAGTATTGAAATGAGATTCAAATGCGAAGAAGCTTCCGAAGAATCTTAAATCGCAAGCATTTAAGAAAAAAATTTTTCATCAATATATTAGGAAAGGGGTACCCCTTTGCAATAAATAAATTGAAACACAATTTTACCCAATTTTGCCCAAAAGGCGTTCATTTCTAATAACCAAGTATTGAAATGAGTTTCAAATGCTAAGAAGCTTCCGAAAAATCTCAAATCGGAAGCATTTAAGAAAAAAAATTGTTCATCAATATTTTAGGAAAGGGGTACCCCTTTGCAATAAATAAATTTTTTGGTTGAAACACAGTTTTACCCAATTTTGCCCAAAAGGCGTTCATTTCTAATAAGCAAGTATTGAAAGGAGATTCAAATGCGAAAAAGCTTCCGAGAAATCTCAAATCGCAAGCATTTAAGAAAAAAAAATTTTTCATCAATATTTTAGGAAAGGGTACCAAGCAAGCATTTAAGATAAATTTTTTGGTTGAAACACAATTTTACCCGACTTTGCCCAAAATGCGTTCATTTCTAATAAGCAAGTATTGAAATGAGTTTCAAATGCGAAGAAGCTTCTGAAAAATCTCAAATCGCAAGCATTTAAGAAAAAAAAATTGTTCATCAATATTTTAGGAAAGGGGTAACCCTTTGCAATAAATAAATTGAAACACAATTTTAACCAATTTTGCCCAAAAGGCGTTCATTTCTAATAAGCATATATTGAAAGGAGATTCAAATGCTAAGAAGCTTCCGAAAAATCTCAAATTGGAAGCATTTAAGAAAAAAAATTGTTCATCAATATTTTAGGAAAGGGGTACCCCTTTGCAATAAACAAATTTTTTGGTTGAAACACAATTTTACCCGACTTTGCCAAAAGGCGTTCATTTCTAATAAGCAAGTATTGAAATGAGTTTCAAATGCGAAGAAGCTTTCGAAAAATCTCAAATCGCAAGCATTTATGAAAAAAAAATTGTTCATCAATATTTTAGGAAAGGGGTACCCCTTTGCAATAAATAAATTTTTTGGTTGAACCACAATTTTACCCGACTTTGCCCAAAAGGCGTTCATTTCTAATAAGCAAGTATTGAAAGGAGATTCAAATGCGAAAAAGCTTCCGAGAAATCTCAAATCGCAAGCGTTTAAGAAAAAAAATTGTTCATCAATATTTTAGGAAAGGGGTACCCCTTTGCAATACATAAATTTGTTGGTTGAAACACAATTTTACCCAATTTTGCCCAAAAGGCGTTTATTTCTAATAAGCATATATTGAAAAGAGATTCAAATGCGAAAAAGCTTCCGAGAAATCTCAAATCGCAAGCATTTAAGAAAAAAAAATTTTTCATCAATATTTTAGGAAAGGGTACCAAGCAAGCATTTAAGATAAATTTTTTGGTTGAAACACAATTTTACCCGACTTTGCCCAAAATGCGTTCATTTCTAATAAGCAAGTATTGAAATGAGTTTCAAATGCGAAGAAGCTTCTGAAAAATCTCAAATTGCAAGCATTTAAGAAAAAAAAATTGTTCATCAATATTTTAGGAAAGGGGTACCCCTTTGCAATAAATAAATTGAAACAGAATTTTACCCAATTTTGCCCAAAAGGCGTTAATTTCTAATAGGCAAGTGTTGAAAGGAGTTTCAAATGCGAAGAAGCTTCCGAAAAATCTCAAATCGCAAGCATTTAAGAAAAAAAAAATTTTTCATCAATATTTTAGGAAGGGGGTACCCCTTTGCAATACATAAATTTGTTGGTTGAAACACAATTTTACCCAATTTTGCCCAAAAGGCGTTCATTTCTTATAAGCAAGTATTGAAATGAGATTCAAATGCGAAGAAGCTTCCGAAAAATCTCAAATCGGAAGCATTTAAGAAAAAAAAATGTTTCATCAATATTTTAGGAAAGGGGTACCCCTTTGCAATAAATAATATTTTTGGTTGAAACACAATTTTACCCAATTTTGCCCAAAAGGCGTTCATTTCTAATAAGCAAGTATTGAAAGGAGTTTCAAATGCGAAGAAGCTTCCGAAAAATCTCAAATCGCAAGCATTTAAGAAAAAAAAATGTTTCATCAATATTTTAGGAAAGGGGTACCCCTTTGCAATATATAAATTTTTGGGTTGAAACACAATTTTACCTTATTTTGCCCAAAAGGCGTTCATTTCTAATAAGCAAGTATTAAAAGGAGATTCAAATGCTAAGAAGCTTCCGAAAAATCGCAAGCATTTAAGAAAAAAATTTTGTCGTCAATATTTTAGGAAAGGGGTACCCCTTTGCAATAAATAAATTGAAACACAATTTTACCCAATTTTTCCCAAAAGGCGTTCATTTCTAATAAGCAAGTATTGAAAGGAGATTCAAATGCGAAGAAGCTTCCGAAAAATCTCAAATCGCAAGCATTTAAGTAAAAAAATATGTTTCATCAATATTTTAGGAAAGGGGTACCCCTTTGCAATAAATTAATTTGTTGGTTGAAACACAATTTTACCCGACTTTGCCCAAAAGGCGTTCATTTCTAATAAGCAAGTATTGAAATGAGATTCAAATGCGAAGAAGCTTCCAATAAATCTTAAATCGCAAGCATTTAAGAAAAAAAATTTGTTATCAATATTTTAGGAAAGGGGTACCCCTTTGCAATACATAAATTTTTTGGTTGAAACACAATTTTACCCAATTTTGCCCAAAAGGCGTTCATTTCTAATAAGCAAGTATTGAAAGGAAAAATCTCAAATCGCAAGCATTTAAGAAAAAAATTTGTTATCAATATATTAGGAAAGGGTACCCCTTTGCAATACATAAATTTTTTGGTTGAAACACAATTTTACCCGACTTTGCCCAAAAGGCGTTTATTTCTAATTAGCAAGTATTGAAATGAGATTCAAATGCGAAGAAGCTTCCGAAAAATCTCAAATCGCAAGCATTTAAGAAAAAAAAATTGTTCATCAATATTTTAGGAAAGGGGTACCCCTTTGCAATAAATAAATTGAAACACAATTTTACCCAATTTTGCCCAAAAGGCGTTCATTTCTAATAAGCAAGTATTGAAAGGAGATTCAAATGCGAAGAAGCTTCCGAAAAATCTCAAATCGCAAGCATTTAAGTAAAAAAATATGTTTCATCAATATTTTAGGAAAGGGGTACCCCTTTGCAATAAATTAATTTGTTGGTTGAAACACAATTTTACCCGACTTTGCCCAAAAGGCGTTCATTTCTAATAAGCAAGTATTGAAATGAGATTCGAATGCGAAGAAGCTTCCAATAAATCTTAAATCGCAAGCATTTAAGAAAAAAAAATTTTCATCAATATTTTAGGAAAGGGGTACCCCTTTGCAATAAATGAATTTTTTGGTTGAAACACAATTTTACCCGACTTTGCCCAAAAGGCGTTCATTTCTAATAAGCAAGTATTGAAATGAGTTTCAAATGCGAAGAAGCTTCCGAAAAATCTCAAATCGCAAGCATTTATGAAAAAAAAAATTGTTCATCAATATTTTAGGAAAGGGGTACGTACGCCTTTGCAAAAAATAAATTTTTTGGTTGAAACACAATTTTGCCCGACTTTGCCCAAAATACGTTCATTTCTAATAAGCAAGTGTTGAAAGGAGATTCAAATGCGAAGAAGCTTCTGAAAAATCTCAAATCGCAAGCATTTAAGAAAAAAAAATTTTTTCATCAATATTTTAGGAAGGGGTACCCCTTTGCAATAAATGAATTTTTTGGTTGAAACTTAATTTTACCCGACTTTGCCCAAAAGGCGTTCATTTCTAATAAGCAAGTACTGAAAGTACATTCAAATGCGAAGAAGCTTCCGAAAAATCGCAAGCATTTAAGAAAAAAAATTTGTCGTCAATATTTTAGGAAAGGGGTACCCCTTTGCAATACATAAATATTTTGGTTGAAACACAATTTTACCCGACTTTGCCCAAAAGGCGTTAATTTTTTATAAGCAAGTATTGAAAGGAGATTCAAATGCGAAGAAGCTTCCGAAAAATCTCAAATCGCAAGCATTTAAGAAAAAAAAATTTTTCATTAATATTTTAGGAAAGGGGTACCCCTTTGCAATAAACAAATTTTTTGGTTGAAACACAATTTTACTCAATTTTGCCCAAAAGGCGTTTATTTCTAATAAGCAAGTATTGAAATGAGATTCAAATGTGAAGAAGCTTCCGAAAAATCTCAAATCGCAAGCATTTAAGAAAAAATATGTCATCAATATTTTAGGAAAGGGGTGCCCCTTTGCAATACATAAATTTTTTGGTTGAAACACAGTTTTACCCAATTTTGCCCAAAAGGCGTTCATATTTTACCCAATTTTGCCCAAAAGGCGTTCATTTCTAATAAGCAAGTATTGAAATGAGTTTCAAATGTGAAGAAGCTTCCGAAAAATCTCAAATCGCAAGCATTTAAGAAAAAAAAATGTTTCGTCAATATTTTAGGAAAGGGGTACCCTTTTGCAATAAATAAATTTTTTGGTTGAAACACAATTTTCATCAATATTTTAGGAAAGGGGTCCCCCTTTGCTATAAATAAATTTTTTGGTTGAAACACAATTTTACCCAATTTTGCCCAAAAGGCGTTCATTTCTAATAAGCAAGTATTGAAAGGAGATTCAAATGCGAAGAAGCTTCCGAAAAATCTCAAATCGCAAGCATTTAAGAAAAAAAGATTTTTCATTAATATTTTAGGAAAGGGGTACCACTTTGCAATAAACAAATTTTTTGGTTGAAACACAATTTTACTCAATTTTGCCCAAAAGGCGTTAATTTCTAATAGGCAAGTGTTGAAAGGAGTTTCAAATGCGAAGAAGCTTCCGAAAAATCTCAAATCGCAAGCATTTAAGAAAAAAAAATGTTTCATCAATATTTGAGGAAAGGGGTACCCCTTTGCAATAAATAAATTTTTTGGTTGAAACACAATTTTACCCAATTTTGCCCAAAAGGCGTTCATTTCTAATAAGCAAGTATTGAAATGAGTTTCAAATGCGAAGAAGCTTCCGAAAAATCTCAAATCGCAAGCATTTAAGAAAAACATTTGTCATCAATATTTTAGGAAAGGGGTGCCCCTTTGCAATACATAAATTTTTTGGTTGAAACACAATTTTACCCGACTTTGCCCAAAAGGCGTTTATTTCTAATAAGCAAGTATTGAAATGAGTTTCAAATGCGAAGAAGCTTCCGAAAAATCTCAAATCGCAAGCATTTAAGAAAAAATATGTTTCATCAATATTTTAGGAAAGGGGTACCCCTTTGCAATAAATAATATTTTTGGTTGAAACACAATTTTACCCAATTTTGCCCAAAAGGCGTTCATTTCTAATAAGCAAGTATTGAAAGGAGATTCAAATGCGAAGAAGCTTCCGAAAAATCTCAAATCGCAAGCATTTAAGAAAAAAAAATTTTTCATTAATATTTTAGGAAAGGGGTACCCCTTTGCAATAAACAAATTTTTTGGTTGAAACACAATTTTACTCAATTTTGCCCAAAAGGCGTTAATTTCTAATAGGCAAGTGTTGAAAGGAGTTTCAAATGCGAAGAAGCTTCCGAAAAATCTCAAATCGCAAGCATTTAAGAAAAAATATGTTTCATTAATATTTTAGGAAAAGGGTACCCCTTTGCAATAAATAATATTTTTGGTTGAAACACAATTTTACCCAATTTTGCCCAAAAGGCGTTCATTTCTAATAAGCAAGTATTGAAAGGAGTTTCAAATGCGAAGAAGCTTCCGAAAAATCTCAAATCGCAAGCATTTATGAAAAAAAAAATTGTTCATCAATATTTTAGGAAAGGGGTACGTACGCCTTTGCAAAAAATAAATTTTTTGGTTGAAACACAATTTTACCCGACTTTGCCAAAAGGCGTTCATTTCTAATAAGCAAGTATTGAAATGAGTTTCAAATTGCGAAGAAGCTTCCGAAAAACCTCAAATCGCAACCATTTAAGTAAAAAAATATGTTTCATCAATATTTTAGGAAAGGGGTACTCCTTTGCAATACATAAATTTTTTGGTTGAAACACAATTTTACCCAATTTTGCCCAAAAGGCGTTTATTTATTATAAGCAAGTATTGAAATGAGATTCAAATGCGAATAAACTTCCGAAAAATCTCAAATCGCAAGCATTTAAGAAAAAAAAAATTTCATCAATATATTAGGAAATTGGTACCCCTTTGCAATAAATACATTTTTTGGTTGAAACACAATTTTACCCGACTTTGCCAAAAGGCGTTCATTTCTAATAAGCAAGTATTGAAATGAGTTTCAAATGCGAAGAAGCTTCCGAAAAATCTCAAATCGCAAGCATTTAAGAAAAACATTTTTCATCAATATTTTAGGAAGGGGTACCCCTTTGCAATAAATAATATTTTTGGTTGAAACACAATTTTACCCAATTTTGCCCAAAAGGCGTTCATTTCTAATAAGCAAGTATTGAAAGGAGTTTCAAATGCGAAGAAGCTTCCGAAAAATCTCAAATCGCAAGCATTTAAGAAAAAAATTTGTCATCAATATTTTAGGAAAGGGGTGCCCCTTTGCAATACATAAATTTTTTGGTTGAAACACAATTTTACCCAATTTTGCCCAAAAGGCGTTCATTTCTAATAAGCAAGTATTGAAATGAGTTTCAAATGTGAAGAAGCTTCCGAAAAATCTCAAATCGCAAGCATTTAAGAAAAAAAAATGTTTCGTCAATATTTTAGGAAAGGGGCACCCCTTTGCAAAAAATTAATTATTTGGTTGAAACACAATTTTACCCAATTTTGCCCAAAAGGCGTTTATTTCTAATAAGCAAGTATTGAAATGAGTTTCAAATGCGAAGAAGCTTCCGAAAAATCTCAAATCGCAAGCATTTAAGAAAAAATATGTTTCACCAATATTTTAGGAAAGGGGTACCCCTTTGCAATAAATAAATTTTTTGGTTGAAACTTAATTTTACCCGACTTTGCCCAAAAGGCGTTCATTTCTAATAAGCAAGTACTGAAATGAGTTTCAAATGCGAAGAAGCTTCCGAAAAATCTCAAATCGCAAGCATTTATGAAAAAAAAAATTGTTCATCAATATTTTAGGAAAGGGGTACGTACGCCTTTGCAAAAAATACATTTTTTGGTTGAAACACAATTTTACCTGACTTTGCCCAAAAGGCGTTAATTTCTAATAGGCAAGTGTTGAAAGGAGTTTCAAATGCGAAGAAGCTTCCGAAAAATCCCAAATCGCAAGCATTTAAGAAAAAAATTTGTCATCAATATTTTAGGAAAGGGGTACCCCTTTGCAATACATAAATTTTTTGGTTGAAACACAATTTTACCCGACTTTGCCCAAAAGGCGTTTATTTCTAATAAGCAAGTATTGAAATGAGATTCAAATGCGAAGAAGCTTCCGAAAAATCTCAAATCGCAAGCATTTAAGAAAAAATATGTTTCATCAATATTTTAGGAAAGGGGTACCCCTTTGCAATAAATAAATTTTTTGGTTGAAACTTAATTTTACCCGACTTTGCCCAAAAGGCGTTCATTTCTAATAAGCAAGTACTGAAATGAGTTTCAAATGCGAAGAAGCTTCCGAAAAATCTCAAATCGCAAGCATTTATGAAAAAAAAAAATTGTTCATCAATATTTTAGGAAAGGGGTACGTACGCCTTTGCAAAAAATACATTTTTTGGTTGAAACACAATTTTACCTGACTTTGCCCAAAAGGCGTTAATTTCTAATAGGCAAGTGTTGAAAGGAGTTTCAAATGCGAAGAAACTTCCGAAAAATCCCAAATCGCAAGCATTTAAGAAAAAAATTTGTCATCAATATTTTAGGAAAGGGGTACCCCTTTGCAATACATAAATTTTTTGGTTGAAACACAATTTTACCCGACTTTGCCCAAAAGGCGTTTCTAATAAGCAAGTATTGAAATGAGTTTCAAATGCGAAGAAGCTTCCGAAAAATCTCAAATCGCAAGCATTTAAGAAAAAAAAATTTCATCAATATTTTAGGAAAGGGGTACCCCTTTGCAATAAACAAATTTTTTGGTTGAAACACAATTTTACTCAATTTTGCCCAAAAGGCGTTAATTTCTAATAGGCAAGTGTTGAAAGGAGTTTCAAATGCGAAGAAGCTTCCGAAAAATCTCAAATCGCAAGCATTTAAGAAAAAAAAATGTTTCATCAATATTTGAGGAAAGGGGTACCCCTTTGCAATAAATAAATTTTTTGGTTGAAACACAATTTTACCCAATTTTGCCCAAAAGGCGTTCATTTCTAATAAGCAAGTTTTGAAATGAGTTTCAAATGCGAAGAAGCTTCCGAAAAATCTCAAATCGCAAGCATTTAAGAAAAACATTTGTCATCAATATTTTAGGAAAGGGGTGCCCCTTTGCAATACATAAATTTTTTGGTTGAAACACAATTTTACCCGACTTTGCCCAAAAGGCGTTTATTTCTAATAAGCAAGTATTGAAAGGAGATTCAAATGCGAAGAAGCTTCCGAAAAATCTCAAATCGGAAGCATTTAAGAAAAAAAATGTTTCATCAATATTTAAGGAAGGGGTACCCCTTTGCAATAAATAAATATTTTGGTTGAAACACAATTTTACCCAATTTTGGGTACCCCTTTGCAATAAATAAATTTTTTGGTTGAAACACAATTTTACCCAATTTTGCCCAAAATGCGTTCATTTCTAATAAGCAAGTATTGAAAGGAGTTTCAAATGCGAAGAAGCTTCCGAAAAATCTCAAATCGCAACCATTTAAGTAAAAAAATATGTTTCATCAATATTTTAGGTAAGGGGTACTCCTTTGCAATACATAAATTTTTTGGTTGAAACACAATTTTACCCAATTTTGCCCAAAAGGCGTTCATTTCTAATAAGCAAGTATTGAAAGGAGATTCAAATGCGAAGAAGCTTCCGAAAAATCTCAAATCGCAAGCATTTAAGAAAAAAAAAATTTCATCAATATTTTAGGAAAGGGGTACTCCTTTGCAATAAATAAATTTTTTGGTTGAAACACAATTTTACCCGACTTTGCCAAAAGGCGTTCATTTCTAATAAGCAAGTATTGAAATGAGTTTCAAATGCGAAGAAGCTTCCGAAAAATCTCAAATCGCAACAATTTAAGTAAAAAAATATGTTCCATCAATATTTTAGGAAAGGGGTACTCCTTTGCAATACATAAATTTTTTGGTTGAAACACAATTTTACCCAATTTTGCCCAAAAGGCGTTCATTTTTTATAAGCAAGTATTGAAATGAGATTCAAATGCGAAGAAGCTTCTGAAAAATCTCAAATCGCAAGCATTTAAGAAAAAAAAATGTTTCATCAATATTTTAGGAAAGGGGTACCCCTTTGCAATAAATAAATTTTTTGGTTGAAACACAATTTTACCTAATTTTGCCCAAAAGGCGTTTATTTCTAATAGGCAAGTGTTGAAAGGAGTTTCAAATGCGAAGAAGCTTCCGAAAAATCTCAAATCGCAACCATTTAAGTAAAAAAATATGTTTCATCAATATTTTAGGAAAGGGGTACTCCTTTGCAATACATAAATTTTTTGGTTGAAACACAATTTTACCCAATTTTGCCCAAAAGGCGTTCATTTCTAATAAGCAAGTATTGAAAGGAGATTCAAATGCGAAGAAGCTTCCGAAAAATCTCAAATCGCAAGCATTTAAGAAAAAAAAAATTTCATCAATATTTTAGGAAAGGGGTACTCCTTTGCAATAAATAAATTTTTTGGTTGAAACACAATTTTACCCGACTTTGCCAAAAGGCGTTCATTTCTAATAAGCAAGTATTGAAATGAGTTTCAAATGCGAAGAAGCTTCCGAAAAATCTCAAATCGCAACCATTTAAGTAAAAAAATATGTTTCATCAATATTTTAGGAAAGGGGTACTCCTTTGCAATACATAAATTTTTTGGTTGAAACACAATTTTACCCAATTTTGCCCAAAAGGCGTTCATTTTTTATAAGCAAGTATTGAAATGAGATTCAAATGCGAAGAAGCTTCTGAAAAATCTCAAATCGCAAGCATTTAAGAAAAAAAAATGTTTCATCAATATTTTAGGAAAGGGGTACCCCTTTGCAATAAATAAATTTTTTGGTTGAAACACAATTTTACCTAATTTTGCCCAAAAGGCGTTTATTTCTAATAAGCAAGTATTGAAAGGAGATTCAAATGCGAAGAAGCCTCCGAAAAATCTCAAATCGCAAGCATTTAAGAAAAAAATTTGTCATCAATATTTTAGGAAATTGGTACCCCTTTGCAATAAATAAATTTTTTGGTTGAAACACAATTTTACTCAATTTTGCCCAAAATGCGTTCATTTCTAATAAGCAAGTATTGAAAGGAGTTTCAAATGCGAAGAAGCTTCCGAAAAATCTCAAATCGCAACCATTTAAGTAAAAAAATATGTTTCATCAATATTTTAGGAAAGGGGTACTCCTTTGCAATACATAAATTTTTTGGTTGAAACACAATTTTACCCAATTTTGCCCAAAAGGCGTTCATTTCTAATAAGCAAGTATTGAAAGGAGATTCAAATGCGAAGAAGCTTCCGAAAAATCTCAAATCGCAAGCATTTAAGAAAAAAAATATGTCATCAATATTTTAGGAAAGGGGTACTCCTTTGCAATAAATAAATTTTTTGGTTGAAACACAATTTTACCCGACTTTGCCAAAAGGCGTTCATTTCTAATAAGCAAGTATTGAAATGAGTTTCAAATGCGAAGAAGCTTCCGAAAAATCTCAAATCGCAACCATTTAAGTAAAAAAATATGTTTCATCAATATTTTAGGAAAGGGGTACTCCTTTGCAATACAAAAATTTTTTGGTTGAAACACAATTTTACCCAATTTTGCCCAAAAGGCGTTCATTTTTTATAAGCAAGTATTGAAATGAGATTCAAATGCGAAGAAGCTTCTGAAAAATCTCAAATCGCCAACATTTAAGAAAAAAAAATGTTTCATCAATATTTTAGGAAAGGGGTACCCCTTTGCAATAAATAAATTTTTTGGTTGAAACACAATTTTACCTAATTTTGCCCAAAAGGCGTTTATTTCTAATAAGCAAGTATTGAAAGGAGATTCAAATGCGAAGAAGCTTCCGAAAAATCTCAAATCGCAAGCATTTAAGAAAAAAATTTGTCATCAATATTTTAGGAAATTGGTACCCCTTTGCAATAAATAAATTTTTTGGTTGAAACACAATTTTACCCAATTTTGCCCAAAATGCGTTCATTTCTAATAAGCAAGTATTGAAATGAGTTTCAAATGCGAAGAAGCTTCCGAAAAATCTCAAATCGCAAGCATTTAAGAAAAAAAATTTCATCAATATTTTAGGAAAGGGGTACTCCTTTGCAATAAATAAATTTTTTGGTTGAAACACAATTTTACCTAATTTTGCCCAAAAGGCGTTTATTTCTAATAAGCAAGTATTGAAAGGAGATTCAAATGCGAAGAAGCATCCGAAAAATCTCAAATCGCAAGCATTTAAGAAAAAAATTTGTCATCAATATTTTAGGAAAGGGGTGCCCCTTTGCAATACATAAATTTTTTGGCTGAACCACAATTTTACCTAATTTTGCCCAAAAGGCGTTTATTTCTAATAAGCAAGTATTGAAAGGAGATTCAAATGCGAAGAAGCATCCGAAAAATCTCAAATCGCAAGCATTTAAGAAAAAAATTTGTCATCAATATTTTAGGAAAGGGGTGCCCCTTTGCAATACATAAATTTTTTGGCTGAACCACAATTTTACCCGACTTTGCCCAAAAGGCGTTAATTTCTAATAGGCAAGTGTTGAAAGGAGTTTCAAATGCGAAGAAGCTTCCGAAAAATCTCAAATCGCAACCATTTAAGTAAAAAAATATGTTTCATCAATATTTTAGGAAAGGGGTACTCCTTTGCAATACATAAATTTTTTGGTTGAAACACAATTTTACCCAATTTTGCCCAAAAGGCGTTCATTTCTAATAAGCAAGTATTGAAAGGAGATTCAAATGCGAAGAAGCTTCCGAAAAATCTCAAATCGCAAGCATTTAAGAAAAAAAAAATTTCATCAATATTTTAGGAAAGGGGTACTCCTTTGCAATAAATAAATTTTTTGGTTGAAACACAATTTTACCCGACTTTGCCAAAAGGCGTTCATTTCTAATAAGCAAGTATTGAAATGAGTTTCAAATGCGAAGAAGCTTCGGAAAAATCTCAAATCGCAACCATTTAAGTAAAAAAATATGTTTCATCAATATTTTAGGAAAGGGGTACTCCTTTGCAATACATAAGTTTTTTGGTTGAAACACAATTTTACCCAATTTTGCCCAAAAGGCGTTCATTTTTTATAAGCAAGTATTGAAATGAGATTCAAATGCGAAGAAGCTTCTGAAAAATCTCAAATCGCAAGCATTTAAGAAAAAAAAATGTTTCATCAATATTTTAGGAAAGGGGTACCCCTTTGCAATAAATAAATTTTTTGGTTGAAACACAATTTTACCTAATTTTGCCCAAAAGGCGGTTATTTCTAATAAGCAAGTATTGAAAGGAGATTCAAATGCGAAGAAGCTTCCGAAAAATCTCAAATCGCAAGCATTTAAGAAAAAAATTTGTCATCAATATTTTAGGAAATTGGTACCCCTTTGCAATAAATAAATTTTTTGGTTGAAACACAATTTTACCAGACTTTGCCCAAAAGGCGTTTATTTCTAATAAGCAAGTAGTGAAATGAGTTTCAAATGCGAAGAAGCTTCCGCAAAATCTCAAATCGCAAGCATTTAAGAAAAAAAATTTCATCAATATTTTAGGAAAGGGGTACTCCTTTGCAATAAATAAATTTTTTGGTTGAAACACAATTTTACCCGACTTTGCCAAAAGGCGTTCATTTCTAATAAGCAAGTATTGAAATGAGTTTCAAATGCGAAGAAGCTTCCGAAAAATCTCAAATCGCAACCATTTAAGTAAAAAAATATGTTTCATCAATATTTTAGGAAAGGGGTACTCCTTTGCAATACATAACTTTTTTGGTTGAAACACAATTTTACCCAATTTTGCCCAAAAGGCGTTCATTTTTTATAAGCAAGTATTGAAATGAGATTCAAATGCGAAGAAGCTTCTGAAAAATCTCAAATCGCAAGCATTTAAGAAAAAAAAAATGTTTCATCAATATTTTAGGAAAGGGGTACCCCTTTGCAATAAATAAATTTTTTGGTTGAAACACAATTTTACCTAATTTTGCCCAAAAGGCGTTTATTTCTAATAAGCAAGTATTGAAAGGAGATTCAAATGCGAAGAAGCTTCCGAAAAATCTCAAATCGCAAGCATTTAAGAAAAAAATTTGTCATCAATATTTTAGGAAATTGGTACCCCTTTGCAATAAATAAATTTTTTGGTTGAAACACAATTTTACTCAATTTTGCCCAAAATGCGTTCATTTCTAATAAGCAAGTATTGAAAGGAGTTTCAAATGCGAAGAAGCTTCCGAAAAATCTCAAATCGCAACCATTTAAGTAAAAAAATATGTTTCATCAATATTTTAGGAAAGGGGTACTCCTTTGCAATACATAAATTTTTTGGTTGAAACACAATTTTACCCAATTTTGCCCAAAAGGCGTTCATTTCTAATAAGCAAGTATTGAAAGGAGATTCAAATGCGAAGAAGCTTCCGAAAAATCTCAAATCGCAAGCATTTAAGAAAAAAAAAATGTCATCAATATTTCAGGAAAGGGGTACTCCTTTGCAATAAATAAATTTTTTGGTTGAAACACAATTTTACCCGACTTTGCCAAAAGGCGTTCATTTCTAATAAGCAAGTATTGAAATGAGTTTCAAATGCGAAGAAGCTTCCGAAAAATCTCAAATCGCAACCATTTAAGTAAAAAAATATGTTTCATCAATATTTTAGGAAAGGGGTACTCCTTTGCAATACATAAATTTTTTGGTTGAAACACAATTTTACCCAATTTTGCTTAAAAGGCGTTCATTTGTTATAAGCAAGTATTGAAATGAGATTCAAATGCGAAGAAGCTTCTGAAAAATCTCAAATCGCAAACATTTAAGAAAAAAAAATATGTTTCATCAATATTTTAGGAAAGGGGTACCCCTTTGCAATAAATAAATTTTTTGGTTGAAACACAATTTTACCTAATTTTGCCCAAAAGGCGTTTATTTCTAATAAGCAAGTATTGAAAGGAGATTCAAATGCGAAGAAGCTTCCGAAAAATCTCAAATCGCAAGCATTTAAGAAAAAAATTTGTCATCAATATTTTAGGAAATTGGTACCCCTTTGCAATAAATAAATTTTTTGGTTGAAACACAATTTTACCCAATTTTGCCCAAAATGCGTTCATTTCTAATAAGCAAGTATTGAAATGAGTTTCAAATGCGAAGAAGCTTCCGAAAAATCTCAAATCGCAAGCATTTAAGAAAAAAAATTTCATCAATATTTTAGGAAAGGGGTACTCCTTTGCAATAAATAAATTTTTTGGTTGAAACACAATTTTACCTAATTTTGCCCAAAAGTCGTTTATTTCTAATAAGCAAGTATTGAAAGGAGATTCAAATGCGAAGAAGCATCCGAAAAATCTCAAATCGCAAGCATTTAAGAAAAAAATTTGTCATCAATATTTTAGGAAAGGGGTGCCCCTTTGCAATACATAAATTTTTTGGCTGAACCACAATTTTACCTAATTTTGCCCAAAAGGCGTTTATTTCTAATAAGCAAGTATTGAAAGGAGATTCAAATGCGAAGAAGCATCCGAAAAATCTCAAATCGCAAGCATTTAAGAAAAAAATTTGTCATCAATATTTTAGGAAAGGGGTGCCCCTTTGCAATACATAAATTTTTTGGCTGAACCACAATTTTACCCGACTTTGCCCAAAAGGCGTTAATTTCTAATAGGCAAGTGTTGAAAGGAGTTTCAAATGCGAAGAAGCTCCCGAAAAATCTCAAATCGCAAACATTTAAGAAAAAAAAAATTTCATCAATATTTTAGGAATTTTACCCGACTTTGCCCAAAAGGCGTTAATTTCTAATAGGCAAGTGTTGAAAGGAGTTTCAAATGCGAAGAAGCTCCCGAAAAATCTCAAATCGCAAACATTTAAGAAAAAAAAAATTTCATCAATATTTTAGGAAAGGGGTACTCCTTTGCAATAAATAAATTTTTTGGTTGAAACACAATTTTACCCGACTTTGCCAAAAGGCGTTCATTTCTAATAAGCAAGTATTGAAATGAGTTTCAAATGCGAAGAAGCTTCCGAAAAATCTCAAATCGCAACCATTTAAGTAAAAAAATATGTTTCATCAATATTTTAGGAAAGGGGTACTCCTTTGCAATACATAAGTTTTTTGGTTGAAACACAATTTTACCCAATTTTGCCCAAAAGGCGTTCATTTTTTATAAGCAAGTATTGAAATGAGATTCAAATGCGAAGAAGCTTCTGAAAAATCTCAAATCGCAAGCATTTAAGAAAAAAAAATGTTTCATCAATATTTTGCAATAAATAAATTTTTTGGTTGAAACACAATTTTACCCAATTTTGCCCAAAATGCGTTCATTTCTAATAAGCAAGTATTGAAATGAGTTTCAAATGCGAAGAAGCTTCCGAAAAATCTCAAATCGCAAGCATTTAAGAAAAAAAGTTTTCATCAATATTTTAGGAAAGGGTACCAAGCAAGCATTTAAGATAAATTTTTTGGTTGAAACACAATTTTACCCGACTTTGCCCAAAAGGCGTTTATTTCTAATAAGCAAGTATTGAAAGGAGATTCAAATGCGAAGAAGCTTCCGAAAAATCTCAAATCGAAAGCATTTAAGAAAAAAACATTTTTCATCAATATTTTAGGAAAGGGGTACCCCTTTGCAATACATAAATTTTTTGGTTGAAACACAATTTTACCCGACTTTGCCCAAAAGGCGTTCATTTCTAATAAGCAAGTAGTGAAATGAGTTTCAAATGCGAAGAAGCTTTCGAAAAATCTCAAATCGCAAGCATTTAAGAAAAAAAAAATTTCATCAATATTTTAGGAAAGGGGTACTCCTTTGCAATAAATAAATTTGTTTATTTATTTCTAATAAGCATATATTTCTAATAAGCATATATTGAAAGGAGATTCAAATGCTAAGAAGCTTCCGAAAAATCTCAAATCAGAAGCATTTAAGAAAAAAAATTGTTCATCAATATTTTAGGAAAGGGGTACCCCTTTGCAATAAATAAATTTTTTGGTTGAAACACAGTTTTACCCAATTTTGCCCAAAAGGCGTTCATTTCTAATAAGCAAGTATTGAAAGGAGATTCAAATGCGAAAAAGCTTCCGAGAAATCTCAAATCGCAAGCATTTAAGAAAAAAAAATTTTTCATCAATATTTTAGGAAAGGGTACCAAGCAAGCATTTAAGATAAATTTTTTGGTTGAAACACAATTTTACCCGACTTTGCCCAAAATGCGTTCATTTCTAATAAGCAAGTATTGAAATGAGTTTCAAATGCGAAAAAGCTTCTGAAAAATCTCAAATCGCAAGCATTTAAGAAAAAAAAATTGTTCATCAATATTTTAGGAAAGGGGTACCCCTTTGCAATAAATAAATTGAAACACAATTTTAACCAATTTTGCCCAAAAGGCGTTCATTTCTAATAAGCATATATTGAAAGGAGATTCAAATGCTAAGAAGCTTCCGAAAAATCTCAAATCGGAAGCATTTAAGAAAAAAAATTGTTCATCAATATTTTAGGAAAGGGGTACCCCTTTGCAATAAATAAATTTTTTGGTTGAAACACAATTTTACCCGACTTTGCCAAAAGGCGTTCATTTCTAATAAGCAAGTATTGAAATGAGTTTCAAATGCGAAGAAGCTTTCGAAAAATCTCAAATCGCAAGCATTTATGAAAAAAAAAATTGTTCATCAATATTTTAGGAAAGGGGTACCCCTTTGCAATAAATAAATTTTTTGGTTGAACCACAATTTTACCCGACTTTGCCCAAAAGGCGTTCATTTCTAATAAGCAAGTATTGAAAGCAGATTCAAATGCGAAAAAGCTTCCGAGAAATCTCAAATCGCAAGCATTTAAGAAAAAAAATTGTTCATCAATATTTTAGGAAAGGGGTACCCCTTTGCAATACATAAATTTGTTGGTTGAAACACAATTTTACCCAATTTTGCCCAAAAGGCGTTTATTTCTAATAAGCATATATTGAAAGGAGATTCAAATGCGAAAAAGCTTCCGAGAAATCTCAAATCGCAAGCATTTAAGAAAAAAAAAATTTTTCATCAATATTTTAGGAAAGGGTACCAAGCAAGCATTTAAGATAAATTTTTTGGTTGAAACACAATTTTACCCGACTTTGCCCAAAATGCGTTCATTTCTAATAAGCAAGTATTGAAATGAGTTTCAAATGCGAAGAAGCTTCTGAAAAATCTCAAATCGCAAGCATTTAAGAAAAAAAAATTGTTCATCAATATTTTAGGAAAGGGGTACCCCTTTGCAATAAATAAATTGAAACACAATTTTACCCAATTTTGCCCAAAAGGCGTTCATTTCTAATAAGCAAGTATTGAAATGAGTTTCAAATGCGAAGAAGCTTCCGAAAAATCTCAAATCGCAAGCATTTAAGAAAAAAAAATGTTTCATCAATATTTTAGGAAAGGGGTGCCCCTTTGCAATAAATGAATTTTTTGGTTGAAACTTAATTTTACCCGACTTTGCCCAAAAGGCGTTAATTTCTAATAGGCAAGTGTTGAAAGGAGTTTCAAATGCGAAGAAGCTTCCGAAAAATCTCAAATCGGAAGCATTTAAGAAAAAAAAATGTTTCATCAATATTTTAGGAAAGGGGTACCCCTTTGCAATAAATAATATTTTTGGTTTAAACACAATTTTACCCAATTTTGCCCACAAGGCGTTCATTTCTAATAAGCAAGTATTGAAAGGAGTTTCAAATGCGAAGAAGCTTCCGAAAAATCTCAAATCGCAAGCATTTAAGAAAAAAAAATGTTTCATCAATATTTTAGGAAAGGGGTACCCCTTTGCAATATATAAATTTTTGGGTTGAAACACAATTTTACCTAATTTTGCCCAAAAGGCGTTCATTTCTAATAAGCAAGTATTAAAAGGAGATTCAAATGCTAAGAAGCTTCCGAAAAATCGCAAGCGTTTAAGAAAAAAAATTTGTCGTCAATATTTTAGGAAAGGGGTACCCCTTTGCAATACATAAATTTTTTGGTTGAAACACAATTTTACCCTACTTTGCCCAAAAGGCGTTTATTTCTAATAAGCAAGTATTGAAATGACTTTCAAATGCGAAGAAGCTTCCGAAAAATCTCAAATCGCAAGCATTTAAGAAAAAAAAATTTTTTCATCAATATTTTAGGAAAGGGGTACCCCTTTGCAATAAATAAATTGAAACACAATTTTACCCAATTTTGCCCAAAAGGCGTTCATTTCTAATAAGCAAGTATTGAAAGGAGATTCAAATGCGAAGAAGCTTCCGAAAAATCTCAAATCGCAAGCATTTAAGAAAAAAAAATTGTTCATCAATATTTTAGGAAAGGGGTACCCCTTTGCAATAAATAAATTGAAACACAATTTTACCCAATTTTGCCCAAAAGGCGTTCATTTCTAATAAGCAAGTATTGAAAGGAGATTCAAATGCGAAGAAGCTTCCGAAAAATCTCAAATCGCAAGCATTTAAGTAAAAAAATATGTTTCATCAATATTTTAGGAAAGGGGTACCCCTTTGCAATAAATTAATTTGTTGGTTGAAACACAATTTTACCCGACTTTGCCCAAAAGGCGTTCATTTCTAATAAGCAAGTATTGAAATGAGATTCGAATGCGAAGAAGCTTCCAATAAATCTTAAATCGCATGCATTTAAGAAAAAAAAATTTTCATCAATATTTTAGGAAAGGGGTACCCCTTTGCAATAAATGAATTTTTTGGTTGAAACACAATTTTACCCGACTTTGCCCAAAAGGCGTTCATTTCTAATAAGCAAGTATTGAAATGAGTTTCAAATGCGAAGAAGCTTCCGAAAAATCTCAAATCGCAAGCATTTATGAAAAAAAAAAATTGTTCATCAATATTTTAGGAAAGGGGTACGTACGCCTTTGCAAAAAATAAATTTTTTGGTTGAAACACAATTTTGCCCGACTTTGCCCAAAATACGTTCATTTCTAATAAGCAAGTATTGAAAGGAGATTCAAATGCGAAGAAGCTTCTGAAAAATCTCAAATCGCAAGCATTTAAGAAAAAAAAAATTTTTCATCAATATTTTAGGAAGGGGTACCCCTTTGCAATAAATGAATTTTTTGGTTGAAACTTAATTTTACCCGACTTTGCCCAAAAGGCGTTCATTTCTAATAAGCAAGTACTGAAAGTACATTCAAATGCGAAGAAGCTTCCGAAAAATCGCAATCATTTAAGAAAAAAAATTTGTCGTCAATATTTTAGGAAAGGGGTACCCCTTTGCAATACATAAATATTTTGGTTGAAACACAATTTTACCCGACTTTGCCCAAAAGGCGTTCATTTTTTATAAGCAAGTATTGAAAGGAGATTCAAATGCGAAGAAGCTTCCGAAAAATCTCAAATCGCAAGCATTTAAGAAAAAAAAATTTTTCATTAATATTTTAGGAAAGGGGTACCCCTTTGCAATAAACAAATTTTTTGGTTGAAACACAATTTTACTCAATTTTGCCCAAAAGGCGTTTATTTCTAATAAGCAAGTATTGAAATGAGATTCAAATGTGAAGAAGCTTCCGAAAAATCTCAAATCGCAAGCATTTAAGAAAAAATATGTTTCATCAATATTTTAGGAAAGGGGTACCCCTTTGCAATACATAAATTTTTTGGTTGAAACACAATTTTACCCAATTTTGCCCAAAAGGCGTTCATTTTTTATAAGCAAGTATTGAAATGAGATTCAAATGCGAAGAAGCTTCCGAAAAATCTCAAATCGCAAGCATTTAAGAAAAAAAAAATTTCATCAATATATTAGGAAATTGGTACCCCTTTGCAATAAATACATTTTTTGGTTGAAACACAATTTTACCCGACTTTGCCAAAAGGCGTTCATTTCTAATAAGCAAGTATTGAAATGAGTTTCAAATGCGAAGAAGCTTCCAATAAATCTTAAATCGCAAGCATTTAAGAAAAAAAATTTGTTATCAATATTTTAGGAAAGGGGTACCCCTTTGCAATAAATAAATTGAAACACAATTTTACCCAATTTTGCCCAAAAGGCGTTCATTTCTAATAAGCAAGTATTGAAAGGAGATTCAAATGCGAAGAAGCTTCCGAAAAATCTCAAATCGCAAGCATTTAAGTAAAAAAATATGTTTCATCAATATTTTAGGAAAGGGGTACCCCTTTGCAATAAATTAATTTGTTGGTTGAAACACAATTTTACCCGACTTTGCCCAAAAGGCGTTCATTTCTAATAAGCAAGTATTGAAATGAGATTCGAATGCGAAGAAGCTTCCAATAAATCTTAAATCGCAAGCATTTAAGAAAAAAAAATTTTCATCAATATTTTAGGAAAGGGGTACCCCTTTGCAATAAATGAATTTTTTGGTTGAAACACAATTTTACCCGACTTTGCCCAAAAGGCGTTCATTTCTAATAAGCAAGTATTGAAATGAGTTTCAAATGCGAAGAAGCTTCCGAAAAATCTCAAATCACAAGCATTTATGAAAAAAAAAATTGTTCATCAATATTTTAGGAAAGGGGTACGTACGCCTTTGCAAAAAATAAATTTTTTGGTTGAAACACAATTTTGCCCGACTTTGCCCAAAATACGTTCATTTCTAATAAGCAAGTATTGAAAGGAGATTCAAATGCGAAGAAGCTTCTGAAAAATCTCAAATCGCAAGCATTTAAGAAAAAAAATTGTTCATCAATATTTTAGGAAAGGGGTACCCCTTTGCAATAAATAAATTTTTTGGTTGAAACACAATTTTACCCGACTTTGCCAAAAGGCGTTCATTTCTAATAAGCAAGTATTGAAATGAGTTTCAAATGCGAAGAAGCTTTCGAAAAATCTCAAATCGCAAGCATTTATGAAAAAAAAAATTGTTCATTAATATTTTAGGAAAGGGGTACCCCTTTGCAATAAATAAATTTTTTGGTTGAACCACAATTTTACCCGACTTTGCCCAAAAGGCGTTCATTTCTAATAAGCAAGTATTGAAAGGAGATTCAAATGCGAAAAAGCTTCCGAGAAATCTCAAATCGCAAGCATTTAAGAAAAAAAATTGTTCATCAATATTTTAGGAAAGGGGTACCCCTTTGCAATACATAAATTTGTTGGTTGAAACACAATTTTACCCAATTTTGCCCAAAAGGCGTTTATTTCTAATAAGCATATATTGAAAGGCGATTCAAATGCGAAAAAGCTTCCGAGAAATCTCAAATCGCAAGCATTTAAGAAAAAAAAAATTTTTCATCAATATTTTAGGAAAGGGTACCAAGCAAGCATTTAAGATAAATTTTTTGGTTGAAACACAATTTTACCCGACTTTGCCCAAAATGCGTTCATTTCTAATAAGCAAGTATTGAAATGAGTTTCAAATGCGAAGAAGCTTCTGAAAAATCTCAAATCGCAAGCATTTAAGAAAAAAAAATTGTTCATCAATATTTTAGGAAAGGGGTACCCCTTTGCAATAAATAAATTGAAACACAATTTTACCCAATTTTGCCCAAAAGGCGTTCATTTCTAATAAGCAAGTATTGAAATGAGTTTCAAATGCGAAGAAGCTTCCGAAAAATCTCAAATCGCAAGCATCTAAGAAAAAAAAATGTTTCATCAATATTATAGGAAAGGGGTGCCCCTTTGCAATAAATGAATTTTTTGGTTGAAACTTAATTTTACCCGACTTTGCCCAAAAGGCGATAATTTCTAATAGGCAAGTGTTGAAAGGAGTTTCAAATGCGAAGAAGCTTCCGAAAAATCTCAAATCGCAAGCATTTAAGAAAAAAAAATTTTTCATCAATATTTTAGGAAAGGGGTACCCCTTTGCAATACATAAATTTGTTGGTTGAAACACAATTTTACCCAATTTTGCCCAAAAGGCGTTCATTTCTTATAAGCAAGTATTGAAATGAGATTCAAATGCGAAGAAGCTTCCGAAAAATCTCAAATCGGAAGCATTTAAGAAAGAAAAATGTTTCATCAATATTTTAGGAAAGGGGTACCCCTTTGCAATATATAAATTTTTGGGTTGAAACACAATTTTACCTAATTTTGCCCAAAAGGCGTTCATTTCTAATAAGCAAGTATTAAAAGGAGATTCAAATGCTAAGAAGCTTCCGAAAAATCGCAAGCGTTTAAGAAAAAAAATTTGTCGTCAATATTTTAGGAAAGGGGTACCCCTTTGCAATACATAAATTTTTTGGTTGAAACACAATTTTACCCTACTTTGCCCAAAAGGCGTTTATTTCTAATAAGCAAGTATTGAAATGACTTTCAAATGCGAAGAAGCTTCCGAAAAATCTCAAATCGCAAGCATTTAAGAAAAAAAAATGTTTTCATCAATATTTTAGGAAAGGGGTACCCCTTTGCAATAAATAAATTGAAACACAATTTTACCCAATTTTGCCCAAAAGGCGTTCATTTCTAATAAGCAAGTATTGAAAGGAGATTCAAATGCGAAGAAGCTTCCGAAAAATCTCAAATCGCAAGCATTTAAGAAAAAAAAATTGTTCATCAATATTTTAGGAAAGGGGTACCCCTTTGCAATAAATAAATTGAAACACAATTTTACCCAATTTTGCCCAAACGGCGTTCATTTCTAATAAGCAAGTATTGAAAGGAGATTCAAATGCGAAGAAGCTTCCGAAAAATCTCAAATCGCAAGCATTTAAGTAAAAAAATATGTTTCATCAATATTTTAGGAAAGGGGTACCCCTTTGCAATAAATTAATTTGTTGGTTGAAACACAATTTTACCCGACTTTGCCCAAAAGGCGTTCATTTCTAATAAGCAAGTATTGAAATGAGATTCGAATGCGAAGAAGCTTCCAATAAATCTTAAATCGCAAGCATTTAAGAAAAAAAAATTTTCATCAATATTTTAGGAAAGGGGTACCCCTTTGCAATAAATGAATTTTTTGGTTGAAACACAATTTTACCCGACTTTGCCCAAAAGGCGTTCATTTCTAATAAGCAAGTATTGAAATGAGTTTCAAATGCGAAGAAGCTTCCGAAAAATCTCAAATCGCAAGCATTTATGAAAAAAAAAATTGTTCATCAATCTTTTAGGAAAGGGGTACGTACGCCTTTGCAAAAAATAAATTTTTTGGTTGAAACACAATTTTGCCCGACTTTGCCCAAAATACGTTCATTTGTAATAAGCAAGTATTGAAAGGAGATTCAAATGCGAAGAAGCTTCTGAAAAATCTCAAATCGCAAGCATTTAAGAAAAAAAAAATTTTTCATCAATATTTTAGGAAGGGGTACCCCTTTGCAATAAATGAATTTTTTGGTTGAAACTTAATTTTACCCGACTTTGCCCAAAAGGCGTTCATTTCTAATAAGCAAGTACTGAAAGTACATTCAAATGCGAAGAAGCTTCCGAAAAATCGCAATCATTTAAGAAAAAAAATTTGTCGTCAATATTTTAGGAAAGGGGTACCCCTTTGCAATACATAAATATTTTGGTTGAAACACAATTTTACCCGACTTTGCCCAAAAGGCGTTCATTTTTTATAAGCAAGTATTGAAAGGAGATTCAAATGCGAAGAAGCTTCCGAAAAATCTCAAATCGCAAGCATTTAAGAAAAAAAAATTTTTCATTAATATTTTAGGAAAGGGGTACCCCTTTGCAATAAACAAATTTTTTGGTTGAAACACAATTTTACTCAATTTTGCCCAAAAGGCGTTTATTTCTAATAAGCAAGTATTGAAATGAGATTCAAATGTGAAGAAGCTTCCGAAAAATCTCAAATCGCAAGCATTTAAGAAAAAATATGTTTCATCAATATTTTAGGAAAGGGGTACCCCTTTGCAATACATAAATTTTTTGGTTGAAACACAATTTTACCCAATTTTGCCCAAAAGGCGTTCATTTTTTATAAGCAAGTATTGAAATGAGATTCAAATGCGAAGAAGCTTCCGAAAAATCTCAAATCGCAAGCATTTAAGAAAAAAAAAATTTCATCAATATATTAGGAAATTGGTACCCCTTTGCAATAAATACATTTTTTGGTTGAAACACAATTTTACCCGACTTTGCCAAAAGGCGTTCATTTCTAATAAGCAAGTATTGAAATGAGTTTCAAATGCGAAGAAGCTTCCAATAAATCTTAAATCGCAAGCATTTAAGAAAAAAAATTTGTTATCAATATTTTAGGAAAGGGGTACCCCTTTGCAATACATAAATTTTTTGGTTGAAACACAATTTTACCCAATTTTGCCCAAAAGGCGTTCATTTCTAATAAGCAAGTATTGAAAGGAAAAATCTCAAATCGCAAGCATTTAAGAAAAAAATTTGTTATCAATATATTAGGAAAGGGTACCCCTTTGCAATACATAAATTTTTTGGTTGAAACACAATTTTACCCGACTTTGCCCAAAAGGCGTTTATTTCTAATAAGCAAGTATTGAAATGAGATTCAAATGCGAAGAAGCTTCCGAAAAATCTCAAATCGCAAGCATTTAAGAAAAAAAAATTGTTCATCAATATTTTAGGAAAGGGGTACCCCTGTGCAATAAATAAATTGAAACACAATTTTACCCAATTTTGCCCAAAAGGCGTTCATTTCTAATAAGCAAGTATTGAAAGGAGATTCAAATGCGAAGAAGCTTCCGAAAAATCTCAAATCGCAAGCATTTAAGTAAAAAAATATGTTTCATAAATATTTTAGGAAAGGGGTACCCCTTTGCAATAAATTAATTTGTTGGTTGAAACACAATTTTACCCGACTTTGCCCAAAAGGCGTTCATTTCTAATAAGCAAGTATTGAAATGAGATTCGAATGCGAAGAAGCTTCCAATAAATCTTAAATCGCAAGCATTTAAGAAAAAAAAATTTTCATCAATATTTTAGGAAAGGGGTACCCCTTTGCAATAAATGAATTTTTTGGTTGAAACACAATTTTACCCGACTTTGCCCAAAAGGCGTTCATTTCTAATAAGCAAGTATTGAAATGAGTTTCAAATGCGAAGAAGCTTCCGAAAAATCTCAAATCGCAAGCATTTATGAAAAAAAAAATTGTTCATCAATATGTTAGGAAAGGGGTACGTACGCCTTTGCAAAAAATAAATTTTTTGGTTGAAACACAATTTTGCCCGACTTTGCCCAAAATACGTTCATTTCTAATAAGCAAGTATTGAAAGGAGATTCAAATGCGAAGAAGCTTCTGAAAAATCTCAAATCGCAAGCATTTAAGAAAAAAAAAATTTTTCATCAATATTTTAGGAAGGGGTACCCCTTTGCAATAAATGAATTTTTTGGTTGAAACTTAATTTTACCCGACTTTGCCCAAAAGGCGTTCATTTCTAATAAGCAAGTACTGAAAGTACATTCAAATGCGAAGAAGCTTCCGAAAAATCGCAAGCATTTAAGAAAAAAAATTTGTCGTCAATATTTTAGGAAAGGGGTACCCCTTTGCAATACATAAATATTTTGGTTGAAACACAATTTTACCCGACTTTGCCCAAAAGGCGTTGATTTTTTATAAGCAAGTATTGAAAGGAGATTCAAATGCGAAGAAGCTTCCGAAAAATCTCAAATCGCAAGCATTTAAGAAAAAAAAATTTTTCATTAATATTTTAGGAAAGGGGTACCCCTTTGCCATAAACAAATTTTTTGGTTGAAACACAATTTTACTCAATTTTGCCCAAAAGGCGTTTATTTCTAATAAGCAAGTATTGAAATGAGATTCAAATGCGAAGAAGCTTCCGAAAAATCTCAAATCGCAAGCATTTAAGAAAAAAAAATTGTTCATCAATATTTTAGGAAAGGGGTACCCCTGTGCAATAAATAAATTGAAACACAATTTTACCCAATTTTGCCCAAAAGGCGTTCATTTCTAATAAGCAAGTATTGAAAGGAGATTCAAATGCGAAGAAGCTTCCGAAAAATCTCAAATCGCAAGCATTTAAGTAAAAAAATATGTTTCATCAATATTTTAGGAAAGGGGTACCCCTTTGCAATAAATTAATTTGTTGGTTGAAACACAATTTTACCCGACTTTGCCCAAAAGGCGTTCATTTCTAATAAGCAAGTATTGAAATGAGATTCGAATGCGAAGAAGCTTCCAATAAATCTTAAATCGCAAGCATTTAAGAAAAAAAAATTTTCATCAATATTTTAGGAAAGGGGTACCCCTTTGCAATAAATGAATTTTTTGGTTGAAACACAATTTTACCCGACTTTGCCCAAAAGGCGTTCATTTTTAATAAGCAAGTATTGAAATGAGTTTCAAATGCGAAGAAGCTTCCGAAAAATCTCAAATCGCAAGCATTTATGAAAAAAAAAATTGTTCATCAATATTTTAGGAAAGGGGTACGTACGCCTTTGCAAAAAATAAATTTTTTGGTTGAAACACAATTTTGCCCGACTTTGCCCAAAATACGTTCATTTCTAATAAGCAAGTATTGAAAGGAGATTCAAATGCGAAGAAGCTTCTGAAAAATCTCAAATCGCAATCATTTAAGAAAAAAAAAATTTTTCATCAATATTTTAGGAAGGGGTACCCCTTTGCAATAAATGAATTTTTTGGTTGAAACTTAATTTTACCCGACTTTGCCCAAAAGGCGTTCATTTCTAATAAGCAAGTACTGAAAGTACATTCAAATGCGAAGAAGCTTCCGAAAAATCGCAAGCATTTAAGAAAAAAAATTTGTCGTCAATATTTTAGGAAAGGGGTACCCCTTTGCAATACATAAATATTTTGGTTGAAACACAATTTTACCCGACTTTGCCCAAAAGGCGTTCATTTTTTATAAGCAAGTATTGAAAGGAGATTCAAATGCGAAGAAGCTTCCGAAAAATCTCAAATCGCAAGCATTTAAGAAAAAAAAATTTTTCATTAATATTTTAGGAAAGGGGTACCCCTTTGCAATAAACAAATTTTTTGGTTGAAACACAATTTTACTCAATTTTGCCCAAAAGGCGTTTATTTCTAATAAGCAAGTATTGAAATGAGATTCAAATGTGAAGAAGCTTCCGAAAAATCTCAAATCGCAAGCATTTAAGAAAAAATATGTTTCATCAATATTTTAGGAAAGGGGTACCCCTTTGCAATACATAAATTTTTTGGTTGAAACACAATTTTACCCAATTTTGCCCAAAAGGCGTTCATTTTTTATAAGCAAGTATTGAAATGAGATTCAAATGCGAAGAAGCTTCCGAAAAATCTCAAATCGCAAGCATTTAAGAAAAAAAAAAATTTCATCAATATATTAGGAAATTGGTACCCCTTTGCAATAAATACATTTTTTGGTTGAAACACAATTTTACCCGACTTTGCCAAAAGGCGTTCATTTCTAATAAGCAAGTATTGAAATGAGTTTCAAATGCGAAGAAGCTTCCGAAAAACCTCAAATCGCAAGCATTTAAGAAAAACATTTTTCATCAATATTTTAGGAAGGGGTACCCCTTTGCAATAAATAAATTTTTTGGTTGAAACACAATTTTACCCGACCTTGCCCAAAAGGTGTTCATTTCTAATAAGCAAGTATTGAAATGAGTTTCAAATGCGAAGAAGCTTCCGAAAAATCTCAAATCGCAAGCATTTAAGAAAAAAATTTGTCATCAATATTTTAGGAAAGGGGTGCCCCTTTGCAATACATAAATTTTTTGGTTGAAACACAATTTTACCCAATTTTGCCCAAAAGGCGTTCATTTCTAATAAGCAAGTATTGAAATGAGTTTCAAATGTGAAGAAGCTTCCGAAAAATCTCAAATCGCAAGCATTTAAGAAAAAAAAATGTTTCGTCAATATTTTAGGAAAGGGGTACCCTTTTGCAATAAATAAATTTTTTGGTTGAAACACAATTTTCATCAATATTTTAGGAAAGGGGCCCCCCTTTGCTATAAATAAATTTTTTGGTTGAAACACAATTTTACCCAATTTTGCCCAAAAGGCGTTCATTTCTAATAAGCAAGTATTGAAAGGAGATTCAAATGCGAAGAAGCTTCCGAAAAATCTCAAATCGCAAGCATTTAAGAAAAAAAAATTTTTCATTAATATTTTAGGAAAGGGGTACCCCTTTGCAATAAACAAATTTTTTGGTTGAAACACAATTTTACTCAATTTTGCCCAAAAGGCGTTAATTTCTAATAGGCAAGTGTTGAAAGGAGTTTCAAATGCGAAGAAGCTTCCGAAAAATCTCAAATCGCAAGCATTTAAGAAAAAAAAATGTTTCATCAATATTTGAGGAAAGGGGTACCCCTTTGCAATAAATAAATTTTTTGGTTGAAACACAATTTTACCCAATTTTGCCCAAAAGGCGTTCATTTCTAATAAGCAAGTATTGAAATGAGTTTCAAATGCGAAGAAGCTTCCGAAAAATCTCAAATCGCAAGCATTTAAGAAAAACATTTGCCATCAATATTTTAGGAAAGGGGTGCCCCTTTGCAATACATAAATTTTTTGGTTGAAACACAATTTTACCCGACTTTGTCCAAAAGGCGTTTATTTCTAATAAGCAAGTATTGAAATGAGTTTCAAATGCGAAGAAGCTTCCGAAAAATCTCAAATCGCAAGCATTTAAGAAAAAATATGTTTCATCAATATTTTAGGAAAGGGGTACCCCTTTGCAATAAATAATATTTTTGGTTGAAACACAATTTTACCCAATTTTGCCCAAAAGGCGTTCATTTCTAATAAGCAAGTATTGAAAGGAGATTCAAATGCGAAGAAGCTTCCGAAAAATCTCAAATCGCAAGCATTTAAGAAAAAAAAATTTTTCATTAATATTTTAGGAAAGGGGTACCCCTTTGCAATAAACAAATTTTTTGGTTGAAACACAATTTTACTCAATTTTGCCCAAAAGGCGTTAATTTCTAATAGGCAAGTGTTGAAAGGAGTTTCAAATGCGAAGAAGCTTCCGAAAAATCTCAAATCGCAAGCATTTAAGAAAAAATATGTTTCATCAATATTTTAGGAAAGGGGTACCCCTTTGCAATAAATAATATTTTTGGTTGAAACACAATTTTACCCAATTTTGCCCAAAAGGCGTTCATTTCTAATAAGCAAGTATTGAAAGGAGTTTCAAATGCGAAGAAGCTTCCGAAAAATCTCAAATCGCAAGCATTTATGAAAAAAAAAATTGTTCATCAATATTTTAGGAAAGGGGTACGTACGCCTTTGCAAAAAATAAATTTTTTGGTTGAAACACAATTTTACCCGACTTTGCCAAAAGGCGTTCATTTCTAATAAGCAAGTATTGAAATGAGTTTCAAATGCGAAGAAGCTTCCGAAAAATCTCAAATCGCAACCATTTAAGTAAAAAAATATGTTTCATCAATATTTTAGGAAAGGGGTACTCCTTTGCAATACATAAATTTTTTGGTTGAAACACAATTTTACCCAATTTTGCCCAAAAGGCGTTTATTTATTATAAGCAAGTATTGAAATGAGATTCAAATGCGAAGAAACTTCCGAAAAATCTCAAATCGCAAGCATTTAAGAAAAAAAAAATTTCATCAATATATTAGGAAATTGGTACCCCTTTGCAATAAATACATTTTTTGGTTGAAACACAATTTTACCCGACTTTGCCAAAAGGCGTTCATTTCTAATAAGCAAGTATTGAAATGAGTTTCAAATGCGAAGAAGCTTCCGAAAAATCTCAAATCGCAAGCATTTAAGAAAAACATTTTTCATCAATATTTTAGGAAGGGGTACCCCTTTGCAATAAATAATATTTTTGGTTGAAACACAATTTTACCCAATTTTGCCCAAAAGGCGTTCATTTCTAATAAGCAAGTATTGAAAGGAGTTTCAAATGCGAAGAAGCTTCCGAAAAATCTCAAATCGCAAGCATTTAAGAAAAAAATTTGTCATCAATATTTTAGGAAAGGGGTGCCCCTTTGCAATACATAAATTTTTTGGTTGAAACACAATTTTACCCAATTTTGCCCAAAAGGCGTTCATTTCTAATAAGCAAGTATTAAAATGAGTTTCAAATGTGAAGAAGCTTCCGAAAAATCTCAAATCGCAAGCATTTAAGAAAAAAAAATGTTTCGTCAATATTTTAGGAAAGGGGCACCCCTTTGCAAAAAATTAATTATTTGGTTGAAACACAATTTTACCCAATTTTGCCCAAAAGGCGTTTATTTCTAATAAGCAAGTATTGAAATGAGTTTCAAATGCGAAGAAGCTTCCGAAAAATCTCAAATCGCAAGCATTTAAGAAAAAATATGTTTCATCAATATTTTAGGAAAGGGGTACCCCTTTGCAATAAATAAATTTTTTGGTTGAAACTTAATTTTACCCGACTTTGCCCAAAAGGCGTTCATTTCTAATAAGCAAGTACTGAAATGAGTTTCAAATGCGAAGAAGCTTCCGAAAAATCTCAAATCGCAAGCATTTATGAAAAAAAAAATTGTTCATCAATATTTTAGGAAAGGGGTACGTACGCCTTTGCAAAAAATACATTTTTTGGTTGAAACACAATTTTACCTGACTTTGCCCAAAAGGCGTTGTTCACCTCAGTGAGCAATATGGTGCAGCTATTTCCAACCCTGACAACTAAGTCAACAATAACCCCAACACAAATAGCTGCAGCCAACGTCGATCAACAGAAAACAGAATAAAACACTGTTCGTGATACCATAGTCTTTATAAGTCGACAAAAAGGTCTATAAACACAAGAGTGTGAGGAAAACTGCGAAAATATAAAAAATTAAACCAAATCTACAATTAAATTCATCTTACAAATATACAAATATAAAAAACATACAAATATACAAGATCAACCCAAATCTACAATTAAATTAAAAAGTAATTACCAAATTGTGCAAAAGACAATAACATTAAAGTGAAGTAAAAACAGAGAAAAACAATATAAAGGTGTTTAAATTAATTAAACTAAAAACGTAAACCCTATATTAACTTAAACCAATATAAAGGTGTTCAAATTAGTTAAACTAAAAACATTAATCCTATATTAATTTAAGTTATTAAATCACTACCCTAGATTTATAAAAATTAATATAAACTAAATTTAAAAGGAAACCAAGGAATAGTGAAATTCAATCCTCGACAGGTTACCCTTATATATGAAATGTGAAGTAAATATAAATATTAATAGAAAATTATATATATTAGTATGCACAATTTATATATGCAAAATTAAAGGGTCAATAAATACATAGATACATTTATAACGTTTCTGAAAAAACATATGCATTCCTTTTAAAATTCCTGGAAGTCTCAAACATAAGTATATACCTAACCCTGTCTAACCCGTTTAAATATGGTCCTTGAGAGTGAAAAGTGAACAAACAATATAATATACAGTCCACAAAAGAACATATAGAAATTGAATAAATTTACATACATAAAGTTGATTAAATACTGTATATAATAATTCAAAAAGACAAATAAAAAACATAAGAATAATAACCAAATATTAAATACAAACTAATAAAAAAACATAAAAAAAAAAAATAAATAAATAAATAAACTAAAGTACAAAAATCCATACATATATACATAATTACTTACTTTATATATGAACGAAAACAAACGATATGAACGATAGCAAACAAAAGCTACAGTGACACACAAAAATAAACAAACATATAGCAATTGTGCCAATTTACATTTATATAGTGACTTCATTAAAATATATTAAAGAAAAGAAAATTTATTTTAAATCAAAAATAACTAAATACCCAATTGTTATATACGCACATACATTTAATAAAATTAATAGAAAAAAGAAAAACAACTTAATTACCTCGACATACAAGACATTTACAATAACACAAATCTTCAACAGGGATCGAACCGGGAGGATAACCCAGGAAATAAGTATACAGTTTGTTTAAACTTGTGAAGGTTTGTGCACTAAACCTAGCAAGGTAAGTTTGTATTTTCGCAACTTACTAAGAATATTACCCAAATTGAAATCAAAGTTATCTTCATTCAAGAAGCAATAACGTAAATTTGTTAACACAAAGACAACCAATCCACCCAATAAATAATTAATTGGGGGCATTTACATTTATTGCTGTGAAGAATAAGTAGTCACCAACACGTTGTATAGTGAAGATAATTATTCAATATACATAAGATAAAAGTGGTCTCCTGGTAAAATTTTCCCTTCACTGTAAACTTAGTGAACTTAAAACCCAAAGTGTTTGTACATTTAAAATACTTAACCCTTGAATACCCAAATTTATATAAAAAATAATAATAATCATGTCTACATTAAAATCTTTGGCACGGGATTTAGATAATTATATTGAATCCGATTTAAGAGACTTTGAGGAGGATTATAAGAATACCCAAGAATACTCCCAATCTTTACCCGCTCTAAACTTCAAAAAAAACGAGTTAGAAACTTTATGGTCCGAGATTGACAAAAAGTTTAAGCAGATTAGGGAGTCCGCTGAATTAAATGACCCAAAACAGGCGGAGGCTATACAATTCACTCAAATTACCCGAAATATTAGAGCGGCTAAGAAATTTTATAGAAGCTCAATGATAGAGATTGATGAGTCCATTGATAGACTCAATAAGGCGGATGAAACTCTTAACTCCTCTAAAGAACACGTACTTACACAACCCAAGGATTCAGTATCATTTAATGTTCCCCCTTGTGACATGCCAATATTCAGTGGAGATTTTAAAAATTGGGCATCATTCCGGGACCTTTTTAAGGCCATGTATGGCAATAATACCCGTTTAAGTGGCGTTGAAAAACTATTCCACTTGAAGCAAAAAACTACTGGAGAGGCTAAAGAAATAGTAAATAACGCACCCTTGACAAATGAAGGTTTTCTTATTGCATGGAACCAATTGGTTTCTCAATATGAGAACAAAAGAATGCAAATTAATGTGCAATTGAAAACACTTTTAAATTTACCCGCAGTAAGTACCATGTGTAGTGCATCAATAAGAAAGCTGCAAAGAAAGATAAACTGTTGCATTTCAAACTTAAATACCCTGGATGTTGACACAGATAATTGGGATCCAATTCTCGTTTATCTGTGTTCAACAAAGTTACCCAGAGAAGTAAGAAGAGAATTTGAAAAGATCCTAACTAATTGTGCAGAAATGCCGTCGTGGACGGATCTAGATTTATTTTTAACCAACACATATAAGGAATTGACATCGGTGAATGATATTCTAGATCAAGGCACATACCACAACAGCAACTCTAAACCCAAAAATTTTCAAGAAAATAAGATCCCTTTCGATAGAAGGGGGAAAACATTTTACAATGTAACCTACCCAAACAAAGATAACCACCCAAAAATCAAACCTCAAAATGAACAAAGATTCTCACAAACTACCCACCCTAAAACCCAAAGTAGTACAAGTTTACAAAATAACCCAATTCAACCCAATAAACCCGATGGGTCAATTTGTAAGCTGTGCAAAAGTAATCACACCATAAGAGAATGTTCAGAGTTTACGTCTATGGGCGTAAACGAGAGGATTGAATTTGTTAAAAAGAATGGAATATGTTACAATTGTTTGGCCATCGCACACATTATAAAGGATTGTCGTAGCACATTCAGTTGCAGATATTGCGGTGGAAGACATAATACCCTGCTGCACAAACCCAACTCAAACACAAACACACAGCTCGATGATAATCAACCATCAACTTCTCGAAATGCAGCACAATCTTTCTCAACACACACCCAATCAAGCAAACCCTTATTAGATGACAGAGCGAAGCTATTAGGAACAGCTATTTTGAATGTTGAGGTACATGGCGAAAATTTTTCAGCTAGGGCGCTAATTGACCCAGCTTCAGACTTCTCATTTATTTCAGATAAACTTAGACGCAAGTTGCAATTACCCACTACCCCAATTGTTGCTGAAATTTCAGGAATAAATGAGGTTGTCTCAGCGCGATCAAACAAACTATGTAATGTTTTGTTAAGATCAAACACCCAAAGCAATTTCAAGTTGAATATTCAAGCAATTGTTGTTAGAACGCTTACTAAGAACTTACCAACTCAAAATTTAAACCCAATACCCGCAAACGAATTGCATAACATTCAATTAGCAGATCCACAATTTTATGAAAGCAGGCCAATAGATTTTCTAATTGGCAGTGATGTTTACCCACAGATTTTAAAATCTGGTGTTAGGAAAGATTTTCTTAACACATTAGTCGCTCAAGAAACTGAGTTTGGATGGATTTTGACTGGACCCATTCAAAAATCACATAGCACACAACCCATAGTTTCATACTTTAGTTCTGTAGCGCTAGATAAGGTTTTAACAAAGTTTTGGGAAATTGAAGACATACCCAAGACACCCAGTAATGCTGAGGAAGACATAAATTGTGAGGAAAATTACGCAACAACCACTTGCAAATTATCTAGTGGCCGTTATCAGGTTAATCTACCATTTCGCTACCCACCCGTCACATTAGGAAACTCTCGCCATATAGCAATGGCACAGTTTTTACGAAATGAGAAGAATTTATTAAAGAAACCTGAATTGAAAATCGAGTATGATAGTGCATTACAAGAGTATATTGACTTAGGTCATATGAAACCCGTTCATTACAACCCGAATACGTCTTCAAACACCCAATACTATCTACCCCATCATGCGGTAGTTAAACTAGATCGCGTTACAACAAAAGTTAGAGTTGTTTTTAATGCGTCTAGCAAAACATCTAATGGCAATAGCTTAAATGATGCACTATACACTGGTCCCACCCTACAACAAGATTTAGTTGTACTTATCTTGAAATGGCGCTTTTATCAGTTTGTTTTTAACGCCGAGATTACAAAAATGTACAGGCAAATTATGTTAAACCCTAACCAAACACCCTTTCAACGTATACTATTTCGTGCGAGCGTCAATGAACCCATTCAAGATTATGAACTGCAAACAGTAACATTTGGAGTTAACTGCGCTCCATATTTGGCTATAAGAACCCTACATGAATTAGCCAAAGACATTCAACACACCCACCCGATTGCTTCAAAAATTCTGAAGAGTAATATGTATGTAGACGATGTTTTA
The DNA here is from genome assembly GCA_951800035.1 of Linnaemya tessellans. Lineage (NCBI taxonomy): Eukaryota > Metazoa > Arthropoda > Insecta > Diptera > Tachinidae > Linnaemya > Linnaemya tessellans. The sequence continues at coordinate 4,757,386 of OX637537.1, read as the reverse complement.
GCTGGAGATCACACGATTGAAGAAGCTAAGATTGCGCAAGCCCAATTAATCTCAGCTCTTGATTCTGCGGGATTTCCTCTACGTAAATGGACGTCTAACACAAAGGAGTTATTAAGTAGTTTACCCGAAACACATTTACTTGATGTTGATTTGCTCACGCTACCCGACTCAAATAATGCAAAGACATTAGGCATAAGATGGAATGCTAGGGAGGATACGTTTTTCTTTAGTGTTCCAATTATTGAGAGGAAATCTTCATACACAAAGCGGACTGTTCTATCGCATATAGCACGTCTATTTGACCCAGCTGGCTGGTTAGCACCAATTGTGATTTCTGCTAAAATTATTATGCAGCAAATATGGCAAGATGGTACAGCTTGGGATGAATGTCTAACCCCACACACCCTAATCAGATGGAATAAATTTTTACAGTTCTATGATGATATTGATCAAATTCGTATTCCGAGATGGATTCATTTTACGCCGTCAGCAAAAGTTGAGCTTCATGGCTTTTCAGATGCGTCTGAAAAGGCATATTCAGCTGTGGTATATGCCCGAATTACACTCCCAGATGAATCTTGTATCGTAACCCTACTACTAGCTAAAACGAGAGTGGCGCCAATTAAGGTTGTCTCTCTACCAAAATTGGAGCTTTGTGGTGCGGTATTATTAGCTAATATTACCCATAATTTAATAATACAGCTGAACCTCCCACAACTTCAAACATATTTTTGGACAGATTCATCTATAGTTTTAGCTTGGCTGAGTAAAACACCCAACTCATGGAAAACGTTTGTGGCAAACAGAGTTTCTACCATTCTTGAAACGGTAGGAGTGGATAACTGGAACCATGTTGCTTCACACGAAAACCCTGCTGATGTTGCTAGTCGAGGATGTAATGCTGAAGAGTTGAAGGAGGACGAATTATGGTGGAATGGACCTGTCTGGCTAAAAGAAGACCCTTCAATGTGGCCGAAAATACAAAAACCATTTGAAACACAAGCGGACGCTAAAGTTGTCCACTCATTCCACACTTCGGCTGATACTAATAACCCTTTAGAAAACAAAAATGATACTCACTCAGACATATTGCTAAGATTTTCTAAGTTATCGAAAGCTTTAAGAGTAATGTCGTATGTCTATCGATTTATTGATCGAACATCATTGACCCGAACCCAGACAACCAAAAGTGATAGAATTAGCGTGAATAGAAATAATGCTCAGTCCAGCAAAGAAATAATTGAAAGATTGTTAACCCACTCTAGTATTGATCTTGATACGAGGGAAATAAAATTAACTCAGAATAGACTCATTATTCTATGTCAATCTAAATACTTTGAAGAAGACTATAATTGCCTTAGAAAACAACACCCACTCACAAAAAAGAGCAGTTTACTCACTCTAACCCCTTTTCTAGATTCTGCCAATATTATGCGGGCAAACGGCCGACTAGCTAGCTCCAATAGTTTAACATATTCTGAAAGACACCCAATATTATTACCCTATAGAAGTCAGCTTGCAAGATTATTAACCCAACATGTGCATATGGTGACTTTGCATGGAGGAAACAAACTCATGTTAAGAGTATTAAGATCTGGCTATTGGATTCCGAAGCTTCAGAATCTTATTAGCTCTGTAATACACAACTGTATACCATGCACAAGGTATAAGAATAGACAAGCTACCCAATTTATGGCAGCTTTGCCGCCAGAACGCACCCAAATTGCAAGACCATTTTATAATGTTGGAGTTGACTTTGCCGGGCCATTTGATATTAAAGTATATAATGGCAGAAACTGTAAAATACACAAAGGTTATGTATGTGTGTTTGTCTGTTTTGCAACAAAGGCAAAACATTTGGAGCCTACATCAGACCTATCAACCCAAGCCTTTATGGCAGCGTTCGCTCGATTTTTTTCGAGGCGGGGATGCCCTGTCGCCATTTACTCTGACAATGGGACAAACTTTGTTGGAGCAAAACAATTGTTGAAGAAAGAACGACAGGAGTTCTTGAAACAATTGAAGGGGTCTGTGGTATCTTCTAGTAGTTTCCAAAATTTGACGTGGCACTTTATACCACCAGGAGCTCCACACATGGGAGGTCTATGGGAAGCTGGAGTAAAAAGCTTCAAATCCCACTTGAAGAAGCTGAATACTTTGAAGTACACGTTTGAAGAACTGGCCACACTCTTAGCCAGAATCGAAGGATGCCTCAACTCAAGACCTTTAAGCCCGTCCAGTGAAAACCCACAAGATCCTAGTCCTTTAACCCCAGGTCATTTTTTGATAGGATCACCCATACTCACCCCTGCAGAGCCCGACTGCAGCCATGCAAATCTCACCTTGGCAAATAGATGGCAAAGACTGAAAATTCAGTATCACAACTTTTGCAGGCGGTGGAAAGATGAATATCTTAAAGAGCTGCATAAAAGATACAAGTGGAAACACCCTAAACGACAAGTTGAGGTTGATGACGTTGTTGTTATTCGACAGGACAACCTACCTCCTAACGAATGGCTACTCGGACGAGTTATTAACACTTACCCTGGTTCAGATGGACTAAGTAGAGTTGTTGACCTACGCACGTCGACTGCAGTCTTAAAACGTCCAATAACCAAAGTCGTAGTTTTACCCACCCAATAAATATATATATACATATATATATATATATATATATATATATATATATATATATATATATATATATATATATATATATATATATATATATATTCACTCGTCATAATTATAAATAACACTATTCATATCTCATTTGCTTCCTAATTCATCTCCATATATTTCATATCACACTATACAGATAATGGCACCTAACAACAACAAAGATAGACATTCAAAACGAAACAACGCCCCAAAAACCCATGGGAAACACCGTCAAGGGCAACGTCAACAGACGCGACGTCATTTTGGTTGTGGATTGTGTCAAGCAGACCACAAGTTGCCCACATGCAAAAGGTTCATTTCTCTGAATATATCAGAAAAATACCAAACCGCACTCCGTTTGCACTATTGCATTAATTGTTTGGCCCGAAACCATCTAATTGGGAACTGCACGAGCAAGGCCCGATGCAACAAATGTGGTGGAAAGCATCATTCCAGTTTACATGGACCAGAGCGCATACTGAAAAATATTCTTGATGGTCCAAGTACTTCTTCACAGCGAAAGAACCAACCCCCCGTCCCTGCACCTCGACGGTCTATAAGTACCAAGCAAATAACCACGGCCTTTGGTCTACCCACGTCGCTGCAAAGGGTACTGGTACCGACTGCACAAGTGTGTATAATGACCGACGACGGCTGCGTGTCCCTTAGGGCTATCGTAAATGCGAGTGTTACGTCATCCCGCATATCTCATGAATTGGTTGAGCGGACACACCTACCCACTTTTAAAGTTGAAGGGCGAAAATACACAAAATCCATCATCACCCCTAACATGTCATCCACAATTAAGTACGAGATGTATCTTTTGGTCAGCAGAGAGTTCCCAAAAACCCCGTATTCCGGACCTTTTAAAGAGTCCATCAAGGAAAAAGTAGAAAATCTGACGCTAGCAGACCCCTCTTTCTACTGCAACGATGTGGTGGAAGTTGAACTAGGTGGAGATTTGTACAGTAAAATACTTAAATCCAACATTATCCGTATGGATGGTGGATCACTACTAGCCCAGGATTCCTCCTTAGGCTGGCTCATTATGGGCTCATATTCCGGTTAAACCTTTACCCAACAAAATCCTAAGTATATTACTTACCCATTAACCCATTACACTTACCCGCTTTACTTTAATTTGGATATCAACTAAAGTCCACTCTTTTCTTTCAGATGTCGAGGCGGGGAGGATGTTCACCTCAGTGAACAATATGGTGCAGCTATTTCCAACCCTGACAACTAAGTCAACAATAACCCCAACACAAATAGCTGCAGCCAACGTCGATCAACAGAAAACAGAATAAAACACTGTTCGTGATACCATAGTCTTTATAAGTCGACAAAAAGGTCTATAAACACAAGAGTGTGAGGAAAACTGCGAAAATATACAAAATTAAACCAAATCTACAATTAAATTCATCTTACAAATATACAAATATAAAAAACATACAAATATACAAGATCAACCCAAATCTACAATTAAATTAAAAAGTAATTACCAAATTGTGCAAAAGACAATAACATTAAAGTGAAGTAAAAACAGAGAAAAACAATATAAAGGTGTTTAAATTAATTAAACTAAAAACGTAAACCCTATATTAACTTAAACCAATATAAAGGTGTTCAAATTAGTTAAACTAAAAACATTAATCCTATATTAATTTAAGTTATTAAATCACTACCCTAGATTTATAAAAATTAATATAAACTAAATTTAAAAGGAAACCAAGGAATAGTGAAATTCAATCCTCGACAGGTTACCCTTATATATGAAATGTGAAGTAAATATTAATAGAAAATTATATATATTAGTATGCACAATTTATATATGCAAAATTAAAGGGTCAATAAATACATAGATACATTTATAACGTTTCTGAAAAAACATATGCATTCCTTTTAAAATTCCTGGAAGTCTCAAACATAAGTATATACCTAACCCTGTCTAACCCGTTTAAATAGGCGTTAATTTCTAATAGGAAAGTGTTGAAAGGAGTTTCAAATGCGAAGAAGCTTCCGAAAAATCCCAAATCGCAAGCATTTAAGAAAAAAATTTGTCATCAATATTTTAGGAAAGGGGTACCCCTTTGCAATACATAAATTTTTTGGTTGAAACACAATTTTACCCGACTTTGCCCAAAAGGCGTTTATTTCTAATAAGCAAGTATTGAAATGAGATTCAAATGCGAAGAAGCTTCCGAAAAATCTCAAATCGCAAGCATTTAAGAAAAAATATGTTTCATCAATATTTTAGGAAAGGGGTACCCCTTTGCAATAAATAAATTTTTTGGTTGAAACTTAATTTTACCCGACTTTGCCCAAAAGGCGTTCATTTCTAACAAGCAAGTACTGAAATGAGTTTCAAATGCGAAGAAGCTTCCGAAAAATCTCAAATCGCAAGCATTTATGAAAAAAAAAATTGTTCATCAACATTTTAGGAAAGGGGTACGTACGCCTTTGCAAAAAATACATTTTTTGGTTGAAACACAATTTTACCTGACTTTGCCCAAAAGGCGTTAATTTCTAATAGGCAAGTGTTGAAAGGAGTTTCAAATGCGAAGAAGCTTCCGAAAAATCCCAAATCGCAAGCATTTAAGAAAACAATTTGTCATCAATATTTTAGGAAAGGGGTACCCCTTTGCAATACATAAATTTTTTGGTTGAAACACAATTTTACCCGACTTTGCCCAAAAGGCGTTTATTTCTAATAAGCAAGTATTGAAATGAGTTTCAAATGCGAAGAAGCTTCCGAAAAATCTCAAATCGCAAGCATTTAAGAAAAAAAAATTTCATCAATATTTTAGGAAAGGGGTACCCCTTTGCAATAAACAAATTTTTTGGTTGAAACACAATTTTACTCAATTTTGCCCAAAAGGCGTTAATTTCTAATAGGCAAGTGTTGAAAGGAGTTTCAAATGCGAAGAAGCTTCCGAAAAATCTCAAATCCCAAGCATTTAAGAAAAAAAATGTTTCATCAATATTTGAGGAAAGGGGTACCCCTTTGCAATAAATAAATTTTTTGGTTGAAACACAATTTTACCCAATTTTGCCCAAAAGGCGTTCATTTCTAATAAGCAAGTATTGAAATGAGTTTCAAATGCGAAGAAGCTTCCGAAAAATCTCAAATCGGAAGCATTTAAGAAAAAAAAATGTTTCATCAATATTTAAGGAAGGGGTACCCCTTTGCAATAAATAAATATTTTGGTTGAAACACAATTTTACCCGACTTTGCCCAAAAGGCGTTTATTTCTAATAAGCAAGTATTGAAAGGAGATTCAAATGCGAAGAAGCTTCCGAAAAATCTCAAATCGGAAGCATTTAAGAAAAAAAAATGTTTCATCAATATTTAAGGAAGGGGTACCCCTTTGCAATAAATAAATATTTTGGTTGAAACACAATTTTACCCAATTTTGGGTACCCCTTTGCAATAAATAAATTTTTTGGTTGAAACACAATTTTACCCAATTTTGCCCAAAATGCGTTCATTTCTAATAAGCAAGTATTGAAAGGAGTTTCAAATGCGAAGAAGCTTCCGAAAAATCTCAAATCGCAACCATTTAAGTAAAAAAATATGTTTCATCAATATTTTAGGAAAGGGGTACTCCTTTGCAATACATAAATTTTTTGGTTGAAACACAATTTTACCCAATTTTGCCCAAAAGGCGTTCATTTCTAATAAGCAAGTATTGAAAGGAGATTCAAATGCGAATAAGCTTCCGAAAAATCTCAAATCGCAAGCATTTAAGAAAAAAAAAAAATTTCATCAATATTTTAGGAAAGGGGTACTCCTTTGCAATAAATAAATTTTTTGGTTGAAACACAATTTTACCCGACTTTGCCAAAAGGCGTTCATTTCTAATAAGCAAGTATTGAAATGAGTTTCAAATGCGAAGAAGCTTCCGAAAAATCTCAAATCGCAACAATTTAAGTAAAAAAATATGTTTCATCAATATTTTAGGAAAGGGGTACTCCTTTGCAATACATAAATTTTTTGGTTGAAACACAATATTACCCAATTTTGCCCAAAAGGCGTTCATTTCTAATAAGCAAGTATTGAAATGAGATTCAAATGCGAAGAAGCTTCTGAAAAATCTCAAATCGCAAGCATTTAAGAAAAAAAAATGTTTCATCAATATTTTAGGAAAGGGGTACCCTTTTGCAATAAATAAATTTTTTGGTTGAAACACAATTTTACCTAATTTTGCCCAAAAGGCGTTTATTTCTAATAAGCAAGTATTGAAAGGAGATTCAAATGCGAAGAAGCTTCCGAAAAATCTCAAATCGCAAGCATTTAAGAAAAAAATTTGTCATCAATATTTTAGGAAATTGGTACCCCTTTGCAATAAATAAATTTTTTGGTTGAAAACAATTTTACCCAATTTTGCCCAAAATGCGTTCATTTCTAATAAGCAAGTATTGAAAGGAGTTTCAAATGCGAAGAAGCTTCCGAAAAATCTCAAATCGCAACCATTTAAGTAAAAAAATATGTTTCATCAATATTTTAGGAAAAGTGGTACTCCTTTGCAATACATAAATTTTTTGGTTGAAACACAATTTTACCCAATTTTGCCCAAAAGGCGTTCATATCTAATAAGCAAGTATTGAAAGGAGATTCAAATGCGAAGAAGCTTCCGAAAAATCTCAAATCGCAAGCATTTAAGAAAAAAAAAAATTTCATCAATATTTTAGGAAAGGGGTACTCCTTTGCAATAAATAAATTTTTTGGTTGAAACACAATTTTACCCAATTTTGCCCAAAATGCGTTCATTTCTAATAAGCAAGTATTGAAATGAGTTTCAAATGCGAAGAAGCTTCCGAAAAATCTCAAATCGCAAGCATTTAAGAAAAAAAATGTTTCATCAATATTTGAGGAAAGGGGTACCCCTTTGCAATAAATAATTTTTTTGGTTGAAACACAATTTTACCTAATTTTGCCCAAAAGGCGTTTATTTCTAATAAGCAAGTATTGAAAGGAGATTCAAATGCGAAGAAGCATCCGAAAAATCTCAAATCGCAAGCATTTAAGAAAAAAATTTGTCATCAATATTTTAGGAAAGGGGTGCCCCTTTGCAATACATAAATTTTTTGGCTGAACCACAATTTTACCTAATTTTGCCCAAAAGGCGTTTATTTCTAATAAGCAAGTATTGAAAGGAGATTCAAATGCGAAGAAGCATCCGAAAAATCTCAAATCGCAAGCATTTAAGAAAAAAATTTGTCATCAATATTTTAGGAAAGGGGTGCCCCTTTGCAATACATAAATTTTTTGGCTGAACCACAATTTTACCCGACTTTGCCCAAAAGGCGTTAATTTCTAATAGGCAAGTGTTGAAAGGAGATTCAAATGCGAAGAAGCTTCCGAAAAATCTCAAATCGCAACCATTTAAGTAAAAAAATATGTTTCATCAATATTTTAGGAAAGGGGTACTCCTTTGCAATACATAAATTTTTTGGTTGAAACACAATTTTACCCAATTTTGCCCAAAAGGCGTTCATTTCTAATAAGCAAGTATTGAAAGGAGATTCAAATGCGAAGAAGCTTCCGAAAAATCTCAAATCGCAAGCATTTAAGAAAAAAAAAATTTCATCAATATTTTAGGAAAGGGGTACTCCTTTGCAATAAATAAATTTTTTGGTTGAAACACAATTTTACCCGACTTTGCCAAAAGGCGTTCATTTCTAATAATCAAGTATTGAAATGAGTTTCAAATGCGAAGAAGCTTCCGAAAAATCTCAAATCGCAACCATTTAAGTAAAAAAATATGTTTCATCAATATTTTAGGAAAGGGGTACTCCTTTGCAATACATAAATTTTTTGGTTGAAACACAATTTTACCCAATTTTGCCCAAAAGGCGTTCATTTTTTATAAGCAAGTATTGAAATGAGATTCAAATGCGAAGAAGCTTCTGAAAAATCTCAAATCGCAAGCATTTAAGGAAAAAAAAATGTTTCATCAATATTTTAGGAAAGGGGTACCCCTTTGCAATAAATAAATTTTTTGGTTGAAACACAATTTTACCTAATTTTGCCCAAAAGGCGGTTATTTCTAATAAGCAAGTATTGAAAGGAGATTCAAATGCGAAGAAGCTTCCGAAAAATCTCAAATCGCAAGCATTTAAGAAAAAAATTTGTCATCAATATTTTAGGAAATTGGTACCCCTTTGCAATAAATAAATTTTTTGGTTGAAACACAATTTTACCAGACTTTGCCCAAAAGGCGTTTATTTCTAATAAGCAAGTAGTGAAATGAGTTTCAAATGCGAAGAAGCTTCCGAAAAATCTCAAATCGCAAGCATTTAAGAAAAAAAATTTCATCAATATTTTAGGAAAGGGGTACTCCTTTGCAATACATAAATTTTTTGGTTGAAACACAATTTTACCCGACTTTGCCCAAAAGGCGTTTATTTTTTATAAGCAAGTATTGAAATGAGATTCAAATGCGAAGAAGCTTCTGAAAAATCTCAAATCGCAAGCATTTAAGAAAAAAAAGTTTCATCAATATTTTAGGAAAGGGGTACCCCTTTGCAATAAATAAATTTTTTGGTTGAAACACAATTTTACCCAATTTTGCCCAAAATGCGTTCATTTCTAATAAGCAAGTATTGAAATGAGTTTCAAATGCGAAGAAGCTTCCGAAAAATCTCAAATCGCAAGCATTTAAGAAAAAAAATGTTTCATCAATATTTGAGGAAAGGGGTACCCCTTTGCAATAAATAATTTTTTTGGTTAAAACACAATTTTGCCCGACTTTGCCCAAAATACGTTCATTTCTAATAAGCAAGTATTGAAAGGAGATTCAAATGCGAAGAAGCTTCTGAAAAATCTCAAATCGCAAGCATTTAAGAAAAAAAAAATTTTTCATCAATATTTTAGGAAGGGGTACCCCTTTGCAATACATAAATTTTTTGGTTGAACCACAATTTTACCTGACTTTGCCCAAAAGGCGTTCATTTCTAATAAGCAAGTACTGAAAGTACATTCAAATGCGAAGAAGCTTCCGAAAAATCGCAAGCATTTAAGAAAAAAAATTTGTCGTCAATATTTTAGGAAAGGGGTACCCCTTTGCAATACATAAATATTTTGGTTGAAACACAATTTTACCCGACTTTGCCCAAAAGGCGTTCATTTTTTATAAGCAAGTATTGAAATGAGATTCAAATGCGAAGAAGCTTCTGAAAAATCTCAAATCGCAAGCATTTAAGAAAAAAAAAATTTTTCATCAATATTTTAGGAAAGGGGTACCCCTTTGCAATACATAAATTTTTTGGTTGAAACACAATTTTACCCGACTTTGCCCAAAAGGTGTTCATTTCTAATAAGCAAGTAGTGAAATGAGTTTCAAATGCGAAGAAGCTTTCGAAAAATCTCAAATCGCAAGCATTTAAGAAAAAAAAAATTTCATCAATATTTTAGGAAAGGGGTACTCCTTTGCAATAAATAAATTTGTTGGTTGAAACACAATTTTACCCAATTTTGCCCAAAAGGCGTTTATTTCTAATAAGCAAGTATTGAAATGAGATTCAAATGCGAAAAAGCTTCCGAAAAATCTCAAATCGGAAGCATTTAAGAAAAAAAATTGTTCATCAATATTTTAGGAAAGGGGTACCCCTTTGCAATAAATAAATTTTTTGGTTGAAACACAATTTTACCCAATTTTGTCCAAAAGGCGTTTATTTCTAATAAGCAAGTATTGAAATGAGTTTCAAATGCGAAGAAACTTCCGAAAAATCTCAAATCGCAAGCATTTAAGAAAGAAAAAATTATCATCAATATTTTAGGAAAGAGGTACCCCTTTGCAATAAATAAATTTTTTGGTTGAAACACAATTTTACCCGACTTTGCCCAAAAGGCGTTTATTTCTAATAAGCAAGTATTGAAATGAGTTTCAAATGCGAAGAAGCTTCCGAAAAATCTCAAATCGCAAGCATTTAAGAAAAAAAAATTTCATCAATATTTTAGGAAAGGGGTACCCTTTTGCAATAAACAAATTTTTTGGTTGAAACACAATTTTACTCAATTTTGCCCAAAAGGCGTTAATTTCTAATAGGCAAGTGTTGAAAGGAGTTTCAAATGCGAAGAAGCTTCCGAAAAATCTCAAATCCCAAGCATTTAAGAAAAAAAAATGTTTCATCAATATTTGAGGAAAGGGGTACCCCTTTGCAATAAATAAATTTTTTGGTTGAAACACAATTTTACCCAATTTTGCCCAAAAGGCGTTCATTTCTAATAAGCAAGTATTGAAATGAGTTTCAAATGCGAAGAAGCTTCCGAAAAATCTCAAATCGGAAGCATTTAAGAAAAAAAAATGTTTCATCAATATTTAAGGAAGGGGTACCCCTTTGCAATAAATAAATATTTTGGTTGAAACACAATTTTACCCGACTTTGCCCAAAAGGCGTTTATTTCTAATAAGCAAGTATTGAAAGGAGATTCAAATGCGAAGAAGCTTCCGAAAAATCTCAAATCGGAAGCATTTAAGAAAAAAAAATGTTTCATCAATATTTAAGGAAGGGGTACCCCTTTGCAATAAATAAATATTTTGGTTGAAACACAATTTTACCCAATTTTGGGTACCCCTTTGCAATAAATAAATTTTTTGGTTGAAACACAATTTTACCCAATTTTGCCCAAAATGCGTTCATTTCTAATAAGCAAGTATTGAAAGGAGTTTCAAATGCGAAGAAGCTTCCGAAAAATCTCAAATCGCAACCATTTAAGTAAAAAAATATGTTTCATCAATATTTTAGGAAAGGGGTACTCCTTTGCAATACATAAATTTTTTGGTTGAAACACAATTTTACCCAATTTTGCCCAAAAGGCGTTCATTTCTAATAAGCAAGTATTGAAAGGAGATTCAAATGCGAATAAGCTTCCGAAAAATCTCAAATCGCAAGCATTTAAGAAAAAAAAAAAATTTCATCAATATTTTAGGAAAGGGGTACTCCTTTGCAATAAATAAATTTTTTGGTTGAAACACAATTTTACCCGACTTTGCCAAAAGGCGTTCATTTCTAATAAGCAAGTATTGAAATGAGTTTCAAATGCGAAGAAGCTTCCGAAAAATCTCAAATCGCAACAATTTAAGTAAAAAAATATGTTTCATCAATATTTTAGGAAAGGGGTACTCCTTTGCAATACATAAATTTTTTGGTTGAAACACAATTTTACCCAATTTTGCCCAAAAGGCGTTCATTTTTTATAAGCAAGTATTGAAATGAGATTCAAATGCGAAGAAGCTTCTGAAAAATCTCAAATCGCAAGCATTTAAGAAAAAAAAATGTTTCATCAATATTTTAGGAAAGGGGTACCCCTTTGCAATAAATAAATTTTTTGGTTGAAACACAATTTTACCTAATTTTGCCCAAAAGGCGTTTATTTCTAATAGGCAAGTGTTGAAAGGAGTTTCAAATGCGAAGAAGCTTCCGAAAAATCTCAAATCGCAACCATTTAAGTAAAAAAATATGTTTCATCAATATTTTAGGAAAGGGGTACTCCTTTGCAATACATAAATTTTTTGGTTGAAACACAATTTTACCCAATTTTGCCCAAAAGGCGTTCATTTCTAATAAGCAAGTATTGAAAGGAGATTCAAATGCGAAGAAGCTTCCGAAAAATCTCAAATCGCAAGCATTTAAGAAAAAAAAAATTTCATCAATATTTTAGGAAAGGGGTACTCCTTTGCAATAAATAAATTTTTTGGTTGAAACACAATTTTACCCGACTTTGCCAAAAGGCGTTCATTTCTAATAAGCAAGTATTGAAATGAGTTTCAAATGCGAAGAAGCTTCCGAAAAAACTCAAATCGCAACCATTTAAGTAAAAAAATATGTTTCATCAATATTTTAGGAAAGGGGTACTCCTTTGCAATACATAAATTTTTTGGTTGAAACACAATATTACCCAATTTTGCCCAAAAGGCGTTCATTTTTTATAAGCAAGTATTGAAATGAGATTCAAATGCGAAGAAGCTTCTGAAAAATCTCAAATCGCAAGCATTTAAGAAAAAAAAATGTTTCATCAATATTTTAGGAAAGGGGTACCCTTTTGCAATAAATAAATTTTTTGGTTGAAACACAATTTTACCTAATTTTGCCCAAAAGGCGTTTATTTCTAATAAGCAAGTATTGAAAGGAGATTCAAATGCGAAGAAGCTTCCGAAAAATCTCAAATCGCAAGCATTTAAGAAAAAAATTTGTCATCAATATTTTAGGAAATTGGTACCCCTTTGCAATAAATAAATTTTTTGGTTGAAACACAATTTTACCTAATTTTGCCCAAAATGCGTTCATTTCTAATAAGCAAGTATTGAAAGGAGTTTCAAATGCGAAGAAGCTTCCGAAAAATCTCAAATCGCAACCATTTAAGTAAAAAAATATGTTTCATCAATATTTTAGGAAAAGTGGTACTCCTTTGCAATACATAAATTTTTTGGTTGAAACACAATTTTACCCAATTTTGCCCAAAAGGCGTTCATATCTAATAAGCAAGTATTGAAAGGAGATTCAAATGCGAAGAAGCTTCCGAAAAATCTCAAATCGCAAGCATTTAAGAAAAAAAAAAATTTCATCAATATTTTAGGAAAGGGGTACTCCTTTGCAATAAATAAATTTTTTGGTTGAAACACAATTTTACCCAATTTTGCCCAAAATGCGTTCATTTCTAATAAGCAAGTATTGAAATGAGTTTCAAATGCGAAGAAGCTTCCGAAAAATCTCAAATCGCAAGCATTTAAGAAAAAAAATGTTTCATCAATATTTGAGGAAAGGGGTACCCCTTTGCAATAAATAATTTTTTTGGTTGAAACACAATTTTACCTAATTTTGCCCAAAAGGCGTTTATTTCTAATAAGCAAGTATTGAAAGGAGATTCAAATGCGAAGAAGCATCCGAAAAATCTCAAATCGCAAGCATTTAAGAAAAAAATTTGTCATCAATATTTTAGGAAAGGGGTGCCCCTTTGCAATACATAAATTTTTTGGCTGAACCACAATTTTACCTAATTTTGCCCAAAAGGCGTTTATTTCTAATAAGCAAGTATTGAAAGGAGATTCAAATGCGAAGAAGCATCCGAAAAATCTCAAATCGCAAGCATTTAAGAAAAAAATTTGTCATCAATATTTTAGGAAAGGGGTGCCCCTTTGCAATACATAAATTTTTTGGCTGAACCACAATTTTACCCGACTTTGCCCAAAAGGCGTTAATTTCTAATAGGCAAGTGTTGAAAGGAGATTCAAATGCGAAGAAGCTTCCGAAAAATCTCAAATCGCAACCATTTAAGTAAAAAAATATGTTTCATCAATATTTTAGGAAAGGGGTACTCCTTTGCAATACATAAATTTTTTGGTTGAAACACAATTTTACCCAATTTTGCCCAAAAGGCGTTCATTTCTAATAAGCAAGTATTGAAAGGAGATTCAAATGCGAAGAAGCTTCCGAAAAATCTCAAATCGCAAGCATTTAAGAAAAAAAAAATTTCATCAATATTTTAGGAAAGGGGTACTCCTTTGCAATAAATAAATTTTTTGGTTGAAACACAATTTTACCCGACTTTGCCAAAAGGCGTTCATTTCTAATAATCAAGTATTGAAATGAGTTTCAAATGCGAAGAAGCTTCCGAAAAATCTCAAATCGCAACCATTTAAGTAAAAAAATATGTTTCATCAATATTTTAGGAAAGGGGTACTCCTTTGCAATACATAAATTTTTTGGTTGAAACACAATTTTACCCAATTTTGCCCAAAAGGCGTTCATTTTTTATAAGCAAGTATTGAAATGAGATTCAAATGCGAAGAAGCTTCTGAAAAATCTCAAATCGCAAGCATTTAAGGAAAAAAAAATGTTTCATCAATATTTTAGGAAAGGGGTACCCCTTTGCAATAAATAAATTTTTTGGTTGAAACACAATTTTACCTAATTTTGCCCAAAAGGCGGTTATTTCTAATAAGCAAGTATTGAAAGGAGATTCAAATGCGAAGAAGCTTCCGAAAAATCTCAAATCGCAAGCATTTAAGAAAAAAATTTGTCATCAATATTTTAGGAAATTGGTACCCCTTTGCAATAAATAAATTTTTTGGTTGAAACACAATTTTACCAGACTTTGCCCAAAAGGCGTTTATTTCTAATAAGCAAGTAGTGAAATGAGTTTCAAATGCGAAGAAGCTTCCGAAAAATCTCAAATCGCAAGCATTTAAGAAAAAAAATTTCATCAATATTTTAGGAAAGGGGTACTCCTTTGCAATACATAAATTTTTTGGTTGAAACACAATTTTACCCGACTTTGCCCAAAAGGCGTTTATTTTTTATAAGCAAGTATTGAAATGAGATTCAAATGCGAAGAAGCTTCTGAAAAATCTCAAATCGCAAGCATTTAAGAAAAAAAAGTTTCATCAATATTTTAGGAAAGGGGTACCCCTTTGCAATAAATAAATTTTTTGGTTGAAACACAATTTTACCCAATTTTGCCCAAAATGCGTTCATTTCTAATAAGCAAGTATTGAAATGAGTTTCAAATGCGAAGAAGCTTCCGAAAAATCTCAAATCGCAAGCATTTAAGAAAAAAAATGTTTCATCAATATTTGAGGAAAGGGGTACCCCTTTGCAATAAATAATTTTTTTGGTTAAAACACAATTTTGCCCGACTTTGCCCAAAATACGTTCATTTCTAATAAGCAAGTATTGAAAGGAGATTCAAATGCGAAGAAGCTTCTGAAAAATCTCAAATCGCAAGCATTTAAGAAAAAAAAAATTTTTCATCAATATTTTAGGAAGGGGTACCCCTTTGCAATACATAAATTTTTTGGTTGAACCACAATTTTACCTGACTTTGCCCAAAAGGCGTTCATTTCTAATAAGCAAGTACTGAAAGTACATTCAAATGCGAAGAAGCTTCCGAAAAATCGCAAGCATTTAAGAAAAAAAATTTGTCGTCAATATTTTAGGAAAGGGGTACCCCTTTGCAATACATAAATATTTTGGTTGAAACACAATTTTACCCGACTTTGCCCAAAAGGCGTTCATTTTTTATAAGCAAGTATTGAAATGAGATTCAAATGCGAAGAAGCTTCTGAAAAATCTCAAATCGCAAGCATTTAAGAAAAAAAAAATTTTTCATCAATATTTTAGGAAAGGGGTACCCCTTTGCAATACATAAATTTTTTGGTTGAAACACAATTTTACCCGACTTTGCCCAAAAGGTGTTCATTTCTAATAAGCAAGTAGTGAAATGAGTTTCAAATGCGAAGAAGCTTTCGAAAAATCTCAAATCGCAAGCATTTAAGAAAAAAAAAATTTCATCAATATTTTAGGAAAGGGGTACTCCTTTGCAATAAATAAATTTGTTGGTTGAAACACAATTTTACCCAATTTTGCCCAAAAGGCGTTTATTTCTAATAAGCAAGTATTGAAATGAGATTCAAATGCGAAAAAGCTTCCGAAAAATCTCAAATCGGAAGCATTTAAGAAAAAAAATTGTTCATCAATATTTTAGGAAAGGGGTACCCCTTTGCAATAAATAAATTTTTTGGTTGAAACACAATTTTACCCAATTTTGTCCAAAAGGCGTTTATTTCTAATAAGCAAGTATTGAAATGAGTTTCAAATGCGAAGAAACTTCCGAAAAATCTCAAATCGCAAGCATTTAAGAAAGAAAAAATTATCATCAATATTTTAGGAAAGAGGTACCCCTTTGCAATAAATAAATTTTTTGGTTGAAACACAATTTTACCCGACATTGCCCAAGGCGTTTATTTCTAATAAGCAAGTATTAAAAGGAGATTCAAATGCGAAGAAGCTTCCGAAAAATCTCAAATCGCAAGCATTTAAGAAAAAAAAATTTTTCATCAATATATTAGGAAAGGGTAACCCTTTGCAAGAAATAAATTTTTTGGCTGAACCACAATTTTACCCGACATTGCCCAAAAGGCGTTTATTTCTAATAAGCAAGTATTGAAAGGAGATTCAAATGCGAAGAAGCTTCCGAAAAATCTCAAACCGCAAGCATTTAAGAAAAAAAAAAATTTCATCAATATATTAGGAAAGGGTAACCCTTTGCAAGAAATAAATTTTTTGGCTGAACCACAATAATATATTAGGAAAGGGGCACCCCTTTGCAATAAATAAATTTGTTGGTTGAAACACAATTTTACCCGACATTGCCCAAAAGGCGTTCATTTCTAATAAGCAAGTACTGAAATGAGTTTCAAATGCGAAGAAGCTTTCGAAAAATCTCAAATCGCAAGCATTTAAGAAAAAAAAATTTCATCAATATTTTAGGAAAGGGGTACTCCTTTGCTATAAATAAATTTTTTGGTTGAAACACAATTTTACCCGACTTTGCCCAAAAGGCGTTCATTTCTAATAAGCAAGTACTGAAATGAGTTTCAAATGCGAAGAAGCTTTCGAAAAATCTCAAATCGCAAGCATTTAAGAAAAAATATGTTTCATCAATATTTTAGGAAAGGGGTACCCCCTTTGCAATACATAAATTTTTTGGTTGAAACACAATTTTACCCGACTTTGCCCAAAAGGCGTTTATTTCTAATAAGCATATATTGAAAGGAGATTCAAATGCGAAGAAGCTTCCGAAAAATCTCAAATCGCAAGCATTTAAGAAAAAAAAAATTTTCATCAATATTTTAGGAAAGGGGTACCCCTTTGCAATAAATTAATTTTTTGGTTGAAACACAATTTTACCCGACTTTGCCCAAAAGGCGTTCATTTCTAATAAGCCAGTATTGAAAGGAGATTCAAATGCGAAGAAGCTTCGAAAAATCTCAAATCGGAAGCATTTAAGAAAAAAAATTGTTCATCAATATTTTATGAAAGGGGTACCCCTTTGCAATAAATAAATTTTTTGGTTGAAACACAATTTTACCCAATTTTGTCCAAAAGGCGTTTATTTCTAATAAGCAAGTATTGAAATGAGATTCAAATGCGAAGAAGCTTCCGAAAAATCTCAAATCGCAAGCATTTAAGAAAAAAAAAATTTTCATCAATATTTCAGGAAAAGGGTACCCCTTTGCAATACATAAATTTTTTGGTTGAAACACAATTTTACCCGACTTTGCCCAAAAGGCGTTCATTTCTAATAAGCAAGTATTGAAATGAGATTCAAATGCGAAGAAGCTTCCGAAAAATCTCAAATCGCAAGCATTTAAGAAAAAAAATTTTTCATCAATATATTAGGAAAGGGTAACCCTTTGCAAGAAATAAATTTTTTGGCTGAACTACAATTTTACCCGACTTTGCCCAAAAGGCGTTTATTTCTAATAAGCAAGTATTGAAATGAGATTCAAATGCTAAGAAGCTTCCGAAAAATCTCAAATCGCAAGCATTTAAGAAAAAAAAATGTTTCATCAATATTTTAGGAAAGGGGTACTCCTTTGCAATAAATAAATTTGTTGGTTGAAACACAATTTTACCCAATTTTGCCCAAAAGGCGTTCATTTCTAATAAGCAAGTATTGAAAGGAGATTCAAATGCGAAGAAGCTTCCGAAAAATCTCAAATCGCAAGCATTTAAGAAAAAAAATTTTTCATCAATATATTAGGAAAGGGTAACCCTTTGCAAGAAATAAATTTTTTGGCTGAACCACAATTTTACCCGACTTTGCCCAAAAGGCGTTTATTTCTAATAAGCAAGTATTGAAATGAGTTTCAAATGCGAAGAAGCTTCCGAAAAATCTCAAATCGCAAGCATTTAAGAAAAAAAATTTGCCGTCAATATTTTAGGAAAGGGGTGCCCCTTTGCAATACATAAATTTTTTGGTTGAAACACAATTTTACCCGACTTTGCCCAAAAGGCGTTCATTTCTAATAAGCAAGTATTGAAATGAGATTCAAATGCGAAGAAGCTTCCGAAAAATCTCAAATCGCAAGCATTTAAGAAAAAAAATTTTCCATCAATATATTAGGAAAGGGTAACCCTTTGCAAGAAATAAATTTTTTGGCTGAACCACAATTTTACCCGACTTTGCCCAAAAGGCGTTTATTTCTAATAAGCAAGTATTGAAATGAGTTTCAAATGCGAAGAAGCTTCCGAAAAATCTCAAACCGCAAGCATTTAAGAAAAAAAAAATGTTTCATCAATATTTTAGGAAAGGGGTACCCCTTTGCAATAAATAAATTTTTTGGTTGAAACACAATTTTACCTAATAAGCAAGTATTGAAAGGAGATTCAAATGCGAAGAAGCTTCCGAAAAATCTCAAATCGCAAGCATTTAAGAAAAAAATTTGTTATCAATATTTTAGGAAAGGGGTACCCCTTTGCAATAAATAAATATTTTGGTTGAAACACAATTTTACCCAATTTTGCCCAAAAGGCGTTCATTTCTAATAAGCAAGTATTGAAATGAGTTTCAAATGCGAAGAAGCTTCCGAAAAATCTCAAATCGCAAGCATTTAAGAAAAAAAATTTCATCAATATTTTAGGAAAGGGTACGCCTATGCAAAAAATTAATTTTTTGGTTGAAACACAATTTTACCCAATTTTGCCCAAAAGGCGTTCATTTCTAATAAGCAAGTATTGAAATGAGATTCAAATGCTAAGAAGCTTCCGAAAAATCTCAAATCGCAAGCATTTAGGAAAAAAAAATGTTTCATCAATATTTTAGGAAAGGGGAACGCCTTTGCAAGGAATTAATTTTTTGGCTGAACCACAATTTTACCCGACTTTGCCCAAAAGGTGTTAATTTCTAATAGGCAAGTGTTGAAAGGAGTTTCAAATGCGAAGAAGCTTCCGAAAAATCCCAAATCGCAAGCATTTAAGAAAAAAATTTGTCATCAATATTTTAGGAAAGGGGTACCCCTTTGCAATAAATGAATTTTTTGGTTGAAACTTAATTTTACCCGACTTTGCCCAAAAGGCGTTCATTTCTAATAAGCAAGTACTGAAAGTACATTCAAATGCGAAGAAGCTTCCGAAAAATCGCAAGCATTTAAGAAAAAAAATATGTCGTCAATATTTTAGGAAAGGGGTACCCCTTTGCAATACATAAATATTTTGGTTGAAACACAATTTTACCCGACTTTGCCCAAAAGGCGTTCATTTTTTATAAGCAAGTATTGAAATGAGTTTCAAATGCGAAGAAGCTTCCGAAAAATCTCAAATCGCAAGCATTTAAGAAAAAAAATTTTTCATCAATATATTAGGAAAGGGTAACCCTTTGCAAGAAATAAATTTTTTGGCTGAACCACAATTTTACCCGACTTTGCCCAAAAGGCGTTTATTTCTAATAAGCATATATTGAAAGGAGATTCAAATGCTAAGAAGCTTCCGAAAAATCTCAAATCGAAAGCATTTAAGAAAAAAACATTTTTCATCAATATTTTAGGAAAGGGGTACCCCTTTACAATAAATATATTTTTTGGATGAACCACAATTTTACCCGACTTTGCCCAAAAGGCGTTCATTTCTAATAAGCAAGTAGTGAAATGAGTTTCAAATGCGAAGAAGCTTCCGAAAAATCTCAAATCGCAAGCATTTAAGAAAAAATTGTTCATCAATATTTTAGAAAAGGGGTACCCCTTTGCAATAAATAAATTTTTTGGTTGAAACTTAATTTTACCCAATTTTGTCCAAAAGGCGTTCATTTCTAATGAGCAAGTATTGAAAGGAAATTCAAATGCGAAGAAGCTTCCGAAAAATCTCAAATCGCAAGCATTTATGACAAAAAAAAAATTGTTCATCAATATTTTAGGAAAGGGTACCAAGCAAGCATTTAAGATAAATTTTTTGGTTGAAACACAATTTTACCCGACTTTGCCCAAAAGGCGTTCATTTTTTATAAGCAAGTATTGAAATGAGATTCAAATGCGAAGAAGCTTTCGAAAAATCTCAAATCGCAAGCATTTAAGAAAAAAAAAATTGCATTACTATATTAGGAAAGGGGCACCCCTTTGCAATAAATAAATTTGTTGGTTGAAACACAATTTTACCCGACATTGCCCAAAAGGCGTTTATTTCTAATAAGCAAGTATTGAAATGAGTTTCAAATGCGAAGAAGCTTCCAATAAATCTTAAATCGCAAGCATTTAAGAAAAAAAATTTTTCATCAATATATTAGGAAAGGGTACCCCTTTGCAATAAATAAATATTTTGGTTGAAACACAATTTTACCCGACTTTGCCCAAAAGGCGTTCATTTTTTATAAGCAAGTATTGAAATGAGTTTCAAATGCGAAGAAGCTTCCGAAAAATCTGAAATCGCAAGCATTTAAGAAAAAAAATTTTTCATCAATATATTAGGAAAGGGTAACCCTTTGCAAGAAATAAATTTTTTGGCTGAACCACAATTTTACCCGACTTTGCCCAAAAGGCGTTTATTTCTAATAAGCATATATTGAAAGGAGATTCAAATGCTAAGAAGCTTCCGAAAAATCTCAAATCGAAAGCATTTAAGAAAAAAACATTTTTCATCAATATTTTAGGAAAGGGGAACGCCTTTGCAAGGAATTAATTTTTTGGCTGAACCACAATTTTACCCGACTTTGCCCAAAAGGCGTTAATTTCTAATAGGCAAGTGTTGAAAGGAGTTTCAAATGCGAAGAAGCTTCCGAAAAATCTCAAATCGCAAGCATTTAAGAAAAAAATTTGTTATCAATATTTTAGGAAAGGGGTACCCCTTTGCAATAAATAAATATTTTGGTTGAAACACAATTTTACCCAATTTTGCCCAAAAGGCGTTCATTTCTAATAAGCAAGTATTGAAATGAGTTTCAAATGCGAAGAAGCTTCCGAAAAATCTCAAATCGCAAGCATTTAAGAAAAAAAATTTCATCAATATTTTAGGAAAGGGTACGCCTATGCAAAAAATTAATTTTTTGGTTGAAACACAATTTTACCCAATTTTGCCCAAAAGGCGTTCATTTCTAATAAGCAAGTATTGAAATGAGATTCAAATGCTAAGAAGCTTCCGAAAAATCTCAAATCGCAAGCATTTAGGAAAAAAAAATGTTTCATCAATATTTTAGGAAAGGGGAACGCCTTTGCAAGGAATTAATTTTTTGGCTGAACCACAATTTTACCCGACTTTGCCCAAAAGGCGTTAATTTCTAATAGGCAAGTGTTGAAAGGAGTTTCAAATGCGAAGAAGCTTCCGAAAAATCCCAAATCGCAAGCATTTAAGAAAAAAATTTGTCATCAATATTTTAGGAAAGGGGTACCCCTTTGCAATAAATGAATTTTTTGGTTGAAACTTAATTTTACCCGACTTTGCCCAAAAGGCGTTCATTTCTAATAAGCAAGTACTGAAAGTACATTCAAATGCGAAGAAGCTTCCGAAAAATCGCAAGCATTTAAGAAAAAAAATATGTCGTCAATATTTTAGGAAAGGGGTACCCCTTTGCAATACATAAATATTTTGGTTGAAACACAATTTTACCCGACTTTGCCCAAAAGGCGTTCATTTTTTATAAGCAAGTATTGAAATGAGATTCAAATGCGAAGAAGCTTTCGAAAAATCTCAAATCGCAAGCATTTAAGAAAAAAAAAATTGCATTAATATATTAGGAAAGGGGCACCCCTTTGCAATAAATAAATTTGTTGGTTGAAACACAATTTTACCCGACATTGCCCAAAAGGCGTTTATTTCTAATAAGCAAGTATTGAAATGAGTTTCAAATGCGAAGAAGCTTCCAATAAATCTTAAATCGCAAGCATTTAAGAAAAAAAATTTTTCATCAATATATTAGGAAAGGGTACCCCTTTGCAATAAATAAATATTTTGGTTGAAACACAATTTTACCCGACTTTGCCCAAAAGGCGTTCATTTTTTATAAGCAAGTATTGAAATGAGTTTCAAATGCGAAGAAGCTTCCGAAAAATCTCAAATCGCAAGCATTTAAGAAAAAAAATTTTTCATCAATATATTAGGAAAGGGTAACCCTTTGCAAGAAATAAATTTTTTGGCTGAACCACAATTTTACCCGACTTTGCCCAAAAGGCGTTTATTTCTAATAAGCATATATTGAAAGGAGATTCAAATGCTAAGAAGCTTCCGAAAAATCTCAAATCGAAAGCATTTAAGAAAAAAACATTTTTCATCAATATTTTAGGAAAGGGGTACCCCTTTACAATAAATATATTTTTTGGATGAACCACAATTTTACCCGACTTTGCCCAAAAGGCGTTCATTTCTAATAAGCAAGTAGTGAAATGAGTTTCAAATGCGAAGAAGCTTCCGAAAAATCTCAAATCGCAAGCATTTAAGAAAAAATTGTTCATCAATATTTTAGAAAAGGGGTACCCCTTTGCAATAAATAAATTTTTTGGTTGAAACTTAATTTTACCCAATTTTGTCCAAAAGGCGTTCATTTCTAATGAGCAAGTATTGAAAGGAAATTCAAATGCGAAGAAGCTTCCGAAAAATCTCAAATCGCAAGCATTTATGAAAAAAAAAATTGTTCATCAATATTTTAGGAAAGGGTACCAAGCAAGCATTTAAGATAAATTTTTTGGTTGAAACACAATTTTACCCGACTTTGCCCAAAAGGCGTTCATTTCTAATAAGCAAGTATTGAAAGGAGATTCAAATGCGAAGAAGCTTCCGAAAAATCTCAAATCGCAAGCATTTAAGAAAAAAAATTTTTTATCAATATTTTAGGAAAGGGGTACCCCTTTGCAATACATAAATTTTTTGGTTGAAACACAGTTTTACCAAATTTTGCCCAAAAGGCGTTCATTTCTAATAAGCAAGTATTGAAAGGAGTTTCAAATGCGAAGAAGCTTCCGAAAAATCTCAAATCGCAAGCATTTAAGAAAAAAATTTGTCATCAATATTTTAGGAAAGGGGTACCCCTTTGCAATAAATAAATTTTTTGGTTGAAACACAATTTTACCTAATTTTGCCCAAAAGGCGTTTATTTCTAATAAGCAAGTATTGAAAGGAGATTCAAATGCGAAGAAGCTTCCGAAAAATCTCAAATCGCAAGCATTTAAGAAAAAAATTTGTTATCAATATTTTAGGAAAGGGGTACCCCTTTGCAATAAATAAATATTTTGGTTGAAACACAATTTTACCCAATTTTGCCCAAAAGGCGTTCATTTCTAATAAGCAAGTATTGAAATGAGTTTCAAATGCGAAGAAGCTTCCGAAAAATCTCAAACCGCAAGCATTTAAGAAAAAAAAATGTTTCATCAATATTTTAGGAAAGGGGTACCCCTTTGCAATAAATAAATTTTTTGGTTGAAACACAATTTTACCTAATTTTGCCCAAAAGGCGTTTATTTCTAATAAGCAAGTATTGAAAGGAGATTCAAATGCGAAGAAGCTTCCGAAAAATCTCAAATCGCAAGCATTTAAGAAAAAAATTTGTCATCAATATTTTAGGAAATTGGTACCCCTTTGCAATAAATAAATTTTTTGGTTGAAACACAATTTTACCCAATTTTGCCCAAAATGCGTTCATTTCTAATAAGCAAGTATTGAAATGAGTTTCAAATGCGAAGAAGCTTCCGAAAAATCTCAAATCGCAAGCATTTAAGAAAAAAAATGTTTCATCAATATTTGAGGAAAGGGGTACCCCTTTGCAATAAATAATTTTTTTGGTTAAAACACAATTTTGCCCGACTTTGCCCAAAATACGTTCATTTCTAATAAGCAAGTATTGAAAGGAGATTCAAATGCGAAGAAGCTTCTGAAAAATCTCAAATCGCAAGCATTTAAGAAAAAAAATTTTTTCATCAATATTTTAGGAAGGGGTACCCCTTTGCAATACATAAATTTTTTGGTTGAACCACAATTTTACCTGACTTTGCCCAAAAGGCGTTCATTTCTAATAAGCAAGTACTGAAAGTACATTCAAATGCGAAGAAGCTTCCGAAAAATCGCAAGCATTTAAGAAAAAAAATTTGTCGTCAATATTTTAGGAAAGGGGTACCCCTTTGCAATACATAAATATTTTGGTTGAAACACAATTTTACCCGACTTTGCCCAAAAGGCGTTCATTTTTTATAAGCAAGTATTGAAATGAGATTCAAATGCGAAGAAGCTTCTGAAAAATCTCAAATCGCAAGCATTTAAGAAAAAAAGTTTTCATCAATATTTTAGGAAAGGGTACCAAGCAAGCATTTAAGATAAATTTTTTGGTTGAAACACAATTTTACCCGACTTTGCCCAAAAGGCGTTTATTTCTAATAAGCAAGTATTGAAAGGATATTCAAATGCGAAGAAGCTTCCGAAAAATCTCAAATCGAAAGCATTTAAGAAAAAAACATTTTTCATCAATATTTTAGGAAAGGGGTACCCCTTTGCAATACATAAATTTTTTGGTTGAAACACAATTTTACCCGACTTTGCCCAAAAGGCGTTCATTTCTAATAAGCAAGTAGTGAAATGAGTTTCAAATGCGAAGAAGCTTTCGAAAAATCTCAAATCGCAAGCATTTAAGAAAAAAAAAATTTCATCAATATTTTAGGAAAGGGGTACTCCTTTGCAATAAATAAATTTGTTGGTTGAAACACAGTTTTACCCAATTTTGCCCAAAAGGCGTTTATTTCTAATAAGCAAGTATTGAAATGAGATTCAAATGCGAAGAAGCTTCCGAAAAATCTCAAATCGGAAGCATTTAAGAAAAAAAATTGTTCATCAATATTTTAGGAAAGGGGTACCCCTTTGCAATAAATAAATTTTTTGGTTGAAACACAATTTTACCCAATTTTGTCCAAAAGGCGTTTATTTCTAATAAGCAAGTATTGAAATGAGTTTCAAATGCGAAGAAACTTCCGAAAAATCTCAAATCGCAAGCATTTAAGAAAGAAAAAATTATCATCAATATTTTAGGAAAGAGGTACCCCTTTGCAATAAATAAATTTTTTGGTTGAAACACAATTTTACCCGACATTGCCCAAAAGGCGTTTATTTCTAATAAGCAAGTATTAAAAGGAGATTCAAATGCGAAGAAGCTTCCGAAAAATCTCAAATCGCAAGCATTTCAGAAAAAAAAAATTTTCATCAATATATTAGGAAAGGGTAACCCTTTGCAAGAAATAAATTTTTTGGCTGAACCACAATTTTACCCGACATTGCCCAAAAGGCGTTTATTTCTAATAAGCAAGTATTGAAAGGAGATTCAAATGCGAAGAAGCTTCCGAAAAATCTCAAACCGCAAGCATTTAAGAAAAAAAAAAATTTCATCAATATATTAGGAAAGGGTAACCCTTTGCAAGAAATAAATTTTTTGGCTGAACCACAATTTTACCCGACATTGCCCAAAAGGCGTTCATTTCTAATAAGCAAGTACTGAAATGAGTTTCAAATGCGAAGAAGCTTTCGAAAAATCTCAAATCGCAAGCATTTAAGAAAAAAAAAATTTCATCAATATTTTAGGAAAGGGGTACTCCTTTGCAATAAATAAATTTTTTGGTTGAAACACAATTTTACCCGACTTTGCCCAAAAGGCGTTCATTTCTAATAAGCAAGTACTGAAATGAGTTTCAAATGCGAAGAAGCTTTCGAAAAATCTCAAATCGCAAGCATTTAAGAAAAAATATGTTTCATCAATATTTTAGGAAAGGGGTACCCCTTTGCAATACATAAATTTTTTGGTTGAAACACAATTTTACCCGACTTTGCCCAAAAGGCGTTTATTTCTAATAAGCATATATTGAAAGGAGATTCAAATGCGAAGAAGCTTCCGAAAAATCTCAAATCGCAAGCATTTAAGAAAAAAAAAATTTTCATCAATATTTTAGGAAAGGGGTACCCCTTTGCAATAAATTAATTTTTTGGTTGAAACACAATTTTACCCGATTTTGCCCAAAAGGCGTTCATTTCTAATAAGCCAGTATTGAAAGGAGATTCAAATGCGAAGAAGCTTCGAAAAATCTCAAATCGGAAGCATTTAAGAAAAAAAATTGTTCATCAATATTTTAGGAAAGGGGTACCCCTTTGCAATAAATAAATTTTTTGGTTGAAACACAATTTTACCCAATTTTATCCAAAAGGCGTTTATTTCTAATAAGCAAGTATTGAAATGAGATTCAAATGCGAAGAAGCTTCCGAAAAATCTCAAATCGCAAGCATTTAAGAAAAAAAAATTTTTCATCAATATTTCAGGAAAGGGGTATCCCTTTGCAATACATAAATTTTTTGGTTGAAACACAATTTTACCAGACTTTGCCCAAAAGGCGTTTATTTCTAATAAGCAAGTATTGAAATGAGTTTCAAATGCGAAGAAGCTTCCAATAAATCTTAAATCGCAAGCATTTAAGAAAAAAAAATTTTCATCAATATTTTAGGAAAGGGGTACCCCTTTGCAATACATAAATTTTTTGGTTGAACCACAATTTTACCCGACTTTGCCCAAAATGCGTTCATTTCTAATAAGCAAGTATTGAAATGAGATTCAAATGCGAAGAAGCTTCCGAAAAATCTCAAATCGCAAGCATTTAAGAAAAAAACATTTTCATCAATATTTTAGGAAAGGGGTACCCCTCTGCAATAAATAAATTTTTTGGTTGAAACTTAATTTTACCCGACTTTGCCCAAAAGGCGTTCATTTCTAATAAGCAAGTACTGAAATGAGTTTCAAATGCGAAGAAGCTTCCGAAAAATCTCAAATCGCAAGCATTTATGAAAAAAAAAAATTGTTCATCAATATTTTAGGAAAGGGGTACGTACGCCTTTGCAAAAAATACATTTTTTGGTTGAAACACAATTTTACCCGACTTTGCCAAAAGGCGTTCATTTCTAATAAGCAAGTATTGAAAGGAGTTTCAAATGCGAAGAAGCTTCCGAAAAATCTCAAATCGCAACCATTTAAGTAAAAAAATGTGTTTCATCAATATTTTAGGAAAGGTGTACCCCTTTGCAATAAATAAATTTTTTGGTTGAAACACAATTTTACCCGACTTTGCCCAAAAGGCGTTCATTTCTAATAAGCAAGTATTAAAAGGAGATTCAAATGCTAAGAAGCTTCCGAAAAATCTCAAATCGAAAGCATTTAAGAAAAACATTTTTCATCAATATTTTAGGAAAGGGGTACCCCTTTGCAATACATAAATATTTTGGTTGAAACACAATTTTACCCGACTTTGCCCAAAAGGCGTTCATTTTTTATAAGCAAGTATTGAAATGAGATTCAAATGCGAAGAAGCTTCTGAAAAATCTCAAATCGCAAGCATTTAAGAAAAAAAGTTTTCATCAATATTTTAGGAAAGGGGTACCCCTTTGCTATAAATAAATTGAAACACAATTTTACCCAATTTTGCCCAAAAGGCGTTCATTTCTAATAAGCAAGTATTGAAATGAGATTCAAATGCTAAGAAGCTTCCGAAAAATCTCAAATCGAAAGCATTTAAGAAAAAAACATTTTTCATCAATATTTTAGGAAAGGGGTACACCTTTGCAATAAATAATATTTTTGGTTGAAACACAATTTTACCCGACTTTGCCCAAAAGGCGTTAATTTCTAATAGGCAAGTGTTGAAAGGAGTTTCAAATGCGAAGAAGCTTCCGAAAAATCCCAAATCGCAAGCATTTAAGAAAAAAATTTGTCATCAATATTTTAGGAAAGGGGTGCCCCTTTGCAATAAATAAATTTTTTGGTTGAAACACAATTTTACCTGACTTTGCCCAAAAGGCGTTCATTTCTAATAAGCCAGTATTGAAAGGAGATTCAAATGCGAAGAAGCTTCGAAAAATCTCAAATCGGAAGCATTTAAGAAAAAAAATTGTTCATCAATATTTTAGGAAAGGGGTACCCCTTTGCAATAAATAAATTTTTTGGTTGAAACACAATTTTACCCAATTTTGTCCAAAAGGCGTTTATTTCTAATAAGCAAGTATTGAAATGAGATTCAAATGCGAAGAAGCTTCCGAAAAATCTCAAATCGCAAGCATTTAAGAAAAAACATTTTTTCATCAATATATCAGGAAAGGGGTATCCCTTTGCAATACATAAATTTTTTGGTTGAAACACAATTTTACCAGACTTTGCCCAAAAGGCGTTTATTTCTAATAAGCAAGTATTGAAATGAGTTTCAAATGCGAAGAAGCTTCCAATAAATCTTAAATCGCAAGCATTTAAGAAAAAAAAATTTTCATCAATATTTTAAGAAAGGGGTACCCCTTTGCAATACATAAATTTTTTGGTTGAACCACAATTTTACCCGACTTTGCCCAAAATGCGTTCATTTCTAATAAGCCAGTATTGAAATGAGATTCAAATGCGAAGAAGCTTCCGAAAAATCTCAAATCGCAAGCATTTAAGAAAAAAACATTTTCATCAATATTTTAGGAAAGGGGTACCCCTTTGCAATAAATAAATTTTTTGGTTGAAACTTAATTTTACCCGACTTTGCCCAAAAGGCGTTCATTTCTAATAAGCAAGTACTGAAATGAGTTTCAAATGCGAAGAAGCTTCCGAAAAATCTCAAATCGCAAGCATTTATGAAAAAAAAAATTGTTCATCAATATTTTAGGAAAGGGGTACGTACGCCTTTGCAAACAATACATTTTTTGGTTGAAACACAATTTTACCCGACTTTGCCAAAAGGCGTTCATTTCTAATAAGCAAGTATTGAAAGGAGTTTCAAATGCGAAGAAGCTTCCGAAAAATCTCAAATCGCAACCATTTAAGTAAAAAAATATGTTTCATCAATATTTTAGGAAAGGTGTACCCCTTTGCAATAAATAAATTTTTTGGTTGAAACACAATTTTACCCGACTTTGCCCAAAAGGCGTTCATTTCTAATAAGCAAGTATTAAAAGGAGATTCAAATGCTAAGAAGCTTCCGAAAAATCTCAAATCGAAAGCATTTAAGAAAAACATTTTTCATCAATATTTTAGGAAAGGGGTACCCCTTTGCAATACATAAATATTTTGGTTGAAACACAATTTTACCCGACTTTGCCCAAAAGGCGTTCATTTTTTATAAGCAAGTATTGAAATGAGATTCAAATGCGAAGAAGCTTCTGAAAAATCTCAAATCGCAAGCATTTAAGAAAAAAAGTTTTAATCAATATTTTAGGAAAGGGGTACGCCTTTGCTATAAATAAATTGAAACACAATTTTACCCAATTTTGCCCAAAAGGCGTTCATTTCTAATAAGCAAGTATTGAAATGAGATTCAAATGCTAAGAAGCTTCCGAAAAATCTCAAATCGAAAGCATTTAAGAAAAAAACATTTTTCATCAATATTTTAGGAAAGGGGTACCCCTTTGCAATAAATAATATTTTTGGTTGAAACACAATTTTACCCGACTTTGCCCAAAAGGCGTTAATTTCTAATAGGCAAGTGTTGAAAGGAGTTTCAAATGCGAAGAAGCTTCCGAAAAATCTCAAATCGGAAGCATTTAAGAAAAAAAATTGTTCATCAATATTTTAGGAAAGGGGTACCCCTTTGCAATAAATAAATTTTTTGGTTGAAACACAATTTTACCCGACATTGCCCAAAAGGCGTTTATTTCTAATAAGCAAGTATTAAAAGGAGATTCAAATGCGAAGAAGCTTCCGAAAAATCTCAAATCGCAAGCATTTAAGAAAAAAAAATTTTTCATCAATATATTAGGAAAGGGTAACCCTTTGCAAGAAATAAATTTTTTGGCTGAACCACAATTTTACCCGACATTGCCCAAAAGGCGTTTATTTCTAATAAGCAAGTATTGAAAGGAGATTCAAATGCGAAGAAGCTTCCGAAAAATCTCAAACCGCAAGCATTTAAGAAAAAAAAAATTTCATCAATATATTAGGAAAGGGTAACCCTTTGCAAGAAATAAATTTTTTGGCTGAACCACAATTTTACCCGACATTGCCCAAAAGGCGTTCATTTCTAATAAGCAAGTACTGAAATGAGTTTCAAATGCGAAGAAGCTTTCGAAAAATCTCAAATCGCAAGCATTTAAGAAAAAAAAAATTTCATCAATATTTTAGGAAAGGGGTACTCCTTTGCAATAAATAAATTTTTTGGTTGAAACACAATTTTACCCGACTTTGCCCAAAAGGCGTTCATTTCTAATAAGCAAGTACTGAAATGAGTTTCAAATGCGAAGAAGCTTTCGAAAAATCTCAAATCGCAAGCATTTAAGAAAAAATATGTTTCATCAATATTTTAGGAAAGGGGTACCCCTTTGCAATACATAAATTTTTTGGTTGAAACACAATTTTATCCGACTTTGCCCAAAAGGCGTTTATTTCTAATAAGCATATATTGAAAGAAGATTCAAATGCGAAGAAGCTTCCGAAAAATCTCAAATCGCAAGCATTTAAGAAAAAAAAATTTTCATCAATATTTTAGGAAAGGGGTATCCCTTTGCAATAAATAAATTTTTTGGTTGAAACACAATTTTGCCCGACTTTGCCCAAAAGGCGTTCATTTCTAATAATCAAGTATTGAAATGAGTTTCAAATGCGAAGAAGCTTCCGAAAAATCTCAAATCGCAAGCATTTAAGAAAAAAAATGTTTCATTAATATTTTAGGAAAGGGGTACCCCTTTGCAATACATAAATTTTTTGGTTGAAACACAATTTTACCCGACTTTGCCCAAAAGGCGTTTATTTCTAATAAGCAAGTATTGAAAGTGCATTCAAATGCGAAGAAGCTTCCGAAAAATCGCAAGCATTTAAGAAAAAAAATTTGTCGTCAATATTTTAGGAAAGGGGTACCCCTTTGCAATACATAAATATTTTGGTTGAAACACAATTTTACCCGACTTTGCCCAAAACGCGTTCATTTTTTATAAGCAAGTATTGAAATGAGATTCAAATGCGAAGAAGCTTTCGAAAAATCTCAAACCGCAAGCATTTAAGAAAAAAGAAATTTCATCAATATTTTAGGAAAGTGGTACCAATTTGCAAAAAATGAATTTTTTGGTTGAAACACAATTTTACCCAATTTTGCCCAAAAGGCGTTCATTTCTAATAAGCAAGTATTGAAATGAGATTCAAATGCGAAGAAGCTTCCGAAAAATCTCAAATCGCAACCATTTAAGTAAAAAAATAAGTTCCATCAATATTTTAGGAAAGGGGTACCCCTTTGCAATAAATAAATTTGTTGGTTGAAACACAATTTTACCCGACATTGCCCAAAAGGCGTTTATTTCTAATAAGCAAGTATTGAAAGGAGATTCAAATGCGAAGAAGCTTCCGAAA
Source organism: Linnaemya tessellans (assembly GCA_951800035.1). NCBI lineage: Eukaryota > Metazoa > Arthropoda > Insecta > Diptera > Tachinidae > Linnaemya > Linnaemya tessellans. The sequence goes on along the minus strand of OX637537.1, from coordinate 4,725,636 downwards.
AATCTCAAATCGCAAGCATTTAAGAAAAAAAATTTTTCATCAATATATTAGGAAAGGGTAACCCTTTGCAAGAAATAAATTTTTTGGCTGAACCACAATTTTACCCGACATTGCCCAAAGGCGTTTATTTCTAATAAGCAAGTATTGAAAGGAGATTCAAATGCGAAGAAGCTTCCGAAAAATCTCAAACCGCAAGCATTTAAGAAAAAAAAAAATTTCATCAATATTTTAGGAAAGTGGTACCCCTTTGCAAAAAATGAATTTTTTGGTTGAAACACAATTTTACCCAATTTTGCCCAAAAGGCGTTCATTTCTAATAAGCAAGTATTGAAATGAGTTTCTAATGCGAAGAAGCTTCCGAAAAATCTCAAATCGCAAGCATTTAACAAAAAAAATTTCATCAATATTTTAGGAAAGGGGTACGCCTTTGCAATAAATAATTTTTTTGGTTGAAACACAATTTTACCCGACTTTGCCCAAAAGGCATTCATTTCTAATAAGCATATATTGAAAGGAGATTCAAATGCGAAGAAGATTCCGAAAAATCTCAAATCGCAAGCATTTAAGAAAGAAAAAATTTCATCAATATATTAGGAAAGGGGTACTCCTTTGCAATAAATAAATTTGTTGGTTGAAACACAATTTTACCCAATTTTGCCCAAAAGGCGTTTATTTCTAATAAGCAAGTATTGAAATGAGATTCAAATGCGGAGAAGCTTCCGAAAAATCTCGAATCGCAAGCATTTAAGAAAAAATTTTTTTATCAATATTTTAGGAAAGGGTACCAAGCAAGCATTTAAGATAAATTTTTTGGTTGAAACACAATTTTACCCGACTTTGCCCAAAAGGCGTTTATTTCTAATAAGCAAGTGTTGAAAGGAGTTTCAAATGCGAAGAAGCTTCCGAAAAATCCCAAATCGCAAACATTTAAGAAAAAAAATGTTTCATCAATATTTTAGGAAAGGGGTACCCCTTTGCAATAAATAAATTTTTAGTTAAAACACAATTTTACCCGACTTTGCCCAAAAGGCGTTCATTTCTAATAGGCAAGTGTTGAAAGGAGTTTCAAATGCGAAGAAGCTTCCGAAAAATCCCAAATCGCAAGCATTTAAGAAAAAAATTTGTCATCAATATTTTAGAAAAGGGGTACCCCTTTGCAATAAATGAATTTTTTGGTTGAAACTTAATTTTACCCGACTTTGCCCAAAAGGCGTTCATTTCTAATAAGCAAGTACTGAAAGTACATTCAAATGCGAAGAAGCTTCCGAAAAATCGCAAGCATTTAAGAAAAAAACATTTTTCGTCAATATTTTAGGAAAGGGGTACCCCTTTGCAATAAATAATATTTTTGGTTGAAACACAATTTTACCTAATTTTGCCCAAAAGGCGTTTATTTCTAATAAGCAAGTATTGAAAGGAGATTCAAATGCGAAGAAGCTTCCGAAAAATCTCAAATCGCAAGCATTTAAGAAAAAAATTTGTCATCAATATTTTAGGAAATTGGTACCCCTTTGCAATAAATAAATTTTTTGGTTGAAACACAATTTTATCCGACTTTGCCCAAAAGGCGTTCATTTCTAATAAGCAAGTATTGAAATGAGATTCAAATGCGAAGAAGCTTCCGAAAAATCTCAAATCGCAATCATTTAAGTAAAAAAATATGTTCCATCAATATTTTAGGAAAGGGGTACCCCTTTGCAATACATAAATTTTTTGGTTGAAACACAATTTTACCCGACTTTGCCCAAAAGGCGTTTATTTCTAATAAGCAAGTATTGAAATGAGTTTCAAATGCGAAGAAGCTTCCGAAAAATCTCAAATCGCAAGCATTTAAGAAAAAAAATGTTTCATCAATATTTGAGGAAAGGGGTACCCCCTTGCAATAAATAAATTTTTTGGTTGAAACACAATTTTGCCCGACTTTGCCCAAAAGGCGTTCATTTCTAATAAGCAAGTATTAAAAGGAGATTCAAATGCTAAGAAGCTTCCGAAAAATCTCAAATCGCAAGCATTTAAGAAAAAAAAATGTTTCATCAATATTTGAGGAAAGGGGTACCCCTTTGCAATAAATAAATTTTTTGGTTGAAACACAATTTTACCCGACTTTGCCAAAAGGCGTTCATTTCTAATAAGCAAGTATTGAAATGAGTTTCAAATGCGAAGAAGCTTCCGAAAAATCTCAAATCGCAAGCATTTAAGAAAAAAAAAAATGTTTCATCAATATTTGAGGAAAGGGGTACCCCTTTGCAATAAATAAATTTTTTGGTTGAAACACAATTTTACCCAATTTTGCCCAAAAGGCGTTTATTTCTAATAAGCAAGTATTGAAAGGAGATTCAAATGCGAAGAAGCTTCCGAAAAATCTCAAATCGCAAGCATTTAAGAAAAAAATTTGTCATCAATATTTTAGGAAAGGGGTGCCCCTTTGCAATACATAAATTTTTTGGTTGAAACACAATTTTACCCGACTGCCCAAAAGGTGTTCATTTCTAATAAGCAAGTATTGAAATGAGATTCAAATGCGAAGAAGCTTCCGAAAAATCTCAAATCGAAAGCATTTAAGAAAAAAACATTTTTCATCAATATTTTAGGAAAGGGGTACCCCTTTGCAATAAATAATATTTTTGGTTGAAACACAATTTTACCCAATTTTGCCCAAAAGACGTTCATTTCTAATAAGCAAGTATTGAAATGAGTTTCAAATGCGAAGAAGCTTCCGAAAAATCTCAAATCGCAAGCATTTAAGAAAAAAAATGTTTCATCAATATTTGAGGAAAGGGGTACCCCTTTGCAATAAATAAATTTTTTGGTTGAAACACAATTTTACCCGACTTTGCCCAAAAGGCGTTTATTTCTAATAAGCAAGTATTGAAATGAGTTTCAAATGCGAAGAAGCTTCCGAAAAATCTCAAATCGCAAGCATTTAAAAAAAAAAATGTTTCATCAATATTTGAGGAAAGGGGTACCCCTTTGCAATAAATAAATTTTTTGGTTGAAACACAATTTTACCCAATTTTGTCCAAAAGGCGTTTATTTCTTATAAGCAAGTATTGAAATGAGTTTCAAATGCGAAGAAACTTCCGAAAAATCTCAAATCGCAAGCATTTAAGAAAAAAATTTGTTATCAATATTTTAGGAAAGGGGTACCCCTTTGCAATACATAAATTTTTTGGTTGAAACACAATTTTACCCGACTTTGCCCAAAAGGCGTTTATTTCTAATAAGCAAGTATTGAAATGAGTTTCAAATGCGAAGAAGCTTCCGAAAAATCTCAAATCGCAAGCATTTAAGAAAAAAAAATGTTTCATCAATATTTTAGGAAAGGGGTACCCCTTTGCAATAAATAAATTTTTTGGTTGAAACACAATTTTACCTAATTTTGCCCAAAAGGCGTTTATTTTTTATAAGCAAGTATTGAAATGAGATTCAAATGCGAAGAAGCTTCGAAAAATCTCAAATCGGAAGCATTTAAGAAAAAAAATTGTTCATCAATATTTTAGGAAAGGGGTACACCCCTTTGCAAAAAATACATTTTTTGGTTGAAACACAATTTTACCTGACTTTGCCCAAAAGGCGTTCATTTCTAATAAGCAAGTATTGAAAGGAGATTCAAATGCGAAGAAGCTTCCGAAAAATCTCAAATCGCAAGCATTTAAGAAAAAAATTTGTTATCAATATTTTAGGAAAGGGGTACCCCTTTGCAATACATAAATTTTTTGGTTGAAACACAATTTTACCAGACTTTGCCCAAAAGGCGTTTATTTCTAATAAGCAAGTATTAAAAGGAGATTCAAATGCTAAGAAGCTTCCGAAAAATCTCAAATCGCAAGCATTTAAGAAAAAAAAAATTTCATTAATATATTAGGAAAGGGGTACTCCTTTGCAATAAATAAATTTGTTGGTTGAAACACAATTTTGCCCGAATTTGCCCAAAATGCGTTCATTTTTTATAAGCAAGTATTGAAATGAGATTCAAATGCGAAGAAGCTTCCGAAAAATCTCAAATCGCAAGCATTTAAGAAAAAAATTTGTCATCAATATTTTAGGAAAGGGGTACCCCTTTGCAATACATAAATATTTTGGTTGAAACACAATTTTACCCGACTTTGCCCAAAAGGCGTTCATTTTTTATAAGCAAGTATTGAAATGAGATTCAAATGAGAAGAAGCTTCCGAAAAATCTCAAATCGCAAGCATTTAAGAAAAAAAATGTCTCATCTATATTTGAGGAAAGGGGTACCCCTTTGCAATAAATAAATTTTTTGGCTGAACCACAATTTTACCCGACTTTGCCCAAAAGGCGTTAATTTCTAATAGGCAAGTGTTGAAAGGAGTTTCATATGCGAAGAAGCTTCCGAAAAATCCCAAATCGCAAGCATTTAAGAAAAAAATTTGTCATCAATATTTTAGGAAAGGGGTACCCCTTTGCAATAAATGAATTTTTTGGTTGAAACTTAATTTTACCCGACTTTGCCCAAAAGGCGTTCATTTCTAATAAGCAAGTACTGAAAGTACATTCAAATGCGAAGAAGCTTCCGAAAAATCGCAAGCATTTAAGAAAAAAAATTTGTCGTCAATATTTTAGGAAAGGGGCACCCCTTTGCAATACATAAATATTTTGGTTGAAACACAATTTTACCCGACTTTGCCCAAAAGGCGTTCATTTTTTATAAGCAAGTATTGAAATGAGATTCAAATGCGAAGAAGCTTTCGAAAAATCTCAAATCGCAAGCATTTAAGAAAAAAAAAATTGCATTAATATATTAGGAAAGGGGCACCCCTTTGCAATAAATAAATTTGTTGGTTGAAACACAATTTTACCCGACATTGCCCAAAAGGCGTTTATTTCTAATAAGCAAGTATTGAAATGAGTTTCAAATGCGAAGAAGCTTCCAATAAATCTTAAATCGCAAGCATTTAAGAAAAAAAATTTTTCATCAATATATTAGGAAAGGGTACCCCTTTGCAATAAATAAATATTTTGGTTGAAACACAATTTTACCCGACTTTGCCCAAAAGGCGTTCATTTTTTATAAGCAAGTATTGAAATGAGTTTCAAATGCGAAGAAGCTTCCGAAAAATCTCAAATCGCAAGCATTTAAGAAAAAAAATTTTTCATCAATATATTAGGAAAGGGTAACCCTTTGCAAGAAATAAATTTTTTGGCTGAACCACAATTTTACCCGACTTTGCCCAAAAGGCGTTTATTTCTAATAAGCATATATTGAAAGGAGATTCAAATGCTAAGAAGCTTCCGAAAAATCTCAAATCGGAAGCATTTAAGAAAAAAAAATTTTTCATCAATATTTTAGGAAAGGGGTACCCCTTTGCAATACATAAATTTTTTGGTTGAAACACAATTTTACCCGACTTTGCCCAAAAGGCGTTTATTTCTAATAAGCAAGTATTGAAATGAGTTTCAAATGCGAAGAAGCTTCCGAAAAATCTCAAATCGCAAGCATTTAAGAAAAAAAAATGTTTCATCAATATTTTAGGAAAGGGGTACCCCTTTGCAATAAATAAATTTTTTGGTTGAAACACAATTTTACCCAATTTTGCCCAAAAGGCGTTTATTTCTAATAAGCAAGTATTGAAATGAGATTCAAATGCGAAGAAGCTTCCGAAAAATCTCAAATCGCAAGCATTTAAGAAAAAAAAATGTTTCATCAATATTTAAGGAAGGGGTACCCCTTTGCAATAAATAAATTTTTTGGTTGAAACACAATTTTACTCAATTTTGCCCAAAAGGCGTTCATTTCTAATAAGCAAGTATTGAAATGAGATTCAAATGCTAAGAAGCTTCCGAAAAATCTCAAATCGAAAGCATTTAAGAAAAAAACATTTTCATCAATATTTTAGGAAAGGGGTACCCCTTTGCAATACATAAATTTTTTTGGTTGAAACACAATTTTACCCGACTTTGCCAAAAGGCGTTCATTTCTAATAAGCAAGTATTGAAATGAGATTCAAATGCTAAGAAGCTTCCGAAAAATCTTACATCGAAAGCATTTAAGAAAAAAAAATGTTTCATCAATATTTTAGGAAAGGGGTACCCCTTTGCAATAAATAAATTTTTTGGTTGAAACACAATTTTACCTAATTTTGCCCAAAAGGCGTTTATTTCTAATAAGCAAGTATTGAAAGGAGATTCAAATGCGAAGAAGCATCCGAAAAATCTCAAATCGCAAGCATTTAAGAAAAAAATTTGTCATCAATATTTTAGGAAAGGGGTGCCCCTTTGCAATACATAAATTTTTTGGTAAAAACACAATTTTACCCAATTTTGGGTACCCCTTTGCAATACATAAATTTTTTGGTTGAAACACAATTTTACCTGACTTTGCCCAAAAGGCGTTCATTTCTAATAAGCAAGTACTGAAAGTACATTCAAATGCGAAGAAGCTTCCGAAAAATCGCAAATCGCAAGCATTTAAGAAAAAAATTTGTTATCAATATTTTAGGAAAGGGGTACCCCTTTGCAATACATAAATATTTTGGTTGAAACACAATTTTACCCGACTTTGCCCAAAAGGCGTTCATTTTTTATAAGCAAGTATTGAAATGAGATTCAAATGCGAAGAAGCTTCTGAAAAATCTCAAATCGCAAGCATTTAAGAAAAAAAATTTGTCATCAATATTTTAGGAAATTGGTACCCCTTTGCAATACATAAATTTTTTGGTTGAAACACAATTTTACCCAATTTTGCCCAAAAGGCGTTTATTTCTAATAAGCAAGTATTGAAATGAGTTTCTAATGCGAAGAAGCTTCCGAAAATTCTCAAATCGCAAGCATTTATGAAAAACATTTGTCATCAATATTTTAGGAAAGGGGTACCCCTTTGCAATACTTAAATTTTTTGGTTGAAACACAATTTTACCAGACTTTGCCCAAAAGGCGTTTATTTCTAATAAGCAAGTATTGAAATGAGTTTCAAATGCAAAGAAGCTTCCGAAGAATCTTAAATCGAAAGCATTTAAGAAAAAAAAAATTTTCATCAATATGTTAGGAAAGGGGTACCCCTTTGCAATAAATAAATTTTTTGGTTGAAACACAATTTTACCCAATTTTGGCCAAAAGGCGTTTATTTCTAATAAGCAAGTATTGAAATGAGTTTCAAATGCGAAGAAGCTTCCGAAAAATCTCAAAGCGCAAGCATTTAAGAAAAAAAAATTTGTCATCAATATTTGAGGAAAGGGGTACCCCTTTGCAATACATAAATATTTTGGTTGAAACACAATTTTACCCGACTTTGCCCAAAAGGCGTTTATTTCTAATAAGCAAGTATTGAAAGGAGATTTAAATGCGAAGAAGCTTCCGAAGAATCTTAAATCGCAAGCATTTAAGAAAAAAAAAATTTTCATCAATATTTTAGGAAAGGGGTATCCCTTTGCAATAAATAAATTTTTTGGTTAAAACACAATTTTACCCGACTTTGCCCAAAAGGCATTCATTTCTAATAAGAATATATTGAAAGGAGATTCAAATGCGAAGAAGCTTCCGAAAAATCTCAAATCGCAAGCATTTAAGAAAGAAAAAATTTCATCAATATATTAGGAAAGGGGTACTCCTTTGCAATAAATAAATTTGTTGGTTGAAACACAATTTTACCCAATTTTGCCCAAAAGGCGTTTATTTCTAATAAGCAAGTATTGAAATGAGATTCAAATGCGAAGAAGCTTCCGAAAAATCTCAAATCGGAAGCATTTAAGAAAAAAAAATGTTTCATCAATATTTAAGGAAGGGGTACCCCTTTGCAATAAATAAATTTTTTGGTTGAAACACAATTTTACTCAATTTTGCCCAAAAGGCGTTAATTTCTAATAGGCAAGTGTTGAAATGAGATTCAAATGCGGAGAAGCTTCCGAAAAATCTCGAATCGCAAGCATTTAAGAAAAAAAATTTTTTATCAATATTTTAGGAAAGGGGTACGCCTTTGCAATAAATAATTTTTTTGGTTGAAACACAATTTTACCCAATTTTGCCCAAAAGGCGTTCATTTCTAATAAGCAAGTATTGAAATGAGATTCAAATGCGAAGAAGCTTCCGAAAAATCTCAAATCGCAAGCATTTAAGAAAAAAAAATGTTTCATCAATATTTGAGGAAAGGGGTACCCCTTTGCAATAAATAAATTTTTTGGTTGAAACACAATTTTACCCGACTTTGCCCAAAAGGCGTTTATTTCTAATAAGCATATATTGAAAGGAGATTCAAATGCGAAGAAGCTTCCGAAAAATCTCAAATCGCAAGCATTTAAGAAAAAAAAATGTTTCATCAATATTTTAGGAAAGGGGTACCCCTTTGCAATAAATAAATTTTTTGGTTGAAACACAATTTTTCCCGACTTTGCCCAAAATGCGTTCATTTCTAATAAGCAAGTATTGAAAGGAGATTCAAATGCGAAGAAGCTTCCGAAGAATCTTAAATCGCAAGCATTAAAGAAAAAAAAATTGTTCATTAATATTTTAGGAAAGGGGTACCCCTTTGCAATAAATAAATTTTTTGGTTGAAACACAATTTTACCCAATTTTGCCCAAAAGGCGTTTATTTCTAATAAGCAAGTATTGAAATGAGATTCAAATGCGAAGAAGCTTCGAAAAATCTCAAATCGGAAGCATTTAAGAAAAAAATTTGTCATCAACATTTTAGGAAAGGGGTGCCCCTTTGCAATACATAAATTTTTTTGTAAAAACAAAATTTTACCCAATTTTGGGTACCCCTTTGCAATAAATAAATATTTTGGTTGAAACACAATTTTACCCAATTTTGCCCAAAAGGCGTTTATTTCTAATAAGCAAGTATTGAAAGGAGATTCAAATGCGAAGAAGCTTCCGAAAAATCTCAAATCGCAAGCATTTAAGAAAAAAATTTGTCATCAATATTTTAGGAAAGGGGTGCCCCTTTGCAATACATAAATTTTTTGGTTGAAACACAATTTTACCCGACTTTGCCCAAAAGGCGTTTATTTCTAATAAGCAAGTATTGAAAGGAGATTTAAATGCGAAGAAGCTTCCGAAAAATCTCGAATCGCAAGCATTTAAGAAAAAAAATTGTTTATCAATATTTTAGGAAAGGGGTACCCCTTTGCTATAAATAAATTTTTTGGTTGAAACATTATTTTACCCAATTTTGCCCAAAAGGCGTTCATTTCTAATAAACAAGTATTGAAAGGAGATTCAAATTCGAAGAAGCTTCCGAAAAATCTCAAATCGCAAGCATTTATGAAAAAAAAATTTTTATCAATATTTTAGGAAAGGGGTAGCCCTTTGCAATAAATAAATTTTTTGGTTGAAACACAATTTTTCCCGACTTTGCCCAAAATGCGTTCATTTCTAATAAGCAAGTATTGAAAGGAGATTCAAATGCGGAGAAGCTTCCGAAAAATCTCGAATCGCAAGCATTTAAGAAAAAAAATTTTTTATCAATATTTTAGGAAAGGGGTACCCCTTTGCAATACATAAATTTTTTGGTTGAAACACAATTTTACCAGACTTTGCTCAAAAGGCGTTTATTTCTAATAAGCAAGTATTGAAAGGAGATACAAATGCGGAGAAGCTTCCGAAAAATCTCGAATCGCAAGCATTTAAGAAAAAAAATTTCATCAATATTTTAGGAAAGGGGCACCCCTTTGCAATAAATAAATTTGTTGGTTGAAACACAATTTTACCCGACATTGCCCAAAAGGCGTTTATTTCTAATAAGCAAGTATTGAAATGAGTTTCAAATGCGAAGAAGCTTCCGAAAAATCTCAAATCGCAAGCATTTAAGAAAAAAAAATTTTCATCAATATATTAGGAAAGGGTAACCCTTTGCAAGAAATAAATTTTTTGGCTGAACCACAATTTTACCCGACATTGCCCAAAAGGCGTTTATTTCTAATAAGCAAGTATTGAAAGGAGATTCAAATGCGAAGAAGCTTCTGAAAAATCTCAAATCGCAAGCATTTAAGAAAAAAAAATTTGTCATCAATATTTTAGGAAATTGGTACCCCTTTGCAATACATAAATTTTTTGGTTGAAACACAATTTTACCCAATTTTGCCCAAAAGGCGTTTATTTCTAATAAGCAAGTATTGAAAGGAGTTTCAAATGCGAAGAAGCTTCCGAAAAATCTCAAATCGCAAGCATTTAAGAAAAAAATTTGTTATCAATATTTTAGGAAATACATAAATTTTTTGGTTGAAACACAATTTTACCTAATTTTGCCCAAAAGGCGTTCATTTTTTATAAGCAAGTATTGAAATGAGATTCAAATGCGAAGAAGCTTCTGAAAAATCTCAAATCGCAAGCATTTAAGAAAAAAAAATTTGTCATCAATATTTTAGGAAATTGGTACCCCTTTGCAATACATAAATTTTTTGGTTGAAACACAATTTTACCCAATTTTGCCCAAAAGGCGTTTATTTCTAATAAGCAAGTATTGAAAGGAGTTTCAAATGCGAAGAAGCTTCCGAAAAATCTCAAATCGCAAGCATTTAAGAAAAAAAATTTTTCATCAATATTTTAGGAAAGGGGTACCCCTTTACAATAAATATATTTTTTCGATGAACCACAATTTTACCCGACTTTGCCCAAAAGGCGTTCATTTCTAATAAGCAAGTAGTGAAATGAGTTTCAAATGCGAAGAAGCTTTCGAAAAATCTCAAACCGCAAGCATTTAATAAAAAAAATTATTCATCAATATTTTTGGAAAGGGGTACCCCTTTGCAATAAATAAATTTTTTGGTTGAAACACAATTTTACCCAATTTTGCCCAAAAGGCGTTCATTTCTAATAAGCAAGTATTGAAATGAGTTTCAAATTCGAAAAAGCTTCCGAGAAATCTCAAATCGCAAGCATTTAAGAAAAAAAAATGTTTCATCAATATTTTAGGAAAGGGGTACTCCTTTGCAATTAATAAATTTGTTGGTTGAAACACAATTTTACCCGACTTTGCCCAAAAGGCGTTTATTTCTAATAAGCAAGTATTGAAATGAGTTTCAAATGCGAAGAAGCTTCCGAAAAATCTCAAATCGCAAGCATTTAAGAAAAAAAAAATGTTTCATCAATATTTGAGGAAAGGGGTACCCCTTTGCAATAAATAAATTTGTTGGTTGAAACACAATTTTACCCGACATTGCCCAAAAGGCGTTTATTTCTAATAAGCAAGTATTGAAATGAGTTTCAAATGCGAAGAAGCTTTCGAAAAATCTCAAATCGCAAGCATTTAAGAAAAAAAAAATTGCATTAATATATTAGGAAAGGGGCACCCCTTTGCAATAAATAAATTTGTTGGTTGAAACACAATTTTACCCGACATTGCCCAAAAGGCGTTTATTTCTAATAAGCAAGTATTGAAATGAGTTTCAAATGCGAAGAAGCTTCCGAAAAATCTCAAATCGAAAGCATTTAAGAAAAAAACATTTTTCATCAATATTTTAGGAAAGGGGTACCCCTTTGCAATAAATAATATTTTTGGTTGAAACACAATTTTACCCAATTTTGCCCAAAAGACGTTCATTTCTAATAAGCAAGTATTGAAATGAGTTTCAAATGCGAAAAAGCTTCCGAAAAATCTCAAATCGCAAGCATTTAAGAAAAAAATTTGTCATCAATATTTTAGGAAAGGGGTGCCCCTTTGCAATACATAAATTTTTTGGTTGAAACACAATTTTACCCGACTTTGCCCAAAAGGCGTTTATTTCTAATAAGCAAGTATTGAAATGAGTTTCAAATGCGAAGAAGCTTCCGAAAAATCTCAAATCGCAAGCATTTAAGAAAAAAAAAATGTTTCATCAATATTTGAGGAAAGGGGTACCCCTTTGCAATAAATAAATTTTTTGGTTGAAACACAATTTTACCCAATTTTGCCCAAAAGTCGTTTATTTCTAATAAGCAAGTATTGAAAGGAGATTCAAATGCGAAGAAGCTTCCGAAAAATCTCAAATCGCAAGCATTTAAGAAAAAAAGTTTTCATCAATATTTTAGGAAAGGGGTACCCCTTTGCTATAAATAAATTGAAACACAATTTTACCCAATTTTGCCCAAAAGGCGTTCATTTCTAATAAGCAAGTATTGAAAGGAGATTCAAATGCGAAGAAGCTTCCGAAAAATCTCAAATCGCAAGCATTTAAGTAAAAAAATATGTTTCATCAATATTTTAGGAAAGGGGTACCCCTTTGCAATAAATAAATTTTTTGGTTGAAACTTAATTTTACCCGACTTTGCCCAAAAGGCGTTAATTTCTAATAGGCAAGTGTTAAAAGGAGTTTTAAATGCGAAGAAGCTTCCGAAAAATCTCAAATCGCAAGCATTTAAGAAAAAAAAAATTTTTCATCAATATTTTAGGAAAGGGGTACCCCTTTGCAATACATAAATTTGTTGGTTGAAACACAATTTTACCCAATTTTGCCCAAAATGCGTTCATTTCTAATAAGCAAGTATTGAAATGAGTTTCAAATGCGAAGAAGCTTCCGAAAAATCTCAAATCGCAAGCATTTAAGAAAAAAAAATGTTTCATCAATATTTTAGGAAATTGGTACCCCTTTGCAATAAATAAATTTTTTGGTTGAAACACAATTTTACCCGACTTTGCTCAAAATGCGTTCGTTTTTTATAAGCAAGTACTGAAAGTACATTCAAATGCGAAGAAGCTTCCGAAAAATCGCAAGCATTTAAGAAAAAAAATTTGTCGTCAATATTTTAGGAAAGGGGTACCCCTTTGCAATACATAAATTTTTTGGTTGAAACACAATTTTACCCGACTTTGCCCAAAAGGCGTTCATTTCTAATAAGCAAGTATTGAAATGAGATTCAAATGCGAAGAAGCTTCCGAAAAATCTCAAATCGCAAGCATTTAAGAAAAAATATGTTTCATCAATATTTTAGGAAAGGGGTACGTACGCCTTTGCAAAAAATAAATTTTTTGGTTGAAACACAATTTTACCCGACTTTGCCAAAAGGCGTTCATTTCTAATAAGCAAGTATTGAAATGAGATTCAAATGCGAAGCAGCTTTCGAAAAATCTCAAATCGCAAGCATTTAAGAAAAAGAAAATTGCATTAATATATTAGGAAAGGGGCACCCCTTTGCAATAAATAAATTTGTTGGTTGAAACACAATTTTACCCGACATTGCCCAAAAGGCGTTTATTTCTAATAAGCAAGTATTGAAATGAGTTTCAAATGCGAAGAAGCTTCCGAAAAATCTCAAATCGAAAGCATTTAAGAAAAAAACATTTTTCATCAATATTTTAGGAAAGGGGTACCCCTTTGCAATAAATAATATTTTTGGTTGAAACACAATTTTACCCAATTTTGCCCAAAAGACGTTCATTTCTAATAAGCAAGTATTGAAATGAGTTTCAAATGCGAAGAAGCTTCCGAAAAATCTCAAATCGCAAGCATTTAAGAAAAAAATTTGTCATCAATATTTTAGGAAAGGGGTGCCCCTTTGCAATACATAAATTTTTTGGTTGAAACACAATTTTACCCGACTTTGCCCAAAAGGCGTTTATTTCTAATAAGCAAGTATTGAAATGAGTTTCAAATGCGAAGAAGCTTCCGAAAAATCTCAAATCGCAAGCATTTAAGAAAAAAAAAATTGCATTAATATATTAGGAAAGGGGCACCCCTTTGCAATAAATAAATTTGTTGGTTGAAACACAATTTTACCCGACATTGCCCAAAAGGCGTTTATTTCTAATAAGCAAGTATTGAAATGAGTTTCAAATGCGAAGAAGCTTCCGAAAAATCTCAAATCGAAAGCATTTAAGAAAAAAACATTTTTCATCAATATTTTAGGAAAGGGGTACCCCTTTGCAATAAATAATATTTTTGGTTGAAACACAATTTTACCCAATTTTGCCCAAAAGACGTTCATTTCTAATAAGCAAGTATTGAAATGAGTTTCAAATGCGAAGAAGCTTCCGAAAAATCTCAAATCGCAAGCATTTAAGAAAAAAATTTGTCATCAATATTTTAGGAAAGGGGTGCCCCTTTGCAATACATAAATTTTTTGGTTGAAACACAATTTTACCCGACTTTGCCCAAAAGGCGTTTATTTCTAATAAGCAAGTATTGAAATGAGTTTCAAATGCGAAGAAGCTTCCGAAAAATCTCAAATCGCAAGCATTTAAGAAAAAAAAAATGTTTCATCAATATTTGAGGAAAGGGGTACCCCTTTGCAATAAATAAATTTTTTGGTTGAAACACAATTTTACCCAATTTTGCCCAAAAGTCGTTTATTTCTAATAAGCAAGTATTGAAAGGAGATTCAAATGCGAATAAGCTTCCGAAAAATCTCAAATCGCAAGCATTTAAGAAAAAAATTTGTCATCAATATTTTAGGAAAGGGGTACCCCTTTGCAATAAATAAATTTTTTGGTTGAAACACAATTTTGCCCGACTTTGCCCAAAAGGCGTTCATTTCTAATAAGCAAGTATTAAAAGGAGATTCAAATGCTAAGAAGCTTCCGAAAAATCTCAAATCGCAAGCATTTAAGAAAAAAAAATGTTTCATCAATATTTGAGGAAAGGGGTACCCCTTTGCAATACATAAATTTTTTGGTTGAAACACAATTTTACCCGACTTTGCCCAAAAGGCGTTCATTTCTAATAAGCAAGTATTGAAATGAGATTCAAATGCGAAGAAGCTTCCGAAAAATCTCAAATCGCAAGCATTTAAGAAAAAATATGTTTCATCAATATTTTAGGAAAGGGGTACGTACGCCTTTGCAAAAAATACATTTTTTGGTTGAAACACAATTTTACCCGACTTTGCCAAAAGGCGTTCATTTCTAATAAGCAAGTATTGAAATGAGTTTCAAATGCGAAGAAGCTTCCGAAAAATCTCAAATCGCAAGCATTTATGAAAAAAAAAATTGTTCATCAATATTTTAGGAAAGGGGTACGTACGCCTTTGCAAAAAATAAATTTTTTGGTTGAAACACAATTTTACCCGACTTTGCCAAAAGGCGTTCATTTCTAATAAGCAAGTATTGAAATGAGTTTCAAATGCGAAGAAACTTCCGAAAAATCTCAAATCGCAACCATTTAAGAAAAAAAATTTGTTATCAATATTTTAGGAAAGGGGTACCCCTTTGCAATACATAAATTTTTTGGTTGAAACACAATTTTACCCAATTTTGCCCAAAAGGCGTTTATTTCTAATAAGCAAGTATTGAAATGAGATTCAAATGTGAAGAAGCTTCCGAAAAATCTCAAATCGCAAGCATTTAAGAAAAAATATGTTTCATCAATATTTTAGGAAAGGGGTACCCCTTTGCAATAAATAAATTTTTTGGTTGAAACACAATTTTACCTAATTTTGCCCAAAAGGCGTTTATTTCTAATAAGCAAGTATTGAAAGGAGATTCAAATGCGAAGAAGCTTCCGAAAAATCTCAAATCGCAAGCATTTAAGAAAAAAATTTGTCATCAATATTTTAGGAAATTGGTACCCCTTTGCAATAAATAAATTTTTTGGTTGAAACACAATTTTACCCAATTTTGCCCAAAATGCGTTCATTTCTAATAAGCAAGTATTGAAATGAGTTTCAAATGCGAAGAAGCTTCCGAAAATCTCAAATCGGAAGCATTTAAGAAAAAAAATTGTTCATCAATATTTTAGGAAAGGGGTACCCCTTTGCAATGCATAAATTTTTTGGTTAAAACACAATTTTACCCGACTTTGCCCAAAAGGCGTTCATTTCTAATAAGCAAGTATTGAAAGGAGATTCAAATGCGAAGAAGCTTCCGAAAAATCTCAAATCGCAAGCATTTAAGAAAAAAATTTGTTATCAATATTTTAGGAAAGGGTACCAAGCAAGCATTTAAGATAAATTTTTTGGTTGAAACACAATTTTACCCGACTTTTCCCAAAAGGCGTTCATTTCTAATAAGCAAGTATTGAAATGAGATTAAAATGCGAAGAAGCTTCCGAAAAATCTCAAATCGCAAGCATTTAAGAAAAAAAAATTTTCATTAATATTTTAGGAAAGGGGTACCCCTTTGCAATAAACAAATTTTTTGGTTGAAACACAATTTTACTCAATTTTGCCCAAAAGGCGTTAATTTCTAATAGGCAAGTGTTGAAAGGAGTTTCAAATGCGAAGAAGCTTCCGAAAAATCCCAAATCGCAAGCATTTAAGAAAAAAATTTGTCATCACTATTTTAGGAAAGGGGTACCCCTTTGCAATACATAAATATTTTGGTTGAAACACAATTTTACCCGACTTTGCCCAAAAGGCGTTCATTTTTTATAAGCA
Organism: Linnaemya tessellans; assembly: GCA_951800035.1. Taxonomy (NCBI): domain Eukaryota; kingdom Metazoa; phylum Arthropoda; class Insecta; order Diptera; family Tachinidae; genus Linnaemya; species Linnaemya tessellans. The sequence continues at coordinate 4,709,394 of OX637537.1, read as the reverse complement.
AGTATTGAAATGAGATTCAAATGCGAAGAAGCTTTCGAAAAATCTCAAATCGCAAGCATTTAAGAAAAAAAAATTGCATTAATATATTAGGAAAGGGGCACCCCTTTGCAATAAATAAATTTGTTGGTTGAAACACAATTTTACCCGACATTGCCCAAAAGGCGTTTATTTCTAATAAGCAAGTATTGAAATGAGTTTCAAATGCGAAGAAGCTTCCGAAAAATCTCAAATCGAAAGCATTTAAGAAAAAAACATTTTTCATCAATATTTTAGGAAAGGGGTACCCCTTTGCAATAAATAATATTTTTGGTTGAAACACAATTTTACCCAATTTTGCCCAAAAGACGTTCATTTCTAATAAGCAAGTATTGAAATGAGTTTCAAATGCGAAGAAGCTTCCGAAAAATCTCAAATCGCAAGCATTTAAGAAAAAAATTTGTCATCAATATTTTTGGAAAGGGGTGCCCCTTTGCAATACATAAATTTTTTGGTTGAAACACAATTTTACCCGACTTTGCCCAAAAGGCGTTTATTTCTAATAAGCAAGTATTGAAATGAGTTTCAAATGCGAAGAAGCTTCCGAAAAATCTCAAATCGCAAGCATTTAAGAAAAAAAAAATTGCATTAATATATTAGGAAAGGGGCACCCCTTTGCAATAAATAAATTTGTTGGTTGAAACACAATTTTACCCGACATTGCCCAAAAGGCGTTTATTTCTAATAAGCAAGTATTGAAATGAGTTTCAAATGCGAAGAAGCTTCCGAAAAATCTCAAATCGAAAGCATTTAAGAAAAAAACATTTTTCATCAATATTTTAGGAAAGGGGTACCCCTTTGCAATAAATAATATTTTTGGTTGAAACACAATTTTACCCAATTTTGCCCAAAAGACGTTCATTTCTAATAAGCAAGTATTGAAATGAGTTTCAAATGCGAAGAAGCTTCCGAAAAATCTCAAATCGCAAGCATTTAAGAAAAAAATTTGTCATCAATATTTTAGGAAAGGGGTGCCCCTTTGCAATACATAAATTTTTTGGTTGAAACACAATTTTACCCGACTTTGCCCAAAAGGCGTTTATTTCTAATAAGCAAGTATTGAAATGAGTTTCAAATGCGAAGAAGCTTCCGAAAAATCTCAAATCGCAAGCATTTAAGAAAAAAAAAATGTTTCATCAATATTTGAGGAAAGGGGTACCCCTTTGCAATAAATAAATTTTTTGGTTGAAACACAATTTTACCCAATTTTGCCCAAAAGTCGTTTATTTCTAATAAGCAAGTATTGAAAGGAGATTCAAATGCGAAGAAGCTTCCGAAAAATCTCAAATCGCAAGCACTTAAGAAAAAAATTTGTCATCAATATTTTAGGAAAGGGGTACGTACGCCTTTGCAAAAAATAAATTTTTTGGTTGAAACACAATTTTACCCGACTTTGCCAAAAGGCGTTCATTTCTAATAAGCAAGTATTGAAATGAGATTCAAATGCGAAGAAGCTTTCGAAAAATCTCAAATCGCAAGCATTTAAGAAAAAAAAAATTGCATTAATATATTAGGAAAGGGGCACCCCTTTGCAATAAATAAATTTGTTGGTTGAAACACAATTTTACCCGACATTGCCCAAAAGGCGTTTATTTCTAATAAGCAAGTATTGAAATGAGTTTCAAATGCGAAGAAGCTTCCGAAAAATCTCAAATCGAAAGCATTTAAGAAAAAAACATTTTTCATCAATATTTTAGGAAAGGGGTACCCCTTTGCAATAAATAATATTTTTGGTTGAAACACAATTTTACCCAATTTTGCCCAAAAGACGTTCATTTCTAATAAGCAAGTATTGAAATGAGTTTCAAATGCGAAGAAGCTTCCGAAAAATCTCAAATCGCAAGCATTTAAGAAAAAAATTTGTCATCAATATTTTAGGAAAGGGGTGCCCCTTTGCAATACATAAATTTTTTGGTTGAAACACAATTTTACCCGACTTTGCCCAAAAGGCGTTTATTTCTAATAAGCAAGTATTGAAATGAGTTTCAAATGCGAAGAAGCTTCCGAAAAATCTCAAATCGCAAGCATTTAAGAAAAAAAAAATTGCATTAATATATTAGGAAAGGGGCACCCCTTTGCAATAAATAAATTTGTTGGTTGAAACACAATTTTACCCGACATTGCCCAAAAGGCGTTTATTTCTAATAAGCAAGTATTGAAATGAGTTTCAAATGCGAAGAAGCTTCCGAAAAATCTCAAATCGAAAGCATTTAAGAAAAAAACATTTTTCATCAATATTTTAGGAAAGGGGTACCCCTTTGCAATAAATAATATTTTTGGTTGAAACACAATTTTACCCAATTTTGCCCAAAAGACGTTCATTTCTAATAAGCAAGTATTGAAATGAGTTTCAAATGCGAAGAAGCTTCCGAAAAATCTCAAATCGCAAGCATTTAAGAAAAAAATTTGTCATCAATATTTTAGGAAAGGGGTGCCCCTTTGCAATACATAAATTTTTTGGTTGAAACACAATTTTACCCGACTTTGCCCAAAAGGCGTTTATTTCTAATAAGCAAGTATTGAAATGAGTTTCAAATGCGAAGAAGCTTCCGAAAAATCTCAAATCGCAAGCATTTAAGAAAAAAAAAATGTTTCATCAATATTTGAGGAAAGGGGTACCCCTTTGCAATAAATAAATTTTTTGGTTGAAACACAATTTTACCCAATTTTGCCCAAAAGTCGTTTATTTCTAATAAGCAAGTATTGAAAGGAGATTCAAATGCGAATAAGCTTCCGAAAAATCTCAAATCGCAAGCATTTAAGAAAAAAATTTGTCATCAATATTTTAGGAAAGGGGTACCCCTTTGCAATAAATAAATTTTTTGGTTGAAACACAATTTTGCCCGACTTTGCCCAAAAGGCGTTCATTTCTAATAAGCAAGTATTAAAAGGAGATTCAAATGCTAAGAAGCTTCCGAAAAATCTCAAATCGCAAGCATTTAAGAAAAAAAAATGTTTCATCAATATTTGAGGAAAGGGGTACCCCTTTGCAATACATAAATTTTTTGGTTGAAACACAATTTTACCCGACTTTGCCCAAAAGGCGTTCATTTCTAATAAGCAAGTATTGAAATGAGATTCAAATGCGAAGAAGCTTCCGAAAAATCTCAAATCGCAAGCATTTAAGAAAAAATATGTTTCATCAATATTTTAGGAAAGGGGTACGTACGCCTTTGCAAAAAATACATTTTTGGGTTGAAACACAATTTTACCCGACTTTGCCAAAAGGCGTTCATTTCTAATAAGCAAGTATTGAAATGAGTTTCAAATGCGAAGAAGCTTCCGAAAAATCTCAAATCGCAAGCATTTATGAAAAAAAAAATTGTTCATCAATATTTTAGGAAAGGGGTACGTACGCCTTTGCAAAAAATAAATTTTTTGGTTGAAACACAATTTTACCCGACTTTGCCAAAAGGCGTTCATTTCTAATAAGCAAGTATTGAAATGAGTTTCAAATGCGAAGAAACTTCCGAAAAATCTCAAATCGCAACCATTTAAGAAAAAAAATTTGTTATCAATATTTTAGGAAAGGGGTACCCCTTTGCAATACATAAATTTTTTGGTTGAAACACAATTTTACCCAATTTTGCCCAAAAGGCGTTTATTTCTAATAAGCAAGTATTGAAATGAGATTCAAATGTGAAGAAGCTTCCGAAAAATCTCAAATCGCAAGCATTTAAGAAAAAATATGTTTCATCAATATTTTAGGAAAGGGGTACCCCTTTGCAATAAATAAATTTTTTGGTTGAAACACAATTTTACCTAATTTTGCCCAAAAGGCGTTTATTTCTAATAAGCAAGTATTGAAAGGAGATTCAAATGCGAAGAAGCTTCCGAAAAATCTCAAATCGCAAGCATTTAAGAAAAAAATTTGTCATCAATATTTTAGGAAATTGGTACCCCTTTGCAATAAATAAATTTTTTGGTTGAAACACAATTTTACCCAATTTTGCCCAAAATGCGTTCATTTCTAATAAGCAAGTATTGAAATGAGTTTCAAATGCGAAGAAGCTTCCGAAAAATCTCAAATCGGAAGCATTTAAGAAAAAAAATTGTTCATCAATATTTTAGGAAAGGGGTACCCCTTTGCAATGCATAAATTTTTTGGTTAAAACACAATTTTACCCGACTTTGCCCAAAAGGCGTTCATTTCTAATAAGCAAGTATTGAAAGGAGATTCAAATGCGAAGAAGCTTCCGAAAAATCTCAAATCGCAAGCATTTAAGAAAAAAATTTGTTATCAATATTTTAGGAAAGGGTACCAAGCAAGCATTTAAGATAAATTTTTTGGTTGAAACACAATTTTACCCGACTTTTCCCAAAAGGCGTTCATTTCTAATAAGCAAGTATTGAAATGAGATTAAAATGCGAAGAAGCTTCCGAAAAATCTCAAATCGCAAGCATTTAAGAAAAAAAAATTTTCATTAATATTTTAGGAAAGGGGTACCCCTTTGCAATAAACAAATTTTTTGGTTGAAACACAATTTTACTCAATTTTGCCCAAAAGGCGTTAATTTCTAATAGGCAAGTGTTGAAAGGAGTTTCAAATGCGAAGAAGCTTCCGAAAAATCCCAAATCGCAAGCATTTAAGAAAAAAATTTGTCATCACTATTTTAGGAAAGGGGTACCCCTTTGCAATACATAAATATTTTGGTTGAAACACAATTTTACCCGACTTTGCCCAAAAGGCGTTCATTTTTTATAAGCAAGTATTGAAATGAGATTCAAATGCGAAGAAGCTTTCGAAAAATCTCAAATCGCAAGCATTTAAGAAAAAAAAAATTGCATTAATATATTAGGAAAGGGGCACCCCTTTGCAATAAATAAATTTGTTGGTTGAAACACAATTTTACCCGACATTGCCCAAAAGGCGTTTATTTCTAATAAGCAAGTATTGAAATGAGTTTCAAATGCGAAGAAGCTTCCGAAAAATCTCAAATCGAAAGCATTTAAGAAAAAAACATTTTTCATCAATATTTTAGGAAAGGGGTACCCCTTTGCAATAAATAATATTTTTGGTTGAAACACAATTTTACCCAATTTTGCCCAAAAGACGTTCATTTCTAATAAGCAAGTATTGAAATGAGTTTCAAATGCGTAGAAGCTTCCGAAAAATCTCAAATCGCAAGCATTTAAGAAAAAAATTTGTCATCAATATTTTTGGAAAGGGGTGCCCCTTTGCAATACATAAATTTTTTGGTTGAAACACAATTTTACCCGACTTTGCCCAAAAGGCGTTTATTTCTAATAAGCAAGTATTGAAATGAGTTTCAAATGCGAAGAAGCTTCCGAAAAATCTCAAATCGCAAGCATTTAAGAAAAAAAAAATTGCATTAATATATTAGGAAAGGGGCACCCCTTTGCAATAAATAAATTTGTTGGTTGAAACACAATTTTACCCGACATTGCCCAAAAGGCGTTTATTTCTAATAAGCAAGTATTGAAATGAGTTTCAAATGCGAAGAAGCTTCCGAAAAATCTCAAATCGAAAGCATTTAAGAAAAAAACATTTTTCATCAATATTTTAGGAAAGGGGTACCCCTTTGCAATAAATAATATTTTTGGTTGAAACACAATTTTACCCAATTTTGCCCAAAAGACGTTCATTTCTAATAAGCAAGTATTGAAATGAGTTTCAAATGCGAAGAAGCTTCCGAAAAATCTCAAATCGCAAGCATTTAAGAAAAAAATTTGTCATCAATATTTTAGGAAAGGGGTGCCCCTTTGCAATACATAAATTTTTTGGTTGAAACACAATTTTACCCGACTTTGCCCAAAAGGCGTTTATTTCTAATAAGCAAGTATTGAAATGAGTTTCAAATGCGAAGAAGCTTCCGAAAAATCTCAAATCGCAAGCATTTAAGAAAAAAAAAATGTTTCATCAATATTTGAGGAAAGGGGTACCCCTTTGCAATAAATAAATTTTTTGGTTGAAACACAATTTTACCCAATTTTGCCCAAAAGTCGTTTATTTCTAATAAGCAAGTATTGAAAGAAGATTCAAATGCGAAGAAGCTTCCGAAAAATCTCAAATCGCAAGCACTTAAGAAAAAAATTTGTCATCAATATTTTAGGAAAGGGGTACCCCTTTGCAATAAATAAATTTTTTGGTTGAAACACAATTTTGCCCGACTTTGCCCAAAAGGCGTTCATTTCTAATAAGCAAGTATTAAAAGGAGATTCAAATGCTAAGAAGCTTCCGAAAAATCTCAAATCGCAAGCATTTAAGAAAAAAAAATGTTTCATCAATATTTGAGGAAAGGGGTACCCCTTTGCAATAAATAAATTTTTTGGTTGAAACACAATTTTACCCGACTTTGCCCAAAAGGCGTTCATTTCTAATAAGCAAGTATTGAAATGAGTTTCAAATGCGAAGAAGCTTCCGAAAAATCTCAAATCGCAAGCATTTAAGAAAAAAATTTGTCATCAATATTTTAGGAAAGGGGTGCCCCTTTGCAATACATAAATTTTTTGGTTGAAACACAATTTTACCCGACTTTGCCCAAAAGGCGTTTATTTCTAATAAGCAAGTATTGAAATGAGTTTCAAATGCGAAGAAGCTTCCGAAAAATCTCAAATCGCAAGCATTTAAGAAAAAAAAAATGTTTCATCAATATTTGAGGAAAGGGGTACCCCTTTGCAATAAATAAATTTTTTGGTTGAAACACAATTTTACCCAATTTTGCCCAAAAGGCGTTTATTTCTAATAAGCAAGTATTGAAAGGAGATTCAAATGCGAAGAAGCTTCCGAAAAATCTCAAATCGCAAGCATTTAAGAAAAAAATTTGTCATCAATATTTTAGGAAAGGGGTGCCCCTTTGCAATACATAAATTTTTTGGTTGAAACACAATTTTACCCGACTTTGCCCAAAAGGCGTTTATTTCTAATAAGCAAGTATTGAAATGAGTTTCAAATGCGAAGAAGCTTCCGAAAAATCTTAAATCGCAAGCATTTAAGAAAAAAAAAATGTTTCATCAATATTTGAGGAAAGGGGTACCCCTTTGCAATAAATAAATTTTTTTGGTTGAAACACAATTTTACCCAATTTTGCCCAAAAGGCGTTTATTTCTAATAAGCAAGTATTGAAAGGAGATTCAAATGCGAAGAAGCTTCCGAAAAATCTCAAATCGCAAGCATTTAAGAAAAAAATTTGTCATCAATATTTTAGGAAAGGGGTGCCCCTTTGCAATACATAAATTTTTTGGTTGAAACACAATTTTACCCGACTTTGCCCAAAAGGTGTTCATTTCTAATAAGCAAGTATTGAAATGAGATTCAAATGCGAAGAAGCTTCCGAAAAATCTCAAATCGAAAGCATTTAAGAAAAAAACATTTTTCATCAATATTTTAGGAAAGGGGTACCCCTTTGCAATAAATAATATTTTTGGTTGAAACACAATTTTACCCAATTTTGCCCAAAAGACGTTCATTTCTAATAAGCAAGTATTGAAATGAGATTCAAATGCTAAGAAGCTTCCGAAAAATCTCAAATCGAAAGCATTTAAGAAAAAAACATTTTTCATCAATATTTTAGGAAAGGCGTACCACTTTGCAATAAATAATATTTTTGGTTGAAACACAATTTTACCCAATTTTGCCCAAAAGGCGTTCATTTCTAATAAGCAAGTATTGAAATGAGATTCAAATGCTAAGAAGCTTCCGAAAAATCTCAAATCGAAAGCATTTAAGAAAAAAACATTTTTCATCAATATTTTAGGAAAGGGGTACCCCTTTGCAATAAATAATATTTTTGGTTGAAACACAATTTTACCCAATTTTGCCCAAAAGACGTTCATTTCTAATAAGCAAGTATTGAAATGAGTTTCAAATGCGAAGAAGCTTCCGAAAAATCTCAAATCGCAAGCATTTAAGAAAAAAAATTGTCGTCAATATTTTAGGAAAGGGGTACCCCTTTGCAATACATAAATATTTTGGTTGAAACACAATTTTACCCGACTTTGCCCAAAAGGCGTTCATTTTTTATAAGCAAGTATTGAAATGAGATTCAAATGCGAAGAAGCTTTCGAAAAATCTCAAATCGCAAGCATTTAAGAAAAAAAAAATTGCATTAATATATTAGGAAAGGGGCACCCCTTTGCAATAAATAAATTTGTTGGTTGAAACACAATTTTACCCGACATTGCCCAAAAGGCGTTTATTTCTAATAAGCAAGTATTGAAATGAGTTTCAAATGCAAAGAAGCTTCCGAAAAATCTCAAATCGCAAGCATTTAAGAAAAAAAATTTTTCATCAATATATTAGGAAAGGGTAACCCTTTGCAAGAAATAAATTTTTTGGCTGAACCACAATTTTACCCGACATTGCCCAAAAGGCGTTCATTTCTAATAAGCAAGTACTGAAAGTACATTCAAATGCGAAGAAGCTTCCGAAAAATCGCAAGCATTTAAGAAAAAAACATTTTTCGTCAATATTTTAGGAAAGGGGTACCCCTTTGCAATAAATAATATTTTTGGTTGAAACACAATTTTACCTAATTTTGCCCAAAAGGCGTTTATTTCTAATAAGCAAGTATTGAAAGGAGATTCAAATGCGAAGAAGCTTCCGAAAAATCTCAAATCGCAAGCATTTAAGAAAAAAATTTGTCATCAATATTTTAGGAAATTGGTACCCCTTTGCAATAAATAAATTTTTTGGTTGAAACACAATTTTATCCGACTTTGCCCAAAAGGCGTTCATTTCTAATAAGCAAGTATTGAAATGAGATTCAAATGCGAAGAAGCTTCCGAAAAATCTCAAATCGCAATCATTTAAGTAAAAAAATATGTTCCATCAATATTTTAGGAAAGGGGTACCCCTTTGCAATACATAAATTTTTTGGTTGAAACACAATTTTACCCGACTTTGCCCAAAAGGCGTTTATTTCTAATAAGCAAGTATTGAAATGAGTTTCAAATGCGAAGAAGCTTCCGAAAAATCTCAAATCGCAAGCATTTAAGAAAAAAAATGTTTCATCAATATTTGAGGAAAGGGGTACCCCCTTGCAATAAATAAATTTTTTGGTTGAAACACAATTTTGCCCGACTTTGCCCAAAAGGCGTTCATTTCTAATAAGCAAGTATTAAAAGGAGATTCAAATGCTAAGAAGCTTCCGAAAAATCTCAAATCGCAAGCATTTAAGAAAAAAAAATGTTTCATCAATATTTGAGGAAAGGGGTACCCCTTTGCAATAAATAAATTTTTTGGTTGAAACACAATTTTACCCGACTTTGCCCAAAAGGCGTTCATTTCTAATAAGCAAGTATTGAAATGAGTTTCAAATGCGAAGAAGCTTCCGAAAAATCTCAAATCGCAAGCATTTAAGAAAAAAATTTGTCATCAATATTTTAGGAAAGGGGTGCCCCTTTGCAATACATAAATTTTTTGGTTGAAACACAATTTTACCCGACTTTGCCCAAAAGGCGTTTATTTCTAATAAGCAAGTATTGAAATGAGTTTCAAATGCGAAGAAGCTTCCGAAAAATCTCAAATCGCAAGCATTTAAGAAAAAAAAAATGTTTCATCAATATTTGAGGAAAGGGGTACCCCTTTGCAATACATAAATTTTTTGGTTGAAACACAATTTTACCCGACTTTGCCCAAAAGGCGTTCATTTCTAATAAGCAAGTATTGAAATGAGATTCAAATGCGAAGAAGCTTCCGAAAAATCTCAAATCGCAAGCATTTAAGAAAAAATATGTTTCATCAATATTTTAGGAAAGGGGTACGTACGCCTTTGCAAAAAATACATTTTTTGGTTGAAACACAATTTTACCCGACTTTGCCAAAAGGCGTTCATTTCTAATAAGCAAGTATTGAAATGAGTTTCAAATGCGAAGAAGCTTCCGAAAAATCTCAAATCGCAAGCATTTATGAAAAAAAAAATTGTTCATCAATATTTTAGGAAAGGGGTACGTACGCCTTTGCAAAAAATAAATTTTTTGGTTGAAACACAATTTTACCCGACTTTGCCAAAAGGCGTTCATTTCTAATAAGCAAGTATTGAAATGAGATTCAAATGCGAAGAAGCTTTCGAAAAATCTCAAATCGCAAGCATTTAAGAAAAAAAAAATTGCATTAATATATTAGGAAAGGGGCACCCCTTTGCAATAAATAAATTTGTTGGTTGAAACACAATTTTACCCGACATTGCCCAAAAGGCGTTTATTTCTAATAAGCAAGTATTGAAATGAGTTTCAAATGCGAAGAAGCTTCCGAAAAATCTCAAATCGAAAGCATTTAAGAAAAAAACATTTTTCATCAATATTTTAGGAAAGGGGTACCCCTTTGCAATAAATAATATTTTTGGTTGAAACACAATTTTACCCAATTTTGCCCAAAAGACGTTCATTTCTAATAAGCAAGTATTGAAATGAGTTTCAAATGCGAAGAAGCTTCCGAAAAATCTCAAATCGCAAGCATTTAAGAAAAAAATTTGTCATCAATATTTTAGGAAAGGGGTGCCCCTTTGCAATACATAAATTTTTTGGTTGAAACACAATTTTACCCGACTTTGCCCAAAAGGCGTTTATTTCTAATAAGCAAGTATTGAAATGAGTTTCAAATGCGAAGAAGCTTCCGAAAAATCTCAAATCGCAAGCATTTAAGAAAAAAAAAATGTTTCATCAATATTTGAGGAAAGGGGTACCCCTTTGCAATAAATAAATTTTTTGGTTGAAACACAATTTTACCCAATTTTGCCCAAAAGTCGTTTATTTCTAATAAGCAAGTATTGAAAGGAGATTCAAATGCGAAGAAGCTTCCGAAAAATCTCAAATCGCAAGCATTTAAGAAAAAAATTTGTCATCAATATTTTAGGAAAGGGGTACCCCTTTGCAATAAATAAATTTTTTGGTTGAAACACAATTTTGCCCGACTTTGCCCAAAAGGCGTTCATTTCTAATAAGCAAGTACTGAAAGTACATTCAAATGCGAAGAAGCTTCCGAAAAATCGCAAGCATTTAAGAAAAAAAATTTGTCGTCAATATTTTAGGAAAGGGGCACCCCTTTGCAATACATAAATATTTTGGTTGAAACACAATTTTACCCGACTTTGCCCAAAAGGCGTTCATTTTTTATAAGCAAGTATTGAAATGAGATTCAAATGCGAAGAAGCTTTCGAAAAATCTCAAATCGCAAGCATTTAAGAAAAAAAAAATTGCATTAATATATTAGGAAAGGGGCACCCCTTTGCAATAAATAAATTTGTTGGTTGAAACACAATTTTACCCGACATTGCCCAAAAGGCGTTTATTTCTAATAAGCAAGTATTGAAATGAGTTTCAAATGCGAAGAAGCTTCCAATAAATCTTAAATCGCAAGCATTTAAGAAAAAAAATTTTTCATCAATATATTAGGAAAGGGTACCCCTTTGCAATAAATAAATATTTTGGTTGAAACACAATTTTACCCGACTTTGCCCAAAAGGCGTTCATTTTTTATAAGCAAGTATTGAAATGAGTTTCAAATGCGAAGAAGCTTCCGAAAAATCTCAAATCGCAAGCATTTAAGAAAAAAAATTTTTCATCAATATATTAGGAAAGGGTAACCCTTTGCAAGAAATAAATTTTTTGGCTGAACCACAATTTTACCCGACTTTGCCCAAAAGGCGTTTATTTCTAATAAGCATATATTGAAAGGAGATTCAAATGCTAAGAAGCTTCCGAAAAATCTCAAATCGGAAGCATTTAAGAAAAAAAAATTTTTCATCAATATTTTAGGAAAGGGGTACCCCTTTGCAATACATAAATTTTTTGGTTGAAACACAATTTTACCCGACTTTGCCCAAAAGGCGTTTATTTCTAATAAGCAAGTATTGAAATGAGATTCAAATGCGAAGAAGCTTCCGAAAAATCTCAAATCGCAAGCATTTAAGAAAAAAAAATGTTTCATCAATATTTAAGGAAGGGGTACCCCTTTGCAATAAATAAATTTTTTGGTTGAAACACAATTTTACTCAATTTTGCCCAAAAGGCGTTCATTTCTAATAAGCAAGTATTGAAATGAGATTCAAATGCTAAGAAGCTTCCGAAAAATCTCAAATCGAAAGCATTTAAGAAAAAAACATTTTCATCAATATTTTAGGAAAGGGGTACCCCTTTGCAATACATAAATTTTTTTGGTTGAAACACAATTTTACCCGACTTTGCCAAAAGGCGTTCATTTCTAATAAGCAAGTATTGAAATGAGATTCAAATGCTAAGAAGCTTCCGAAAAATCTTAAATCGAAAGCATTTAAGAAAAAAACATTTTTCATCAATATATTAGGAAAGGGGTACCCCTTTGCAATAAATAATATTTTTGGTTGAAACACAATTTTACCCAATTTTGCCCAAAAGGCGTTCATTTCTAATAAGCAAGTATTGAAAGGAGTTTCATATGCGAAGAAGCTTCCGAAAAATCTCAAATCGCAAGCATTTAAGAAAAAAAAATGTTTCATCAATATTTTAGGAAAGGGGTACCCCTTTGCAATAAATAAATTTTTTGGTTGAAACACAATTTTACCTAATTTTGCCCAAAAGGCGTTTATTTCTAATAAGCAAGTATTGAAAGGAGATTCAAATGCGAAGAAGCATCCGAAAAATCTCAAATCGCAAGCATTTAAGAAAAAAATTTGTCATCAATATTTTAGGAAAGGGGTGCCCCTTTGCAATACATAAATTTTTTGGTAAAAACACAATTTTACCCAATTTTGGGTACCCCTTTGCAATACATAAATTTTTTGGTTGAAACACAATTTTACCTGACTTTGCCCAAAAGGCGTTCATTTCTAATAAGCAAGTACTGAAAGTACATTCAAATGCGAAGAAGCTTCCGAAAAATCGCAAATCGCAAGCATTTAAGAAAAAAATTTGTTATCAATATTTTAGGAAAGGGGTACCCCTTTGCAATACATAAATATTTTGGTTGAAACACAATTTTACCCGACTTTGCCCAAAAGGCGTTCATTTTTTATAAGCAAGTATTGAAATGAGATTCAAATGCGAAGAAGCTTCTGAAAAATCTCAAATCGCAAGCATTTAAGAAAAAAAATTTGTCATCAATATTTTAGGAAATTGGTACCCCTTTGCAATACATAAATTTTTTGGTTGAAACACAATTTTACCCAATTTTGCCCAAAAGGCGTTTATTTCTAATAAGCAAGTATTGAAATGAGTTTCTAATGCGAAGAAGCTTCCGAAAATTCTCAAATCGCAAGCATTTATGAAAAACATTTGTCATCAATATTTTAGGAAAGGGGTACCCCTTTGCAATACTTAAATTTTTTGGTTGAAACACAATTTTACCAGACTTTGCCCAAAAGGCGTTTATTTCTAATAAGCAAGTATTGAAATGAGTTTCAAATGCAAAGAAGCTTCCGAAGAATCTTAAATCGAAAGCATTTAAGAAAAAAAAAATTTTCATCAATATGTTAGGAAAGGGGTACCCCTTTGCAATAAATAAATTTTTTGGTTGAAACACAATTTTACCCAATTTTGGCCAAAAGGCGTTTATTTCTAATAAGCAAGTATTGAAATGAGTTTCAAATGCGAAGAAGCTTCCGAAAAATCTCAAAGCGCAAGCATTTAAGAAAAAAAAATTTGTCATCAATATTTGAGGAAAGGGGTACCCCTTTGCAATACATAAATATTTTGGTTGAAACACAATTTTACCCGACTTTGCCCAAAAGGCGTTTATTTCTAATAAGCAAGTATTGAAAGGAGATTTAAATGCGAAGAAGCTTCCGAAGAATCTTAAATCGCAAGCATTTAAGAAAAAAAAAATTTTCATCAATATTTTAGGAAAGGGGTATCCCTTTGCAATAAATAAATTTTTTGGTTAAAACACAATTTTACCCGACTTTGCCCAAAAGGCATTCATTTCTAATAAGAATATATTGAAAGGAGATTCAAATGCGAAGAAGCTTCCGAAAAATCTCAAATCGCAAGCATTTAAGAAAGAAAAAATTTCATCAATATATTAGGAAAGGGGTACTCCTTTGCAATAAATAAATTTGTTGGTTGAAACACAATTTTACCCAATTTTGCCCAAAAGGCGTTTATTTCTAATAAGCAAGTATTGAAATGAGATTCAAATGCGAAGAAGCTTCCGAAAAATCTCAAATCGGAAGCATTTAAGAAAAAAAAATGTTTCATCAATATTTAAGGAAGGGGTACCCCTTTGCAATAAATAAATTTTTTGGTTGAAACACAATTTTACTCAATTTTGCCCAAAAGGCGTTAATTTCTAATAGGCAAGTGTTGAAATGAGATTCAAATGCGGAGAAGCTTCCGAAAAATCTCGAATCGCAAGCATTTAAGAAAAAAAATTTTTTATCAATATTTTAGGAAAGGGGTACGCCTTTGCAATAAATAATTTTTTTGGTTGAAAAACAATTTTACCCAATTTTGCCCAAAAGGCGTTCATTTCTAATAAGCAAGTATTGAAATGAGATTCAAATGCGAAGAAGCTTCCGAAAAATCTCAAATCGCAAGCATTTAAGAAAAAAAAATGTTTCATCAATATTTGAGGAAAGGGGTACCCCTTTGCAATAAATAAATTTTTTGGTTGAAACACAATTTTACCCGACTTTGCCCAAAAGGCGTTTATTTCTAATAAGCATATATTGAAAGGAGATTCAAATGCGAAGAAGCTTCCGAAAAATCTCAAATCGCAAGCATTTAAGAAAAAAAAATGTTTCATCAATATTTTAGGAAAGGGGTACCCCTTTGCAATAAATAAATTTTTTGGTTGAAACACAATTTTTCCCGACTTTGCCCAAAATGCGTTCATTTCTAATAAGCAAGTATTGAAAGGAGATTCAAATGCGAAGAAGCTTCCGAAGAATCTTAAATCGCAAGCATTTAAGAAAAAAAATTGTTCATTAATATTTTAGGAAAGGGGTACCCCTTTGCAATAAATAAATTTTTTGGTTGAAACACAATTTTACCCAATTTTGCCCAAAAGGCGTTTATTTCTAATAAGCAAGTATTGAAATGAGATTCAAATGCGAAGAAGCTTCGAAAAATCTCAAATCGGAAGCATTTAAGAAAAAAATTTGTCATCAACATTTTAGGAAAGGGGTGCCCCTTTGCAATACATAAATTTTTTTGTAAAAACAAAATTTTACCCAATTTTGGGTACCCCTTTGCAATAAATAAATATTTTGGTTGAAACACAATTTTACCCAATTTTGCCCAAAAGGCGTTTATTTCTAATAAGCAAGTATTGAAAGGAGATTCAAATGCGAAGAAGCTTCCGAAAAATCTCAAATCGCAAGCATTTAAGAAAAAAATTTGTCATCAATATTTTAGGAAAGGGGTGCCCCTTTGCAATACATAAATTTTTTGGTTGAAACACAATTTTACCCGACTTTGCCCAAAAGGCGTTTATTTCTAATAAGCAAGTATTGAAAGGAGATTTAAATGCGAAGAAGCTTCCGAAAAATCTCGAATCGCAAGCATTTAAGAAAAAAAATTGTTTATCAATATTTTAGGAAAGGGGTACCCCTTTGCTATAAATAAATTTTTTGGTTGAAACATTATTTTACCCAATTTTGCCCAAAAGGCGTTCATTTCTAATAAACAAGTATTGAAAGGAGATTCAAATTCGAAGAAGCTTCCGAAAAATCTCAAATCGCAAGCATTTATGAAAAAAAAATTTTTATCAATATTTTAGGAAAGGGGTAGCCCTTTGCAATAAATAAATTTTTTGGTTGAAACACAATTTTTCCCGACTTTGCCCAAAATGCGTTCATTTCTAATAAGCAAGTATTGAAAGGAGATTCAAATGCGGAGAAGCTTCCGAAAAATCTCGAATCGCAAGCATTTAAGAAAAAAAATTTTTTATCAATATTTTAGGAAAGGGGTACCCCTTTGCAATACATAAATTTTTTGGTTGAAACACAATTTTACCAGACTTTGCTCAAAAGGCGTTTATTTCTAATAAGCAAGTATTGAAAGGAGATACAAATGCGGAGAAGCTTCCGAAAAATCTCGAATCGCAAGCATTTAAGAAAAAAAATTTCATCAATATTTTAGGAAAGGGGCACCCCTTTGCAATAAATAAATTTGTTGGTTGAAACACAATTTTACCCGACATTGCCCAAAAGGCGTTTATTTCTAATAAGCAAGTATTGAAATGAGTTTCAAATGCGAAGAAGCTTCTGAAAAATCTCAAATCGCAAGCATTTAAGAAAAAAAAATTTTCATCAATATATTAGGAAAGGGTAACCCTTTGCAAGAAATAAATTTTTTGGCTGAACCACAATTTTACCCGACATTGCCCAAAAGGCGTTTATTTCTAATAAGCAAGTATTGAAAGGAGATTCAAATGCGAAGAAGCTTCCGAAAAATCTCAAATCGCAAGCATTTAAGAAAAAAATTTGTTATCAATATTTTAGGAAAGGGGTACCCCTTTGCAATACATAAATTTTTTGGTTGAAACACAATTTTACCTAATTTTGCCCAAAAGGCGTTCATTTTTTATAAGCAAGTATTGAAATGAGATTCAAATGCGAAGAAGCTTCTGAAAAATCTCAAATCGC
Source organism: Linnaemya tessellans (assembly GCA_951800035.1). Taxonomy (NCBI): domain Eukaryota; kingdom Metazoa; phylum Arthropoda; class Insecta; order Diptera; family Tachinidae; genus Linnaemya; species Linnaemya tessellans. Next base: position 4,692,835 of record OX637537.1, on the reverse strand, counting down.
AAGCATTTAAGAAAAAAAAATTTGTCATCAATATTTTAGGAAATTGGTACCCCTTTGCAATACATAAATTTTTTGGTTGAAACACAATTTTACCCAATTTTGCCCAAAAGGCGTTTATTTCTAATAAGCAAGTATTGAAAGGAGTTTCAAATGCGAAGAAGCTTCCGAAAAATCTCAAATCGCAAGCATTTAAGAAAAAAAATTTTTCATCAATATTTTAGGAAAGGGGTACCCCTTTACAATAAATATATTTTTTCGATGAACCACAATTTTACCCGACTTTGCCCAAAAGGCGTTCATTTCTAATAAGCAAGTAGTGAAATGAGTTTCAAATGCGAAGAAGCTTTCGAAAAATCTCAAACCGCAAGCATTTAATAAAAAAAATTATTCATCAATATTTTTGGAAAGGGGTACCCCTTTGCAATAAATAAATTTTTTGGTTGAAACACAATTTTACCCAATTTTGCCCAAAAGGCGTTCATTTCTAATAAGCAAGTATTGAAATGAGTTTCAAATTCGAAAAAGCTTCCGAGAAATCTCAAATCGCAAGCATTTAAGAAAAAAAAATGTTTCATCAATATTTTAGGAAAGGGGTACTCCTTTGCAATTAATAAATTTGTTGGTTGAAACACAGTTTTACCCAATTTTGCCCAAAAGGCGTTCATTTCTAATAAGCAAGTATTGAAAGGAGATTCAAATGCGAAGAAGCTTCCGAAAAATCTCAAATCGCAAGCATTTAAGAAAAAAATTTGTCGTCAATATTTTAGGAAAGGGGTACCCCTTTGCAATACATAAATATTTTGGTTGAAACACAATTTTACCCGACTTTGCCCAAAAGGCGTTCATTTTTTATAAGCAAGTATTGAAATGAGATTCAAATGCGAAGAAGCTTTCGAAAAATCTCAAATCGCAAGCGTTTAAGAAAAAAAAAATTGCATTAATATATTAGGAAAGGGGCACCCCTTTGCAATAAATAAATTTGTTGGTTGAAACACAATTTTACCCGACATTGCCCAAAAGGCGTTTATTTCTAATAAGCAAGTATTGAAATGAGTTTCAAATGCGAAGAAGCTTCCGAAAAATCTCAAATCGAAAGCATTTAAGAAAAAAACATTTTTCATCAATATTTTAGGAAAGGGGTACCCCTTTGCAATAAATAATATTTTTGGTTGAAACACAATTTTACCCAATTTTGCCCAAAAGACGTTCATTTCTAATAAGCAAGTATTGAAATGAGTTTCAAATGCGAAGAAGCTTCCGAAAAATCTCAAATCGCAAGCATTTAAGAAAAAAATTTGTCATCAATATTTTAGGAAAGGGGTGCCCCTTTGCAATACATAAATTTTTTGGTTGAAACACAATTTTACCCGACTTTGCCCAAAAGGCGTTTATTTCTAATAAGCAAGTATTGAAATGAGTTTCAAATGCGAAGAAGCTTCCGAAAAATCTCAAATCGCAAGCATTTAAGAAAAAAAAAATGTTTCATCAATATTTGAGGAAAGGGGTACCCCTTTGCAATAAATAAATTTTTTGGTTGAAACACAATTTTACCCAATTTTGCCCAAAAGTCGTTTATTTCTAATAAGCAAGTATTGAAAGGAGATTCAAATGCGAAGAAGCTTCCGAAAAATCTCAAATCGCAAGCATTTAAGAAAAAAATTTGTCATCAATATTTTAGGAAAGGGGTACCCCTTTGCAATAAATAAATTTTTTGGTTGAAACACAATTTTGCCCGACTTTGCCCAAAAGGCGTTCATTTCTAATAAGCAAGTATTAAAAGGAGATTCAAATGCTAAGAAGCTTCCGAAAAATCTCAAATCGCAAGCATTTAAGAAAAAAAAATGTTTCATCAATATTTGAGGAAAGGGGTACCCCTTTGCAATAAATAAATTTTTTGGTTGAAACACAATTTTACCCGACTTTGCCCAAAAGGCGTTCATTTCTAATAAGCAAGTATTGAAATGAGTTTCAAATGCGAAGAAGCTTCCGAAAAATCTCAAATCGCAAGCATTTAAGAAAAAAATTTGTCATCAATATTTTAGGAAAGGGGTGCCCCTTTGCAATACATAAATTTTTTGGTTGAAACACAATTTTACCCGACTTTGCCCAAAAGGCGTTTATTTCTAATAAGCAAGTATTGAAATGAGTTTCAAATGCGAAGAAGCTTCCGAAAAATCTCAAATCGCAAGCATTTAAGAAAAAAAAAATGTTTCATCAATATTTGAGGAAAGGGGTACCCCTTTGCAATAAATAAATTTTTTGGTTGAAACACAATTTTACCCAATTTTGCCCAAAAGGCGTTTATTTCTAATAAGCAAGTATTGAAAGGAGATTCAAATGCGAAGAAGCTTCCGAAAAATCTCAAATCGCAAGCATTTAAGAAAAAAATTTGTCATCAATATTTTAGGAAAGGGGTGCCCCTTTGCAATACATAAATTTTTTGGTTGAAACACAATTTTACCCGACTTTGCCCAAAAGGCGTTTATTTCTAATAAGCAAGTATTGAAATGAGTTTCAAATGCGAAGAAGCTTCCGAAAAATCTCAAATCGCAAGCATTTAAGAAAAAAAAAAATGTTTCATCAATATTTGAGGAAAGGGGTACCCCTTTGCAATAAATAAATTTTTTGGTTGAAACACAATTTTACCCAATTTTGCCCAAAAGGCGTTTATTTCTAATAAGCAAGTATTGAAAGGAGATTCAAATGCGAAGAAGCTTCCGAAAAATCTTAAATCGCAAGCATTTAAGAAAAAAATTTGTCATCAATATTTTAGGAAAGGGGTGCCCCTTTGCAATACATAAATTTTTTGGTTGAAACACAATTTTACCCGACTTTGCCCAAAAGGTGTTCATTTCTAATAAGCAAGTATTGAAATGAGATTCAAATGCGAAGAAGCTTCCGAAAAATCTCAAATCGAAAGCATTTAAGAAAAAAACATTTTTCATCAATATTTTAGGAAAGGGGTACCCCTTTGCAATAAATAATATTTTTGGTTGAAACACAATTTTACCCAATTTTGCCCAAAAGGCGTTCATTTCTAATAAGCAAGTATTGAAATGAGATTCAAATGCTAAGAAGCTTCCGAAAAATCTCAAATCGAAAGCATTTAAGAAAAAAACATTTTTCATCAATATTTTAGGAAAGGGGTACCCCTTTGCAATAAATAATATTTTTGGTTGAAACACAATTTTACCCAATTTTGCCCAAAAGACGTTCATTTCTAATAAGCAAGTATTGAAAGGAGATTCAAATGCGAAGAAGCTTCCGAAAAATCTCAAATCGAAAGCATTTAAGAAAAAAACATTTTTCATCAATATTTGAGGAAAGGGGTACCCCTTTGCAATAAATAAATTTTTTGGTTGAAACACAATTTTACCCGACATTGCCCAAAAGGCGTTTATTTCTAATAAGCAAGTATTGAAATGAGTTTCAAATGCGAAGAAGCTTCCGAAAAATCTCAAATCGCAAGCATTTAAGAAAAAAATTTGTCATCAATATTTTAGGAAAGGGGTGCCCCTTTGCAATACATAAATTTTTTGGTTGAAACACAATTTTACCCGACTTTGCCCAAAAGGCGTTTATTTCTAATAAGCAAGTATTGAAATGAGTTTCAAATGCGAAGAAGCTTCCGAAAAATCTCAAATCGCAAGCATTTAAGAAAAAAAAAATGTTTCATCAATATTTGAGGAAAGGGGTACCCCTTTGCAATAAATAAATTTTTTGGTTGAAACACAATTTTACCCAATTTTGCCCAAAAGGCGTTTATTTCTAATAAGCAAGTATTGAAAGGAGATTCAAATGCGAAGAAGCTTCCGAAAAATCTCAAATCGCAAGCATTTAAGAAAAAAATTTGTCATCAATATTTTAGGAAAGGGGTGCCCCTTTGCAATACATAAATTTTTTGGTTGAAACACAATTTTACCCGACTTTGCCCAAAAGGTGTTCATTTCTAATAAGCAAGTATTGAAATGAGATTCAAATGCTAAGAAGCTTCCGAAAAATCTCAAATCGAAAGCATTTAAGAAAAAAACATTTTTCATCAATATTTTAGGAAAGGGGTACCCCTTTGCAATAAATAATATTTTTGGTTGAAACACAATTTTACCCAATTTTGCCCAAAAGACGTTCATTTCTAATAAGCAAGTATTGAAAGGAGATTCAAATGCGAAGAAGCTTCCGAAAAATCTCAAATCGAAAGCATTTAAGAAAAAAACATTTTTCATCAATATTTGAGGAAAGGGGTACCCCTTTGCAATAAATAAATTTTTTGGTTGAAACACAATTTTACCCAATTTTGCCCAAAAGGCGTTCATTTCTAATAAGCAAGTATTGAAATGAGTTTCAAATTCGAAAAAGCTTCCGAGAAATCTCAAATCGCAAGCATTTAAGAAAAAAAAATGTTTCATCAATATTTTAGGAAAGGGGTACTCCTTTGCAATTAATAAATTTGTTGGTTGAAACACAGTTTTACCCGACTTTGCCCAAAAGGCGTTCATTTTTTATAAGCAAGTATTGAAATGAGATTCAAATGCGAAGAAGCTTTCGAAAAATCTCAAATCGCAAGCATTTAAGAAAAAAAAAATTGCATTAATATATTAGGAAAGGGGCACCCCTTTGCAATAAATAAATTTTTTGGTTGAAACACAATTTTACCCGACATTGCCCAAAAGGCGTTTATTTCTAATAAGCAAGTATTGAAATGAGTTTCAAATGCGAAGAAGCTTCCGAAAAATCTCAAATCGAAAGCATTTAAGAAAAAAACATTTTTCATCAATATTTTAGGAAAGGGGTACCCCTTTGCAATAAATAATATTTTTGGTTGAAACACAATTTTACCCAATTTTGCCCAAAAGACGTTCATTTCTAATAAGCAAGTATTGAAATGAGTTTCAAATGCGAAGAAGCTTCCGAAAAATCTCAAATCGCAAGCATTTAAGAAAAAAATTTGTCATCAATATTTTAGGAAAGGGGTGCCCCTTTGCAATACATAAATTTTTTGGTTGAAACACAATTTTACCCGACTTTGCCCAAAAGGCGTTTATTTCTAATAAGCAAGTATTGAAATGAGTTTCAAATGCGAAGAAGCTTCCGAAAAATCTCAAATCGCAAGCATTTAAGAAAAAAAAAATGTTTCATCAATATTTGAGGAAAGGGGTACCCCTTTGCAATAAATAAATTTTTTGGTTGAAACACAATTTTACCCAATTTTGCCCAAAAGTCGTTTATTTCTAATAAGCAAGTATTGAAAGGAGATTCAAATGCGAAGAAGCTTCCGAAAAATCTCAAATCGCAAGCATTTAAGAAAAAAATTTGTCATCAATATTTTAGGAAAGGGGTACCCCTTTGCAATAAATAAATTTTTTGGTTGAAACACAATTTTGCCCGACTTTGCCCAAAAGGCGTTCATTTCTAATAAGCAAGTATTAAAAGGAGATTCAAATGCTAAGAAGCTTCCGAAAAATCTCAAATCGCAAGCATTTAAGAAAAAAAAATGTTTCATCAATATTTGAGGAAAGGGGTACCCCTTTGCAATAAATAAATTTTTTGGTTGAAACACAATTTTACCCGACTTTGCCCAAAAGGCGTTCATTTCTAATAAGCAAGTATTGAAATGAGTTTCAAATGCGAAGAAGCTTCCGAAAAATCTCAAATCGCAAGCATTTAAGAAAAAAAAAATGTTTCATCAATATTTGAGGAAAGGGGTACCCCTTTGCAATAAATAAATTTTTTGGTTGAAACACAATTTTACCCAATTTTGCCCAAAAGGCGTTTATTTCTAATAAGCAAGTATTGAAAGGAGATTCAAATGCGAAGAAGCTTCCGAAAAATCTCAAATCGCAAGCATTTAAGAAAAAAATTTGTCATCAATATTTTAGGAAAGGGGTGCCCCTTTGCAATACATAAATTTTTTGGTTGAAACACAATTTTACCCGACTTTGCCCAAAAGGCGTTTATTTCTAATAAGCAAGTAATGAAATGAGTTTCAAATGCGAAGAAGCTTCCGAAAAATCTCAAATCGCAAGCATTTAAGAAAAAAAAAATGTTTCATCAATATTTGAGGAAAGGGGTACCCCTTTGCAATAAATAAATTTTTTGGTTGAAACACAATTTTACCCAATTTTGCCCAAAAGGCGTTTATTTCTAATAAGCAAGTATTGAAAGGAGATTCAAATGCGAAGAAGCTTCCGAAAAATCTCAAATCGCAAGCATTTAAGAAAAAAATTTGTCATCAATATTTTAGGAAAGGGGTGCCCCTTTGCAATACATAAATTTTTTGGTTGAAACACAATTTTACCCGACTTTGCCCAAAAGGTGTTCATTTCTAATAAGCAAGTATTGAAATGAGATTCAAATGCGAAGAAGCTTCCGAAAAATCTCAAATCGAAAGCATTTAAGAAAAAAACATTTTTCATCAATATTTTAGGAAAGGGGTACCCCTTTGCAATAAATAATATTTTTGGTTGAAACACAATTTTACCCAATTTTGCCCAAAAGACGTTCATTTCTAATAAGCAAGTATTGAAATGAGATTCAAATGCTAAGAAGCTTCCGAAAAATCTCAAATCGAAAGCATTTAAGAAAAAAACATTTTTCATCAATATTTTAGGAAAGGCGTACCCCTTTGCAATAAATAATATTTTTGGTTGAAACACAATTTTACCCAATTTTGCCCAAAAGGCGTTCATTTCTAATAAGCAAGTATTGAAATGAGATTCAAATGCTAAGAAGCTTCCGAAAAATCTCAAATCGAAAGCATTTAAGAAAAAAACATTTTTCATCAATATTTTAGGAAAGGGGTACCCCTTTGCAATAAATAATATTTTTGGTTGAAACACAATTTTACCCAATTTTGCCCAAAAGACGTTCATTTCTAATAAGCAAGTATTGAAATGAGTTTCAAATGCGAAGAAGCTTCCGAAAAATCTCAAATCGCAAGCATTTAAGAAAAAAATTTGTCGTCAATATTTTAGGAAAGGGGTACCCCTTTGCAATACATAAATATTTTGGTTGAAACACAATTTTACCCGACTTTGCCCAAAAGGCGTTCATTTTTTATAAGCAAGTATTGAAATGAGATTCAAATGCGAAGAAGCTTTCGAAAAATCTCAAATCGCAAGCATTTAAGAAAAAAAAAATTGCATTAATATATTAGGAAAGGGGCACCCCTTTGCAATAAATAAATTTGTTGGTTGAAACACAATTTTACCCGACTTTGCCCAAAAGGCGTTTATTTCTAATAAGCAAGTATTGAAATGAGTTTCAAATGCAAAGAAGCTTCCGAAAAATCTCAAATCGCAAGCATTTAAGAAAAAAAATTTTTCATCAATATATTAGGAAAGGGTAACCCTTTGCAAGAAATAAATTTTTTGGCTGAACCACAATTTTACCCGACATTGCCCAAAAGGCGTTTATTTCTAATAAGCAAGTATTGAAAGGAGATTCAAATGCGAAGAAGCTTCCGAAAAATCTCAAATCGCAAGCATTTAAGAAAAAAAATGTTTCATCAATATTTTAGGAAAGGGTACGCCTTTGCAAAATATAAATTTTTTGGTTGAAACACAATTTTACCCAATTTTGCCCAAAATGCGTTTATTTCTAATAAGCGAGTATTGAAAGGAGATTCAAATGCGAAGGAGCTTCCGAAAAATCTCAAATCGCAAGCATTTAAGAAAAAAATTTGTTATCAATATTTTAGGAAAGGGGTACCCCTTTGCAATAAATAAATTTTTTTATTGAAACACAATTTTACCCAATTTTGCCCAAAAGGCGTTTATTTCTAATAAGCAAGTATTGAAATGAGATTCAAATGCGAAGCAGCTTCCGAAAAATCTCAAATCGCAAGCATTTAAGAAAAAAAAATGTTTCATCAATATTTAAGGAAGGGGTACCCCTTTGCAATAAATAAATTTTTTGGTTGAAACACAATTTTACTCAATTTTGCCCAAAAGGCGTTCATTTCTAATAAGCAAGTATTGAAATGAGATTCAAATGCTAAGAAGCTTCCGAAAAATCTCAAATCGCAAGCATTTAAGAAAAAAAATTTTTCATTAATATTTTAGGAAAGGGGTACCCCTTTGCAATACATAAATTTTTTGGTTGAAACACAATTTTACCCTACTTTGCCCAAAAGGCGTTTATTTCTAATAAGCAAGTATTGAAAGGAGATTTAAATGCGAAGAAGCTTCCGAAGAATCTTAAATCGCAAGCATTTAAGAAAAAAAAAATTTTCATCAATATTTTAGGAAAGGGGTACGCCTTTGCAATAAATAATTTTTTTGGTTGAAACACAATTTTACCCGACTTTGCCCAAAATGCGTTCATTTTTTATAAGCAAGTATTGAAATGAGATTCAAATGCGAAGAAGCTTCCGAAAAATCTCAAATCGCAAGCATTTAAGAAAAAAATTTGTCATCAATATTTTAGGAAAGGGGTACCCCTTTGCAATACATAAATATTTTGGTTGAAACACAATTTTACCCGACTTTGCCCAAAAGGCGTTCATTTTTTATAAGCAAGTATTGAAATGAGATTCAAATGCGAAGAAGCTTCCAAAAAATCTCAAATCCCAAGCATTTAAGAAAAAAAATGTCTCATCTATATTTGAGGAAAGGGGTACCCCTTTGCAATAAATAAATTTTTTGGCTGAACCACAATTTTACCCGACTTTGCCCAAAAGGCGTTAATTTCTAATAGGCAAGTGTTGAAAGGAGTTTCAAATGCGAAGAAGCTTCCGAAAAATCCCAAATCGCAAGCATTTAAGAAAAAAATTTGTCATCAATATTTTAGGAAAGGGGTACCCCTTTGCAATAAATGAATTTTTTGGTTGAAACTTAATTTTACCCGACTTTGCCCAAAAGGCGTTCATTTCTAATAAGCAAGTACTGAAAGTACATTCAAATGCGAAGAAGCTTCCGAAAAATCGCAAGCATTTAAGAAAAAAAATTTTTCATTAATATTTTAGGAAAGGGGTACCCCTTTGCAATACATAAATTTTTTGGTTGAAACACAATTTTACCCTACTTTGCCCAAAAGGCGTTTATTTCTAATAAGCAAGTATTGAAATGAGATTCAAATGCGAAGAAGCTTCCGAAAAATCTCAAATCGCAAGCATTTAAGAAAAAAATTTGTCATCAATATTTTAGGAAAGGGGTACCCCTTTGCAATACATAAATATTTTGGTTGAAACACAATTTTACCCGACTTTGCCCAAAAGGCGTTCATTTTTTATAAGCAAGTATTGAAATGAGATTCAAATGCGAAGAAGCTTCCGAAAAATCTCAAATCGCAAGCATTTAAGAAAAAAAATTTCTCATCTATATTTGAGGAAAGGGGTACCCCTTTGCAATAAATAAATTTTTTGGCTGAACCACAATTTTACCCGACTTTGCCCAAAAGGCGTTAATTTCTAATAGGCAAGTGTTGAAAGGAGTTTCAAATGCGAAGAAGCTTCCGAAAAATCCCAAATCGCAAGCATTTAAGAAAAAAATTTGTCATCAATATTTTAGGAAAGGGGTACCCCTTTGCAATAAATGAATTTTTTGGTTGAAACTTAATTTTACCCGACTTTGCCCAAAAGGCGTTCATTTCTAATAAGCAAGTACTGAAAGTACATTCAAATGCGAAGAAGCTTCCGAAAAATCGCAAGCATTTAAGAAAAAAAATTTTTCATTAATATTTTAGGAAAGGGGTACCCCTTTGCAATACATAAATTTTTTGGTTGAAACACAATTTTACCCTACTTTGCCCAAAAGGCGTTTATTTCTAATAAGCAAGTATTGAAATGAGATTCAAATGCGAAGAAGCTTCCGAAAAATCTCAAATCGCAAGCATTTAAGAAAAAAATTTGTCATCAATATTTTAGGAAAGGGGTACCCCTTTGCAATACATAAATATTTTGGTTGAAACACAATTTTACCCGACGTTGCCCAAAAGGCGTTTATTTCTAATAAGCAAGTATTGAAATGAGATTCAAATGCGAAGAAGCTTCCGAAAAATCTCAAATCGCAAGCATTTAAGAAAAAAATTTGTCATCAATATTTTAGGAAAGGGGTACCCCTTTGCAATACATAAATATTTTGGTTGAAACACAATTTTACCCGACTTTGCCCAAAAGGCGTTAATTTCTAATAGGCAAGTGTTGAAAGGAGTTTCAAATGCGAAGAAGCTTCCGAAAAATCCCAAATCGCAAGCATTTAAGAAAAAAATTTGTCATCAATATTTTAGGAAAGGGGTACCCCTTTGCAATAAATGAATTTTTTGGTTGAAACTTAATTTTACCCGACTTTGCCCAAAAGGCGTTCATTTCTAATAAGCAAGTACTGAAAGTACATTCAAATGCGAAGAAGCTTCCGAAAAATCGCAAGCATTTAAGAAAAAAAATTTTTCATTAATATTTTAGGAAAGGGGTACCCCTTTGCAATACATAAATTTTTTGGTTGAAACACAATTTTACGCTACTTTGCCCAAAAGGCGTTTATTTCTAATAAGCAAGTATTGAAATGAGATTCAAATGCGAAGAAGCTTCCGAAAAATCTCAAATCGCAAGCATTTAAGAAAAAAATTTGTCATCAATATTTTAGGAAAGGGGTACCCCTTTGCAATACATAAATATTTTGGTTGAAACACAATTTTACCCGACGTTGCCCAAAAGGCGTTCATTTTTTATAAGCAAGTATTGAAATGAGATTCAAATGCGAAGAAGCTTCCGAAAAATCTCAAATCGCAAGCATTTAAGAAAAAAAATGTCTCATCTATATTTGAGGAAAGGGGTACCCCTTTGCAATAAATAAATTTTTTGGCTGAACCACAATTTTACCCGACTTTGCCCAAAAGGCGTTAATTTCTAATAGGCAAGTGTTGAAAGGAGTTTCAAATGCGAAGAAGCTTCCGAAAAATCCCAAATCGCAAGCATTTAAGAAAAAAATTTGTCATCAATATTTTAGGAAAGGGGTACCCCTTTGCAATAAATGAATTTTTTGGTTGAAACTTAATTTTACCCGACTTTGCCCAAAAGGCGTTCATTTCTAATAAGCAAGTACTGAAAGTACATTCAAATGCGAAGAAGCTTCCGAAAAATCTCAAATCGAAAGCATTTAAGAAAAAAACATTTTTCATCAATATTTTAGGAAAGGCGTACCCCTTTGCAATAAATAATATTTTTGGTTGAAACACAATTTTACCCAATTTTGCCCAAAAGGCGTTCATTTCTAATAAGCAAGTATTGAAATGAGATTCAAATGCTAAGAAGCTTCCGAAAAATCTCAAATCGAAAGCATTTAAGAAAAAAACATTTTTCATCAATATTTTAGGAAAGGGGTACCCCTTTGCAATAAATAATATTTTTGGTTGAAACACAATTTTACCCAATTTTGCCCAAAAGACGTTCATTTCTAATAAGCAAGTATTGAAATGAGTTTCAAATGCGAAGAAGCTTCCGAAAAATCTCAAATCGCAAGCATTTAAGAAAAAAATTTGTCGTCAATATTTTAGGAAAGGGGTACCCCTTTGCAATACATAAATATTTTGGTTGAAACACAATTTTACCCGACTTTGCCCAAAAGGCGTTCATTTTTTATAAGCAAGTATTGAAATGAGATTCAAATGCGAAGAAGCTTTCGAAAAATCTCAAATCGCAAGCATTTAAGAAAAAAAAAATTGCATTAATATATTAGGAAAGGGGCACCCCTTTGCAATAAATAAATTTGTTGGTTGAAACACAATTTTACCCGACATTGCCCAAAAGGCGTTTATTTCTAATAAGCAAGTATTGAAATGAGTTTCAAATGCAAAGAAGCTTCCGAAAAATCTCAAATCGCAAGCATTTAAGAAAAAAAATTTTTCATCAATATATTAGGAAAGGGTAACCCTTTGCAAGAAATAAATTTTTTGGCTGAACCACAATTTTACCCGACATTGCCCAAAAGGCGTTTATTTCTAATAAGCAAGTATTGAAAGGAGATTCAAATGCGAAGAAGCTTCCGAAAAATCTCAAATCGCAAGCATTTAAGAAAAAAAATGTTTCATCAATATTTTAGGAAAGGGTACGCCTTTGCAAAATATAAATTTTTTGGTTGAAACACAATTTTACCCAATTTTGCCCAAAATGCGTTTATTTCTAATAAGCGAGTATTGAAAGGAGATTCAAATGCGAAGGAGCTTCCGAAAAATCTCAAATCGCAAGCATTTAAGAAAAAAATTTGTTATCAATATTTTAGGAAAGGGGTACCCCTTTGCAATAAATAAATTTTTTGGTTGAAACACAATTTTACCCAATTTTGCCCAAAAGGCGTTTATTTCTAATAAGCAAGTATTGAAATGAGATTCAAATGCGAAGCAGCTTCCGAAAAATCTCAAATCGCAAGCATTTAAGAAAAAAAAATGTTTCATCAATATTTAAGGAAGGGGTACCCCTTTGCAATAAATAAATTTTTTGGTTGAAACACAATTTTACTCAATTTTGCCCAAAAGGCGTTCATTTCTAATAAGCAAGTATTGAAATGAGATTCAAATGCTTAGAAGCTTCCGAAAAATCTCAAATCGCAAGCATTTAAGAAAAAAAATTTTTCATTAATATTTTAGGAAAGGGGTACCCCTTTGCAATACATAAATTTTTTGGTTGAAACACAATTTTACCCTACTTTGCCCAAAAGGCGTTTATTTCTAATAAGCAAGTATTGAAAGGAGATTTAAATGCGAAGAAGCTTCCGAAGAATCTTAAATCGCAAGCATTTAAGAAAAAAAAAATTTTCATCAATATTTTAGGAAAGGGGTACGCCTTTGCAATAAATAATTTTTTTGGTTGAAACACAATTTTACCCGACTTTGCCCAAAATGCGTTCATATTTTATAAGCAAGTATTGAAATGAGATTCAAATGCGAAGAAGCTTCCGAAAAATCTCAAATCGCAAGCATTTAAGAAAAAAATTTGTCATCAATATTTTAGGAAAGGGGTACCCCTTTGCAATACATAAATATTTTGGTTGAAACACAATTTTACCCGACTTTGCCCAAAAGGCGTTCATTTTTTATAAGCAAGTATTGAAATGAGATTCAAATGCGAAGAAGCTTCCGAAAAATCTCAAATCCCAAGCATTTAAGAAAAAAAATGTCTCATCTATATTTGAGGAAAGGGGTACCCCTTTGCAATAAATAAATTTTTTGGCTGAACCACAATTTTACCCGACTTTGCCCAAAAGGCGTTAATTTCTAATAGGCAAGTGTTGAAAGGAGTTTCAAATGCGAAGAAGCTTCCGAAAAATCCCAAATCGCAAGCATTTAAGAAAAAAATTTGTCATCAATATTTTAGGAAAGGGGTACCCCTTTGCAATAAATGAATTTTTTGGTTGAAACTTAATTTTACCCGACTTTGCCCAAAAGGCGTTCATTTCTAATAAGCAAGTACTGAAAGTACATTCAAATGCGAAGAAGCTTCCGAAAAATCGCAAGCATTTAAGAAAAAAAATTTTTCATTAATATTTTAGGAAAGGGGTACCCCTTTGCAATACATAAATTTTTTGGTTGAAACACAATTTTACCCTACTTTGCCCAAAAGGCGTTTATTTCTAATAAGCAAGTATTGAAATGAGATTCAAATGCGAAGAAGCTTCCGAAAAATCTCAAATCGCAAGCATTTAAGAAAAAAATTTGTCATCAATATTTTAGGAAAGGGGTACCCCTTTGCAATACATAAATATTTTGGTTGAAACACAATTTTACCCGACTTTGCCCAAAAGGCGTTCATTTTTTATAAGCAAGTATTGAAATGAGATTCAAATGCGAAGAAGCTTCCGAAAAATCTCAAATCGCAAGCATTTAAGAAAAAAAATTTCTCATCTATATTTGAGGAAAGGGGTACCCCTTTGCAATAAATAAATTTTTTGGCTGAACCACAATTTTACCCGACTTTGCCCAAAAGGCGTTAATTTCTAATAGGCAAGTGTTGAAAGGAGTTTCAAATGCGAAGAAGCTTCCGAAAAATCCCAAATCGCAAGCATTTAAGAAAAAAATTTGTCATCAATATTTTAGGAAAGGGGTACCCCTTTGCAATAAATGAATTTTTTGGTTGAAACTTAATTTTACCCGACTTTGCCCAAAAGACGTTCATTTCTAATAAGCAAGTACTGAAAGTACATTCAAATGCGAAGAAGCTTCCGAAAAATCGCAAGCATTTAAGAAAAAAAATTTTTCATTAATATTTTAGGAAAGGGGTACCCCTTTGCAATACATAAATTTTTTGGTTGAAACACAATTTTACCCTACTTTGCCCAAAAGGCGTTTATTTCTAATAAGCAAGTATTGAAATGAGATTCAAATGCGAAGAAGCTTCCGAAAAATCTCAAATCGCAAGCATTTAAGAAAAAAATTTGTCATCAATATTTTAGGAAAGGGGTACCCCTTTGCAATACATAAATATTTTGGTTGAAACACAATTTTACCCGACGTTGCCCAAAAGGCGTTCATTTTTTATAAGCAAGTATTGAAATGAGATTCAAATGCGAAGAAGCTTCCGAAAAATCTCAAATCGCAAGCATTTAAGAAAAAAAATGTCTCATCTATATTTGAGGAAAGGGGTACCCCTTTGCAATAAATAAATTTTTTGGCTGAACCACAATTTTACCCGACTTTGCCCAAAAGGCGTTAATTTCTAATAGGCAAGTGTTGAAAGGAGTTTCAAATGCGAAGAAGCTTCCGAAAAATCCCAAATCGCAAGCATTTAAGAAAAAAATTTGTCATCAATATTTTAGGAAAGGGGTACCCCTTTGCAATAAATGAATTTTTTGGTTGAAACTTAATTTTACCCGACTTTGCCCAAAAGGCGTTCATTTCTAATAAGCAAGTACTGAAAGTACATTCAAATGCGAAGAAGCTTCCGAAAAATCGCAAGCATTTAAAAAAAAAAATTTTTCATTAATATTTTAGGAAAGGGGTACCCCTTTGCAATACATAAATTTTTTGGTTGAAACACAATTTTACCCTACTTTGCCCAAAAGGCGTTTATTTCTAATAAGCAAGTATTGAAATGAGATTCAAATGCGAAGAAGCTTCCGAAAAATCTCAAATCGCAAGCATTAAAGAAAAAAATTTGTCATCAATATTTTAGGAAAGGGGTACCCCTTTGCAATACATAAATATTTTGGTTGAAACACAATTTTACCCGACTTTGCCCAAAAGGCGTCCATTTTTTATAAGCAAGTATTGAAATGAGATTCAAATGCGAAGAAGCTTCCGAAAAATCTCAAATCGCAAGCATTTAAGAAAAAAAATGTCTCATCTATATTTGAGGAAAGGGGTACCCCTTTGCAATAAATACATTTTTTGGCTGAACCACAATTTTACCAGACTTTGCCCAAAAGGCGTTAATTTCTAATAGGCAAGTGTTGAAAGGAGTTTCAAATGCGAAGAAGCTTCCGAAAAATCCCAAATCGCAAGCATTTAAGAAAAAAATTTGTCATCAATATTTTAGGAAAGGGGTACCCCTTTGCAATAAATGAATTTTTTGGTTGAAACTTAATTTTACCCGACTTTGCCCAAAAGGCGTTCATTTCTAATAAGCAAGTACTGAAAGTACATTCAAATGCGAAGAAGCTTCCGAAAAATCGCAAGCATTTAAGAAAAAAAATTTTTCATTAATATTTTAGGAAAGGGGTACCCCTTTGCAATACATAAATTTTTTGGTTGAAACACAATTTTACCCTACTTTGCCCAAAAGGCGTTTATTTCTAATAAGCAAGTATTGAAATGAGATTCAAATGCGAAGAAGCTTCCGAAAAATCTCAAATCGCAAGCATTTAAGAAAAAAATTTGTCATCAATATTTTAGGAAAGGGGTACCCCTTTGCAATACATAAATATTTTGGTTGAAACACAATTTTACCCGACTTTGACCAAAAGGCGTTTATTTCTAATAAGCAAGTATTGAAATGAGATTCAAATGCGAAGAAGCTTCCGAAAAATCTCAAATCGCAAGCATTTAAGAAAAAAATTTGTCATCAATATTTTAGGAAAGGGGTACCCCTTTGCAATACATAAATATTTTGGTTGAAACACAATTTTACCCGACTTTGCCCAAAAGGCGTTCATTTTTTATAAGCAAGTATTGAAATGAGATTCAAATGCGAAGAAGCTTCCGAAAAATCTCAAATCGCAAGCATTTAAGAAAAAAAATGTCTCATCTATATTTGAGGAAAGGGGTACCCCTTTGCAATAAATAAAATTTTTGGCTGAACCACAATTTTACCCGACTTTGCCCAAAAGGCGTTCATTTCTAATAAGCAAGTATTGAAATGAGTTTCAAATGCGAAGAAGCTTCCGAAAAATCTCAAATCGCAAGCATTTAAGAAAAAAAAAATTTTCATCAATATTTTATGAAAGGGGTACCCCTTTGCTATAAATAAATGTTTTGCTTGAAACACAATTTTCATCAATATTTTAGGAAAGGGGCCCCCCTTTGCTATAAATAAATTTTTTGGTTGAAACACAATTTTACCCAATTTTGCCCAAAAGGCGTTCGTTTCTAATAAGCAAGTATTGAAAGGAGATTCAAATGCGAAGAAGCTTCCGAAAAATCTCAAATCGCAAGCATTTAAGAAAAAAAATTTTTCATTAATATTTTAGGAAAGGGGTACCCCTTTGCAATAAATAAATTTTTTGGTTGAAACACAATTTTACCTAATTTTGCCCAAAAGGCGTTCATTTCTAATAAGCAAGTACTGAAAGTACATTCAAATGCGAAGAAGCTTCCGAAAAATCGCAAGCATTTAAGAAAAAAAATTTGTCGTCAATAGTTTAGGAAAGGGGTACCCCTTTGCAATACATAAATATTTTGGTTGAAACACAATTTTACCCGACTTTGCCAAAAAGGCGTTCATTTCTAATAAGCAAGTACTGAATTGAGTTTCAAATGCGAAGAAGCTTCCGAAAAATCTCAAATCGCAAGCATTTATGAAAAAAAAAATTTTTCATCAATATTTTAGGAAAGGCTTACCCCTTTGCTAAAAATCAATATTTTGGTTGAAACACAATTTTACCCAATTTTGCCCAAAAGGCGTTCATTTCTTATAAGCAAGTATTGAAAGGAGATTCAAATGCGAAGAAGCTTCCGAAAAATCTCAAGCATTTAAGAAAAAAAAATTTGTCGTCAATATTTTAGGAAAGGGGCCCCCCTTTGCTATAAATAAATTTTTTGGTTGAAACACAATTTTACCCAATTTTGCCCAAAAGGCGTTCATTTCTAATAAGCAAGTATTGAAAGGAGTTTCAAATGCGAAGAAGCTTCCGAAAAATCTAAAATCGCAAGCATTTAAGAAAAAAAATTTGTCATCAATATATTAGGAAAGGGGTACCCCTTTGCAATACATAAATTTTTTGGTTGAAACACAATTTTACCTGACTTTGCCCAAAAGGCGTTCATTTCTAATAAGCAAGTACTGAAAGTACATTCAAATGCGAAGAAGCTTCCGAAAAATCGCAAATCGCAAGCATTTAAGAAAAAAATATGTTTCATCAATATTTTAGGAAAGGGGTACCCCTTTGCAATAAATGAATTTTTTGGTTGAAACACAATTTTTCCCGACTTTGCCCAAAAGGCGTTCATTTCTAATAAGCAAGTATTGAAATGAGTTTCAAATGCGAAGAAGCTTCCGAAAAATCTCAAATCGCAAGCATTTAAGAAAAAAAATTTGTCATCAATATTTTAGGAAATTGGTACCCCTTTGCAATAAATACATTTTTTGGTTGAAACACAGTTTTACCCAATTTTGCCCAAAAGGCATTCATTTCTAATAAGCATATATTGAAAGGAGATTCAAATGCTAAGAAGCTTCCGAAAAATCTCAAATCGAAAGCATTTAAGAAAAAAAGTTTTCATCAATATTTTAGGAAAGGGTACCAAGCAAGCATTTAAGATAAATTTTTTGGTTGAAACACAATTTTACCCGACTTTGCCCAAAAGGCGTTCATTTCTAATAAGCAAGTATTGAAATGAGTTTCAAATGCGAAGAAGCTTCCGAAAAATCTCAAATCGCAACCATTTAAGTAAAAAAATATGTTTCATCAATATTTAAGGAAGGGGTACCCCTTTGCAATACATAAATTTTTTGGTTGAAACACAATTTTACCCGACTTTGCCCAAAAGGCGTTCCTTTCTAATAAGCAAGTATTGAAATTAGTTTCAAATGCGAAGAAGCTTCCGAAAAATCTCAAATCGCAAGCATTTAAGAAAAAAAATTTTTCATTAATATTTTAGGAAAGGGGTACCCCTTTGCAATACATAAATATTTTGGTTGAAACACAATTTTACCCGACTTTGCCCAAAAGGCGTTCATTTTTTATAAGCAAGTATTGAAATGAGATTCAAATGCGAAGAAGCTTCTGAAAAATCTCAAATCGCAAGCATTTAAAAAAAAAAATTTGTCATCAATATTTTAGGAAATTGGTACCCCTTTGCAATACATAAATTTTTTGGTTGAAACACAATTTTACCCAATTTTGCCCAAAAGGCGTTTATTTCTAATAAGCAAGTATTGAAATGAGTTTCTAATGCGAAGAAGCTTCCGAAAAATCTCAAATCGCAAGCATTTATGAAAAACATTTGTCATCAATATTTTAGGAAAGGGGTACCCCTTTGCAATACATAAATATTTTGGTTGAAACACAATTTTACCCGACTTTGCCCAAAAGGCGTTCATTTTTTATAAGCAAGTATTGAAATGAGATTCAAATGCGAAGAAGCTTCTGAAAAATCTCAAATCGCAAGCATTTAAGAAAAAAAATTTGTCATAAATATTTTAGGAAAGGGGTACCCCTTTGCAATACATAAATATTTTGGTTGAAACACAATTTTACCCAATTTTGCCCAAAAGGCGTTCATTTCGTATAAGCAAGTATTGAAAGGAGATTCAAATGCGAAGAAGCTTCCGAAAAATCTCAAGCATTTAAGAAAAAAAATTTGTCGTCAATATTTTAGGAAAGGGGTACCCCTTTGCAATACATAAATATTTTGGTTGAAACACAATTTTACCCAATTTTGCCCAAAAGGCGTTCATTTCTTATACGCAAGTATTGAAAGGAGATTCAAATGCGAAGGAGCTTCCGAAAAATCTCAAATCGCAAGCATTTAAGAAAAAAAAAATTGTATCAATATTTTAGGAAAGGGGTACGCCTTTGCAATAAATAATTTTTTTGGTTGAAACACAATTTTACCCAATTTTGCCCAAAAGGCGTTCATTTCTAATAAGCAAGTATTGAAATGAGATTCAAATGCGAAGAAGCTTCCGAAAAATCTCGAATCGCAAGCATTTAAGAAAAAAATTTTTTTATCAATATTTTAGGAAAGGGGTACGCCTTTGCAATAAATAATTTTTTTGGTTGAAACACAATTTTACCCAATTTTGCCCAAAAGGCGTTCATTTCTAATAAGCAAGTATTGAAATGAGATTCAAATGCGAAGAAGCTTCCGAAAAATCTCAAATCGCAAGCATTTAAGAAAAAAAAATGTTTCATCAATATTTGAGGAAAGGGGTACCCCTTTGCAATAAATAAATTTTTTGGTTGAAACACAATTTTACCCGACTTTGCCCAAAAGGCGTTCATTTCTAATAAGCAAGTATTGAAATGAGTTTCAAATGCGAAGAAGCTTCCGAAAAATCTCAAATCGCAAGCATTTAAGAAAAAAACATTTTCATCAATATTTTAGGAAAGGGGTGCCCCTTTGCAATACATAAATTTTTTGGTTGAAACACAATTTTACCCTACTTTGCCCAAAAGGCGTTTATTTCTAATAAGCAAGTATTGAAAGGAGATTCAAATGCGAAGAAGCTTCCGAAAAATCTCAAGCATTTAAGAAAAAAAAATTGTCGTCAATATTTTAGGAAAGGGGTACCCCTTTGCAATACATAAATATTTTGGTTGAAACACAATTTTACCCAATTTTGCCCAAAAGGCGTTCATTTCTTATAAGCAAGTATTGAAATGAGATTCAAATGCGAAGAAGCTTCCGAAAAATCTCAAATCGCAAGCATTTAAGAAAAAAACATTTTCATCAATATTTTAGGAAAGGGGTACCCCTTTGCTATAAATAAATGTTTTGCTTGAAACACAATTTTCATCAATATATTAGGAAAGGGTACGCCTTTGCAAAAAATGAATTTTTTGGTTGAAACACAATTTTACCCGACTTTGCCCAAAAGGCGTTCATTTCTAATAAGCAAGTGTTGAAAGGAGTTTCAAATGCGAAGAAGCTTCCGAAAAATCTCAAATCGAAAGCATTTAAGAAAAAAACATTTTTCATCAATATTTTAGGAAAGGGGTACCCCTTTGCAATAAATAATATTTTTGGTTGAAACACAATTTTACCCAATTTTGCCCAAAAGGCGTTCATTTCTAATAAGCAAGTATTGAAATGAGATTCAAATGCGGAGAAGCTTCCGAAAAATCTCGAATCGCAAGCATTTAAGAAAAAAAAATGTTTCATCAATATTTGAGGAAAGGGGTACCCCTTTGCAATAAATAAATTTTTTGGTTGAAACACAATTTTACCCAATTTTGCCCAAAAGGCGTTTATTTCTAATAAGCAAGTATTGAAAGGAGATTCAAATGCGAAGAAGCTTCCAAAAAATCCCAAATCGCAAGCATTTAAGAAAAAAAATTTGTCATCAATATATTAGGAAAGGGGTGCCCCTTTGCAATACATAAATTTTTTGGTTGAACCACAATTTTACCCGACTTTGCCCAAAATGCGTTCATTTCTAATAAGCAAGTATTGAAATGAGATTCAAATGCGAAGAAGCTTCCGAAAAATCTCAAATCGCAAGCATTTAAGAAAAAAACATTTTCATCAATATTTTAGGAAAGGGGTACCCCTTTGCAATAAATAAATTTTTTGGTTGAAACTTAATTTTACCCAATTTTGCCCAAAAGGCGTTTATTTCTAATAACTGAGTATTGAAAGGAGTTTCAAATGCGAAGAACCTTCCGAAAAATCTCAAATCGCATGCATTTAAGAAAAAAAATTATTTTGCCAATTTTTTAGGAAAGGCTTACCCCTTTACTAAAAATCAATTTTTTGGTTGAAACACAATTTTACCCAATTTTGCCCAAGAGGCGTTTATTTCTAATAACTGAGTATTGAAAGGAGTTTCAAATGCGAAGAAGCTTCCGAAAATTCTCAAATCGCATGCATTTAAGAAAAAAAATTATTTGCCAATTTTTTAGGAAAGGCTTACCCCTTTGCTAAAAATCAATTTTTTGGTTGAAACACGATTTTACCCAATTTTGCCCAAAAGGCGTTTATTTCTAATAGCTGAGTATTGAAAGGAGTTTCAAATGCGAAGAAGCTTCCGAAAAATCACAAATCGCATGCATTTAAGAAAAAAAAATTATTTTGCCAATTTTTTTGGAAAGGCTTACTTACCCCTTTGCTAAAAATCAATTTTTTGGTTGAAACACAATTTTACCCAATTTTGCCCAAAAGGCGTTTATTTCTAATAACTGAGTATTGAAAGGAGTTTCAAATGCGAAGAAGCTTCCGAAAAATCTCAAATCGCATGCATTTAAGAAAAAAAATTATTTGCCAATTTTTTTGGAAAGGCTTACCCCTTTTCTAAAAATCAATTTTTTGGTTGAAACACGATTTTACCCAATTTTGCCCAAAAGGCGTTTATTTCTAGTAACTGAGTATTGAAAGGAGTTTCAAATGCGAAGAAGCTTCCGAAAAATGTCAAATCGCATGCATTTAAGAAAAAAAATTATTTTGCCAATTTTTTAGGAAAGGCTTACCCCTTTGCTAAAAATCAATTTTTTGGTTGAAACACAATTTTACCCAATTTTGCCCAAAAGGCGTTTATTTCTAATAACTGAGTATTGAAAGGAGTTTCAAATGCGAAGAAGCTTCCGAAACATCTCAAATCGCATGCATTTAAGAAAAAAAATTATTTGCCAATTTTTTAGGAAAGGCTTACCCCTTTGCTAAAAATCAATTTTTTGGTTGAAACACAATTTTACCCAATTTTGCCCAAAAGGCGTTTATTTCTAATAACTGAGTATTGAAAGGAGTTTCAAATGCGAAGAACCTTCCGAAAAATCTCAAATCGCATGCATTTAAGAAAAAAAATTATTTGCCAATTTTTTAGGAAAGGCTTACCCCTTTGCTAAAAATCAATTTTTTGGTTGAAACACAATTTTACCCAATTTTGCCCAAAAGGCGTTTATTTCTAATAACTGAGTATTGAAAGGAGTTTCAAATGCGAAGAAGCTTCCGAAAAATCTCAAATTGCATGCATTTAAGAAAAAAAATTATTTGCCAATTTTTTAGGAAAGGCTTACCCCTTTGCTAAAAATCAATTTTTTGGTTGAAACACAATTTTACCCAATTTTGCCCAAAAGGCGTTTATTTCTAATAACTGAGTATTGAAAGGAGTTTCAAATGCGAAGAAGCTTCCGAAAATTCTCAAATCGCATGCATTTAAGAAAAAAAATTATTTTGCCAATTTTTTTGGAAAGGCTTACTTACCCCTTTGCTAAAAATCAATTTTTTGGTTGAAACACAATTTTACCCAATTTTGCCCAAAAGGCGTTTATTTCTAATAACTGAGTATTGAAAGGAGTTTCAAATGCGAAGAAGCTTTCGAAAAATCTCAAATCGCATGCATTTAAGAAAAAAAATTATTTTGCCAATTTTTTAGGAAAGGCTTACCCCTTTGCTAAAAATCAATTTTTTGGTTGAAACACAATTTTACCCAATTTTGCCCAAAAGGCGTTTATTTCTAATAACTGAGTATTGAAAGGAGTTTCAAATGCAAAGAACCTTCCGAAAAATCTCAAATCGCATGCATTTAAGAAAAAAAATTATTTTGCCAATTTTTTAGGAAAGGCTTACCCCTTTGCTAAAAATCAATTTTTTGGTTGAAACACAATTTTACCCAATTTTGCCCAAAAGGCGTTTATTTCTAATAACTGAGTATTGAAAGGAGTTTCAAATGCAAAGAACCTTCCGAAAAATCTCAAATCGCATGCATTTAAGAAAAAAAATTATTTTGCCAATTTTTTAGGAAAGGCTTACCCCTTTGCTAAAAATCAATTTTTTGGTTGAAACACAATTTTACCCGACTTTGCCCAAAAGGCGTTTATTTCTAATAACTGAGTATTGAAAGGAGTTTCAAATGCGAAGAACCTTCTGAAAAATCTCAAATCGCATGCATTTAAGAAAAAAAATTATTTTGCCAATTTTTTAGGAAAGGCTTACCCCTTTGCTAAAAATCAATTTTTTGGTTGAAACACAATTTTACCCAATTTTGCCCAAAAGGCGTTTATTTCTAATAACTGAGTATTGAAAGGAGTTTCAAATGCGAAGAAGCTTCCGAAAATTCTCAAATCGCATGCATTTAAGAAAAAAAATTATTTGCCAATTTTTTAGGAAAGGCTTACCCCTTTGCTAAAAATCAATTTTTTGGTTGAAACACGATTTTACCCAATTTTGCCCAAAAGGCGTTTATTTCTAATAGCTGAGTATTGAAAGGAGTTTCAAATGCGAAGAAGCTTCCGAAAAATCTCAAATCGCATGCATTTAAGAAAAAAAATTATTTTGCCAATTTTTTTGGAAAGGCTTACTTACCCCTTTGCTAAAAATCAATTTTTTGGTTGAAACACAATTTTACCCAATTTTGCCCAAAAGGCGTTTATTTCTAATAACTGAGTATTGAAAGGAGTTTCAAATGCGAAGAAGCTTCCGAAAAATCTCAAATCGCATGCATTTAAGAAAAAAAATTATTTGCCAATTTTTTTGGAACGGCTTACCCCTTTGCTAAAAATCAATTTTTTGGTTGAAACACGATTTTACCCAATTTTGCCCAAAAGGCGTTTATTTCTAATAACTGAGTATTGAAAGGAGTTTCAAATGCGAAGAAGCTTCCGAAAAATCTCAAATCGCATGCATTTAAGAAAAAAAATTATTTTGCCAATTTTTTTGGAAAGGCTTACTTACCCCTTTGCTAAAAATCAATTTTTTGGTTGAAACACAATTTTACCCAATTTTGCCCAAAAGGCGTTTATTTCTAATAACTGAGTATTGAAAGGAGTTTCAAATGCGAAGAAGCTTCCGAAAAATCTCAAATCGCATGCATTTAAGAAAAAAAATTATTTTGCCAATTTTTTAGGAAAGGCTTACCCCTTTGCTAAAAATCAATTTTTTTGTTGAAACACAATTTTACCCAATTTTGCCCAAAAGGCGTTTATTTCTAATAACTGAGTATTGAAAGGAGTTTCAAATGCGAAGAAGCTTCCGAAAAATCTCAAATCGCATGCATTTAAGAAAAAAAATTATTTGCCAATTTTTTAGGAAAGGCTTACCCCTTTGCTAAAAATCAATTTTTTGGTTGAAACACAATTTTACCCAATTTTGCCCAAAAGGCGTTTATTTCTAATAACTGAGTATTGAAAGGAGTTTCAAATGCGAAGAACCTTCCGAAAAATCTCAAATCGCATGCATTTAAGAAAAAAAATTATTTGCCAATTTTTTAGGAAAGGCTTACCCCTTTGCTAAAAATCAATTTTTTGGTTGAAACACAATTTTACCCAATTTTGCCCAAAAGGCGTTTATTTCTAATAACTGAGTATTGAAAGGAGTTTCAAATGCGAAGAAGCTTCCGAAAAATCTCAAATCGCATGCATTTAAGAAAAAAAATTATTTGCCAATTTTTTAGGAAAGGCTTACCCCTTTGCTAAAAATCAATTTTTTGGTTGAAACACAATTTTACCCAATTTTGCCCAAAAGGCGTTTATTTCTAATAACTGAGTATTGAAAGGAGTTTCAAATGCGAAGAAGCTTCCGAAAATTCTCAAATCGCATGCATTTAAGAAAAAAAATTATTTTGCCAATTTTTTTGGAAAGGCTTACTTACCCCTTTGCTAAAAATCAATTTTTTGGTTGAAACACAATTTTACCCAATTTTGCCCAAAAGGCGTTTATTTCTAATAACTGAGTATTGAAAGGAGTTTCAAATGCGAAGAAGCTTTCGAAAAATCTCAAATCGCATGCATTTAAGAAAAAAAATTATTTTGCCAATTTTTTAGGAAAGGCTTACCCCTTTGCTAAAAATCAATTTTTTGGTTGAAACACAATTTTACCCAATTTTGCCCAAAAGGCGTTTATTTCTAATAACTGAGTATTGAAAGGAGTTTCAAATGCAAAGAACCTTCCGAAAAATCTCAAATCGCATGCATTTAAGAAAAAAAATTATTTTGCCAATTTTTTAGGAAAGGCTTACCCCTTTGCTAAAAATCAATTTTTTGGTTGAAACACAATTTTACCCAATTTTGCCCAAAAGGCGTTTATTTCTAATAACTGAGTATTGAAAGGAGTTTCAAATGCGAAGAAGCTTCCGAAAAATCTCAAATCGCATGCATTTAAGAAAAAAAATTATTTTGCCAATTTTTTTGGAAAGGCTTACCCCTTTGCTAAAAATCAATTTTTTGGTTGAAACACGATTTTACCCAATTTTGCCCAAAAGGCGTTTATTTCTAATAGCTGAGTATTGAAAGGAGTTTCAAATGCGAAGAAGCTTCCGAAAAATCTCAAATCGCATGCATTTAAGAAAAAAAATTATTTTGCCAATTTTTTAGGAAAGGCTTACCCCTTTGCTAAAAATCAATTTTTTGGTTGAAACACAATTTTACCCAATTTTGCCCAAAAGGCGTTTATTTCTAATAACTGAGTATTGAAAGGAGTTTCAAATGCGAAGAAGCTTCCGAAAAATCTCAAATCGCATGCATTTAAGAAAAAAAATTATTTTGCCAATTTTTTAGGAAAGGCTTACCCCTTTGCTAAAAATCAATTTTTTGGTTGAAACACGATTTTACCCAATTTTGCCCAAAAGGCGTTTATTTCTAATAACTGAGTATTGAAAGGAGTTTTAAATGCGAAGAACCTTCCGAAAAATCTCAAATCGGATGCATTTAAGAAAAAAATAATTTTGCCAATTTTTTAGGAAAGGCTTACCCCTTTGCTAAAAATCAATTTTTTGGTTGAAACACAATTTTACCCAATTTTGCCCAAAAGGCGTTTATTTCTAATAACTGAGTATTGAAAGGAGTTTCAAATGCGAAGAAGCTTCCGAAAAATCTCAAATCGCATGCATTTAAGAAAAAAAATTATTTTGCCAATTTTTTTGGAAAGGCTTACCCCTTTGCTAAAAATCAATTTTTTGGTTGAAACACAATTTTACCCAATTTTGCCCAAAAGGCGTTTATTTCTAATAACTGAGTATTGAAAGGAGTTTCAAATGCGAAGAACGTTCCGAAAAATCTCAAATCGCATGCATTTAAGAAAAAAAATTATTTTGCCAATTTTTTTGGAAAGGCTTACCCCTTTGCTAAAAATCAATTTTTTGGTTGAAACACAATTTTACCCAATTTTGCCCAAAAGGCGTTTATTTCTAATAACTGAGTATTAAAAGGAGTTTCAAATGCGAAGAAGCTTCCGAAAAATCTCAAATCGCATGCATTTAAGAAAAAAAATTATTTTGCCAATTTTTTAGGAAAGGCTTACCCCTTTGCTAAAAATCAATTTTTTGGTTGAAACACAATTTTACCCAATTTTGCCCAAAAGGCGTTCATTTCTAATAAGCAAGTATTGAAATGAGTTTCAAATGCGAAGAAGCTTCCGAAAAATCTCAAATCGCAAGCATTTAAGAAAAAAAAAAATGTTTCATCAATATTTTAGGAAAGGGGTGCCCCTTTGCAATACATAAATTTTTTGGTTGAAACACAATTTTACCCGACTTTGCCCAAAAGGCGTTCATTTCTAATAAGCAAGTATTGAAATGAGTTTCAAATGCGAAGAAGCTTCTGAAAAATCTCAAATCGCAAGCATTTAAGAAAAAAAAATGTTTCATCAATATTTTAGGAAAGGGGTACCCCTTTGCAATAAATTAATTTTTTGGTTGAAACACAATTTTACCCGACTTTGCCCAAAAGGCGTTTATTTCTAATAAGCAAGTATTGAAATGAGTTTCAAATGCGAAGAAGCTTCCGAAAAATCTCAAATCGAAAGCATTTAAGAAAAACATTTTTCATCAATATTTTAGGAAGGGGTACCCCTTTGCAATAAATAAATTTTTTGGTTGAAACACAATTTTACCCGACTTTGCCCAAAAGGCGTTCATTTCTAATAAGCAAGTATTGAAATGAGTTTCAAATGCGAAGAAGCTTCTGAAAAATCTCAAATCGGAAGCATTTAAGAAAAAAAATTGTTCATCAATATTTTAGGAAAGGGGTACTCCTTTGCAATAAATAAATTTTTTGGTTGAAACACAATTTTACCCAATTTTGCCCAAAAGGCATTCATTTCTAATAAGCATATATTGAAAGGAGATTCAAATGCTAAGAAGCTCCGAAAAATCTCAAATCGAAAGCATTTAAGAAAAACATTTTTCATCAATATTTTAGGAAGGGGTACCCCTTTGCAATAAATAAATTTTTTGGTTGAAACACAATTTTACCCGACTTTGCCCAAAAGGCGTTCATTTCTAATAAGCAAGTATTGAAAGGAGATTCAAATGCGAAGAAGCTTCCGAAAAATCTCAAATCGCAAGCATTTAAGAAAAAAAAATTTTCATCAATATTTTAGGAAAGGGGTACCCCTTTGCAATAAACAAATTTTTTGGTTGAAACACAATTTTACTCAATTTTTCCCAAAAGGCGTTAATTTCTAATAGGCAAGTGTTGAAAGGAGTTTCAAATGCGAAGAAGCTTCCGAAAAATCCCAAATCGCAAGCATTTAAGAAAAAAACATTTTTCGTCAATATTTTAGGAAAGGGGTACCCCTTTGCAATAAATAAATTTTTTGGTTGAAACACAATTTTACCTGACTTTGCCCAAAAGGCGTTCATTTCTAATAAGCAAGTATTGAAATGAGATTCAAATGCGAAGAAGCTTCCGAAAAATCTCAAATCGAAAGCATTTAAGTAAAAAAATATGTTCCATCAATATTTTAGGAAAGGGGTACCCCTTTGCAATAAATGAATTTTTTGGTTGAAACACAATTTTTCCCGACTTTGCCCAAAAGGCGTTTATTTCTAATAAGCAAGTATTGAAATGAGATTCAAATGCGAAGAAGCTTCCGAAAAATCTCAAATCGCAAGCATTTAAGAAAAAAATTTTTTATCAATATTTTAGGAAAGGGGTACCCCTTTGCAATAAATAAATTTTTTGGTTGAAACACAATTTTACCCGACTTTGCCCAAAAGGCGTTCATTTCTAATAAGCAAGTATTGAAATGAGTTTCAAATGCGAAGAAGCTTCCGAAAAATCTCAAATCGCAAGCATTTAAGAAAAAAAAATTGTTCATCAATATTTTAGGAAAGGGGTACCCCTTTGCAGTAAATAAATTTTTTGGTTGAAACACAATTTTACCCGACTTTGCCCAAAAGGCGTTCATTTCTAATAAGCAAGTGTTGAAAGGAGATTCAAATGCGAAGAAGCTTTCGAAAAATCTCAAATCGCAAGCATTTATGAAAAAAATTTGTTATCAATATTTTAGGAAAGGGGTACCCCTTTGCTATAAATAATTTTTTTGGTTGAAACACAATTTTACCCAATTTTGCCCAAAAGGCGTTCGTTTCTAATAAGCAAGTAGTGAAAGGAAATTCAAATGCGAAAAAGCTTCCGAAAAATCTCAAATCGCAAGCATTCAAGAAAAAAATTTGTTCATCAATATTTTAGGAAAGGGGTACTCCTTTGCAATAAATAAATTTTTTGGTTGAAACACAATTTTACCCGACTTTGCCCAAAAGGCGTTCATTTCTAATAAGCAAGTATTGAAATGAGATTCAAATGCGAAGAAGCTTCCGAAAAATCTCAAATCGCAAGCATTTAAGAAAAAAATTTTTCATCAATATTTTAGGAAAGGGTTACCCCTTTGCAATAAATAAATTTTTTGGTTGAAACACAATTTTACCCGACTTTGCCCAAAAGGCGTTTATTTCTAATAAGCAAGTATTGAAATGAGTTTCAAATGCGAAGAAGCTTCCGAAAAATCTCAAATCGAAAGCATTTAAGAAAAACATTTTTCATCAATATTTTAGGAAGGGGTACCCCTTTGCAATAAATAAATTTTTTGGTTGAAACACAATTTTACCCGACTTTGCCCAAAAGGCGTTCATTTCTAATAAGCAAGTATTGAAATGAGTTTCAAATGCGAAGAAGCTTCTGAAAAATCTCAAATCGGAAGCATTTAAGAAAAAAAATTGTTCATCAATATTTTAGGAAAGGGGTACTCCTTTGCAATAAATAAATTTTTTGGTTGAAACACAATTTTACCCAATTTTGCCCAAAAGGCATTCATTTCTAATAAGCATATATTGAAAGGAGATTCAAATGCTAAGAAGCTTCCGAAAAATCTCAAATCGAAAGCATTTAAGAAAAACATTTTTCATCAATATTTTAGGAAGGGGTACCCCTTTGCAATAAATAAATTTTTTGGTTGAAACACAATTTTACCCGACTTTGCCCAAAAGGCGTTCATTTCTAATAAGCAAGTATTGAAAGGAGATTCAAATGCGAAGAAGCTTCCGAAAAATCTCAAATCGCAAGCATTTAAGAAAAAAAAATTTTCATCAATATTTTAGGAAAGGGGTACCCCTTTGCAATAAACAAATTTTTTGGTTGAAACACAATTTTACTCAATTTTGCCCAAAAGGCGTTAATTTCTAATAGGCAAGTGTTGAAAGGAGTTTCAAATGCGAAGAAGCTTCCGAAAAATCCCAAATCGCAAGCATTTAAGAAAAAAACATTTTTCGTCAATATTTTAGGAAAGGGGTACCCCTTTGCAATAAATAAATTTTTTGGTTGAAACACAATTTTACCTGACTTTGCCCAAAAGGCGTTCATTTCTAATAAGCAAGTATTGAAATGAGATTCAAATGCGAAGAAGCTTCCGAAAAATCTCAAATCGAAAGCATTTAAGTAAAAAAATATGTTCCATCAATATTTTAGGAAAGGGGTGCCCCTTTGCAATAAATGAATTTTTTGGTTGAAACACAATTTTTCCCGACTTTGCCCAAAAGGCGTTTATTTCTAATAAGCAAGTATTGAAATGAGATTCAAGTGCGAAGAAGCTTCCGAAAAATCTCAAATCGCAAGCATTTAAGAAAAAAAATTGTTCATCAATATTTTAGGAAAGGGGTACCCCTTTGCAATAAATAAATTTTTTGGTTGAAACACAATTTTACCCGACTTTGCCCAAAAGGCGTTCATTTCTAATAAGCAAGTGTTGAAAGGAGATTCAAATGCGAAGAAGCTTCCGAAAAATCTCAAATCGCAAGCATTTATGAAAAAAATTTGTTATCAATATTTTAGGAAAGGGGTACCCCTTTGCTATAAATAATTTTTTTGGTTGAAACACAATTTTACCCAATTTTGCCCAAAAGGCGTTCGTTTCTAATAAGCAAGTAGTGAAAGGAAATTCAAATGCGAAGAAGCTTCCGAAAAATCTCAAATCGCAAGCATTCAAGAAAAAAATTTGTTCATCAATATTTTAGGAAAGGGGTACTCCTTTGCAATAAATAAATTTTTTGGTTGAAACACAATTTTACCCGACTTTGCCCAAAAGGCGTTCATTTCTAATAAGCAAGTATTGAAATGAGATTCAAATGCGAAGAAGCTTCCGAAAAATCTCAAATCGCAAGCATTTAAGAAAAAAATTTTTCATCAATATTTTAGAAAAGGGGTACCCCTTTGCAATAAATAAATTTTTTGTTTGAAACACAATTTTACCCGACTTTGCCCAAAAGGCGTTCATTTCTAATAAGCAAGTATTGAAATGAGTTTCAAATGCGAAGAAGCTTCCGAAAAATCTCAAATCGCAAGCATTTAAGAAAAAAAATTGTTCATCAATATTTTAGGAAAGGGGTACCCCTTTGCAATAAATAAATTTTTTGGTTGAAACACAATTTTACCCGACTTTGCCCAAAAGGCGTTCATTTCTAATAAGCAAGTGTTGAAAGGAGATTCAAATGCGAAGAAGCTTCCGAAAAATCTCAAATCGCAAGCATTTATGAAAAAAATTTGTTATCAATATTTTAGGAAAGGGGTACCCCTTTGCTATAAATAATTTTTTTGGTTGAAACACAATTTTACCCAATTTTGCCCAAAAGGCGTTCGTTTCTAATAAGCAAGTAGTGAAAGGAAATTCAAATGCGAAGAAGCTTCCGAAAAATCTCAAATCGCAAGCATTCAAGAAAAAAAATTTTTCATCAATATTTTAGGAAAGGGGTACCCCTTTGCAATACATAAATTTTTTGGTTGAAACACAATTTTACCCGACTTTGCCCAAAAGGCGTTTATTTCTAATAAGCAAGTATTGAAATGAGATTCAAATGCGAAGAAGCTTCCGAAAAATCTCAAATCGCAAGCATTTAAGAAAAAAAAATTTTTCATCAATATTTTAGGAAAGAGGTACCCCTTTGCAATAAATAAATTTTTTGGTTGAAACACAATTTTACCCGACTTTGCCAAAAAGGCGTTCATTTCTAATAAGCAAGTATTGAAAGGAGATTCAAATGCGAAGAAGCTTCCGAAAAATCTCAAATCGCTAGCATTTAAGAAAAAAAATTTTTTCATCAATATTTTAGGAAAGGGGTACGCCTTTGCAATAAATAAATATTTTGGTTGAAACACAATTTTACCCGACATTGCCCAAAAGGCGTTCATTTCTAATAAGCAAGTATTGAAATGAGATTCAAATGCGAAGAAGCTTCCGAAAAATCTCAAATCGAAAGCATTTAAGTAAAAAAATATGTTCCATCAATATTTTAGGAAAGGGGTACCCCTTTGCAATAAATGAATTTTTTGGTTGAAACACAATTTTTCCCGACTTTGCCAAAAAGGTGTTTATTTCTATAAGCAAGTATTGAAATGAGTCTCAAATGCGAAGAAGCTTCCGAAAAATCTCAAATCGCAAGAATTTAAGAAAAAAAAAATTTTCATCAATATTTTGGGAAAGGGGTACCCCTTTGCAATAAGTAAATTCTTTGGTTGAAACACAATTTTTCCCCCGACTTTGCCCAAAAGGCGTTCATTTCTAATAAGCATATATTGAAAGGAGATTCAAATGCTAAGAAGCTTCCGAAAAATCTCAAATCGCAAGCATTTAAGAAAAAAATGTCATCAATATTTTAGGAAAGGGGAACCCCTTTGCAATAAATAAATTTTTTGGTTGAAACACAATTTTACCCGACTTTGCCCAAAAGGCGTTCATTTCTAATAAGCAAGTATTGAAATGAGTTTCGAATGCGAAGAAGCTTCTGAAAAATCTCAAATCGCAAGCATTCAAGAAAAAAATAATTTTCATCAATATTTTAGGAAAGGGGTACCCCTTTGCAATACATAAATTTTTTGGTTGAAACACAATTTTACCCGACTTTGCCCAAAAGGCGTTCATTTCTAATAAGCAAGTATTGAAATGAGTTTCAAATGCGAAGAAGCTTCCGAAAAATCTCAAATCGCAAGCATTTAAGAAAAAAAATTTCATCAATATTTTAGGAAAGGGGTACGCCTTTGCAATAAATAATTTTTTTGGTTAAAACACAATTTTACCCGACTTTGCCCAAAAGGCGTTCGTTTCTAATAAGCAAGTATTGAAAGGAAATTCAAATGCGAAGAAGCTTCCAAAAAATCCCAAATCGCAAGCATTTAAGAAAAAAAATTTGTCATCAATATATTAGGAAAGGGGTACCCCTTTGCAATACATAAATTTTTTGGTAAAAACAAAATTTTACCCAATTTTGGGTACCCCTTTGCAATAAATAAATATTTTGGTTGAAACACAATTTTACCCAATTTTGCCCAAAAGGCGTTTATTTCTAATAAGCAAGTATTGAAAGGAGATTCAAATGCGAAGAAGCTTCCGAAAAATCTCAAATCGCAAGCATTTAAGAAAAAAGTTTTCATCAATATTTTAGGAAAGGGTACCAAGCAAGCATTTAAGATAAATTTTTTGGTTGAAACACAATTTTACCCGACTTTGCCCAAAAGGCGTTCATTTCTAATAAGCAAGTACTGAAATGAGTTTCAAATGCGAAGAAGCTTCCGAAAAATCTCAAATCGCAAGCATTTAAGAAAAAAAAAATTTTCATCAATATTTTAGGAAAGGGGTACCCCTTTGCAATAAATAAATTTGTTGGTTGAAACACAATTTTACCCGACTTTGCCCAAAATGCGTTCATTTCTAATAAGCAAGTATTGAAAGGAGATTCAAATGCGAAGAAGCTTCCAAAAAATCTCAAATCGCAAGCATTTATGAAAAACATTTGTCATCAATATTTTAGGAAAGGGGTACCCCTTTGCAATACATAAATTTTTTGGTTGAAACACAATTTTACCAGACTTTGCCCAAAAGGCGTTTATTTCTAATAAGCAAGTATTGAAATGAGTTTCAAATGCGAAGAAGCTTCCGAAAAATCTCAAATCGCAAGCATTTATGAAAAACATTTGTCATCAATATTTTAGGAAAGGGGTACCCCTTTGCAATACATAAATTTTTTGGTTGAAACACAATTTTACCAGACTTTGCCCAAAAGGCGTTTATTTCTAATAAGCAAGTATTGAAATGAGTTTCAAATGCGAAGAAGCTTCCGAAAAATCTCAAATCGCAAGCATTTAAGAAAAAAAAATGTTTCATCAATATATTAGGAAAGGGTACCCCTTTGCAATAAATAAATTTTTTGGTTGAAACACAATTTTACCCAATTTTGCCCAAAAGGCGTTTATTTCTAATAAGCAAGTATTGAAATGAGTTTCAAATGCGAAGAAGCTTCCGAAAAATCTCAAATCGCAAGCATTTATGAAAAACATTTGTCATCAATATTTTAGGAAAGGGGTGCCCCTTTGCAATACATAAATTTTTTGGCTGAACCACAATTTTACCCGACTTTGCCCAAAAGGCGTTAATATCTAATAGGCAAGTGTTGAAAGGAGTTTCAAATGCGAAGAAGCTTCCGAAAAATCTCAAATCGCAAGCATTTAAGAAAAAAATTTGTCATCAATATTTTAGGAAAGGGGTGCCCCTTTGCAATACATAAATTTTTTGGTTGAAACACAATTTTACCCAATTTTGCCCAAAAGGCGTTTATTTCTAATAACTGAGTATTGAAAGGAGTTTCAAATGCGAAGAAGCTTCCGAAAAATCTCAAATCGCATGCATTTAAGAAAAAAAATTATTTGCCAATTTTTTAGGAAAGGCTTACCCCTTTGCTAAAAATCAATTTTTTGGTTGAAACACAATTTTACCCAATTTTGCCCAAAAGGCGTTTATATCTAATAACTGAGTATTGAAAGGAGTTTCAAATGCAAAGAACCTTCCGAAAAATCTCAAATCGCATGCATTTAAGAAAAAAAATAATTTTGCCAATTTTTTAGGAAAGGCTTACCCCTTTGCTAAAAATCAATTTTTTGGTTGAAACACAATTTTACCCAATTTTGCCCAAAAGGCGTTTATTTCTAATAACTGAGTATTGAAAGGAGTTTCAAATGCGAAGAACCTTCCGAAAAATCTCAAATCGCATGCATTTAAGAAAAAAAATTATTTGCCACTTTTTTAGGAAAGGCTTACCCCTTTGCTAAAAATCAATTTTTTGGTTGAAACACAATTTTACCCGACTTTGCCCAAAAGGCGTTCATTTCTAATAAGCAAGTATTGAAATGAGTTTCAAATGCGAAAAAGCTTCCGAAAAATCTCAAACCGCAAGCATTTAAGAAAAAAAAAAATTTCATCAATATTTTAGGAAAGTGGTGCCCCTTTGCAAAAAATTAATTTTTTGGTTGAAACACAATTTTACCCAATTTTGCCCAAAAGGCGTTCATTTCTAATAAGCAAGTATTGAAAGGAGATTCAAATGCGAAGAAGCTTCCGAAAAATCTCAAATCGCATGCATTTAAGAAAAAAAAATTGTTCATCAATATATTAGGAAAGGGTACGCCTTTGCAAGGAATTAATTTTTTGGTTGAAACACAATTTTACCCGACTTTGCCCAAAAGGCGTTCATTTCTAATAACTGAGTATTGAAAGGAGTTTCAAATGCGAAGAAGCTTCCGAAAAATCTCAAATCGCATGCATTTAAGAAAAAAAATTATTTTGCCAATTTTTTTGGAAAGGCTTACCCTTTGCTAAAAATCAATTTTTTGGTTGAAACACGATTTTACCCAATTTTGCCCAAAAGGCGTTTATTTCTAATAACTGAGTATTGAAAGGAGTTTCAAATGCGAAGAAGCTTCCGAAAAATCTCAAATCGCATGCATTTAAGAAAAAAAATTATTTTGCCAATTTTTTAGGAAAGGCTTACCCCTTTGCTAAAAATCAATTTTT
Source organism: Linnaemya tessellans (assembly GCA_951800035.1). Classification (NCBI taxonomy): domain Eukaryota; kingdom Metazoa; phylum Arthropoda; class Insecta; order Diptera; family Tachinidae; genus Linnaemya; species Linnaemya tessellans. Next base: position 4,657,483 of record OX637537.1, on the reverse strand, counting down.
TGGTTGAAACACAATTTTACCCAATTTTGCCCAAAAGGCGTTTATTTCTAATAACTGAGTATTGAAAGGAGTTTCAAATGCGAAGAAGCTTCCTAAAAATCTCAAATCGCATGCATTTAAGAAAAAAAATTATTTGTCAATTTTTTAGGAAAGGCTTACCCCTTTGCTAAAAATCAATTTTTTGGTTGAAACACAATTTTACCCAATTTTGCCCAAAAGGCGTTTATTTCTAATAACTGAGTATTGAAAGGAGTTTCAAATGCGAAGAAGCTTCCGAAAAATCTCAAATCGCATGCATTTAAGAAAAAAAATTATTTTGCCAATTTTTTAGGAAAGGCTTACCCCTTTGCTAAAAATCAATTTTTTGGTTGAAACACGATTTTACCCAATTTTGCCCAAAAGGCGTTTATTTCTAATAGCTAAGTATTGAAAGGAGTTTCAAATGCGAAGAAGCTTCCGAAAAATCTCAAATCGCATGCATTTAAGAAAAAAAATTATTTTGCCAATTTTTTAGGAAAGGCTTACCCCTTTGCTAAAAATCAATTTTTTGGTTGAAACACAATTTTACCCAATTTTGCCCAAAAGGCGTTTATTTCTAATAACTGAGTATTGAAAGGAGTTTCAAATGCGAAGAAGCTTCCTAAAAATCTAAAATCGCATGCATTTAAGAAAAAAAATTATTTGCCAATTTTTTAGGAAAGGCTTACCCCTTTGCTAAAAATCAATTTTTTGGTTGAAACACAATTTTACCCAATTTTGCCCAAAAGGCGTTTATTTCTAATAACTGAGTATTGAAAGGAGTTTCAAATGCGAAGAAGCTTCCTAAAAATCTCAAATCGCATGCATTTAAGAAAAAAAATTATTTTGCCAATTTTTTAGGAAAGGCTTACCCCTTTGCTAAAAATCAATTTTTTGGTTGAAACACAATTTTACCCAATTTTGCCCAAAAGGCGTTTATTTCTAATAACTGAGTATTGAAAGGAGTTTCAAATGCGAAGAACCTTCCGAAAAATCTCAAATCGCATGCATTTAAGAAAAAAAATTATTTTGCCAATTTTTTAGGAAAGGCTTACCCCTTTGCTAAAAATCAATTTTTTGGTTGAAACACAATTTTACCCAATTTTGCCCAAAAGGCGTTTATTTCTAATAACTGAGTATTGAAAGGAGTTTCAAATGCGAAGAAGCTTCCGAAAAATCTCAAATCGCATGCATTTAAGAAAAAAAAATATTTTGCCAATTTTTTTGGAAAGGCTTACCCCTTTGCTAAAAATCAATTTTTTGGTTGAAACACAATTTTACCCAATTTTGCCCAAAAGGCGTTTATATCTAATAACTGAGTATTGAAAGGAGTTTCAAATGCGAAGAACCTTCCGAAAAATCTCAAATCGCATGCATTTAAGAAAAAAAATTATTTGCCAATTTTTTAGGAAAGGCTTACCCCTTTGCTAAAAATCAATTTTTTGGTTGAAACACAATTTTACCCAATTTTGCCCAAAAGGCGTTTATTTCTAATAGCTGAGTATTGAAAGGAGTTTCAAATGCGAAGAAGCTTCCGAAAAATCTCAAATCGCATGCATTTAAGAAAAAAAATTATTTTGCCAATTTTTTAGGAAAGGCTTACCCCTTTGCTAAAAATCAATTTTTTGGTTGAAACACAATTTTACCCGACTTTGCCCAAAAGGCGTTCATTTCTAATAAGCAAGTATTGAAATGAGTTTCAAATGCGAAAAAGCTTCCGAAAAATCTCAAACCGCAAGCATTTAAGAAAAAAAAAATTTTCATCAATATTTTAGGAAAGTGGTACCCCTTTGCAAAAAATTAATTTTTTGGTTGAAACACAATTTTACCCAATTTTGCCCAAAAGGCGTTCATTTCTAATAAGCAAGTATTGAAAGGAGATTCAAATGCGAAGAAGCTTCCGAAAAATCTCAAATCGCATGCATTTAAGAAAAAAAAAATTGTTCATCAATATATTAGGAAAGGGTACGCCTTTGCAAGGAATTAATTTTTTGGTTGAAACACAATTTTACCCGACTTTGCCCAAAAGGCGTTCATTTCTAATAACTGAGTATTGAAAGGAGTTTCAAATGCGAAGAAGCTTCCGAAAAATCTCAAATCGCATGCATTTAAGAAAAAAAATTATTATGCCAATTTTTTTGGAAAGGCTTACCCTTTGCTAAAAATCAATTTTTTGGTTGAAACACGATTTTACCCAATTTTGCCCAAAAGGCGTTTATTTCTAATAAGCAAGTATTGAAATGAGTTTCTAATGCGAAGAAGCTTCCGAAAAATCTCAAATCGCAAGCATTTAAGTAAAAAAATATGTTCCATCAATATTTTTGCAATAAATAAATTTGTTGGTTGAAACACAATTTTACCCGACATTGCCCAAAAGGCGTTTATTTCTAATAAGCAAGTATTGAAAGGAGATTCAAATGCGAAGAAGCTTCCGAAAAATCGCAAGCATTTAAGAAAAAAAATTTGTCGTCAATATTTTAGGAAAGGGGTACCCTTTTGCAATAAATAAATTTTTTGGTTGAAACACAATTTTACCCAATTTTGCCCAAAAGGCGTTCATTTCTAATAAGCAAGTATTGAAAGGAGATTCAAATGCGAAGAAGCTTCCAAAAAATCCCAAATCGCAAGCATTTAAGAAAAAAAATTTGTCATCAATATATTAGGAAAGGGGTACCCCTTTGCAATACATAAATTTTTTGGTTGAAACACAATTTTACCTGACTTTGCCCAAAAGGCGTTCATTTCTAATAAGCAAGTATTGAAATGAGTTTCTAATGCGAAGAAGCTTCCGAAAAATCCCAAATCGCAAGCATTTAAGAAAAAAAATTTGTCATCAATATATTAGGAAAGGGGTACCCCTTTGCAATACATAAATTTTTTGGTTGAAACACAATTTTACCCGACATTGCCCAAAAGGCGTTTATTTCTAATAAGCAAGTACTGAAAGTACATTCAAATGCGAAGAAGCTTCCGAAAAATCGCAAATCGCAAGCATTTAAGAAAAAAATTTGTTATCAATATTTTAGGAAAGGGGTACCCCTTTGCAATACATAAATATTTTGGTTGAAACACAATTTTACCCGACTTTGCCCAAAAGGCGTTCATTTTTTATAAGCAAGTATTGAAATGACATTCAAATGCGAAGAAGCTTCTGAAAAATCTCAAATCGAAAGCATTTAAGAAAAAAAATTTGTCATCAATATTTTAGGAAATTGGTACCCCTTTGCAATACATAAATTTTTTGGTTGAAACACAATTTTACCCAATTTTGCCCAAAAGGCGTTTTTTTCTAATAAGCAAGTATTGAAATGAGTTTCTAATGCGAAGAAGCTTCCGAAAAATCTCAAATCGCAAGCATTTAAGTAAAAAAATATCTTCCATCAATATTTTAGGAAAGGGGTACCCCTTTGCAATACATAAATTTTTTGGTTGAAACACAATTTTACCCGACTTTGCCCGAAAGGCGTTTATTTCTAATAAGCAAGTATTGAAATGAGTTTCAAATGCGAAGAAGCTTCCGAAAAATCTCAAATCGCATGCATTTAAGAAAAAAAAAATTTTCATCAATATTTTATGAAAGGGGTACCCCTTTGCTATAAATAAATGTTTTGCTTGAAACACAATTTTCATCAATATTTTAGGAAAGGGGTACCCCTTTGCAATAAATAAATTTTTTGGTTGAAACACAATTTTACCCGACTTTGCCCAAAATGCGTTCATTTCTAATAAGCAAGTATTGAAAGGAGATTCAAATGCGAAGAAGCTTCCGAAAAATCCCAAATCGCAAGCATTTATGAAAAAAAAAATTGTTCATCAATATTTTAGGAAAGGGTACCAAGCAAGCATTTAAGATAAATTTTTTGGTTGAAACACAATTTTACCCGACTTTGCCCAAAAGGCGTTCATTTCTAATAAGCAAGTATTGAAAGGAGATTCAAATGCGAAGAAGCTTTCGAAAAATCTCAAATCGCAAGCATTTAAGAAAAAAAAAATGTTTCATCAATATTTGAGGAAAGGGGTGCCCCTTTGCAATAAACAAATTTTTTGGTTGAAACACAATTTTACTCAATTTTGCCCAAAAGGCGTTAATTTCTAATAGGCAAGTGTTGAAAGGAGTTTCAAATGCGAAGAAGCTTCCGAAAAATCCCAAATCGCAAGCATTTAAGAAAAAAATTTGTCATCAATATTTTAGGAAAGGGGTGCCCCTTTGCAATACATAAATTTTTTGGTAAAAACAAAATTTTACCCAATTTTGGGTACCCCTTTGCAATAAATAAATATTTTGGTTGAAACACAATTTTACCCAATTTTGCCCAAAAGGCGTTTATTTCTAATAAGCAAGTATTGAAAGGAGATTCAAATGCGAAGAAGCTTCCGAAAAATCTCAAACCGCAAGCATTTAAGAAAAAAAAATTTTTCATCAATATTTTAGGAAAGGGGTACCCCTTTGCAATAAATAAATTTTTTGGTTGAACCACAATTTTACCCGACTTTGCCCAAAAGGCGTTAATTTCTAATAAGCAAGTACTGAAATGAGTTTCAAATGCGAAGAAGCTTCCGAAAAATCTCAAATCGCAAGCATTTAAGAAAAAAAAAATTTCATCAATATTTTAGGAAAGGGGTACTCCTTTGCAATAAATAAATTTGTTGGTTGAAACACAATTTTACTCAATTTTGCCCAAAAGGCGTTCATTTCTAATAAGCAAGTATTGAAAGGAGATTCAAATGCGAAGAAGCTTCCAAAAAATCCCAAATCGCAAGCATTTAAGAAAAAAAATTTGTCATCAATATATTAGGAAAGGGGTACCCCTTTGCAATACATAAATTTTTTGGTTGAAACACAATTTTCATCAATATTTTAGGAAAGGGGTACGCCTTTGCAATACATAAATTTTTTGGTTGAACCACAATTTTACCCAATTTTGCCCAAAATGCGTTTATTTCTAATAAGCAAGTATTGAAAGGAAATTCAAATGCGAAGAAGCTTCCGAAAAATCTCAAATCGCAAGCATTTAAGAAAAAAAAATGTTTCATCAATATTTTAGGAAAGGGGTACTCCTTTGCAATAAATAAATTTGTTGGTTGAAACACAATTTTACCCAATTTTGCCCAAAAGGCGTTTATTTCTAATAAGCAAGTATTGAAATGAGATTCAAATGCGAAGAAGCTTCGAAAAATCTCAAATCGGAAGCATTTAAGAAAAAAAAAATTTGTCAGCAATATTTTAGGAAAGGGGTACCCCTTTGCAATAAATAAATTTTTTGGTTGAAACACAATTTTACCCGACTTTGCCCAAAAGGCGTTTATTTCTAATAAGCAAGTATTGAAAGGAAATTCAAATGCGAAGAAGCTTCCGAAAAATCTCAAATCGCAAGCATTTAAGAAAAAAATTTGTCATCAATATATTAGGAAAGGGGTACCCCTTTGCAATACATAAATTTTTTGGTTGAAACACAATTTTACCCGACTTTGCCCAAAAGGCGTTCATTTTTTATAAGCAAGTATTGAAATGAGATTCAAATGCGAAGAAGCTTCTGAAAAATCTCAAATCGCAAGCATTTAAGAAAAAAAGTTTTCATCAATATTTTAGGAAAGGGTACCAAGCAAGCATTTAAGATAAATTTTTTGGTTGAAACACAATTTTACCCGACTTTGCCCAAAAGGCGTTCATTTCTAATAAGCAAGTACTAAAATGAGTTTCAAATGCGAAGAAGCTTCCGAAAAATCTCAAATCGCAAGCATTTAAGAAAAAAAAATTTTCATCAATATTTTAGGAAAGGGGTACCCCTTTGCAATAAATAAATTTGTTGGTTGAAACACAATTTTACCCGACTTTGCCCAAAATGCGTTCATTTCTAATAAGCAAGTATTGAAAGGAGATTCAAATGCGAAGAAGCTTCCAAAAAATCCCAAATCGCAAGCATTTAAGAAAAAAAATTTGTCATCAATATATTAGGAAAGGGGTACCCCTTTGCAATACATAAATTTTTTGGTAAAAACAAAATTTTACCCAATTTTGGGTACCCCTTTGCAATACATAAATTTTTTGGTTGAAACACAATTTTACCTGACTTTGCCCAAAAGGCGTTTATTTCTAATAAGCAAGTATTGAAATGAGTTTCAAATGCGAAGAAGCTTCCGAAAAATCTCAAATCGCAAGCATTTAAGAAAAAAAAATTTTTCATCAATATTAAAGGAAGGGGTACCCCTTTGCAATAAATAAATTTTTTGGTTGAAACACAATTTTACCCAATTTTGCCCAAAAGGCGTTTATTTCTAATAAGCAAGTATTGAAATGAGTTTCAAATGCGAAGAAGCTTCCGAAAAATCTCAAATCGCAAGCATTTAAGAAAAAAAAAATTTTCATCAATATTTAAGGAAGGGGTACCCCTTTGCAATACATAAATTTTTTGGTTGAAACACAATTTTACCCGACTTTGCCCAAAAGGCGTTCATTTCTAATAAGCAAGTATTGAAATGAGTTTCAAATGCGAAGAAGCTTCCGAAAAATCTCAAATCGCAAGCATTTAAGAAAAAAAATTTTTCATTAATATTTTAGGAAAGGGGCACCCCTTTGCAATACATAAATATTTTGGTTGAAACACAATTTTACCCGACTTTGCCCAAAAGGCGTTCATTTTTTATAAGCAAGTATTGAAATGAGATTCAAATGCGAAGAAGCTTCTGAAAAATCTCAAATCGCAAGCATTTAAGAAAAAAAATTTCTCATCAATATTTTAGGAAATTGGTACCCCTTTGCAATACATAAATTTTTTGGTTGAAACACAATTTTACCCAATTTTGCCCAAAAGGCGTTTATTTCTAATAAGCAAGTATTGAAATGAGTTTCTAATGCGAAGAAGCTTCCGAAAAATTTCAAATCGCAAGCATTTATGAAAAACATTTGTCATCAATATTTTAGGAAAGGGGTACCCCTTTGCAATACATAAATTTTTTGGTTGAAACACAATTTTACCAGACTTTGCCCAAAAGGCGTTTATTTCTAATAAGCAAGTATTGAAATGAGTTTCAAATGCGAAGAAGCTTCCGAAAAATCTCAAATCGCAAGCATTTAAGAAAAAAAATGTTTCATCAATATTTTAGGAAAGGGGTACCCCTTTGCAATAAATAAATTTTTTGGTTGAAACACAATTTTACCCGACTTTGCCCAAAAGACGTTCATTTCTAATAAGCAAGTATTGAAATGAGTTTCAAATGCGAAGAAGCTTCCGAAAAATCTCAAATCGCAAGCATTTAAGAAAAAAACATTTTCATCAATATTTTAGGAAAGGGGTGCCCCTTTGCAATACATAAATTTTTTGGTTGAAACACAATTTTACCCTACTTTGCCCAAAAGGCGTTTATTTCTAATAAGCAAGTATTGAAAGGAGATTCAAATGCGAAGAAGCTTCCGAAAAATCTCAAGCATTTAAGAAAAAAAATTTGTCGTCAATATTTTAGGAAAGGGGTACCCTTTTGCAATAAATAAATTTTTTGGTTGAAACACAATTTTACCCGACTTTGCCCAAAAGGCGTTCATTTTTTATAAGCAAGTATTGAAATGAGATTCAAATGCGAAGAAGCTTCTGAAAAATCTCAAATCGCAAGCATTTAAGAAAAAAAATTTGTCATCAATATTTTAGGAAATTGGTACCCCTTTGCAATACATAAATTTTTTGGTTGAAACACAATTTTACCCAATTTTGCCCAAAAGGCGTTTATTTCTAATAAGCAAGTATTGAAATGAGTTTCTAATGCGAAGAAGCTTCCGAAAAATCTCAAATCGCAAGCATTTATGAAAAACATTTGTCATCAATATTTTAGGAAAGGGGTACCCCTTTGCAATACATAAATATTTTGGTTGAAACACAATTTTACCAGACTTTGCCCAAAAGGCGTTTATTTCTAATAAGCAAGTATTGAAATGAGTTTCAAATGCGAAGAAGCTTCCGAAAAATCTCAAATCGCAAGCATTTAAGAAAAAAAAATGTTTCATCAATATTTTAGGAAAGGGGTACCCCTTTGCAATAAATAAATTTTTTGGTTGAAACACAATTTTACCCGACTTTGCCCAAAAGGCGTTCATTTCTAATAAGCAAGTATTGAAATGAGTTTCAAATGCGAAGAAGCTTCCGAAAAATCTCAAATCGCAACCATTTAAGTAAAAAAATATGTTTCATCAATATTTAAGGAAGGGGTACCCCTTTGCAATACATAAATTTTTTGGTTGAAACACAATTTTACCCGACTTTGCCCAAAAGGCGTTCATTTCTAATAAGCAAGTATTGAAATAAGTTTCAAATGCGAAGAAGCTTCCGAAAAATCTCAAATCGCAAGCATTTAAGAAAAAAAATTTTTCATTAATATTTTAGGAAAGGGGTACCCCTTTGCAATACATAAATATTTTGGTTGAAACACAATTTTACCCGACTTTGCCCAAAAGGCGTTCATTTTTTATAAGCAAGTATTGAAATGAGATTCAAATGCGAAGAAGCTTCTGAAAAATCTCAAATCGCATGCATTTAAGAAAAAAAATTTGTCATCAATATTTTAGGAAATTGGTACCCCTTTGCAATACATAAATTTTTTGGTTGAAACACAATTTTACCCAATTTTGCCCAAAAGGCGTTTATTTCTAATAAGCAAGTATTGAAATGAGTTTCTAATGCGAAGAAGCTTCCGAAAAATCTCAAATCGCAAGCATTTATGAAAAACATTTGTCATCAATATTTTAGGAAAGGGGTACCCCTTTGCAATACATAAATATTTTGGTTGAAACACAATTTTACCCGACTTTGCCCAAAAGGCGTTCATTTTTTATAAGCAAGTATTGAAATGAGATTCAAATGCGAAGAAGCTTCTGAAAAATCTCAAATCGCAAGCATTTAAGAAAAAAAATTTGTCATCAATATTTTAGGAAAGGGGTACCCCTTTGCAATACATAAATATTTTGGTTGAAACACAATTTTACCCAATTTTGCCCAAAAGGCGTTCATTTCTTATAAGCAAGTATTGAAAGGAGATTCAAATGCGAAGAAGCTTCCGAAAAATCTCAAGCATTTAAGAAAAAAAATTTGTCGTCAATATTTTAGGAAAGGGGTACCTCTTTGCAATACATAAATATTTTGGTTGAAACACAATTTTTCCCTACTTTGCCCAAAAGGCGTTTATTTCTAATAAGCAAGTATTGAAAGGAGATTCAAATGCGAAGAAGCTTCCGAAAAATCTCAAGCATTTAAGAAAAAAAATTTGTCGTCAATATTTTAGGAAAGGGGTACCCTTTTGCAATAAATAAATTTTTTGGTTGAAACACAATTTTACCCGACTTTGCCCAAAAGGCGTTCATTTTTTATAAGCAAGTATTGAAATGAGATTCAAATGCGAAGAAGCTTCTGAAAAATCTCAAATCGCAAGCATTTAAGAAAAAAAATTTGTCATCAATATTTTAGGAAATTGGTACCCCTTTGCAATACATAAATTTTTTGGTTGAAACACAATTTTACCCAATTTTGACCAAAAGGCGTTTATTTCTAATAAGCAAGTATTGAAATGAGTTTCTAATGCGAAGAAGCTTCCGAAAAATCTCAAATCGCAAGCATTTATGAAAAACATTTGTCATCAATATTTTAGGAAAGGGGTACCCCTTTGCAATACATAAATATTTTGGTTGAAACACAATTTTACCAGACTTTGCCCAAAAGGCGTTTATTTCTAATAAGCAAGTATTGAAATGAGTTTCAAATGCGAAGAAGCTTCCGAAAAATCTCAAATCGCAAGCATTTAAGAAAAAAAAATGTTTCATCAATATTTTAGGAAAGGGGTACCCCTTTGCAATAAATAAATTTTTTGGTTGAAACACAATTTTACCCGACTTTGCCCAAAAGGCGTTCATTTCTAATAAGCAAGTATTGAAATGAGTTTCAAATGCGAAGAAGCTTCCGAAAAATCTCAAATCGCAACCATTTAAGTAAAAAAATATGTTTCATCAATATTTAAGGAAGGGGTACCCCTTTGCAATACATAAATTTTTTGGTTGAAACACAATTTTACCCGACTTTGCCCAAAAGGCGTTCATTTCTAATAAGCAAGTATTGAAATGAGTTTCAAATGCGAAGAAGCTTCCGAAAAATCTCAAATCGCAAGCATTTAAGAAAAAAAATTTTTCATTAATATTTTAGGAAAGGGGTACCCCTTTGCAATACATAAATATTTTGGTTGAAACACAATTTTACCAGACTTTGCCCAAAAGGCGTTCATTTTTTATAAGCAAGTATTGAAATGAGATTCAAATGCGAAGAAGCTGCTGAAAAATCTCAAATCGCATGCATTTAAGAAAAAAAATTTGTCATCAATATTTTAGGAAATTGGTACCCCTTTGCAATACATAAATTTTTTGGTTGAAACACAATTTTACCCAATTTTGCCCAAAAGGCGTTTATTTCTAATAAGCAAGTATTGAAATGAGTTTCTAATGCGAAGAAGCTTCCGAAAAATCTCAAATCGCAAGCATTTATGAAAAACATTTGTCATCAATATTTTAGGAAAGGGGTACCCCTTTGCAATACATAAATATTTTGGTTGAAACACAATTTTACCCGACTTTGCCCAAAAGGCGTTCATTTTTTATAAGCAAGTATTGAAATGAGATTCAAATGCGAAGAAGCTTCTGAAAAATCTCAAATCGCAAGCATTTAAGAAAAAAAATTTGTCATCAATATTTTAGGAAAGGGGTACCCCTTTGCAATACATAAATATTTTGGTTGAAACACAATTTTACCCAATTTTGCCCAAAAGGCGTTCATTTCTTATAAGCAAGTATTGAAAGGAGATTCAAATGCGAAGAAGCTTCCGAAAAATCTCAAGCATTTAAGAAAAAAAATTTGTCGTCAATATTTTAGGAAAGGGGTACCTCTTTGCAATACATAAATATTTTGGTTGAAACACAATTTTACCCAATTTTGCCCAAAAGGCGTTCATTTCTTATAAGCAAGTATTGAAAGGAGATTCAAATGCGAAGGAGCTTCCGAAAAATCTCAAATCGCAAGCATTTAAGAAAAAAATTTGTTATCAATATTTTAGGAAAGGGGTACCCCTTTGCAATAAATTAATTTTTTGGTTGAAACACAATTTTACCCGACTTTGCCCAAAAGGCGTTCATTTCTAATAAGCAAGTATTGAAATGAGATTCAAATGCGAAGAAGCTTCCGAAAAATCTCGAATCGCAAGCATTTAAGAAAAAAAATTTTTTATCAATATTTTAGGAAAGGGGTACACCCCTTTGCAATAAATACATTTTTTTGGTTGAAACACAATTTTACCCAATTTTGCCCAAAAGGCGTTCATTTCTAATAAGCAAGTATTGAAATGAGATTCAAATGCGAAGAAGCTTCCGAAAAATCTCAAATCGCAAGCATTTAAGAAAAAAAAAATGTTTCATCAATATTTGAGGAAAGGGGTACCCCTTTGCAATAAATAAATTTTTTGGTTGAAACACAATTTTACCCGACTTTGCCCAAAAGGCGTTTATTTCTAATAAGCATATATTGAAAGGAGATTCAAATGCGAAGAAGCTTCCGAAAAATCTCAAATCGCAAGCATTTAAGAAAAAAAAATGTTTCATCAATATTTTAGGAAAGGGGTACCGCTTTGCAATAAATAAATTTTTTGGTTGAAACACAATTTTACCCGACTTTGCCCAAAAGGCGTTCATTTCTAATAAGCAAGTATTGAAATGAGTTTCAAATGCGAAGAAGCTTCCGAAAAATCTCCAATCGCAAGCATTTAAGAAAAAAACATTTTCATCAATATTTTAGGAAAGGGGTGCCCCTTTGCAATACATAAATTTTTTGGTTGAAACATAATTTTACCCTACTTTGCCCAAAAGGCGTTTATTTCTAATAAGCAAGTATTGAAAGGAGATTCAAATGCGAAGAAGCTTCCGAAAAATCTCAAGCATTTAAGAAAAAAAATTTGTCGTCAATATTTTAGGAAAGGGGTACCCCTTTGCAATACATAAATATTTTGGTTGAAACACAATTTTACCCAATTTTGCCCAAAAGGCGTTCATTTCTTATAAGCAAGTATTGAAATGAGATTCAAATGCGAAGAAGCTTCCGAAAAATCTCAAATCGCAAGCATTTAAGAAAAAAACATTTTCATCAATATTTTAGGAAAGTGGTACCCCTTTGCTATAAATAAATGTTTTGCCTGAAACACAATTTTCATCAATATATTAGGAAAGGGTACGCCTTTGCAATACATAAATTTTTTGGTTGAAACACAATTTTACCCGACTTTGCCCAAAAGGCGTTCATTTCTAATAAGCAAGTGTTGAAAGGAGTTTCAAATGCGAAGAAGCTTCCGAAAAATCTCAAATCGAAAGCATTTAAGAAAAAAACATTTTTCATCAATATTTTAGGAAAGGGGTACCCCTTTGCAGTAAATAATATTTTTGGTTGAAACACAATTTTACCCAATTTTGCCCAAAAGGCGTTCATTTCTAATAAGCAAGTATTGAAATGAGATTCAAATGCGGAGAAGCTTCCGAAAAATCTCGAATCGCAAGCATTTAAGAAAAAAAAATGTTTCATCAATATTTGAGGAAAGGGGTACCCCTTTGCAATAAATAAATTTTTTGGTTGAAACACAATTTTACCCAATTTTGCCCAAAAGGCGTTTATTTCTAATAAGCAAGTATTGAAAGGAGATTCAAATGCGAAGAAGCTTCCAAAAAAATCCCAAATCGCAAGCATTTAAGAAAAAAAATTTGTCATCAATATATTAGGAAAGGGGTGCCCCTTTGCAATACATAAATTTTTTGGTTGAACCACAATTTTACCCGACTTTGCCCAAAATGCGTTCATTTCTAATAAGCAAGTATTGAAATGAGATTCAAATGCGAAGAAGCTTCCGAAAAATCTCAAATCGCAAGCATTTAAGAAAAAAACATTTTCATCAATATTTTAGGAAAGGGGTACCCCTTTGCAATAAATAAATTTTTTGGTTGAAACTTAATTTTACCCGACTTTGCCCAAAATGCGTTCATTTCTAATAAGCAAGTATTGAAATGAGATTCAAATGCGAAGAAGCTTCCGAAAAATCTCGAATCGCAAGCATTTAAGAAAAAAAAATGTTTCATCAATATTTGAGGAAAGGGGTACCCCTTTGCAATAAATAATTTTTTTGGTTGAAACACAATTTTACCCAATTTTGCCCAAAAGGCGTTCATTTCTAATAAGCAAGTATTGAAAGGAGATTCAAATGCGAAGAAGCTTCCAAAGAATCTTAAATCGCAAGCATTTAAGAAAAAAAATTGTTCATCAATATTTTAGGAAAGGGGTACCCCTTTGCAATAAATAAATTTATTGGTTGAAACACAATTTTACCCAATTTTGCCCAAAAGGCGTTTATTTCTAATAAGCAAGTATTGAAATGAGTTTCAAATGCGAAGAAGCTTCCGAAAAATCTCAAATCGCAAGCATTTAAGAAAAAAAATGTTTCATCAATATTTAAGGAAGGGGTACCCCTTTGCAATACATAAATTTTTTGGTTGAACCACAATTTTACCCGACTTTGCCCAAAAGGCGTTCATTTCTAATAAGCAAGTATTGAAAGGAGATTCAAATGCGAAGAAGCTTCCGAAGAATCTTAAATCGCAAGCATTTAAGAAAAAAAATGTTTCATCAATATTTTAGGAAAGGGTACGCCTTTGCAAAATATTAATTTTTTGGTTGAAACACAATTTTACCCAATTTTGCCCAAAATGCGTTTATTTCTAATAAGCGAGTATTGAAAGGAGATTCAAATGCGAAGGAGCTTCTGAAAAATCTCAAATCGCAAGCATTTAAGAAAAAAATTTGTTATCAATATTTTAGGAAAGGGGTACCCCTTTGCAATAAATAAATTTTTTGGTTGAAACACAATTTTACCCAATTTTGCCCAAAAGGCGTTTATTTCTAATAAGCAAGTATTGAAATGAGATTCAAATGCGAAGAAGCTTCCGAAAAATCTCAAATCGCAAGCATTTAAGAAAAAAAAATGTTTCATCAATATTTAAGGAAGGGGTACTCCTTTGCAATAAATAAATTTATTGGTTGAAACACAATTTTACTCAATTTTGCCCAAAAGGCGTTCATTTCTAATAAGCAAGTACTGAAATGAGTTTCAAATGCGAAGAAGCTTCCGAAAAATCTCAAATCGCAAGCATTTATGAAAAAAAAAATTGTTCATCAATATTTTAGGAAAGGGGTACGTACGCCTTTGCAAAAAATACATTTTTTGGTTGAAACACAATTTTACCCGACTTTGCCCAAAATGCGTTCATTTTTTATAAGCAAGTATTGAAATGAGATTCAAATGCGAAGAAGCTTCCGAAAAATCTCAAGCATTTAAGAAAAAAAATTTGTCGTCAATATTTTAGGAAAGGGGTACCCCTTTGTAATACATAAATATTTTGGTTGAAACACAATTTTACCCAATTTTGCCCAAAAGGCGTTCATTTCTTATAAGCATGTATTGAAATGAGATTCAAATGCGAAGAAGCTTCCGAAAAATCTCAAATCGCAAGCATTTAAGAAAAAAACATTTTCATCAATATTTTAGGAAAGGGGTACCCCTTTGCTATAAATAAATGTTTTGCTTGAAACACAATTTTCATCAATATATTAGGAAAGGGTACGCCTTTGCAATACATAAATTTTTTGGTTGAAACACAATTTTACCCGACTTTGCCCAAAAGGCGTTCATTTCTAATAAGCAAGTGTTGAAAGGAGTTTCAAATGCGAAGAAGCTTCCGAAAAATCTCGAATCGCAAGCATTTAAGAAAAAAAATGTTTCATCAATATTTGAGGAAAGGGGGACCCCTTTGCAATAAATACATTTTTTGGTTGAGACACAATTTTACCCAATTTTTCCCAAAAGGCGTTTATTTCTAATAAGCAAGTATTGAAAGGAGATTCAAATGCGAAGAAGCTTCCAAAAAAATCCCAAATCGCAAGCATTTAAGAAAAAAAATTTGTCATCAATATATTAGGAAAGGGGTGCCCCTTTGCAATACATAAATTTTTTGGTTGAACCACAATTTTACCCGACTTTGCCCAAAATGCGTTCATTTCTAATAAGCAAGTATTGAAATGAGATTCAAATGCGAAGAAGCTTCCGAAAAATCTCAAATCGCAAGCATTTAAGAAAAAAACATTTTCATCAATATTTTAGGAAAGGGGTACCCCTTTGCAATAAATAAATTTTTTGGTTGAAACTTAATTTTACCCGACTTTGCCCAAAATGCGTTCATTTCTAATAAGCAAGTATTGAAATGAGATTCAAATGCGAAGAAGCTTCCGAAAAATCTCGAATCGCAAGCAATTAAGAAAAAAAAATGTTTCATCAATATTTGAGGAAAGGGGTACCCCTTTGCAATAAATAATTTTTTTGGTTGAAACACAATTTTACCCAATTTTGCCCAAAAGGCGTTCATTTCTAATAAGCAAGTATTGAAAGGAGATTCAAATGCGAAGAAGCTTCCGAAGAATCTTAAATCGCAAGCATTTAAGAAAAAAAATTGTTCATCAATATTTTAGGAAAGGGGTACCCCTTTGCAATAAATAAATTTATTTGTTGAAACACAATTTTACCCAATTTTGCCCAAAAGGCGTTTATTTCTAATAAGCAAGTATTGAAATGAGTTTCAAATGCGAAGAAGCTTCCGAAAAATCTCAAATCGCAAGCATTTAAGAAAAAAAATGTTTCATCAATATTTAAGGAAGGGGTACCCCTTTGCAATACATAAATTTTTTGGTTGAACCACAATTTTACCCGACTTTGCCCAAAAGGCGTTCATTTCTAATAAGCAAGTATTGAAAGGAGATTCAAATGCGAAGAAGCTTCCGAAGAATCTTAAATCGCAAGCATTTAAGAAAAAAAATGTTTCATCAATATTTTAGGAAAGGGTACGCCTTTGCAAAATATTAATTTTTTGGTTGAAACACAATTTTACCCAATTTTGCCCAAAATGCGTTTATTTCTAATAAGCGAGTATTGAAAGGAGATTCAAATGCGAAGGAGCTTCCGAAAAATCTCAAATCGCAAGCATTTAAGAAAAAAATTTGTTATCAATATTTTAGGAAAGGGGTACCCCTTTGCAATAAATAAATTTTTTGGTTGAAACACAATTTTACCCAATTTTGCCCAAAAGGCGTTTATTTCTAATAAGCAAGTATTGAAATGAGATTCAAATGCGAAGAAGCTTCCGAAAAATCTCAAATCGCAAGCATTTAAGAAAAAAAAATGTTTCATCAATATTTAAGGAAGGGGTACTCCTTTGCAATAAATAAATTTTTTGGTTGAAACACAATTTTACTCAATTTTGCCCAAAAGGCGTTCATTTCTAATAAGCAAGTACTGAAATGAGTTTCAAATGCGAAGAAGCTTCCGAAAAATCTCAAATCGCAAGCATTTATGAAAAAAAAAAATTGTTCATCAATATTTTAGGAAAGGGGTACGTACGCCTTTGCAAAAAATACATTTTTTGGTTGAAACACAATTTTACCCGACTTTGCCCAAAATGCGTTCATTTTTTATAAGCAAGTATTGAAATGAGATTCAAATGCGAAGAAGCTTCCGAAAAATCTCAAATCGCAAGCATTTAAGAAAAAAATTTGTCATCAATATTTTAGGAAAGGGGTACCCCTTTGCAATACATAAATATTTTGGTTGAAACACAATTTTACCCGACTTTGCCCAAAAGGCGTTCATTTCTAATAAGCAAGTATTGAAATGAGTTTCAAATGCGAAGAAGCTTCCGAAAAATCTCAAATCGCAAGCATTTAAGAAAAAAACATTTTCATCAATATTTTAGGAAAGGGGTGCCCCTTTGCAATACATAAATTTTTTGGTTGAAACACAATTTTACCCTACTTTGCCCAAAAGGCGTTTATTTCTAATAAGCAAGTATTGAAAGGAGATTCAAATGCGAAGAAGCTTCCGAAAAATCTCAAGCATTTAAGAAAAAAATTTGTTATCAATATTTTAGGAAAGGGGTACCCCTTTGCAATACATAAATATTTTGGTTGAAACACAATTTTACCCGACTTTGCCCAAAAGGCGTTCATTTCTAATAAGCAAGTATTGAAATGAGATTCAAATGCGAAGAAGCTTCCGAAAAATCTCAAATCGCAAGCATTTAAGAAAAAAAGTTTTCATCAATATTTTAGGAAAGGGTACCAAGCAAGCATTTAAGATAAATATTTTGGTTGAAACACAATTTTACCCGACTTTGCCCAAAAGGCGTTCATTTCTAATAAGCAAGTATTGAAATGAGTTTCAAATGCGAAGAAGCTTCCGAAAAATCTCAAATCGCAAGCATTTAAGAAAAAAACATTTTCATCAATATTTTAGGAAAGGGGTGCCCCTTTGCAATACATAAATTTTTTGGTTGAAACTTAATTTTACCCGACTTTGCCCAAAATGCGTTCATTTCTAATCAGCAAGTATTGAAATGAGATTCAAATGCGAAGAAGCTTCCGAAAAATCTCGAATCGCAAGCATTTAAGAAAAAAAAATGTTTCATCAATATTTGAGGAAAGGGGTACCCCTTTGCAATAAATAATTTTTTTGGTTGAAACACAATTTTACCCAATTTTGCCCAAAAGGCGTTCATTTCTAATAAGCAAGTATTGAAAGGAGATTCAAATGCGAAGAAGCTTCCGAAGAATCTTAAATCGCAAGCATTTAAGAAAAAAAATTGTTCATCAATATTTTAGGAAAGGGGTACCCCTTTGCAATAAATAAATTTATTGGTTGAAACACAATTTTACCCAATTTTGCCCAAAAGGCGTTTATTTCTAATAAGCAAGTATTGAAATGAGTTTCAAATGCGAAGAAGCTTCCGAAAAATCTCAAATCGCAAGCATTTAAGAAAAAAAATGTTTCATCAATATTTAAGGAAGGGGTACCCCTTTGCAATACATAAATTTTTTGGTTGAACCACAATTTTACCCGACTTTGCCCAAAAGGCGTTCATTTCTAATAAGCAAGTATTGAAAGGAGATTCAAGTGCGAAGAAGCTTCCGAAGAATCTTAAATCGCAAGCATTTAAGAAAAAAAATGTTTCATCAATATTTTAGGAAAGGGTACGCCTTTGCAAAATATTAATTTTTTGGTTGAAACACAATTTTACCCAATTTTGCCCAAAATGCGTTTATTTCTAATAAGCGAGTATTGAAAGGAGATTCAAATGCGAAGGAGCTTCCGAAAAATCTCAAATCGCAAGCATTTAAGAAAAAAATTTGTTATCAATATTTTAGGAAAGGGGTACCCCTTTGCAATAAATAAATTTTTTGGTTGAAACACAATTTTACCCAATTTTGCCCAAAAGGCGTTTATTTCTAATAAGCAAGTATTGAAATGAGATTCAAATGCGAAGAAGCTTCCGAAAAATCTCAAATCGCAAGCATTTAAGAAAAAAAAATGTTTCTTCATCATTTAAGGAAGGGGTACTCCTTTGCAATAAATAAATTTTTTGGTTGAAACACAATTTTACTCAATTTTGCCCAAAAGGCGTTCATTTCTAATAAGCAAGTACTGAAATGAGTTTCAAATGCGAAGAAGCTTCCGAAAAATCTCAAATCGCAAGCATTTATGAAAAAAAAAATTGTTCATCAATATTTTAGGAAAGGGGTACGTACGCCTTTGCAAAAAATACATTTTTTGGTTGAAACACAATTTTACCCGACTTTGCCCAAAATGCGTTCATTTTTTATAAGCAAGTATTGAAATGAGATTCAAATGCGAAGAAGCTTCCGAAAAATCTCAAATCGCAAGCATTTAAGAAAAAAATTTGTCATCAATATTTTAGGAAAGGGGTACCCCTTTGCAATACATAAATATTTTGGTTGAAACACAATTTTACCCGACTTTGCCCAAAAGGCGTTCATTTCTAATAAGCAAGTATTGAAATGAGTTTCAAATGCGAAGAAGCTTCCGAAAAATCTCAAATCGCAAGCATTTAAGAAAAAAACATTTTCATCAATATTTTAGGAAAGGGGTGCCCCTTTGCAATACATAAATTTTTTGGTTGAAACACAATTTTACCCTACTTTGCCCAAAAGGCGTTTATTTCTAATAAGCAAGTATTGAAAGGAGATTCAAATGCGAAGAAGCTTCCGAAAAATCTCAAGCATTTAAGAAAAAAATTTGTTATCAATATTTTAGGAAAGGGGTACCCCTTTGCAATACATAAATATTTTGGTTGAAACACAATTTTACCCGACTTTGCCCAAAAGGCGTTCATTTCTAATAAGCAAGTATTGAAATGAGATTCAAATGCGAAGAAGCTTCCGAAAAATCTATAATCGCAAGCATTTAAGAAAAAAAGTTTTCATCAATATTTTAGGAAAGGGTACCAAGCAAGCATTTAAGATAAATTTTTTGGTTGAAACACAATTTTACCCAATTTTGCCCAAAAGGCGTTCATTTCTAATAAGCAAGTATTGAAAGGAGATTCAAATGCGAAGAAGCTTCCGAAAAATCTCAAATCGCAACCATTTAAGTAAAAAAATATGTTTCATCAATATTTTAGGAAAGGGGTACCCCTTTGCAATAAATGAATTTTTTGGTTGAAACACAATTTTTCCCGACTTTGCCCAAAAGGCGTTCATTTCTAATAAGCAAGTATTGAAAGGAGATTCAAATGCGAAGAAGCTTCCGAAAAATCTCAAATCGCAAGCATTTAAGAAAAAAAAAATTGCATTAATATATTAGGAAAGGGGCACCCCTTTGCAATAAATAAATTTGTTGGTTGAAACACAATTTTACCCGACTTTGCCCAAAAGGCGTTCATTTCTAATAAGCAAGTATTGAAATGAGATTCAAATGCGAAGAAGCTTCCGAAAAATATCAAATCGCAAGCATTTAAGAAAAAAAAATGTTTCATCAATATATTAGGAAAGGGTAACCCTTTTGCAAAAAATACATTTTTTGGTTGAAACACAATTTTACCCGACTTTGCCCAAAAGGCGTTCATTTCTAATAAGCAAGTATTGAAATGAGATTCAAATGCGAAGAAGCTTCCGAAAAATCTCAAATCGCAACCATTTAAGTAAAAAAATATGTTTCATCAATATTTAAGGAAGGGGTACCCCTTTGCAATACATAAATTTTTTGGTTGAAACACAATTTTACCCGACTTTGCCCAAAAGGCGTTCATTTCTAATAAGCAAGTATTGAAAGGTGATTCAAATGCGAAGAAGCTTCCGAAAAATCTCAAATCGCAACCATTTAAGTAAAAAAATATGTTCCATCAATATTTAAGGAAGGGGTACCCCTTTGCAATACATAAATTTTTTGGTTGAAACACAATTTTACCCGACTTTGCCCAAAAGGCGTTCATTTCTAATAAACAAGTATTGAAAGGAGATTCAAATGCGAAGAAGCTTCCGAAAAATCTCAAATCGCAACCATTTAAGTAAAAAAATATGTTCCATCAATATTTTAGGAAAGGGGTACCCCTTTGCAATAAATAAATTTGTTGGTTGAAACACAATTTTACCCGACATTGCCCAAAAGGCGTTTATTTCTAATAAGCAAGTATTGAAAGGAGATTCAAATGCGAAGAAGCTTCCGAAAAATCTCAAATCGCATGCATTTAAGAAAAAAAATTTTTTATCAATATTTTAGGAAAGGGGTACCCCTTTGCTATAAATAAATTGAAACACAATTTTACCCAATTTTGCCCAAAAGACGTTCATTTCTAATAAGCAAGTATTGAAATGAGTTTCAAATGCGAAAAAGCTTCCGAAAAATCTCAAATCGCAAGCATTTAAGAAAAAAAAATGTTTCATCAATATTTAAGGAAGGGGTACCCCTTTGCAATAAATGAATTTTTTGGTTGAAACACAATTTTACTCAATTTTGCCCAAAAGGCGTTAATTTCTAATAGGCAAGTATTGAAAGGAGATTCAAATGCGAAGAAGCTTCCGAAAAATCTCAAATCGCAAGCATTTAATAAAAAAAAATGTTTTATCAATATTTTAGGAAAGGGGTACCCCTTTGCAATACATAAATTTTTTGGTTGAAACACAATTTTACCCAATTTTGCCCAAAAGGCGTTTATTTCTAATAAGCAAGTATTGAAATGAGTTTCAAATGCGAAGAAGCTTCCGAAAAATCTCAAATCGCAAGCATTTAAGAAAAAAAAAATTTTCATCAATATTTTAGGAAAGGGTACGCCTTTGCAAAATATTAATTTTTTGGTTGAAACACAATTTTACCCAATTTTGCCCAAAATGCGTTTATTTCTAATAAGCAAGTATTGAAAGGAAATTCAAATGCGAAGAAGCTTCCGAAAAATCTCAAATCGCAAGCATTTAATAAAAAAAAATGTTTCATCAATATTTTAGGAAAGGGGTACCCCTTTGCAATACATAAATTTTTTGGTTGAAACACAATTTTACCAGACTTTGCCCAAAAGGCGTTCATTTTTTATAAGCAAGTATTGAAATGAGTTTCAAATGCGAAGAAGCTTCCGAAAAATCTCAAGTCGCAAGCATTTAAGAAAAAAAATTTTTTATCAATATTTTAGGAAAGGGGTACGTACGCCTTTGCAAAAAACACATTTTTTGGTTGAAACACAATTTTACCTGACTTTGCCCAAAAGGCGTTCATTTCTAATAAGCAAGTAGTGAAATGAGTTTCAAATGCGAAGAAGCTTTCGAAAAATCTCAAACCGCAAGCATTTAATAAAAAAAATTTTCATCAATATTTTTGGAAAGGGGTACCCCTTTGCAATAAATAAATTTTTTGGTTGAAACACAATTTTACCCAATTTTGCCCAAAAGACGTTCATTTCTAATAAGCAAGTATTGAAATGAGATTCAAATGCGAAGAAGATTCCGAAAAATCTCAAATCGCAAGCATTTAAGAAAAACAATTTTTCATCAATATTTTAGGAAAGGGGTACCCCTTTGCAATAAATAAATTTTTTGGTTGAAACTTAATTTTACCCAATTTTGTCCAAAAGGCGTTCATTTCTAATAAGCAAGTATTGAAATGACATTCAAATGCGAAGAAGCTTCCGAAAAATCTCAAATCGGAAGCATTTAAGAAAAAAAAAATTTCATCAATATTTTAGGAAAGGGGTACCCCTTTGCAAAAAATTAATTTTTTGGTTGAAACACAATTGTACCCGACTTTGCCCAAATGGCGTTCATTTCTAATAAGCAAGTATTGAAATGAGATTCAAATGCGAAGAAGCTTCCGAAAAATCTCAAATCGCATGCATTTAAGAAAAAAAATTTTTTATCAATATTTTAGGAAAGGGGTACCCCTTTGCAATAAATAAATTTTTTGGTTGAAACACAATTTTTCCCGACTTTGCCCAAAAGGCGTTCATTTCTAATAAGCAAGTATTGAAATGAGTTTCAAATGCGAAGAAGCTTCCGAAAAATCTCAAATCGCAAGCATTTATGAAAAAAAAAATTGTTCATCAATATTTTAGGAAAGGGTACCAAGCAAGCATTTAAGATAAATTTTTTGGTTGAAACACAATTTTACCCGACTTTGCCCAAAAGGCGTTCATTTCTAATAAGCAAGTATTGAAAGGAGATTCAAATGCGAAGAAGCTTCCGAAAAATCTCAAATCGGAAGCATTTAAGAAAAAAAAAATTGCATTCATATATTAGGAAAGGGGCACCCCTTTGCAATAAATAAATTTTTTGGTTGAAACACAATTTTACCCGACTTTGCCCAAAAGGCGTTTATTTCTAATAAGCATATATTGAAAGGAGATTTAAATGCGAAGAAGCTTCCGAAGAATCTTAAATCGCAAGCATTTAAGAAAAAAAAAATTTTTCATCAATATGTTAGGAAAGGGGTATCCCTTTGCAATAAATAAATTTTTTGGTTGAAACACAATTTTACCCGACTTTGCCCAAAAGGCGTTTATTTCTAATAAGCATATATTGAAAGGAGATTTAAATGCGAAGAAGCTTCCGAAGAATCTTAAATCGCAAGCATTTAAGAAAAAAAAAATTTTCATCAATATGTTAGGAAAGGGGTACGTACGCCTTTGCAAAAAATACATTTTTTGGTTGAAACACAATTTTACCCGACTTTGCCCAAAAGGCGTTCATTTCTAATAAGCAAGTATTGAAATGAGATTCAAATGCGAAGAAGCTTCCGAAAAATCTCAAATCGCAACCATTTAAGTAACAAAATTTGTTTCATCAATATTTAAGGAAGGGGTACCCCTTTGCAATACATAAATTTTTTGGTTGAAACACAATTTTACCCGACTTTGCCCAAAAGGCGTTCATTTCTAATAAGCAAGTATTGAAAGGAGATTCAAATGCGAAGAAGCTTCCGAAAAATCTCAAATCGCAACCATTTAAGTAAAAAAATATGTTCCATCAATATTTTAGGAAAGGGGTACCCCTTTGCAATAAATAAATTTGTTGGTTGAAACACAATTTTACCCGACATTGCCTAAAAGGCGTTTATTTCTAATAAGCAAGTATTGAAAGGAGATTCAAATGCGAAGAAGCTTCCGAAAAATCTCAAATCGCATGCATTTAAGAAAAAAAATTTTTTATCAATATTTTAGGAAAGGGGTACCCCTTTGCTATAAATAAATTGAAACACAATTTTACCCAATTTTGCCCAAAAGACGTTTATTTCTAATAAGCAAGTATTGAAAGGAGATTTAAATGCGAAGAAGCTTCCGAAGAATCTTAAATCGCAAGCATTTAAGAAAAAAAAAATTTTCATCAATATGTTAGGAAAGGGGTACGTACGCCTTTGCAAAAAATACATTTTTTGGTTGAAACACAATTTTACCCGACTTTGACCAAAAGGCGTTCATTTCTAATAAGCAAGTATTGAAATGAGATTCAAATGCGAAGAAGCTTCCGAAAAATCTCAAATTGCAAGCATTTAAGAAAAAAATTTGTCATCAATATTTTAGGAAAGAGGTACCCCTTTGCAATACATAAATTTTTTGGTTGAAACACAATTTTACCCGACTTTGCCCAAAAGGCGTTCATTTCTAATAAGCAAGTATTGAAAGGAGATTCAAATGCGAAGAAGCTTCCGAAAAATCTCAAATCGCAACCATTTAAGTAAAAAAATATGTTCCATCAATATTTAAGGAAGGGGTACCCCTTTGCAATACATAAATTTTTTGGTTGAAACACAATTTTACCCAATTTTGCCCAAAAGGCGTTTATTTCTAATAAGCAAGTATTGAAATGAGTTTCAAATGCGAAGAAGCTTCCGAAAAATCTCAAATCGCAAGCATTTAAGAAAAAAAAAAATTTCATCAATATTTTAGGAAAGGGTACGCCTTTGCAAAATATTAATTTTTTGGTTGAAACACAATTTTACCCAATTTTGCCCAAAATGCGTTTATTTCTAATAAGCAAGTATTGAAAGGAAATTCAAATGCGAAGAAGCTTCCGAAAAATCTCAAATCGCAAGCATTTAATAAAAAAAAATGTTTCATCAATATTTTAGGAAAGGGGTACCCCTTTGCAATACATAAATTTTTTGGTTGAAACACAATTTTACCAGACTTTGCCCAAAAGGCGTTCATTTTTTATAAGCAAGTATTGAAATGAGTTTCAAATGCGAAGAAGCTTCCGAAAAATCTCAAGTCGCAAGCATTTAAGAAAAAAAATTTTTTATCAATATTTTAGGAAAGGGGTACGTACGCCTTTGCAAAAAATACATTTTTTGGTTGAAACACAATTTTACCTGACTTTGCCCAAAAGGCGTTCATTTCTAATAAGCAAGTAGTGAAATGAGTTTCAAATGCGAAGAAGCTTTCGAAAAATCTCAAACCGCAAGCATTTAATAAAAAAAATTTTTCATCAATATTTATGGAAAGGGGTACCCCTTTGCAATAAATAAATTTTTTGGTTGAAACACAATTTTACCCAATTTTGCCCAAAAGGCGTTCATTTCTAATAAGCAAGTATTGAAATGAGATTCAAATGCGAAGAAGATTCCGAAAAATCTCAAATCGCAAGCATTTAAGAAAAACAATTTTTCATCAATATTTTAGGAAAGGGGTACCCCTTTGCAATAAATAAATTTTTTGGTTGAAACTTAATTTTACCCAATTTTGTCCAAAAGGCGTTCATTTTTTATAAGCAAGTATTGAAATGAGTTTCAAATGCGAAGAAGCTTCCGAAAAATCTCAAATCGCAAGCATTTAAGAAAAAAAAATTTTTCATCAATATTTAAGGAAGGGGTACCCCTTTGCAATACATAAATTTTTTGGTTGAAACACAATTTTACCCGACTTTGCCCAAAAGGCGTTCATTTCTAATAAGCAAGTATTGAAATGAGATTCAAATGCGAAGAAGCTTCCGAAAAATCTCAAATCGCAAGCATTTAAGAAAAAAAAATTTTTCATCAATATTTTAGGAAAGGGTACGCCTTTGCAAAAAATGAATTTTTTGGTTGAAACACAATTTTACCCGACTTTGCCCAAAAGGCGTTTATTTCTAATAAGCAAGTATTGAAATGAGTTTCAAATGCGAAGAAGCTTCCGAAAAATCTCAAATCGCAAGCATTTAAGAAAAAAAAATTTTTCATCAATATTTAAGGAAGGGGTACCCCTTTGCAATACATAAATTTTTTGGTTGAAACACAATTTTACCCGACTTTGCCCAAAAGGTGTTCATTTCTAATAAGCAAGTATTGAAATGAGATTCAAATGCGAAGAAGCTTCCGAAAAATCTCAAATCGAAAGCATTTAAGAAAAAAACATTTTTCATCAATATTTTAGGAAAGGGTACGCCTTTGCAAAAAATGAATTTTTTGGTTGAAACACAATTTTACCCTACTTTGCCCAAAAGGCGTTTATTTCTAATAAGCAAGTATTGAAATGAGTTTCAAATGCGAAGAAGCTTCCGAAAAATTTCAAATCGCAAGCATTTAAGAAAAAAAAAATTGTTCATCAATATTTTAGGAAAGGGGTACGTACGCCTTTGCAAAAAATACATTTTTTGGTTGAAACACAATTTTACCCGACATTGCCCAAAAGGCGTTTATTTCTAATAAGCAAGTATTGAAATGAGTTTCAAATGCGAAGAAGCTTCCGAAAAATCTCAAATCGCAAGCATTTAAGAAAAAAAAAATGTTTCATCAATATTTGAGGAAAGGGGCACCCCTTTGCAATAAATAAATTTGTTGGTTGAAACACAATTTTACCCGACATTGCCCAAAAGGCGTTTATTTCTAATAAGCAAGTATTGAAATGAGTTTCAAATGCGAAGAAGCTTCCGAAAAATCTCAAATCGCAAGCATTTAAGAAAAAAAAATTTGTCATCAATATTTTAGGAAATTGGTGCCCCTTTGCAATACATAAATTTTTTGGTTGAAACACAATTTTACCCGACTTTGCCCAAAAGGCGTTTATTTCTAATAAGCAAGTATTGAAATGAGTTTCAAATGCGAAGAAGCTTCCGAAAAATC
This sequence comes from Linnaemya tessellans, assembly GCA_951800035.1. Classification (NCBI taxonomy): domain Eukaryota; kingdom Metazoa; phylum Arthropoda; class Insecta; order Diptera; family Tachinidae; genus Linnaemya; species Linnaemya tessellans. Next base: position 4,630,993 of record OX637537.1, on the reverse strand, counting down.
TCAAATCGCAAGCATTTAAGAAAAAAAAAATGTTTCATCAATATTTGAGGAAAGGGGCACCCCTTTGCAATAAATAAATTTGTTGGTTGAAACACAATTTTACCCGACATTGCCCAAAAGGCGTTTATTTCTAATAAGCAAGTATTGAAATGAGTTTCAAATGCGAAGAAGCTTCCGAAAAATCTCAAATCGCAAGCATTTAAGAAAAAAAAATTTGTCATCAATGTTTTAGGAAATTGGTGCCCCTTTGCAATACATAAATTTTTTGGTTGAAACACAATTTTACCCGACTTTGCCCAAAAGGCGTTTATTTCTAATAAGCAAGTATTGAAATGAGTTTCAAATGCGAAGAAGCTTCCGAAAAATCTCAAATCGCAAGCATTTAAGAAAAAAAATGTTTCATCAATATTTGAGGAAAGGGGTACCCCTTTGCAATAAATAAATTTTTTTGGTTGAAACACAATTTTGCCCGACTTTGCCCAAAAGGCGTTCATTTCTAATAAGCAAGTATTAAAAGGAGATTCAAATGCTAAGAAGCTTCCGAAAAATCTCAAATCGCAAGCATTTAAGAAAAAAAATGTTTCATCAATATTTGAGGAAAGGGGTACCCCTTTGCAATAAATAAATTTTTTGGTTGAAACACAATTTTACCCGACTTTGCCCAAAAGGCGTTCATTTCTAATAAGCAAGTATTGAAATGAATTTCAAATGCGAAGAAGCTTCCGAAAAATCTCAAATCGCAAGCATTTAAGAAAAAAATTTGTCATCAATATTTTAGGAAAGGGGTGCCCCTTTGCAATACATAAATTTTTTGGTTGAAACACAATTTTACGCGACTTTGCCCAAAAGGCGTTCATTTCTAATAAGCAAGTATTGAAATGAGTTTCAAATGCGAAGAAGCTTCCGAAAAATCTCAAATCGAAAGCATTTAAGAAAAAAACATTTTTCATCAATATTTTAGGAAAGGGGTACCCCTTTACAATAAATATATTTTTTGGATGAACCACAATTTTACCCGACTTTGCCCAAAAGGCGTTCATTTCTAATAAGCAAGTAGTGAAAGGAGATTCAAATGCGAAGAAGCTTCCGAAAAATCTCAAATCGCATGCATTTAAGAAAAAAAATTGTTTATCAATATTTTAGGAAAGTGGTACCCCTTTGCAAAAAATGGATTTTTTGGTTGAAACAAAATTTTACCTAATTTTGCCCAAAAGGCGTTCATTTCTAATAAGCAAGTATTGAAATGAGTTTCAAATGCGAAGAAGCTTCCGAAAAATCTCAAATCGCAAGCATTTAAGAAAAAAAATTTGTCATCAATATTTTAGGAAAGGGGTGCCCCTTTGCAATACATAAATTTTTTGGTTGAAACACAATTTTACCCAATTTTGCCCAAAAGGCGTTCATTTCTAATAAGCAAGTATTGAAATGAGATTCAAATGCGAAGAAGCTTCCGAAAAATCTCAAATCGCAAGCATTTAAGAAAAAAATGTTTCATCAATATTTTAGGAAAGGGGTACCCCTTTGCAATACATAAATTTTTTGGTTGAAACACAATTTTACCCAATTTTGCCCAAAAGGCGTTCATTTCTAATAAGCAAGTATTGAAAGGAGATTCAAATGCGAAGAAGCTTCTGAAAAATCTCAAATCGCAAGCATTTAAGAAAAAAAGTTTTCATCAATATTTTAGGAAAGGGTACCAAGCAAGCATTTAAGATAAATTTTTTGGTTGAAACACAATTTTACCCGACTTTGCCCAAAAGGCGTTCATTTCTAATAAGCAAGTATTGAAAGGAGATTCAAATGCGAAGAAGCTTTCGAAAAATCTCAAATCGCAAGCATTTAAGAAAAAAAAAATTGCATTAATATATTAGGAAAGGTGCACCCCTTTGCAAAAATAAATTTGTTGGTTGAAACACAATTTTACCCGACATTGCCCAAAAGGCGTTCATTTCTAATAAGCAAGTATTGAAATGAGATTCAAATGCGAAGAAACTTCCGAAAAATCTCAAATCGAAAGCATTTATGAAAAAAAAAATTGTTCATCAATATTTTAGGAAAGGGGTACGTACGCCTTTGCAAAAAATACATTTTTTGGTTGAAACACAATTTTACCTGACTTTGCCCAAAAGGCGTTCATTTCTAATAAGCAAGTATTGAAAGGAGATTCAAATGCGAAGAAGCTTCCGAAAAATCTCAAATCGCAAGCATTTAAGAAAAAAATTTGTTATCAATATTTTAGGAAAGGGGTACCCCTTTGCAATACATAAATTTTTTGGTTGAAACTTAATTTTACCCGACTTTGCCCAAAAGGCGTTCATTTCTAATAAGCAAGTACTGAAATGAGTTTCAAATGCGAAGAAGCTTTCGAAAAATCTCAAATCGCAAGCATTTAAGAAAAAAAAAATTTCATCAATATTTTAGGAAAGGGGTACTCCTTTGCAATAAATAAATTTGTTGGTTGAAACACAATTTTACCCAATTTTGTCCAAAAGGCGTTCATTTCTATTGAGCAAGTATTGAAAGGAGATACAAATGCGAAGAAGTTTCCGAAAAATCTCAAATCGAAAGCATTTAAGAAAAAAACATTTTTCATCAATATTTTAGGAAAGGGGTACCCCTTTGCAATAAATAAATTTTTTGGTTGAAACTTAATTTTACCCAATTTTGTCCAAAAGGCGTTCATTTCTAATAAGCAAGTATTGAAATGACATTCAAATGCGAAGAAGCTTCCGAAAAATCTCAAATCGGAAGCATTTAAGAAAAAAAAAATTTCATCAATATTTTAGGAAAGGGGTACGCCTTTGCAATAAATAATTTTTTTGGTTGAAACATAATTTTACCCGACTTTGCCCAAAAGGCGTTCATTTCTAATGAGCAAGTATTGAAAGGAGATTCAAATGCTAAGAAGCTTCCGAAAAATCTCAAATCGAAAGCATTTAAGAAAAAAACATTTTTCATCAATATTTTAGGAAAGGGGTACCCCTTTGCAATAAATAAATTTTTTGGTTGAAACTTAATTTTACCCAATTTTGTCCAAAAGGCGTTCATTTCTAATAAGCAAGTATTGAAATGACATTCAAATGCGAAGAAGCTTCCGAAAAATCTCAAATCGGAAGCATTTAAGAAAAAAAAAATTTCATCAATATTTTAGGAAAGGGGTACCCCTTTACAATAAATATATTTTTTGGATGAAACACAACTTTTCCCGACTTTGCCCAAAATGCGTTCATTTCTAATAAGCAAGTATTGAAAGGAGATTCAAATGCGAAGAAGCATCCGAAAAATCTCAAATCGCAAGCATTTAAGAAAAAAAAAATTTCATCAATATTTTAGGAAAGGGGTACCCCTTTGCAATAAATAATTTTTTTGGTTGAAACACAATTTTACCCGACTTTGCCCAAAAGGCGTTCATTTCTAATAAGCAAGTATTGAAATGAGTTTCAAATGCGAAGAAGCTTCCGAAAAATCTCAAGTCGCAAGCATTTAAGAAAAAAAATTTTTTATCAATATTTTAGGAAAGGGGTACGTACGCCTTTGCAATAAATAAATTTTTTGGTTGAAACACAATTTTACCCAATTTTGTCCAAAAGGCTTTTATTTCTAATAAGCAAGTATTGAAATGAGTTCCAAATGCGAAGAAACTTCCGAAAAATCTCAAATCGCAAGCATTTAAGAAACAAACTTTTTTCATCAATATATTAGTATGCAATAAATACATTTTTTGGTTGAAACACAATTTTACCCTACTTTGCCCAAAAGGCGTTTATTTCTAATAAGCAAGTATTGAAATGAGATTCAAATGCGAAGAAGCTTCCGAAAAATCTCAAATCGCAAGCATTTAAGAAAAAAAATTGTTCATCAATATTTTAGGAAAGGGGTACCCCTTTGCAATAAATAAATTTTTTGGTTGAACCACAATTTTTCCCGACTTTGCCCAAAAGGCGTTCATTTCTAATAAGCAAGTATTGAAATGAGATTCAAATGTGAAGAAGCTTCCGAAAAATCTCAAATCGCAAGCATTTAAGAAAAAAATATTTTAATCAATATTTTAGGAAAGGGTACGCCTTTGCAAAAAATGAATTTTTTGGTTGAAACACAATTTTACTCAATTTTGCCCAAAAGGCGTTAATTTCTAATAGGCAAGTGTTGAAAGGAGTTTCTAATGCGAAGAAGCTTCCGAAAAATCTCAAATCGCAAGCATTTAAGAAAAAAAAATTGTTCATCAATATTTTAGGAAAGTGGTACCCCTTTGCAAAAAATGGATTTTTTGGTTGAAACACAATTTTACCTAATTTTGCCCAAAAGGCGTTCATTTCTAATAAGCAAGTATTGAAATGAGTTTCAAATGCGAAGAAGCTTCCGAAAAATCTCAAATCGCAAGCATTTAAGAAAAAAAAAAATTGCATTAATATATTAGGAAAGGGGCACCCCTTTGCAATAAATAAATTTTTTGGTTGAAACACAATTTTGCCCGACTTTGCCCAAAAGGCGTTCATTTCTAATAAGTAAGTATTAAAAGGAGATTCAAATGCTAAGAAGCTTCCGAAAAATCTCAAATCGCAAGCATTTAAGAAAAAAAAATGTTTCATCAATATTTGAGGAAAGGGGTACCCCTTTGCAATAAATAAATTTTTTGGTTGAAACACAATTTTACCCGACTTTGCCCAAAAGGCGTTCATTTCTAATAAGCAAGTATTAAAAGGAGATTCAAATGCTAAGAAGCTTCCGAAAAATCTCAAATCGCAAGCATTTAAGAAAAAAAAATGTTTCATCAATATTTGAGGAAAGGGGTACCCCTTTGCAATAAATAAATTTTTTGGTTGAAACACAATTTTACCCGACTTTGCCCAAAAGGCGTTTATTTCTAATAAGCAAGTATTGAAATGAGTTTCAAATGCGAAGAAGCTTCCGAAAAATCTCAAATCGCAAGCATTTAAGAAAAAAAAATTTTTCATCAATATTTTAGGAAAGGGGTACCCCTTTGCAATAAATAAATTTTTTGGTTGAAACACAATTTTGCCCGACTTTGCCCAAAAGGCGTTCATTTCTAATAAGCAAGTATTGAAATGAGTTTCAAATGCGAAGAAGCTTCCGAAAAATCTCAAATCGCAAGCATTTATGAAAAAAAAAAATTGTTCATCAATATTTTAGGAAAGGGTACCAAGCAAGCATTTAAGATAAATTTTTTGGTTGAAACACAATTTTACCCGACTTTGCCCAAAAGGCGTTTATTTCTAATAAGCATATATTGAAAGGAGATTTAAATGCGAAGAAGCTTCCGAAGAATCTTAAATCGCAAGCATTTAAGAAAAAAAAAATTTTCATCAATATGTTAGGAAAGGGGTACCCCTTTGCAATAAATAAATTTTTTGGTTGAAACACAATTTTACCTGACTTTGCCCAAAAGGCGTTCATTTCTAATAAGCAAGTATTGAAAGGAGATTCAAATGCGAAGAAGCTTCCGAAAAATCTCAAATCGCAAGCATTTAAGAAAAAAAAAATGTTTCATCAATATTTGAGGAAAGGGGCACCCCTTTGCAATAAATAAATTTGTTGGTTGAAACACAATTTTACCCGACATTGCCCAAAAGGCGTTTATTTCTAATAAGCAAGTATTGAAATGAGTTTCAAATGCGAAGAAGCTTCCGAAAAATCTCAAATCGCAAGCATTTAAGAAAAAAAAATTTTTCATCAATATTTTAGGAAAGGGTACGCCTTTGCAAAAAATGAATTTTTTGGTTGAAACACAATTTTACCCGACTTTGCCCAAAAGGCGTTTATTTCTAATAAGCAAGTATTGAAATGAGTTTCAAATGCGAAGAAGCTTCCGAAAAATCTCAAATCGCAAGCATTTAAGAAAAAAAAAAATTCATCAATATTTAAGGAAGGGGTACCCCTTTGCAATAAATGAATTTTTTGGTTGAAACACAATTTTACCCGACTTTGCCCAAAAGGCGTTCATTTCTAATAAGCAGGTATTGAAATAAGATTCAAATGCGAAGAAGCTTCCGAAAAATCTCAAATCGCAAGCATTTAAGAAAAAAAATTGTTCATCAATATTTTAGGAAAGTGGTACCCCTTTGCAAAAAATGGATTTTTTGGTTGAAACACAATTTTACCTAATTTTGCCCAAAAGGCGTTCATTTCTAATAAGCAAGTATTGAAATGAGTTTCAAATGCGAAGAAGCTTCCGAAAAATCTCAAATCGCAAGCATTTAAGAAAAAAAAAATTGCATTAATATATTAGGAAAGGGGCACCCCTTTGCAATAAATAAATTTTTTGGTTGAAACACAATTTTGCCCGACTTTGCCCAAAAGGCGTTCATTTCTAATAAGCAAGTATTAAAAGGAGATTCAAATGCTAAGAAGCTTCCGAAAAATCTCAAATCGCAAGCATTTAAGAAAAAAAAATGTTTCATCAATATTTGAGGAAAGGGGTACCCCTTTGCAATAAATAAATTTTTTGGTTGAAACACAATTTTACCCGACTTTGCATAAAAGGCGTTCATTTCTAATAAGCAAGTATTAAAATGAGTTTCAAATGCGAAGAAGCTTCCGAAAAATCTCAAATCGCAAGCATTTAAGAAAAAAACTTTTTTCATCAATATATTAGTATGCAATAAATACATTTTTTGGTTGAAACACAATTTTACCCGACTTTGCCTAAAAGGCGTTCATTTCTAATAAGCAAGTATTGAAATGAGTTTCAAATGCGAAGAAGCTTCCGAAAAATCTCAAATCGCAAGCATTTAAGAAAAAAACTTTTTTCATCAATATATTAGTATGCAATAAATACATTTTTTGGTTGAAACACAATTTTACCCGACTTTGCCTAAAAGGCGTTCATTTCTAATAAGCAAGTATTGAAATGAGTTTCAAATGCGAAAAAGCTTCCGAGAAATCTCAAATCGCAAGCATTTAAGAAAAAAAAATTTTTCATCAATATTTTAGGAAAGGGGTACCCCTTTGCAATAAATAAATTTTTTGGTTGAAACACAATTTTGCCCGACTTTGCCCAAAAGGCGTTCATTTCTAATAAGCAAGTATTGAAATGAGTTTCAAATGCGAAGAAGCTTCCGAAAAATCTCAAATCGCAAGCATTTATGAAAAAAAAAATTGTTCATCAATATTTTAGGAAAGGGTACCAAGCAAGCATTTAAGATAAATTTTTTGGTTGAAACACAATTTTACCCGACTTTGCCCAAAAGGCGTTTATTTCTAATAAGCATATATTGAAAGGAGATTTAAATGCGAAGAAGCTTCCGAAGAATCTTAAATCGCAAGCATTTAAGAAAAAAAAATTTTTCATCAATATGTTAGGAAAGGGGTACCCCTTTGCAATAAATAAATTTTTTGGTTGAAACACAATTTTACCTGACTTTGCCCAAAAGGCGTTCATTTCTAATAAGCAAGTATTGAAAGGAGATTCAAATGCGAAGAAGCTTCCGAAAAATCTCAAATCGCAAGCATTTAAGAAAAAAAAAATGTTTCATCAATATTTGAGGAAAGGGGCACCCCTTTGCAATAAATAAATTTGTTGGTTGAAACACAATTTTACCCGACATTGCCCAAAAGGCGTTTATTTCTAATAAGCAAGTATTGAAATGAGTTTCAAATGCGAAGAAGCTTCCGAAAAATCTCAAATCGCAAGCATTTAAGAAAAAAAAATTTGTCATCAATATTTTAGGAAATTGGTGCCCCTTTGCAATACATAAATTTTTTGGTTGAAACACAATTTTACCCGACTTTGCCCAAAAGGCGTTTATTTCTAATAAGCAAGTATTGTAATGAGTTTCAAATGCAAAGAAGCTTCCGAAAAATCTCAAATCGCAAGCATTTAAGAAAAAAAATGTTTCATCAATATTTGAGGAAAGGGGTACCCCTTTGCAATAAATAAATTTTTTGGTTGAAACACAATTTTACCTGACTTTGCCCAAAAGGCGTTCATTTCTAATAAGCAAGTATTAAAAGGAGATTCAAATGCTAAGAAGCTTCCGAAAAATCTCAAATCGCAAGCATTTAAGAAAAATAAAATTTTCATCAATATGTTAGGAAAGGGGTACCCCTTTGCAATAAATAAATTTTTTGGTTGAAACACAATTTTGCCCGACTTTGCCCAAAAGGCGTTCATTTCTAATAAGCAAGTATTAAAAGGAGATTCAAATGCGAAGAAGCTTCCGAAAAATCTCAAATCGCAAGCATTTAAGAAAGAAAAAATTTCATCAATATATTAGGAAAGGGGTACTCCTTTGCAATAAATAAATTTGTTGGTTGAAACACAATTTTACCCTACTTTGCCCAAAAGGCGTTCATTTCTAATAAGCAAGTATTGAAAGGAGATTAAAATGCGAAGAAGCTTCCGAAAAATCTCAAATCGCAAGCATTTAAGAAAAAAATTTGTTATCAATATTTTAGGAAAGGGGTACCCCTTTGCAATACATAAATTTTTTGGTTGAAACTTAATTTTACCCGACTTTGCCCAAAAGGCGTTCATTTTTTATAAGCAAGTATTGAAATGAGATTCAAATGCGAAGAAGATTCCGAAAAATCTCAAGTCGCAAGCATTTAAGAAAAAAAAATTTTCATAAATATTTTAGGAAATTGGTACCCCTTTGCAATAAATACATTTTTTGGTTGAAACACAATTTTACCCGACTTTGCCCAAAAGGCGTTCATTTTTTATAAGCAAGTATTGAAATAAGTTTCAAATGCGAAGAAGCTTCCGAAAAATCTCAAATCGCAAGCATTTAAGAAAGAAAAAATTTCATCAATATATTAGGAAAGGGGTACGTACGCCTTTGCAAAAAATACATTTTTTGGTTGAAACACAATTTTACCTGACTTTGCCCAAAAGGCGTTCATTTCTAATAAGCAAGTACTGAAAGTACATTCAAATGCGAAGAAGCTTCCGAAAAATCGCAAATCGCAAGCATTTAAGAAAAAAATTTGTTATCAATATTTTAGGAAAGGGGTACCCCTTTGCAATACATAAATATTTTGGTTGAAACACAATTTTACCCGACTTTGCCCAAAAGGCGTTCATTTCTAATAAGCAAGTATTGAAATGAGATTCAAATGCGAAGAAGCTTCTGAAAAATCTCAAATCGCAAGCATTTAAGAAAAAAAGTTTTCATCAATATTTTAGGAAAGGGGTACCCCTTTGCTATAAATAAATTGAAACACAATTTTACCCAATTTTGCCCAAAAGGCGTTCATTTTTTATAAGCAAGTATTGAAATGAGATTCAAATGCGAAGAAGCTTTCGAAAAATCTCAAATCGCAAGCATTTAAGAAAAAAAAAAATTGCATTAATATATTAGGAAAGGGGCACCCCTTTGCAATAAATAAATTTTTTGGTTGAAACACAATTTTGCCCGACTTTGCCCAAAAGGCGTTCATTTCTAATAAGCAAGTATTAAAAGGAGATTCAAATGCTAAGAAGCTTCCGAAAAATCTCAAATCGCAAGCATTTAAGAAAAAAAAATGTTTCATCAATATTTGAGGAAAGGGGTACCCCTTTGCAATAAATAAATTTTTTGGTTGAAACACAATTTTACCCGACTTTGCCCAAAAGGCGTTTATTTCTAATAAACAAGTATTGAAATGAGTTTCAAATGCGAAGAAGCTTCCGAAAAATCTCAAATCGCAAGCATTTAAGAAAAAAAAAATTTCATCAATATATTAGGAAAGGGGTACATACGCCTTTGCAAAAAATACATTTTTTGGTTGAAACACAATTTTACCTGACTTTGCCCAAAATGCGTTCATTTCTAATAAGCAAGTATTGAAAGGAGATTCAAATGCGAAGAAGCTTCCGAAAAATATCAAATCGCAAGCATTTAAGAAAAAAAAAATTTTCATCAATATTTTAGGAAAGGGGTATCCCTTTGCAATAAATAAATTTTTTGGTTGAAACACAATTTTGCCCGACTTTGCCCAAAAGGCGTTCATTTCTAATAAGCAAGTATTAAAAGGAGATTCAAATGCTAAGAAGCTTCCGAAAAATCTCAAATCGCAAGCATTTAAGAAAAAAAAATGTTTCATCAATATTTGAGGAAAGGGGTACCCCTTTGCAATAAATAAATTTTTTGGTTGAAACACAATTTTACCCGACTTTGCCCAAAAGGCGTTTATTTCTAATAAGCAAGTATTGAAATGAGTTTCAAATGCGAAGAAGCTTCCGAAAAATCTCAAATCGCAAGCATTTAAGAAAAAAACTTTTTTCATCAATATATTAGGAAAGGGTACGCCTTTGCAAAAAATGAATTTTTTGGTTGAAACACAATTTTACCCGACTTTGCCCAAAAGGCGTTCATTTCTAATAAGCAAGTATTAAAAGGAGATTCAAATGCTAAGAAGCTTCCGAAAAATCTCAAATCGCAAGCATTTAAGAAGAAAAATTTGTCATCAATATTTTAGGAAAGGGGTGCCCCTTTGCAATACATAAATTTTTTGGTTGAAACACAATTTTACCCAATTTTGCCCAAAAGGCGTTCATTTCTAATAAGCAAGTATTGAAATGAGATTCAAATGCGAAGAAGCTTCCGAAAAATCTCAAATCGCAAGCATTTAAGAAAAAATATGTTTCATAAATTTCTAGGAAAGGGGTACACCCCTTTGCAATAAATAAATTTTTTGGTTGAAACACAATTTTACCTAATTTTGCCCAAAAGGCGTTCATTTCTAATAAGCAAGTATTGAAATGAGTTTCAAATGCGAAGAAGCTTCCGAAAAATTTCAAATCGCAAGCATTTAAGAAAAAAATTGTTCATCAATATTTTAGAAAAGGGGTACCCCTTTGCAATAAATAATTTTTTTGGTTGAAACACAATTTTCATCAATATTTTAGGAAAGGGGCCCCCCTTTGCTATAAATAAATTTTTTGGTTGAAACACAATTTTACCCAATTTTGCCCAAAAGGCGTTCATTTCTAATAAGCAAGTATTGAAAGGAGTTTCAAATGCGAAGAAGCTTCCGAAAAATCTCAAATCGCAAGCATTTAAGAAAAAAAATTTTTCATCAATATTTTAGGAAAGGGGTACCCCTTTGCAATAAATTAATTTTTTGGTTGAAACACAATTTTACCCGACTTTGCCCAAAAGGCGTTCATTTCTAATAAGCAAGTATTGAAATGAGTTTCAAATGCGAAGAAGCTTCCGAAAAATCTCAAATCGCAAGCATTTAAGAAAAAATATGTTTCATCAATTTCTAGGAAAGGGGTACACCCCTTTGCAATAAATAAATTTTTTGGTTGAAACACAATTTTACCTAATTTTGCCCAAAAGGCGTTCATTTCTAATAAGCAAGTATTGAAAGGAGATTCAAATGCGAAGAAGCTTCCGAAAAATCTCAAATCGCAAGCATTTAAGAAAAAAAAAATTTTCATCAATATTTTAGGAAAGGGGTATCCCTTTGCAATAAATAAATTTTTTGGTTGAAACACAATTTTGCCCGACTTTGCCCAAAAGGCGTTCATTTCTAATAAGCAAGTATTGAAAGGAGATTCAAATGCGAAGAAGCTTCCGAAAAATCTCAAATCGGAAGCATTTAAGAAAAAAAAATTTCATCAATATATTAGGAAAGGGGTACTCCTTTGCAATAAATAAATTTGTTGGTTGAAACACAATTTTACCCAATTTTGCCCAAAAGGCGTTTATTTCTAATAAGCAAGTATTGAAATGAGATTCAAATGCGAAGAAGCTTCCGAAAAATCTCAAATCGCAAGCATTTAAGAAAGAAAAAATTTCATCAATATATTAGGAAAGGGGTACTCCTTTGCAATAAATAAATTTTTTGGTTGAAACACAATTTTGCCCGACTTTGCCCAAAAGGCGTTCATTTCTAATAAGCAAGTATTAAAAGGAGATTCAAATGCTAAGAAGCTTCCGAAAAATCTCAAATCGCAAGCATTTAAGAAAAAAAATTGTTCATCAATATTTTAGAAAAGGGGTACCCCTTTGCAATAAATAATTTTTTTGGTTGAAACACAATTTTACCCGACTTTGCCCAAAAGGCGTTCATTTCTAATAAGCAAGTATTGAAATGAGATTCAAATGCGAAGAAGCTTCTGAAAAATCTCAAATCGCAAGCATTTAAGAAAAAAAGTTTTCATCAATATTTTAGGAAAGGGGTACCCCTTTGCTATAAATAAATTGAAACACAATTTTACCCAATTTTGCCCAAAAGGCGTTCATTTTTTATAAGCAAGTATTGAAATGAGATTCAAATGCGAAGAAGCTTTCGAAAAATCTCAAATCGCAAGCATTTAAGAAAAAAAGTTTTCATCAATATTTTAGGAAAGGGTACCAAGCAAGCATTTAAGATAAATTTTTTGGTTGAAACACAATTTTACCCGACTTTGCCCAAAAGGCGTTCATTTCTAATAAGCAAGTATTGAAAGGAGATTCAAATGCGAAGAAGCTTCCGAAAAATCTCAAATCGGAAGCATTTAAGAAAAAAAAAATTTCATCAATATATTAGGAAAGGGGTACTCCTTTGCAATAAATAAATTTGTTGGTTGAAACACAATTTTACCCAATTTTGCCCAAAAGGCGTTTATTTCTAATAAGCAAGTATTAAAAGGAGATTCAAATGCTAAGAAGCTTCCGAAAAATCTCAAATCGCAAGCATTTAAGAAAAAAAATTGTTCATCAATATTTTAGAAAAGGGGTACCCCTTTGCAATAAATAATTTTTTTGGTTGAAACACAATTTTACCCGACTTTGCCCAAAAGGCGTTCATTTCTAATAAGCAAGTATTGAAATGAGATTCAAATGCGAAGAAGCTTCTGAAAAATCTCAAATCGCAAGCATTTAAGAAAAAAAGTTTTCATCAATATTTTAGGAAAGGGGTACCCCTTTGCTATAAATAAATTGAAACACAATTTTACCCAATTTTGCCCAAAAGGCGTTCATTTTTTATAAGCAAGTATTGAAATGAGATTCAAATGCGAAGAAGCTTTCGAAAAATCTCAAATCGCAAGCATTTAAGAAAAAAAAATTGCATTAATATATTAGGAAAGGGGCACCCCTTTGCAATAAATAAATTTGTTGGTTGAAACACAATTTTACCCGACATTGCCCAAAAGGCGTTCATTTCTAATAAGCAAGTATTGAAATGAGATTCAAATGCGAAGAAGCTTCCGAAAAATCTCAAATCGCAAGCATTTAAGAAAAAAAGTTTTCATCAATATTTTAGGAAAGGGGTACCCCTTTGCTATAAATAAATTGAAACAAAATTTTACCCAATTTTGCCCAAAAGGCGTTCATTTTTTATAAGCAAGTATTGAAATGAGATTCAAATGCGAAGAAGCTTTCGAAAAATCTCAAATCGCAAGCATTTAAGAAAAAAAAAAATTGCATTAATATATTAGGAAAGGGGCACCCCTTTGCAATAAATAAATTTGTTGGTTGAAACACAATTTTACCCGACATTGCCCAAAAGGCGTTCATTTCTAATAAGCAAGTATTGAAATGAGATTCAAATGCGAAGAAGCTTCCGAAAAATCTCAAATCGCAAGCATTTAAGAAAGAAAAAATTTCATCAATATATTAGGAAAGGGGTACGTACGCCTTTGCAAAAAATACATTTTTTGGTTGAAACACAATTTTACCTGACTTTGCCCAAAATGCGTTCATTTCTAATAAGCAAGTATTGAAAGGAGATTCAAATGCGAAGAAGCTTCCGAAAAATCTCAAATCGCAAGCATTTAAGAAAAAAAAAATTTTCATCAATATTTTAGGAAAGGGGTATCCCTTTGCAATAAATAAATTTTTTGGTTGAAACACAATTTTACCCGACTTTGCCCAAAAGGCGTTTATTTCTAATAAGCAAGTATTGAAATGAGTTTCAAATGCGAAGAAGCTTCCGAAAAATCTCAAATCGCAAGCATTTAAGAAAAAAACTTTTTTCATCAATATATTAGGAAAGGGTACGCCTTTGCAAAAAATGAATTTTTTGGTTGAAACACAATTTTACCCGACTTTGCCCAAAAGGCGTTCATTTCTAATAAGCAAGTATTGAAAGGAGATTCAAATGCGAAGAAGCTTCCGAAAAATCTCAAATCGCAAGCATTTATGAAAAAAAAAATTGTTCATCAATATTTTAGGAAAGGGGTACGTACGCCTTTGCAAAAAATACATTTTTTGGTTGAAACACAATTTTACCTGACTTTGCCCAAAAGGCGTTCATTTCTAATAAGCAAGTACTGAAAGTACATTCAAATGCGAAGAAGCTTCCGAAAAATCGCAAGCATTTAAGAAAAAAAATTTGTCGTCAATATTTTAGGAAAGGGGTACCCCTTTGCAATACATAAATATTTTGGTTGAAACACAATTTTACCCGACTTTGCCCAAAAGGCGTTCATTTTTTATAAGCAAGTATTGAAATGAGATTAAAATGCGAAGAAGCTTCCGAAAAATCTCAAATCGCAAGCATTTAAGAAAAAAAATGTCTCATCTATATTTGAGGAAAGGGGTACCCCTTTGCAATAAATAAATTTTTTGGCTGAACCACAATTTTACCCGACTTTGCCCAAAAGGCGTTAATTTCTAATAGGCAAGTGTTGAAAGGAGTTTCAAACGCGAAGAAGCTTCCGAAAAATCCCAAATCGCAAGCATTTAAGAAAAAAAAAATTTTCATCAATATTTTAGGAAAGGGGTATCCCTTTGCAATAAATAAATTTTTTGGTTGAAACACAATTTTGCCCGACTTTGCCCAAAAGGCGTTCATTTCTAATAAGCAAGTATTGAAATGAGTTTCAAATGCGAAGAAGCTTCCGAAAAATCTCAAATCGCAAGCATTTATGAAAAAAAAAATTGTTCATCAATATTTTAGGAAAGGGTACCAAGCAAGCATTTAAGATAAATTTTTTGGTTGAAACACAATTTTACCCGACTTTGCCCAAAAGGCGTTCATTTCTAATAAGCAAGTATTGAAAGGAGATTCAAATGCGAAGAAGCTTCCGAAAAATCTCAAATCGCAAGCATTTAAGAAAAAAAAAATTTTCATCAATATTTTAGGAAAGGGGTATCCCTTTGCAATAAATAAATTTTTTGGTTGAAACACAATTTTGCCCGACTTTGCCCAAAAGGCGTTCATTTCTAATAAGCAAGTATTGAAATGAGTTTCAAATGCGAAGAAGCTTCCGAAAAATCTCAAATCGCAAGCATTTATGAAAAAAAAAATTGTTCATCAATATTTTAGGAAAGGGTACCAAGCAAGCATTTAAGATAAATTTTTTGGTTGAAACACAATTTTACCCGACTTTGCCCAAAAGGCGTTCATTTCTAATAAGCAAGTATTGAAAGGAGATTCAAATGCGAAGAAGCTTCCGAAAAATCTCAAATCGGAAGCATTTATGAAAAAAAAAATTTCATCAATATATTAGGAAAGGGGTACTCCTTTGCAATAAATAAATTTGTTGGTTGAAACACAATTTTACCCAATTTTGCCCAAAAGGCGTTTATTTCTAATAAGCAAGTATTGAAATGAGATTCAAATGCGAAGAAGCTTCCGAAAAATCTCAAATCGCAAGCATTTAAGAAAAAAAAATTTTTCATCAATATTTTAGGAAAGGGTACGCCTTTGCAAAAAATGAATTTTTTGGTTGAAACACAATTTTACCCGACTTTGCCCAAAAGGCGTTTATTTCTAATAAGCAAGTATTGAAATGAGTTTCAGATGCGAAGAAGCTTCCGAAAAATCTCAAATCGCAAGCATTTAAGAAAAAAAATTTGTCATCAATATATTAGGAAAGGGGTGCCCCTTTGCAATACATAAATTTTTTGGCTGAACCACAATTTTACCCAATTTTGCCCAAAAGGCGTTTATTTCTAATAAGCAAGTATTGAAATGAGTTTCAAATGCGAAGAAACTTCCGAAAAATCTCAAATCGCAAGCATTTAAGAAAAAAAAAATTTCATCAATATATTAGGAAATTGGTACCCCTTGCAATAAATACATTTTTTGGTTGAAACACAATTTTACCCGACTTTGCCAAAAGGCGTTCATTTTTTATAAGCAAGTATTGAAATGAGTTTCAAATGCGAAGAAGCTTCTGAAAAATCTCAAATCGCAAGCATTTAAGAAAAAAAGTTTTCATCAATATTTTAGGAAAGGGTACCAAGCAAGCATTTAAGATAAATTTTTTGGTTGAACCACAATTTTACCCGACTTTGCCCAAAAGGCGTTCATTTCTAATAAGCAAGTATTGAAATGAGATTCAAATGCGAAGAAGCTTCCGAAAAATCTCGAATCGCAAGCATTTAAGAAAAAAAATTTTTTATCAATATTTTAGGAAAGGGGTACGCCTTTGCAATAAATAAATTTTTTGGTTGAAACACAATTTTCATCAATATTTTAGGAAAGGGGCCCCCCTTTGCTATAAATAAATTTTTTGGTTGAAACACAATTTTACCCAATTTTGTCCAAAAGGCGTTCATTTTTAATAAGCAAGTATTGAAATGAGTTTCAAATGCGAAGAAGCTTCCGAAAAATCTCAAATCGCAAGCATTTAAGAAAAAAAAATGTTTCATCAATATTTAAGGAAGGGGTACCCCTTTGCAATACATAAATTTTTTGGTTGAACCACAATTTTACCCGACTTTGCCCAAAAGGCGTTCATTTCTAATAAGCAAGTATTGAAAGGAGATTCAAATGCGAAGAAGCTTCCGAAGAATCTTAAATCGCAAGCATTTAAGAAAAAAAATGTTTCATCAATATTTTAGGAAAGGGTACGCCTTTGCAAAATATTAATTTTTTGGTTGAAACACAATTTTACCCAATTTTGCCAAAAATGCGTTTATTTCTAATAAGCGAGTATTGAAAGGAGATTCAAATGCGAAGGAGCTTCCGAAAAATCTCAAATCGCAAGCATTTAAGAAAAAAATTTGTTATCAATATTTTAGGAAAGGGGTACCCCTTTGCAATAAATAAATTTTTTGGTTGAAACACAATTTTTCCCGACTTTGCCCAAAAGGCGTTCATTTCTAATAAGCAAGTATTGAAAGGAGATTCAAAAGCGAAAAAGCTTCCGAGAAATCTCAAATCGCAAGCATTTAAGAAAAAAAATGTCTCATCTATATTTGAGGAAAGGGGTACCCCTTTGCAATAAATAAATTTTTTGGCTGAACCACAATTTTACCCGACTTTGCCCAAAAGGCGTTCATTTCTAATAAGCAAGTATTGAAATGAGTTTCAAATGCGAAAAAGCTTCCGAGAAATCTCAAATCGCAAGCATTTAAGAAAAAAAAAAATTTCATCAATATTTTAGGAAAGGGTATCCCTTTGCAATAAATAAATTTTTTGGTTGAAACACAATTTTACCCAATTTTGCCCAAAAGGCGTTCATTTCTAATAAGCAAGTATTGAAATGAGTTTCAAATGCGAAGAAGCTTCCGAAAAATCTCAAATCGCAAGCATTTAAGAAAAAAACATGTTTCATCAATATTTAAGGGAGGGGCACCCCTTTGCAATAAATAAATTTGTTGGTTGAAACACAATTTTACCCGACATTGCCCAAAAGGCGTTCATTTCTAATAAGCAAGTATTGAAATGAGATTCAAATGCGAAGAAGCTTCCGAAAAATCTCAAATCGCAAGCATTTAAGAAAGAAAAAATTTCATCAATATATTAGGAAAGGGGTACGTACGCCTTTGCAAAAAATACATTTTTTGGTTGAAACACAATTTTACCTGACTTTGCCCAAAATGCGTTCATTTCTAATAAGCAAGTATTGAAAGGAGATTCAAATGCGAAGAAGCTTCCGAAAAATCTCAAATCGCAAGCATTTAAGAAAAAAAAAATTTTCATCAATATTTTAGGAAAGGGGTATCCCTTTGCAATAAATAAATTTTTTGGTTGAAACACAATTTTACCCAATTTTGCCCAAAAGGCGTTCATTTCTAATAAGCAAGTATTGAAATGAGTTTCAAATGCGAAGAAGCTTCCGAAAAATCTCAAATCGCAAGCATTTAAGAAAAAAAAATGTTTCATCAATATTTAAGGAAGGGGTACCCCTTTGCAATAAATACATTTTTTGGTTGAACCACAATTTTACCCGACTTTGCCCAAAAGGCGTTCATTTTTTATAAGCAAGTATTGAAATGAGATTCAAATGCGAAGAAGCTTCCGAAAAATCTCAAATCGCAAGCATTTAAGAAAAAAAATGTCTCATCTATATTTGAGGAAAGGGGTACCCCTTTGCAATAAATAAATTTTTTGGCTGAACCACAATTTTACCCGACTTTGCCCAAAAGGCGTTAATTTCTAATAGGCAAGTGTTGAAAGGAGTTTCAAATGCGAAGAAGCTTCCGAAAAATCCCAAATCGCAAGCATTTAAGAAAAAAATTTGTCATCAATATTTTAGGAAAGGGGTACCCCTTTGCAATAAATGAATTTTTTGGTTGAAACTTAATTTTACCCGACTTTGCCCAAAAGGCGTTCATTTCTAATAAGCAAGTACTGAAAGTACATTCAAATGCGAAGAAGCTTCCGAAAAATCGCAAGCATTTAAGAAGAAAAATTTGTCGTCAATATTTTAGGAAAGGGGTATCCCTTTGCAATAAATAAATTTTTTGGTTGAAACACAATTTTACCCAATTTTGCCCAAAAGGCGTTCATTTCTAATAAGCAAGTATTGAAATGAGTTTCAAATGCGAAGAAGCTTCCGAAAAATCTCAAATCGCAAGCATTTAAGAAAAAAAAATGTTTCATCGATATTTAAGGAAGGGGTACCCCTTTGCAATAAATACATTTTTTGGTTGAACCACAATTTTACCCGACTTTGCCCAAAAGGCGGTCATTTTTTATAAGCAAGTATTGAAATGAGATTCAAATGCGAAGAAGCTTCCGAAAAATCTCAAATCGCAAGCATTTAAGAAAAAAAATGTCTCATCTATATTTGAGGAAAGGGGTACCCCTTTGCAATAAATAAATTTTTTGGCTGAACCACAATTTTACCCGACTTTGCCCAAAAGGCGTTAATTTCTAATAGGCAAGTGTTGAAAGGAGTTTCAAATGCGAAGAAGCTTCCGAAAAATCCCAAATCGCAAGCATTTAAGAAAAAAATTTGTCATCAATATTTTAGGAAAGGGGTACCCCTTTGCAATAAATGAATTTTTTGGTTGAAACTTAATTTTACCCGACTTTGCCCAAAAGGCGTTCATTTCTAATAAGCAAGTACTGAAAGTACATTCAAATGCGAAGAAGCTTCCGAAAAATCGCAAGCATTTAAGAAGAAAAATTTGTCGTCAATATTTTAGGAAAGGGGTATCCCTTTGCAATAAATAAATTTTTTGGTTGAAACACAATTTTACCTGACTTTGCCCAAAATGCGTTCATTTCTAATAAGCAAGTATTGAAAGGAGATTCAAATGCGAAGAAGCTTCCGAAAAATCTCAAATCGCAAGCATTTAAGAAAAAAAAATTTTCATCAATATTTTAGGAAAGGGGTATCCCTTTGCAATAAATAAATTTTTTGGTTGAAACACAATTTTGCCCGACTTTGCCCAAAAGGCGTTCATTTCTAATAAGCAAGTATTAAAAGGAGATTCAAATGCTAAGAAGCTTCCGAAAAATCTCAAATCGCAAGCCTTTAAGAAAAAAAATGTTTCATCAATATTTGAGGAAAGGGGTACCCCTTTGCAATAAATAAATTTTTTGGTTGAAACACAATTTTACCCGACTTTGCCCAAAAGGCGTTTATTTCTAATAAGCAAATATTGAAATGAGTTTCAAATGCGAAGAAGCTTCCGAAAAATCTCAAATCGCAAGCATTTAAGAAAAACAATTTTTCATCAATATTTTAGGAAAGGGGTACCCCTTTGCAATAAATAAATTTTTTGGTTGAAACACAATTTTACCCAATTTTGCCCAAAAGGCGTTCATTTCTAATAAGCAAGTATTGAAGGGAGATTCAAATGTGAAGAAGCTTCCGAAAAATCTCAAATCGCAAGCATTTAAGAAAAAATATGTTTCATCAATATTTTAGGAAAGGGGTACCCCTTTGCAATACATAAATTTTTTGGTTGAAACACACATTTACCCGACTTTGCCCAAAAGGCGTTTATTTCTAATAAGCATATATTGAAAGGAGATTCAAATGCGAAGAAGCTTCCGAAAAATCTCAAATCGCAAGCATTTAAGAAAAAAATTTGTCATCAATATTTTAGGAAAGGGGTGCCCCTTTGCAATACATAAATTTTTTGGTTGAAACACAATTTTACCCGACTTTTTTTTTTTTTTTTTTTTTTTTAGGAG
This sequence comes from Linnaemya tessellans, assembly GCA_951800035.1. Classification (NCBI taxonomy): domain Eukaryota; kingdom Metazoa; phylum Arthropoda; class Insecta; order Diptera; family Tachinidae; genus Linnaemya; species Linnaemya tessellans. The sequence goes on along the minus strand of OX637537.1, from coordinate 4,610,734 downwards.
TAGGACCAGCACTCAGGGGATGTCCCCTATATATGCAATGCATTGCGCTGGAACTGAAAACGAGGGGATAGTATTGAGGGGACAGATTAGGAAAGATGAGAAGATAGACAGTTGTTTTTTTTTTTTTTTTTTTTTTTTTTTTTTTTTTTGTAGCTATTTCAACCTTTTACTTCGCCGGCTAATTTTTGCTACAGGGCCGACGAAGGTGGGTGCTGTTACTCTGCTTTTAGTACATGATTGGATCAGTCGCTGCCAGTAATTGTCCAGTGATCAGTACTATGCCTTCATCACTGAAAACAGGCTGGCAACAACTAACACAACCACGCACTAATGCTGATCAGAAGAATTCAACACAATATTTCATGACTCAGCTGGGGCTCGAACTCAGGACTCTCCGCTTCATAGTCTCGTGTTCTACTACTTCAGCCAACAGCACCCACAATTGTACCCGACTTTGCCCAAAAGGCGTTTATTTCTAATAAGCAAGTATTGAAAGGAGATTCAAATGCGAAGAAGCTTCCGAAAAATCTCAAATCGCAACCATTTAAGTAAAAAAATATGTTTCATCAATATTTAAGGAAGGGGTACCCCTTTGCAATAAATAAATTTTTTGGTTGAAACTTAATTTTACCCAATTTTGTCCAAAAGGCGTTCATTTCTAATAAGCAAGTATTGAAATGACATTCAAATGCGAAGAAGCTTCCGAAAAATCTCAAATCGGAAGCATTTAAGAAAAAAAAAATTTCATCAATATTTTAGGAAAGGGGTACCCCTTTGCAAAAAATTAATTTTTTGGTTGAAACACAATTGTACCCGACTTTGCCCAAAAGGCGTTTATTTCTAATAAGCAAGTATTGAAAGGAGATTCAAATGCGAAGAAGCTTCCGAAAAATCTCAAATCGCAAGCATTTATGAAAAAAAAAATTGTTCATCAATATTTTAGGAAAGGGTACCAAGCAAGCATTTAAGATAAATTTTTTGGTTGAAACACAATTTTACCCGACTTTGCCCAAAAGGCGTTCATTTCTAATAAGCAAGTATTGAAAGGAGATTCAAATGCGAAGAAGCTTCCGAAAAATCTCAAATCGCAACCATTTAAGTAAAAAAATATGTTCCATCAATATTTAAGGAAGGGGTACCCCTTTGCAATAAATAAATTTTTTGGTTGAAACTTAATTTTACCCAATTTTGTCCAAAAGGCGTTCATTTCTAATAAGCAAGTATTGAAATGACATTCAAATGCGAAGAAGCTTCCGAAAAATCTCAAATCGGAAGCATTTAAGAAAAAAAATATTTCATCAATATTTTAGGAAAGGGGTACCCCTTTGCAAAAAATTAATTTTTTGGTTGAAACACAATTGTACCCGACTTTGCCCAAAAGGCGTTTATTTCTAATAAGCAAGTATTGAAAGGAGATTCAAATGCGAAGAAGCTTCCGAAAAATCTCAAATCGCAAGCATTTATGAAAAAAAAATTGTTCATCAATATTTTAGGAAAGGGTACCAAGCAAGCATTTAAGATAAATTTTTTGGTTGAAACACAATTTTACCCGACTTTGCCCAAAAGGCGTTCATTTCTAATAAGCAAGTATTGAAAGGAGATTCAAATGCGAAGAAGCTTCCGAAAAATCTCAAATCGCAACCATTTAAGTAAAAAAATATGTTCCATCAATATTTAAGGAAGGGGTACCCCTTTGCAATACATAAATTTTTTGGTTGAAACACAATTTTACCCGACTTTGCCCAAAAGGCGTTCATTTCTAATAAGCAAGTATTGAAAGGAGATTCAAATGCGAAGAAGCTTCCGAAAAATCTCAAATCGCAACCATTTAAGTAAAAAAATATGTTCCATCAATATTTAAGGAAGGGGTACCCCTTTGCAATACATAAATTTTTTGGTTGAAACACAATTTTACCCGACTTTGCCCAAAAGGCGTTCATTTCTAATAAGCAAGTATTGAAAGGAGATTCAAATGCGAAGAAGCTTCCGAAAAATCTCAAATCGCAACCATTTAAGTAAAAAAATATGTTCCATCAATATTTTAGGAAAGGGGTACCCCTTTGCAATAAATAAATTTGTTGGTTGAAACACAACTTTACCCGACATTGCCCAAAAGGCGTTTATTTCTAATAAGCAAGTATTGAAAGGAGATTCAAATGCGAAGAAGCTTCCGAAAAATCTCAAATCGCAAGCATTTATGAAAAAAAAAATTGTTCATCAATATTTTAGGAAAGGGTACCAAGCAAGCATTTAAGATAAATTTTTTGGTTGAAACACAATTTTACCCGACTTTGCCCAAAAGGCGTTCATTTCTAATAAGCAAGTATTGAAAGGAGATTCAAATGCGAAGAAGCTTCCGAAAAATCTCAAATCGGAAGCATTTAAGAAAAAAAAATTGCATTAATATATTAGGAAAGGGGCACCCCTTTGCAATAAATAAATTTTTTGGTTGAAACACAATTTTACCCGACTTTGCCCAAAAGGCGTTTATTTCTAATAAGCATATATTGAAAGGAGATTTAAATGCGAAGAAGCTTCCGAAGAATCTTAAATCGCAAGCATTTAAGAAAAAAAAAATTTTCATCAATATGTTAGGAAAGGGGTATCCCTTTGCAATAAATAAATTTTTTGGTTGAAACACAATTTTGCCCGACTTTGCCCAAAAGGCGTTCATTTCTAATAAGCAAGTATTGAAATGAGTTTCAAATGCGAAGAAGCTTCCGAAAAATCTCAAGTCGCAAGCATTTAAGAAAAAAAAAATTGCATTAATATATTAGGAAAGGGGCACCCCTTTGCAATAAATAAATTTGTTGGTTGAAACACAATTTTACCCGACATTGCCCTAAAGGCGTTCATTTCTAATAAGCAAGTATTGAAATGAGATTCAAATGCGAAGAAGCTTCCGAAAAATCTCAAATCGCAAGCATTTAAGAAAGAAAAAATTTCATCAATATATTAGGAAAGGGGTACGTACGCCTTTGCAAAAAATACATTTTTTGGTTGAAACACAATTTTACCCGACATTGCCCAAAAGGCGTTCATTTCTAATAAGCAAGTATTGAAATGAGATTCAAATGCGAAGAAGCTTCCGAAAAATCTCAAATCGCAAGCATTTAAGAAAGAAAAAATTTCATCAATATATTAGGAAAGGGGCACCCCTTTGCAATAAATAAATTTGTTGGTTGAAACACAATTTTACCCGACATTGCCCAAAAGGCGTTCATTTCTAATAAGCAAGTATTGAAATGAGATTCAAATGCGAAGAAGCTTCCGAAAAATCTCAAATCGCAAGCATTTAAGAAAGAAAAAATTTCATCAATATATTAGGAAAGGGGTACGTACGCCTTTGCAAAAAATACATTTTTTGGTTGAAACACAATTTTACCTGACTTTGCCCAAAATGCGTTCATTTCTAATAAGCATGTATTGAAAGGAGATTCAAATGCGAAGAAGCTTCCGAAAAATCTCAAATCGCAAGCATTTAAGAAAAAAAAAATTTTCACCAATATTTTAGGAAAGGGGTATCCCTTTGCAATAAATAAATTTTTTGGTTGAAACACAATTTTGCCCGACTTTGCCCAAAAGGCGTTCATTTCTAATAAGCAAGTATTAAAAGGAGATTCAAATGCTAAGAAGCTTCCGAAAAATCTCAAATCGCAAGCATTTAAGAAAAAAAAATGTTTCATCAATATTTGAGGAAAGGGGTACCCCTTTGCAATAAATAAATTTTTTGGTTGAAACACAATTTTACCCGACTTTGCCCAAAAGGCGTTTATTTCTAATAAGCAAGTATTGAAATGAGTTTCAAATGCGAAGAAGCTTCCGAAAAATCTCAAATCGCAAGCATTTAAGAAAAAAACTTTTTTCATCAATATATTAGGAAAGGGTACGCCTTTGGAAAAAATGAATTTTTTGGTTGAAACACAATTTTACCCGACTTTGCCCAAAAGGCGTTCATTTCTAATAAGCAAGTATTAAAAGGAGATTCAAATGCTAAGAACCTTCCGAAAAATCTCAAATCGCAAGCATTTAAGAAAAAAAAATGTTTCATCAATATTTTAGGAAAGGGGTACCCCTTTGCAATAAATAAATTTTTTGGTTGAAACTTAATTTTACCCGACTTTGCCCAAAAGGCGTTCATTTCTAATAAGCTAGTATTGAAAGGAGATTCAAATGCGAAGAAGCTTCCGAAAAATCTCAAATCGCAGCCATTTAAGTAAAAAAATATGTTCCATCAATATTTAAGGAAGGGGTACCCCTTTGCAATACATAAATTTTTTGGTTGAAACACAATTTTGCCCGACTTTGCCCAAAAGGCGTTCATTTCTAATAAGCAAGTATTGAAATGAGTTTCAAATGCGAAGAAGCTTCCGAAAAATCTCAAATCGCAAGCATTTAAGAAAAAAAAATTGCATTAATATATTAGGAAAGGGGCACCCCTTTGCAATAAATAAATTTTTTGGTTGAAACACTATTTTACCCGACTTTGCCCAAAAGGCGTTTATTTCTAATAAGCAAGTATTAAAAGGAGATTCAAATGCTAAGAAGCTTCCGAAAAATCTCAAATCGCAAGCATTTAAGAAAAAAACTTTTTTCATCAATATATTAGGAAAGGGTACGCCTTTGCAAAAAATGAATTTTTTGGTTGAAACACAATTTTACCCGACTTTGCCCAAAAGGCGTTTATTTCTAATAAGCAAGTATTGAAATGAGTTTCAAATGCTAAGAAGCTTCCGAAAAATCTCAAATCGCAAGCATTTAAGAAAAAAATTGTTCATCAATATTTTAGAAAAGGGGTACCCCTTTGCAATAAATAATTTTTTTGGTTGAAACACAATTTTACCCGACTTTGCCCAAAAGGCGTTCATTTCTAATAAGCAAGTATTGAAAGGAGATTCAAATGCGAAGAAGCTTCCGAAAAATCTCAAATCGGAAGCATTTAAGAAAAAAAAAATTGCATTAATATATTAGGAAAGGGGCACCCCTTTGCAATAAATAAATTTTTTGGTTGAAACACTATTTTACCCGACTTTGCCCAAAAGGCGTTTATTTCTAATAAGCAAGTATTGAAAGGAGATTTAAATGCGAAGAAGCTTCCGAAGAATCTTAAATCGCAAGCATTTAAGAAAAAAAAATTTTCATCAATATGTTAGGAAAGGGGTACGTACGCCTTTGCAAAAAATACATTTTTTGGTTGAAACACAATTTTACCCGACTTTGCCCAAAAGGCGTTCATTTCTAATAAGCAAGTATTGAAATGAGATTCAAATGCGGAGAAGCTTCCGAAAAATCTCAAATCGCAACCATTTAAGTAAAAAAATATGTTTCATCAATATTTAAGGAAGGGGTACCCCTTTGCAATACATAAATTTTTTGGTTGAAACACAATTTTACCCGACTTTGCCCAAAAGGCGTTCATTTCTAATAAGCAAGCATTGAAATGAGATTCAAATGCGAAGAAGCTTCCGAAAAATCTCAAATCGCAACCATTTAAGTAAAAAAATATGTTTCATCAATATTTAAGGAAGGGGTACCCCTTTGCAATAAATAAATTTTTTGGTTGAAACTTAATTTTACCCAATTTTGTCCAAAAGGCGTTCATTTCTAATAAGCAAGTATTGAAATGACATTCAAATGCGAAGAAGCTTCCGAAAAATCTCAAATCGGAAGCATTTAAGAAAAAAAAAATTTCATCAATATTTTAGGAAAGGGGTACCCCTTTGCAAAATATTAATTTTTTGGTTGAAACACAATTGTACCCGACTTTGCCCAAAAGGCGTTTATTTCTAATAAGCAAGTATTGAAAGGAGATTCAAATGCGAAGAAGCTTCTGAAAAATCTCAAATCGCAAGCATTTATGAAAAAAAAAATTGTTCATCAATATTTTAGGAAAGGGTACCAAGCAAGCATTTAAGATAAATTTTTTGGTTGAAACACAATTTTACCCGACTTTGCCCAAAAGGCGTTCATTTCTAATAAGCAAGTATTGAAAGGAGATTCAAATGCGAAGAAGCTTCCGAAAAATCTCAAATCGCAACCATTTAAGTAAAAAAATATGTTCCATCAATATTTAAGAAAGGGGTACCCCTTTGCAATACATAAATTTTTTGGTTGAAACACAATTTTACCCGACTTTGCCCAAAAGGCGTTCATTTCTAATAAGCAAGTATTGAAAGGAGATTCAAATGCGAAGAAGCTTCCGAAAAATCTCAAATCGCAACCATTTAAGTAAAAAAATATGTTCCATCAATATTTAAGGAAGGGGTACCCCTTTGCAATACATAAATTTTTTGGTTGAAACACAATTTTGCCCGACTTTGCCCAAAAGGCGTTCATTTCTAATAAGCAAGTATTGAAATGAGTTTCAAATGCGAAGAAGCTTCCGAAAAATCTCAAATCGCAAGCATTTATGAAAAAAAAAATTGTTCATCAATATTTTAGGAAAGGGTACCAAGCAAGCATTTAAGATAAATTTTTTGGTTGAAACACAATTTTACCCTACTTTGCCCAAAAGGCGTTCATTTCTAATAAGCAAGTATTGAAAGGAGATTCAAATGCGAAGAAGCTTGCGAAAAATCTCAAATCGCAACCATTTAAGTAAAAAAATATGTTCCATCAATATTTTAGGAAGGGGTACCCCTTTGCAATACATAAATTTTTTGGTTGAAACACAATTTTACCCGACTTTGCCCAAAAGGCGTTCATTTCTAATAAGCAAGTATTGAAAGGAGATTCAAATGCGAAGAAGCTTCCGAAAAATCTCAAATCGCAACCATTTAAGTAAAAAAATATGTTCCATCAATATTTAAGGAAGGGGTACCCCTTTGCAATACATAAATTTTTTGGTTGAAACACAATTTTGCCCGACTTTGCCCAAAAGGCGTTCATTTCTAATAAGCAAGTATTGAAATGAGTTTCAAATGCGAAGAAGCTTCCGAAAAATCTCAAATCGGAAGCATTTAAGAAAAAAAAATTTCATCAATATATTAGGAAAGGGGTACTCCTTTGCAATAAATAAATTTGTTGGTTGAAACACAATTTTACCCAATTTTGCCCAAAAGGCGTTTATTTCTAATAAGCAAGTATTGAAATGAGATTCAAATGCGAAGAAGCTTCCGAAAAATCTCAAATCGCAAGCATTTAAGAAAAAAAATTTTTCATCAATATTTTAGGAAAGGGTACGCCTTTGCAAAAAATGAATTTTTTGGTTGAAACACAATTTTACCCGACTTTGCCCAAAAGGCGTTTATTTCTAATAAGCAAGTATTGAAATGAGTTTCAAATGCGAAGAAGCTTCCGAAAAATCTCAAATCGCAAGCATTTAAGAAAAAAATTTGTTATCAATATTTTAGGAAAGGGGTACCCCTTTGCAATACATAAATTTTTTGGTTGAAACACAATTTTACCCAATTTTGCCCAAAAGGCGTGCATTTCTAATAAGCAAGTATTGAAATGAGATTCAAATGCGAAGAAGCTTCCGAAAAATCTCAAATCGCAACCATTTAAGTAAAAAAATATGTTCCATCAATATTTTAGGAAAGGGGTACCCCTTTGCAATAAATAAATTTGTTGGTTGAAACACAATTTTACCCGACTTTGCCCAAAAGGCGTTTATTTCTAATAAGCAAGTATTGAAATGAGTTTCAAATGCGAAGAAGCTTCCGAAAAATCTCAAATCGCAAGCATTTAAGAAAAAAACTTTTTTCATCAATATATTAGGAAAGGGTACGCCTTTGCAAAAAATTAATTTTTTGGTTGAAACACAATTTTACCCGACTTTGCCCAAAAGGCGTTCATTTCTAATAAGCAAGTATTGAAATGAGATTCAAATGCGAAGAAGCTTCCGAAAAATCTCAAATCGCAAGCATTTAAGAAAGAAAAAATTTCATCAATATATTAGGAAAGGGGTACGTACGCCTTTGCAAAAAATACATTTTTTGGTTGAAACACAATTTTACCTGACTTTGCCCAAAATGCGTTCATTTCTAATAAGCATGTATTGAAAGGAGATTCAAATGCGAAGAAGCTTCCGAAAAATCTCAAATCGCAAGCATTTAAGAAAAAAAAAATTTTCACCAATATTTTAGGAAAGGGGTATCCCTTTGCAATAAATAAATTTTTTGGTTGAAACACAATTTTGCCCGACTTTGCCCAAAAGGCGTTCATTTCTAATAAGCAAGTATTAAAAGGAGATTCAAATGCTAAGAAGCTTCCGAAAAATCTCAAATCGCAAGCATTTAAGAAAAAAAAATGTTTCATCAATATTTGAGGAAAGGGGTACCCCTTTGCAATAAATAAATTTTTTGGTTGAAACACAATTTTACCCGACTTTGCCCAAAAGGCGTTTATTTCTAATAAGCAAGTATTGAAATGAGTTTCAAATGCGAAGAAGCTTCCGAAAAATCTCAAATCGCAAGCATTTAAGAAAAAAACTTTTTTCATCAATATATTAGGAAAGGGTACGCCTTTGGAAAAAATGAATTTTTTGGTTGAAACACAATTTTACCCGACTTTGCCCAAAAGGCGTTCATTTCTAATAAGCAAGTATTAAAAGGAGATTCAAATGCTAAGAACCTTCCGAAAAATCTCAAATCGCAAGCATTTAAGAAAAAAAAATGTTTCATCAATATTTTAGGAAAGGGGTACCCCTTTGCAATAAATAAATTTTTTGGTTGAAACTTAATTTTACCCGACTTTGCCCAAAAGGCGTTCATTTCTAATAAGCAAGTATTGAAAGGAGATTCAAATGCGAAGAAGCTTCCGAAAAATCTCAAATCGCAGCCATTTAAGTAAAAAAATATGTTCCATCAATATTTAAGGAAGGGGTACCCCTTTGCAATACATAAATTTTTTGGTTGAAACACAATTTTGCCCGACTTTGCCCAAAAGGCGTTCATTTCTAATAAGCAAGTATTGAAATGAGTTTCAAATGCGAAGAAGCTTCCGAAAAATCTCAAATCGCAAGCATTTAAGAAAAAAAAAATTGCATTAATATATTAGGAAAGGGGCACCCCTTTGCAATAAATAAATTTTTTGGTTGAAACACTATTTTACCCGACTTTGCCCAAAAGGCGTTTATTTCTAATAAGCAAGTATTAAAAGGAGATTCAAATGCTAAGAAGCTTCCGAAAAATCTCAAATCGCAAGCATTTAAGAAAAAAACTTTTTTCATCAATATATTAGGAAAGGGTACGCCTTTGCAAAAAATGAATTTTTTGGTTGAAACACAATTTTACCCGACTTTGCCCAAAAGGCGTTTATTTCTAATAAGCAAGTATTGAAATGAGTTTCAAATGCTAAGAAGCTTCCGAAAAATCTCAAATCGCAAGCATTTAAGAAAAAAATTGTTCATCAATATTTTAGAAAAGGGGTACCCCTTTGCAATAAATAATTTTTTTGGTTGAAACACAATTTTACCCGACTTTGCCCAAAAGGCGTTCATTTCTAATAAGCAAGTATTGAAAGGAGATTCAAATGCGAAGAAGCTTCCGAAAAATCTCAAATCGGAAGCATTTAAGAAAAAAAAAATTGCATTAATATATTAGGAAAGGGGCACCCCTTTGCAATAAATAAATTTTTTGGTTGAAACACTATTTTACCCGACTTTGCCCAAAAGGCGTTTATTTCTAATAAGCAAGTATTGAAAGGAGATTTAAATGCGAAGAAGCTTCCGAAGAATCTTAAATCGCAAGCATTTAAGAAAAAAAAAATTTTCATCAATATGTTAGGAAAGGGGTACGTACGCCTTTGCAAAAAATACATTTTTTGGTTGAAACACAATTTTACCCGACTTTGCCCAAAAGGCGTTCATTTCTAATAAGCAAGTATTGAAATGAGATTCAAATGCGGAGAAGCTTCCGAAAAATCTCAAATCGCAACCATTTAAGTAAAAAAATATGTTTCATCAATATTTAAGGAAGGGGTACCCCTTTGCAATACATAAATTTTTTGGTTGAAACACAATTTTACCCGACTTTGCCCAAAAGGCGTTCATTTCTAATAAGCAAGTATTGAAATGAGATTCAAATGCGAAGAAGCTTCCGAAAAATCTCAAATCGCAACCATTTAAGTAAAAAAATATGTTTCATCAATATTTAAGGAAGGGGTACCCCTTTGCAATAAATAAATTTTTTGGTTGAAACTTAATTTTACCCAATTTTGTCCAAAAGGCGTTCATTTCTAATAAGCAAGTATTGAAATGACATTCAAATGCGAAGAAGCTTCCGAAAAATCTCAAATCGGAAGCATTTAAGAAAAAAAAAATTTCATCAATATTTTAGGAAAGGGGTACCCCTTTGCAAAATATTAATTTTTTGGTTGAAACACAATTGTACCCGACTTTGCCCAAAAGGCGTTTATTTCTAATAAGCAAGTATTGAAAGGAGATTCAAATGCGAAGAAGCTTCTGAAAAATCTCAAATCGCAAGCATTTATGAAAAAAAAAATTGTTCATCAATATTTTAGGAAAGGGTACCAAGCAAGCATTTAAGATAAATTTTTTGGTTGAAACACAATTTTACCCGACTTTGCCCAAAAGGCGTTCATTTCTAATAAGCAAGTATTGAAAGGAGATTCAAATGCGAAGAAGCTTCCGAAAAATCTCAAATCGCAACCATTTAAGTAAAAAAATATGTTCCATCAATATTTAAGAAAGGGGTACCCCTTTGCAATACATAAATTTTTTGGTTGAAACACAATTTTACCCGACTTTGCCCAAAAGGCGTTCATTTCTAATAAGCAAGTATTGAAAGGAGATTCAAATGCGAAGAAGCTTCCGAAAAATCTCAAATCGCAACCATTTAAGTAAAAAAATATGTTCCATCAATATTTAAGGAAGGGGTACCCCTTTGCAATACATAAATTTTTTGGTTGAAACACAATTTTGCCCGACTATGCCCAAAAGGCGTTCATTTCTAATAAGCAAGTATTGAAATGAGTTTCAAATGCGAAGAAGCTTCCGAAAAATCTCAAATCGCAAGCATTTATGAAAAAAAAAATTGTTCATCAATATTTTAGGAAAGGGTACCAAGCAAGCATTTAAGATAAATTTTTTGGTTGAAACACAATTTTACCCTACTTTGCCCAAAAGGCGTTCATTTCTAATAAGCAAGTATTGAAAGGAGATTCAAATGCGAAGAAGCTTCCGAAAAATCTCAAATCGCAACCATTTAAGTAAAAAAATATGTTCCATCAATATTTTAGGAAGGGGTACCCCTTTGCAATACATAAATTTTTTGGTTGAAACACAATTTTACCCGACTTTGCCCAAAAGGCGTTCATTTCTAATAAGCAAGTATTGAAAGGAGATTCAAATGCGAAGAAGCTTCCGAAAAATCTCAAATCGCAACCATTTAAGTAAAAAAATATGTTCCATCAATATTTAAGGAAGGGGTACCCCTTTGCAATACATAAATTTTTTGGTTGAAACACAATTTTGCCCGACTTTGCCCAAAAGGCGTTCATTTCTAATAAGCAAGTATTGAAATGAGTTTCAAATGCGAAGAAGCTTCCGAAAAATCTCAAATCGGAAGCATTTAAGAAAAAAAAATTTCATCAATATATTAGGAAAGGGGTACTCCTTTGCAATAAATAAATTTGTTGGTTGAAACACAATTTTACCCAATTTTGCCCAAAAGGCGTTTATTTCTAATAAGCAAGTATTGAAATGAGATTCAAATGCGAAGAAGCTTCCGAAAAATCTCAAATCGCAAGCATTTAAGAAAAAAAATTTTTCATCAATATTTTAGGAAAGGGTACGCCTTTGCAAAAAATGAATTTTTTGGTTGAAACACAATTTTACCCGACTTTGCCCAAAAGGCGTTTATTTCTAATAAGCAAGTATTGAAATGAGTTTCAAATGCGAAGAAGCTTCCGAAAAATCTCAAATCGCAAGCATTTAAGAAAAAAATTTGTTATCAATATTTTAGGAAAGGGGTACCCCTTTGCAATACATAAATTTTTTGGTTGAAACACAATTTTACCCAATTTTGCCCAAAAGGCGTGCATTTCTAATAAGCAAGTATTGAAATGAGATTCAAATGCGAAGAAGCTTCCGAAAAACCTCAAATCGCAACCATTTAAGTAAAAAAATATGTTCCATCAATATTTTAGGAAAGGGGTACCCCTTTGCAATAAATAAATTTGTTGGTTGAAACACAATTTTACCCGACTTTGCCCAAAAGGCGTTTATTTCTAATAAGCAAGTATTGAAATGAGTTTCAAATGCGAAGAAGCTTCCGAAAAATCTCAAATCGCAAGCATTTAAGAAAAAAACTTTTTTCATCAATATATTAGGAAAGGGTACGCCTTTGCAAAAAATTAATTTTTTGGTTGAAACACAATTTTACCCGACTTTGCCCAAAAGGCGTTCATTTCTAATAAGCAAGTATTAAAAGGAGATTCAAATGCTAAGAAGCTTCCGAAAAATCTCAAATCGCAACCATTTAAGTAAAAAAATATGTTCCATCAATATTTTAGGAAAGGGGTACCCCTTTGCAATAAATAAATTTGTTGGTTGAAACACAATTTTACCCGACTTTGCCCAAAAGGCGTTCATTTCTAATAAGCAAGTATTGAAAGGAGATTCAAATGCGAAGAAGCTTCCGAAAAATCTCAAATCGGAAGCATTTAAGAAAAAAAAAATTTCATCAATATATTAGGAAAGGGGTACTCCTTTGCAATAAATAAACTTTTTGGTTGAAACACAATTTTACCCAATTTTGCCCAAAAGGCGTTTATTTCTAATAAGCAAGTATTGAAATGAGTTTCAAATGCGAAGAAGCTTCCGAAAAATCTCAAATCGCAAGCATTTAAGAAAAAAAATTGTTCATCAATATTTTAGAAAAGGGGTACCCCTTTGCAATAAATAATTTTTTTGGTTGAAACACAATTTTAACCGACTTTGCCCAAAAGGCGTTCATTTCTAATAAGCAAGTATTGAAATGAGTTTCAAATGCGAAGAAGCTTCCGAAAAATCTCAAATCGCAAGCATTTATGAAAAAAAAAATTGTTCATCAATATTTTAGGAAAGGGGTACCCCTTTGCAATAAATAAATTTTTTGGTTGAAACACAATTTTACCCGACTTTGCCCAAAATGCGTTCATTTCTAATAAGCAAGTATTGAAAGGAGATTCAAATGCGAAGAAGCTTCCGAAAAATCTCAAATCGCAAGCATTTAAGAAAAAAAAATTTTTCATCAATATTTTAGGAAAGGGGTACCCCTTTCCAATAAATAAATTTTTTGGTTGAAACACAATTTTGCCCGGCTTTGCCCAAAATGCGTTCATTTCTAATAAGCAAGTATTGAAATGAGTTTCAAATGCGAAGAAGCTTCCGAAAAATCTCAAATCGCAAGCATTTAAGAAACAATATGTTTCATCAATTTCTAGGAAAGGGGTACACCCCTTTGCAATAAATAAATTTTTTGGTTGAAACTAAATTTTGCCCGACTTTGCCCAAAATGCGTTCATTTCTAATAAGCAAGTATTGAAAGGAGATTCAAATGCGAAGAAGCTTCCGAAAAATCTCAAATCGCAAGCATTTAAGAAAAAAAACATTTTTCATCAATATTTTAGGAAAGGGGTATCCCTTTGCAATAAATAAATTTTTTGGTTGAAACACAATTTTGCCCGACTTTGCCCAAAAGGCGTTCATTTCTAATAAGCAAGTATTGAAATGAGTTTCAAATGCGAAGAAGCTTCCGAAAAATCTCAAATCGCAAGCATTTATGAAAAAAAAAATTGTTCATCAATATTTTAGGAAAGGGGTACCCCTTTGCAATAAATAAATTTTTTGGTTGAAACACAATTTTACCTAATTTTGCCCAAAAGGCGTTCATTTCTAATAAGCAAGTATTGAAAGGAGATTCAAATGCGAAGAAGCTTCCGAAAAATCTCAAATCGCATGCATTTAAGAAAAAAACTTTTTTATCAATATTTTAGGAAAGGGGTACCCCTTTGCAATAAATAAATTTTTTGGTTGAAACACAATTTTGCCCGACTTTGCCCAAAAGGCGTTCATTTCTAATAAGCAAGTATTGAAATGAGTTTCAAATGCGAAGAAGCTTCCGAAAAATCTCAAATCGCAAGCATTTATGAAAAAAAAAATTGTTCATCAATATTTTAGGAAAGGGTACCAAGCAAGCATTTAAGATAAATTTTTTGGTTGAAACACAATTTTACCTGACTTTGCCCAAAAGGCGTTCATTTCTAATAAGCAAGTAGTGAAATGAGTTTCAAATGCGAAGAAGCTTTCGAAAAATCTCAAACCGCAAGCATTTAAGAAAAAAAAATGTTTCATCAATATTTGAGGAAAGGGGTACCCCTTTGCAATAAATAAATTTTTTGGTTGAAACACAATTTTACCCGACTTTGCCCAAAAGGCGTTCATTTCTAATAAGCAAGTATTAAAAGGAGATTCAAATGCTAAGAAGCTTCCGAAAAATCTCAAATCGCAAGCATTTAAGAAAAAAAAATGTTTCATCAATATTTTAGGAAAGGGGTACCCCTTTGCAATAAATAAATTTTTTGGTTGAAACTTAATTTTACCCGACTTTGCCCAAAAGGCGTTCATTTCTAATAAGCAAGTATTGAAAGGAGATTCAAATGCGAAGAAGCTTCCGAAAAATCTCAAATCGGAAGCATTTAAGAAAAAAAAAAATTTCATCAATATATTAGGAAAGGGGTACTCCTTTGCAATAAATAAATTTTTTGGTTGAAACACAATTTTACCCAATTTTGCCCAAAAGGCGTTTATTTCTAATAAGCAAGTATTGAAATGAGTTTCAAATGCGAAGAAGCTTCCGAAAAATCTCAAATCGCAAGCATTTAAGAAAAAAACATTTTCATCAATATTTTAGGAAAGGGGTGGCCCTTTGCAATACATAAATTTTTTGGTTGAAACACAATTTTACCCTACTTTGCCCAAAAGGCGTTCATTTTTTATAAGCAAGTATTGAAATGAGATTCAAATGCGAAGAAGCTTCCGAAAAATCTCAAATCGCAAGCATTTAAGAAAAAAAATGTCTCATCTATATTTGAGGAAAGGGGTACGTACCCCTTTGCAATAAATACATTTTTTGGTTGAAACACAATTTTGCCCGACTTTGCCCAAAAGGCGTTCATTTCTAATAAGCAAGTATTAAAAGGAGATTCAAATGCTAAGAAGCTTCCGAAAAATCTCAAATCGAAAGCATTTATGAAAAAAATTTGTTATCAATATTTTAGGAAAGGGGTACACCCCTTTGCAATAAATAAATTTTTTGGTTGAAACACAATTTTACCTGACTTTGCCCAAAAGGCGTTCATTTCTAATAAGCAAGTATTGAAATGAGTTTCAAATGCGAAGAAACTTCCGAAAAATCTCAAATGGAAAGCATTTAAGAAAAACATTTTTCATCAATTTCTAGGAAAGGGGTACCCCTTTGCAAAAAATGAATTTTTTGGTTGAAACACAATTTTACCAGACTTTGCCCAAAAGGCGTTTATTTCTAATAAGCAAGTATTGAAATGAGATTCAAATGCGAAGAAGCTTTCGAAAAATCTCAAATCGCAAGTATTTAAGAAAAAAAAAATTGCATTAATATATTAGGAAAGGGGCACCCCTTTGCAATAAATAAATTTGTTGGTTGAAACACAATTTTACCCGACATTGCCCAAAAGGCGTTCATTTCTAATAAGCAAGTATTGAAATGAGATTCAAATGCGAAGAAACTTCCGAAAAATCTCAAATCGAAAGCATTTATGAAAAAAAAAATTGTTCATCAATATTTTAGGAAAGGGGTACGTACGCCTTTGCAAAAAATACATTTTTTGGTTGAAACACAATTTTACCTGACTTTGTCCAAAAGGCGTTCATTTCTAATAAGCAAGTATTGAAAGGAGATTCAAATGCGAAGAAGCTTCCGAAAAATCTCAAATCGCAAGCATTTAAGAAAAAAATTTGTTATCAATATTTTAGGAAAGGGGTACCCCTTTGCAATACATAAATTTTTTGGTTGAAACTTAATTTTACCCGACTTTGCCCAAAAGGCGTTCATTTTTTATAAGCAAGTATTGAAATGAGATTCAAATGCGAAGAAGCTTCCGAAAAATCTCAAATCGCAAGCATTTAAGAAAAAAAATTTCATCAATATTTTAGGAAAGGGGTACGCCTTTGCAATAAATAATTTTTTTGGTTGAAACATAATTTTACCCGACTTTGCCCAAAAGGCGTTCATTTCTAATGAGCAAGTATTGAAAGGAGATTCAAATGCTAAGAAGCTTCCGAAAAATCTCAAATCGAAAGCATTTAAGAAAAAAACATTTTTCATCAATATTTTAGGAAAGGGGTACCCCTTTGCAATAAATAAATTTTTTGGTTGAAACTTAATTTTACCCAATTTTGTCCAAAAGGCGTTCATTTCTAATAAGCAAGTATTGAAATGACATTCAAATGCGAAGAAGCTTCCGAAAAATCTCAAATCGGAAGTATTTAAGAAAAAAAAATGTTTCATCAATATTTTAGGAAAGGGGTACCCCTTTGCAATAAATAAATTTTTTGGTTGAAACTTAATTTTACCCGACTTTGCCCAAAAGGCGTTCATTTCTAATAAGCAAGTATTGAAAGGAGATTCAAATGCGAAGAAGCTTCCGAAAAATCTCAAATCGCAAGCATTTAAGAAAAAAAAATTTTTCATCATTTTCTAGGAAAAGGGTACACCCCTTTGCAATAAATAAATTTTTTGGTTGAAACACAATTTTACCCGACCTTGCCCAAAAGGTGTTCATTTCTAATAAGCAAGTATTGAAAGGAAATTCAAATGCGAAGAAGCTTCCGAAAAATCTCAAATCGCAAGCATTTAAGAAAAAAAATTTCATCAATATTTGAGGAAAGGGGTACCCCTTTGCAATAAATAAATTTTTTGGTTGAAACACAATTTTACCCAATTTTGCCCAAAAGGCGTTCATTTCTAATAAGCAAGTATTGAAATGAGTTTCTAATGCGAAGAAGCTTCCGAAAAATCTCAAATCGCAAGCATTTAAGAAAAAAACATTTTCATTAATATTTTAGGAAAGGGGTGCCCCTTTGCAATACATAAATTTTTTGGTTGAAACACAATTTTACCCTACTTTGCCCAAAAGGCGTTCATTTTTTATAAGCAAGTATTAAAAGGAGATTCAAATGCTAAGAAGCTTCCGAAAAATCTCAAATCGCAAGCATTTAAGAAAAAAAAATGTTTCATCAATATTTTAGGAAAGGGGTACCCCTTTGCAATAAATAAATTTTTTGGTTGAAACTTAATTTTACCCGACTTTGCCCAAAAGGCGTTCATTTCTAATAAGCAAGTATTGAAAGGAGATTCAAATGAGAAGAAGCTTCCGAAAAATCTCAAATCGGAAGCATTTAAGAAAAAAAAAATTTCATCAATATATTAGGAAAGGGGTACTCCTTTGCAATAAATAAATTTTTTGGTTGAAACACAATTTTACCCAATTTTGCCCAAAAGGCGTTTATTTCTAATAAGCAAGTATTGAAATGAGTTTCAAATGCGAAGAAGCTTCCGAAAAATCTCAAATCGCAAGCATTTAAGAAAAAAACATTTTCATCAATATTTTAGGAAAGGGGTGGCCCTTTGCAATACATAAATTTTTTGGTTGAAACACAATTTTACCCTACTTTGCCCAAAAGGCGTTCATTTTTTATAAGCAAGTATTGAAATGAGATTCAAATGCGAAGAAGCTTCCGAAAAATCTCAAATCGCAAGCATTTAAGAAAAAAAATGTCTCATCTATATTTGAGGAAAGGGGTACCCCTTTGCAATAAATACATTTTTTGGTTGAAACACAATTTTGCCCGACTTTGCCCAAAAGGCGTTCATTTCTAATAAGCAAGTATTAAAAGGAGATTCAAATGCTAAGAAGCTTCCGAAAAATCTCAAATCGAAAGCATTTATAAAAAAAATTTGTTATCAATATTTTAGGAAAGGGGTACACCCCTTTGCAATAAATAAATTTTTTGGTTGAAACACAATTTTACCTGACTTTGCCCAAAAGGCGTTCATTTCTAATAAGCAAGTATTGAAATGAGTTTCAAATGCGAAGAAACTTCCGAAAAATCTCAAATGGAAAGCATTTAAGAAAAACATTTTTCATCAATTTCTAGGAAAGGGGTACCCCTTTGCAAAAAATGAATTTTTTGGTTGAAACACAATTTTACCAGACTTTGCCCAAAAGGCGTTTATTTCTAATAAGCAAGTATTGAAATGAGATTCAAATGCGAAGAAGCTTTCGAAAAATCTCAAATCGCAAGCATTTAAGAAAAAAAAAATTGCATTAATATATTAGGAAAGGGGCACCCCTTTGCAATAAATAAATTTGTTGGTTGAAACACAATTTTACCCGACATTGCCCAAAAGGCGTTCATTTCTAATAAGCAAGTATTGAAATGAGATTCAAATGCGAAGAAACTTCCGAAAAATCTCAAATCGAAAGCATTTATGAAAAAAAAAATTGTTCATCAATATTTTAGGAAAGGGGTACGTACGCCTTTGCAAAAAATACATTTTTTGGTTGAAACACAATTTTACCTGACTTTGCCCAAAAGGCGTTCATTTCTAATAAGCAAGTATTGAAAGGAGATTCAAATGCGAAGAAGCTTCCGAAAAATCTCAAATCGCAAGCATTTAAGAAAAAAATTTGTTATCAATATTTTAGGAAAGGGGTACCCCTTTGCAATACATAAATTTTTTGGTTGAAACTTAATTTTACCCGACTTTGCCCAAAAGGCGTTCATTTTTTATAAGCAAGTATTGAAATGAGATTCAAATGCGAAGAAGCTTCCGAAAAATCTCAAATCGCAAGCATTTAAGAAAAAAAATTTCATCAATATTTTAGGAAAGGGGTACGCCTTTGCAATAAATAATTTTTTTGGTTGAAACATAATTTTACCCGACTTTGCCCAAAAGGCGTTCATTTCTAATGAGCAAGTATTGAAAGGAGATTCAAATGCTAAGAAGCTTACGAAAAATCTCAAATCGAAAGCATTTAAGAAAAAAACATTTTTCATCAATATTTTAGGAAAGGGGTACCCCTTTGCAATAAATAAATTTTTTGGTTGAAACTTAATTTTACCCAATTTTGTCCAAAAGGCGTTCATTTCTAATAAGCAAGTATTGAAATGACATTCAAATGCGAAGAAGCTTCCGAAAAATCTCAAATCGGAAGCATTTAAGAAAAAAAAATGTTTCATCAATATTTTAGGAAAGGGGTACCCCTTTGCAATAAATAAATTTTTTGGTTGAAACACAATTTTGCCCGACTTTGCCCAAAAGGCGTTCATTTCTAATAAGCAAGTATTGAAATGAGTTTCAAATGCGAAGAAGCTTCCGAAAAATCTCAAATCGCAAGCATTTATGAAAAAAAAAATTGTTCATCAATATTTTAGGAAAGGGTACCAAGCAAGCATTTAAGATAAATTTTTTGGTTGAAACACAATTTTACCTGACTTTGCCCAAAAGGCGTTCATTTCTAATAAGCAAGTAGTGAAATGAGTTTCAAATGCGAAGAAGCTTTCGAAAAATCTCAAACCGCAAGCATTTAAGAAAAAAAAATGTTTCATCAATATTTGAGGAAAGGGGTACCCCTTTGCAATAAATAAATTTTTTGGTTGAAACACAATTTTACCCGACTTTGCCCAAAAGGCGTTCATTTCTAATAAGCAAGTATTAAAAGGAGATTCAAATGCTAAGAAGCTTCCGAAAAATCTCAAATCGCAAGCATTTAAGAAAAAAAAATGTTTCATCAATATTTTAGGAAAGGGGTACCCCTTTGCAATAAATAAATTTTTTGGTTGAAACTTAATTTTACCCGACTTTGCCCAAAAGGCGTTCATTTCTAATAAGCAAGTATTGAAAGGAGATTCAAATGCGAAGAAGCTTCCGAAAAATCTCAAATCGGAAGCATTTAAGAAAAAAAAAATTTCATCAATATATTAGGAAAGGGGTACTCCTTTGCAATAAATAAATTTTTTGGTTGAAACACAATTTTACCCAATTTTGCCCAAAAGGCGTTTATTTCTAATAAGCAAGTATTGAAATGAGTTTCAAATGCGAAGAAGCTTCCGAAAAATCTCAAATCGCAAGCATTTAAGAAAAAAACATTTTCATCAATATTTTAGGAAAGGGGTGGCCCTTTGCAATACATAAATTTTTTGGTTGAAACACAATTTTACCCTACTTTGCCCAAAAGGCGTTCATTTTTTATAAGCAAGTATTGAAATGAGATTCAAATGCGAAGAAGCTTCCGAAAAATCTCAAATCGCAAGCATTTAAGAAAAAAAATGTCTCATCTATATTTGAGGAAAGGGGTACCCCTTTGCAATAAATACATTTTTTGGTTGAAACACAATTTTGCCCGACTTTGCCCAAAAGGCGTTCATTTCTAATAAGCAAGTATTAAAAGGAGATTCAAATGCTAAGAAGCTTCCGAAAAATCTCAAATCGAAAGCATTTATGAAAAAAATTTGTTATCAATATTTTAGGAAAGGGGTACACCCCTTTGCAATAAATAAATTTTTTGGTTGAAACACAATTTTACCTGACTTTGCCCAAAAGGCGTTCATTTCTAATAAGCAAGTATTGAAATGAGTTTCAAATGCGAAGAAACTTCCGAAAAATCTCAAATGGAAAGCATTTAAGAAAAACATTTTTCATCAATTTCTAGGAAAGGGGTACCCCTTTGCAAAAAATGAATTTTTTGGTTGAAACACAATTTTACCAGACTTTGCCCAAAAGGCGTTTATTTCTAATAAGCAAGTATTGAAATGAGATTCAAATGCGAAGAAGCTTTCGAAAAATCTCAAATCGCAAGTATTTAAGAAAAAAAAAATTGCATTAATATATTAGGAAAGGGGCACCCCTTTGCAATAAATAAATTTGTTGGTTGAAACACAATTTTACCCGACATTGCCCAAAAGGCGTTCATTTCTAATAAGCAAGTATTGAAATGAGATTCAAATGCGAAGAAACTTCCGAAAAATCTCAAATCGAAAGCATTTATGAAAAAAAAAATTGTTCATCAATATTTTAGGAAAGGGGTACGTACGCCTTTGCAAAAAATACATTTTTGGTTGAAACACAATTTTACCTGACTTTGTCCAAAAGGCGTTCATTTCTAATAAGCAAGTATTGAAAGGAGATTCAAATGCGAAGAAGCTTCCGAAAAATCTCAAATCGCAAGCATTTAAGAAAAAAATTTGTTATCAATATTTTAGGAAAGGGGTACCCCTTTGCAATACATAAATTTTTTGGTTGAAACTTAATTTTACCCGACTTTGCCCAAAAGGCGTTCATTTTTTATAAGCAAGTATTGAAATGAGATGCAAATGCGAAGAAGCTTCCGAAAAATCTCAAATCGCAAGCATTTAAGAAAAAAAATTTCATCAATATTTTAGGAAAGGGGTACGCCTTTGCAATAAATAATTTTTTTGGTTGAAACATAATTTTACCCGACTTTGCCCAAAAGGCGTTCATTTCTAATGAGCAAGTATTGAAAGGAGATTCAAATGCTAAGAAGCTTCCGAAAAATCTCAAATCGAAAGCATTTAAGAAAAAAACATTTTTCATCAATATTTTAGGAAAGGGGTACCCCTTTGCAATAAATAAATTTTTTGGTTGAAACTTAATTTTACCCAATTTTGTCCAAAAGGCGTTCATTTCTAATAAGCAAGTATTGAAATGACATTCAAATGCGAAGAAGCTTCCGAAAAATCTCAAATCGGAAGTATTTAAGAAAAAAAAATGTTTCATCAATATTTTAGGAAAGGGGTACCCCTTTGCAATAAATAAATTTTTTGGTTGAAACTTAATTTTACCCGACTTTGCCCAAAAGGCGTTCATTTCTAATAAGCAAGTATTGAAAGGAGATTCAAATGCGAAGAAGCTTCCGAAAAATCTCAAATCGCAAGCATTTAAGAAAAAAAAATTTTTCATCATTTTCTAGGAAAAGGGTACACCCCTTTGCAATAAATAAATTTTTTGGTTGAAACACAATTTTACCCGACCTTGCCCAAAAGGTGTTCATTTCTAATAAGCAAGTATTGAAAGGAAATTCAAATGCGAAGAAGCTTCCGAAAAATCTCAAATCGCAAGCATTTAAGAAAAAAAATTTCATCAATATTTGAGGAAAGGGGTACCCCTTTGCAATAAATAAATTTTTTGGTTGAAACACAATTTTACCCAATTTTGCCCAAAAGGCGTTCATTTCTAATAAGCAAGTATTGAAATGAGTTTCTAATGCGAAGAAGCTTCCGAAAAATCTCAAATCGCAAGCATTTAAGAAAAAAACATTTTCATTAATATTTTAGGAAAGGGGTGCCCCTTTGCAATACATAAATTTTTTGGTTGAAACACAATTTTACCCTACTTTGCCCAAAAGGCGTTCATTTTTTATAAGCAAGTATTAAAAGGAGATTCAAATGCTAAGAAGCTTCCGAAAAATCTCAAATCGCAAGCATTTAAGAAAAAAAAATGTTTCATCAATATTTTAGGAAAGGGGTACCCCTTTGCAATAAATAAATTTTTTGGTTGAAACTTAATTTTACCCGACTTTGCCCAAAAGGCGTTCATTTCTAATAAGCAAGTATTGAAAGGAGATTCAAATGAGAAGAAGCTTCCGAAAAATCTCAAATCGGAAGCATTTAAGAAAAAAAAAATTTCATCAATATATTAGGAAAGGGGTACTCCTTTGCAATAAATAAATTTTTTGGTTGAAACACAATTTTACCCAATTTTGCCCAAAAGGCGTTTATTTCTAATAAGCAAGTATTGAAATGAGTTTCAAATGCGAAGAAGCTTCCGAAAAATCTCAAATCGCAAGCATTTAAGAAAAAAACATTTTCATCAATATTTTAGGAAAGGGGTGGCCCTTTGCAATACATAAATTTTTTGGTTGAAACACAATTTTACCCTACTTTGCCCAAAAGGCGTTCATTTTTTATAAGCAAGTATTGAAATGAGATTCAAATGCGAAGAAGCTTCCGAAAAATCTCAAATCGCAAGCATTTAAGAAAAAAAATGTCTCATCTATATTTGAGGAAAGGGGTACCCCTTTGCAATAAATACATTTTTTGGTTGAAACACAATTTTGCCCGACTTTGCCCAAAAGGCGTTCATTTCTAATAAGCAAGTATTAAAAGGAGATTCAAATGCTAAGAAGCTTCCGAAAAATCTCAAATCGAAAGCATTTATAAAAAAAATTTGTTATCAATATTTTAGGAAAGGGGTACACCCCTTTGCAATAAATAAATTTTTTGGTTGAAACACAATTTTACCTGACTTTGCCCAAAAGGCGTTCATTTCTAATAAGCAAGTATTGAAATGAGTTTCAAATGCGAAGAAACTTCCGAAAAATCTCAAATGGAAAGCATTTAAGAAAAACATTTTTCATCAATTTCTAGGAAAGGGGTACCCCTTTGCAAAAAATGAATTTTTTGGTTGAAACACAATTTTACCAGACTTTGCCCAAAAGGCGTTTATTTCTAATAAGCAAGTATTGAAATGAGATTCAAATGCGAAGAAGCTTTCGAAAAATCTCAAATCGCAAGCATTTAAGAAAAAAAAAATTGCATTAATATATTAGGAAAGGGGCACCCCTTTGCAATAAATAAATTTGTTGGTTGAAACACAATTTTACCCGACATTGCCCAAAAGGCGTTCATTTCTAATAAGCAAGTATTGAAATGAGATTCAAATGCGAAGAAACTTCCGAAAAATCTCAAATCGAAAGCATTTATGAAAAAAAAAATTGTTCATCAATATTTTAGGAAAGGGGTACGTACGCCTTTGCAAAAAATACATTTTTTGGTTGAAACACAATTTTACCTGACTTTGCCCAAAAGGCGTTCATTTCTAATAAGCAAGTATTGAAAGGAGATTCAAATGCGAAGAAGCTTCCGAAAAATCTCAAATCGCAAGCATTTAAGAAAAAAATTTGTTATCAATATTTTAGGAAAGGGGTACCCCTTTGCAATACATAAATTTTTTGGTTGAAACTTAATTTTACCCGACTTTGCCCAAAAGGCGTTCATTTTTTATAAGCAAGTATTGAAATGAGATTCAAATGCGAAGAAGCTTCCGAAAAATCTCAAATCGCAAGCATTTAAGAAAAAAAATTTCATCAATATTTTAGGAAAGGGGTACGCCTTTGCAATAAATAATTTTTTTGGTTGAAACATAATTTTACCCGACTTTGCCCAAAAGGCGTTCATTTCTAATGAGCAAGTATTGAAAGGAGATTCAAATGCTAAGAAGCTTCCGAAAAATCTCAAATCGAAAGCATTTAAGAAAAAAACATTTTTCATCAATATTTTAGGAAAGGGGTACCCCTTTGCAATAAATAAATTTTTTGGTTGAAACTTAATTTTACCCAATTTTGTCCAAAAGGCGTTCATTTCTAATAAGCAAGTATTGAAATGACATTCAAATGCGAAGAAGCTTCCGAAAAATCTCAAATCGGAAGCATTTAAGAAAAAAAAATGTTTCATCAATATTTTAGGAAAGGGGTACCCCTTTGCAATAAATAAATTTTTTGGTTGAAACTTAATTTTACCCGACTTTGCCCAAAAGGCGTTCATTTCTAATAAGCAAGTATTGAAAGGAGATTCAAATGCGAAGAAGCTTCCGAAAAATCTCAAATCGCAAGCATTTAAGAAAAAAAAATTTTTCATCATTTTCTAGGAAAAGGGTACACCCCTTTGCAATAAATAAATTTTTTGGTTGAAACACAATTTTACCCGACCTTGCCCAAAAGGTGTTCATTTCTAATAAGCAAGTATTGAAAGGAAATTCAAATGCGAAGAAGCTTCCGAAAAATCTCAAATCGCAAGCATTTAAGAAAAAAAATTTCATCAATATTTGAGGAAAGGGGTACCCCTTTGCAATAAATAAATTTTTTGGTTGAAACACAATTTTACCCAATTTTGCCCAAAAGGCGTTCATTTCTAATAAGCAAGTATTGAAATGAGTTTCTAATGCGAAGAAGCTTCCGAAAAATCTCAAATCGCAAGCATTTAAGAAAAAAACATTTTCATTAATATTTTAGGAAAGGGGTGCCCCTTTGCAATACATAAATTTTTTGGTTGAAACACAATTTTACCCTACTTTGCCCAAAAGGCGTTCATTTTTTATAAGCAAGTATTGAAATGAGATTCAAATGCGAAGAAACTTCCGAAAAATCTCAAATCGAAAGCATATATGAAAAAAAAAATTGTTCATCAATATTTTAGGAAAGGGGTACGTACGCCTTTGCAAAAAATACATTTTTTGGTTGAAACACAATTTTACCTGACTTTGCCCAAAAGGCGTTCATTTCTAATAATCAAGTATTTAAAGGAGATTCAAATGCGAAGAAGCTTCCGAAAAATCTCAAATCGCAAGCATTTAAGAAAAAAATTTGTTATCAATATTTTAGGAAAGGGGTACCCCTTTGCAATACATACATTTTTTGGTTGAAACTTAATTTTACCCGACTTTGCCCAAAAGGCGTTCATTTTTTATAAGCAAGTATTGAAATGAGATTCAAATGCGAAGAAGATTCCGAAAAATCTCAAGTCGCAAGCATTTAAGAAAAAAAAATTTTCATAAATATTTTAGGAAATTGGTACCCCTTTGCAATAAATACATTTTTTGGTTGAAACACAATTTTACCCGACTTTGCCCAAAAGGCGTTCATTTTTTATAAGCAAGTATTGAAATAAGTTTCAAATGCGAAGAAGCTTCCGAAAAATCTCAAATCGCAAGCATTTAAGAAAGAAAAAATTTCATCAATATATTAGGAAAGGGGTACGTACGCCTTTGCAAAAAATACATTTTTTGGTTGAAACACAATTTTACCTGACTTTGCCCAAAAGGCGTTCATTTCTAATAAGCAAGTACTGAAAGTACATTCAAATGCGAAGAAGCTTCCGAAAAATCGCAAATCGCAAGCATTTAAGAAAAAAATTTGTTATCAATATTTTAGGAAAGGGGTACCCCTTTGCAATACATAAATATTTTGGTTGAAACACAATTTTACCCGACTTTGCCCAAAAGGCGTTCATTTTTTATAAGCAAGTATTGAAATGAGATTCAAATGCGAAGAAGCTTCTGAAAAATCTCAAATCGCAAGCATTTAAGAAAAAAAATTTGTCATCAATATTTTAGGAAATTGGTACCCCTTTGCAATACATAAATTTTTTGGTTGAAACACAATCTTACCCAATTTTGCCCAAAAGGCGTTTATTTCTAATAAGCAAGTATTGAAATGACTTTCTAATGCGAAGAAGCTTCCGAAAAATCTCAAATCGCAAGCATTTAAGAAAAAAACATTTTCATCAATATTTTAGGAAAGGGGTGCCCCTTTGCAATACATAAATTTTTTGGTTGAAACACAATTTTACCCTACTTTGCCCAAAAGGCGTTCATTTTTTATAAGCAAGTATTGAAATGAGATTCAAATGCGAAGAAACTTCCGAAAAATCTCAAATCGAAAGCATTTATGAAAAAAAAAATTGTTCATCAATATTTTAGGAAAGGGGTACGTACGCCTTTGCAAAAAATACATTTTTTGGTTGAAACACAATTTTACCTGACTTTGCCCAAAAGGCGTTCATTTCTAATAAGCAAGTATTGAAAGGAGATTCAAATGCGAAGAAGCTTCCGAAAAATCTCAAATCGCAAGCATTTAAGAAAAAAATTTGTTATCAATATTTTAGGAAAGGGGTACCCCTTTGCAATACATAAATTTTTTGGTTGAAACACAATTTTACCCGACTTTGCCCAAAAGGCGTTCATTTTTTATAAGCAAGTATTGAAATAAGTTTCAAATGCGAAGAAGCTTCCGAAAAATCTCAAATCGCAAGCATTTAAGAAAGAAAAACTTTCATCAATATATTAGGAAAGGGGTACTCCTTTGCAATAAATAAATTTGTTGGTTGAAACACAATTTTACCCAATTTTGCCCAAAAGGCGTTTATTTCTAATAAGCATATATTGAAAGGAGATTCAAATGCGAAGAAGCTTCCGAAAAATCTCAAATCGCAAGCATTTATGAAAAAAAAAAATTGTTCATCAATATTTTAGGAAAGGGGTACGTACGCCTTTGCAAAAAATACATTTTTTGTTTGAAACACAATTTTACCTGACTTTGCCTAAAAGGCGTTCATTTCTAATAAGCAAGTAGTGAAATGAGTTTCAAATGCGAAGAAGCTTTCGAAAAATCTCAAACCGCAAGCATTTAATAAAAAAAATTTTTCATCAATATTTTTGGAAAGGGGTACCCCTTTGCAATAAATAAATTTTTTGGTTGAAACACAATTTTACCCAATTATGCCCAAAAGGCGTTCATTTCTAATAAGCAAGTATTGAAATGAGTTTCAAATGCGAAGAAGCTTCCGAAAAATCTCAAATCGCAAGCATTTAAGAAAGAAAAAATTTCATCAATATATTAGGAAAGGGGTACTCCTTTGCAATAAATAAATTTGTTGGTTGAAACACAATTTTACCCAATTTTGCCCAAAAGGCGTTTATTTCTAATAAGCAAGTATTGAAATGAGATTCAAATGCGAAGAAGCTTCCGAAAAATCTCAAATCGCAAGCATTTAAGAAAAAAAAATTTTTCATCAATATTTTAGGAAATTGTACGCCTTTGCAAAAAATGAATTTTTTGGTTGAAACACAATTTTACCCGACTTTGCCCAAAAGGCGTTTATTTCTAATAAGCAAGTATTGAAATGAGTTTCAAATGCGAAGAAGCTTCCGAAAAATCTCAAATCGCAAGCATTTAAGAAAAAAAAATTTTTCATCAATATTTTTGGAAAGGGGTACCCCTTTGCAATAAATAAATTTTTTGGTTGAAACACAATTTTCATCAATATTTTAGGAAAGGGGCCCCCCTTTGCTATAAATAAATTTTTTGGTTGAAACACAATTTTGCCCGACTTTGCCCAAAAGGCGTTCATTTCTAATAAGCAAGTATTGAAATGAGTTTCAAATGCGAAGAAGCTTCCGAAAAATCTCAAATCGCAAGCATTTATGAAAAAAAAAATTGTTCATCAATATTTTAGGAAAGGGTACCAAGCAAGCATTTAAGATAAATTTTTTGGTTGAAACACAATTTTACCCGACTTTGCCCAAAAGGCGTTCATTTCTAATAAGCAAGTATTGAAAGGAGATTCAAATGCGAAGAAGCTTCCGAAAAATCTCAAATCGGAAGCATTTAAGAAAAAAAAAATTTCATCAATATATTAGGAAAGGGGTACTCCTTTGCAATAAATAAATTTGTTGGTTGAAACACAATTTTACCCGACATTGCCCAAAAGGCGTTCATTTCTAATAAGCAAGTATTGAAATGAGATTCAAATGCGAAGAAACTTCCGAAAAATCTCAAATCGAAAGCATTTATGAAAAAAAAAATTGTTCATCAATATTTTAGGAAAGGGGTACGTACGCCTTTGCAAAAAATACATTTTTTGGTTGAAACACAATTTTACCTGACTTTGCCCAAAAGGCGTTCATTTCTAATAAGCAAGTATTGAAAGGAGATTTAAATGCGAAGAAGCTTCCGAAAAATCTCAAATCGCAAGCATTTAAGAAAAAAATTTGTTATCAATATTTTAGGAAAGGGGTACCCCTTTGCAATACATAAATTTTTTGGTTGAAACTTAATTTTACCCGACTTTGCCCAAAAGGCGTTCATTTTTTATAAGCAAGTATTGAAATGAGATTCAAATGCGAAGAAGATTCCGAAAAATCTCAAGTCGCAAGCATTTAAGAAAAAAAAATTTTCATAAATATTTTAGGAAATTGGTACCCCTTTGCAATAAATAAATTTTTTGGTTGAAACTTAATTTTACCCAATTTTGTCCAAAAGGCGTTCATTTCTAATAAGCAAGTATTGAAATGACATTCAAATGCGAAGAAGCTTCCGAAAAATCTCAAATCGGAAGCATTTAAGAAAAAAAAATGTTTCATCAATATTTTAGGAAAGGGGTACCCCTTTGCAATAAATAAATTTTTTGGTTGAAACTTAATTTTACCCGACTTTGCCCAAAAGGCGTTCATTTCTAATAAGCAAGTATTGAAAGGAGATTCAAATGCGAAGAAGCTTCCGAAAAATCTCAAATTGCAAGCATTTAAGAAAAAAAAATTTTTCATCATTTTCTAGGAAAAGGGTACACCCCCTTGCAATAAATAAATTTTTTGGTTGAAACACAATTTTACCCGACCTTGCCCAAAAGGTGTTCATTTCTAATAAGCAAGTATTGAAAGGAAATTCAAATGCGAAGAAGCTTCCGAAAAATCTCAAATCGCAAGCATTTAAGAAAAAAAATTTCATCAATATTTGAGGAAAGGGGTACCCCTCTGCAATAAATAAATTTTTTGGTTGAAACACAATTTTACCCAATTTTGCCCAAAAGGCGTTCATTTCTAATAAGCAAGTATTGAAATGAGTTTCTAATGCGAAGAAGCTTCCGAAAAATCTCAAATCGCAAGCATTTAAGAAAAAAACATTTTCATTAATATTTTAGGAAAGGGGTGCCCCTTTGCAATACATAAATTTTTTGGTTGAAACACAATTTTACCCTACTTTGCCCAAAAGGCGTTCATTTTTTATAAGCAAGTATTGAAATGAGATTCAAATGCGAAGAAACTTCCGAAAAATCTCAAATCGAAAGCATATATGAAAAAAAAAATTGTTCATCAATATTTTAGGAAAGGGGTACGTACGCCTTTGCAAAAAATACATTTTTTGGTTGAAACACAATTTTACCTGACTTTGCCCAAAAGGCGTTCATTTCTAATAATCAAGTATTGAAAGGAGATTCAAATGCGAAGAAGCTTCCGAAAAATCTCAAATCGCAAGCATTTAAGAAAAAAATTTGTTATCAATATTTTAGGAAAGGGGTACCCCTTTGCAATACATAAATTTTTTGGTTGAAACTTAATTTTACCCGACTTTGCCCAAAAGGCGTTCATTTTTTATAAGCAAGTATTGAAATGAGATTCAAATGCGAAGAAGATTCCGAAAAATCTCAAGTCGCAAGCATTTAAGAAAAAAAAATTTTCATAAATATTTTAGGAAATTGGTACCCCTTTGCAATAAATACATTTTTTGGTTGAAACACAATTTTACCCGACTTTGCCCAAAAGGCGTTCATTTTTTATAAGCAAGTATTGAAATAAGTTTCAAATGCGAAGAAGCTTCCGAAAAATCTCAAATCGCAAGCATTTAAGAAAGAAAAAATTTCATCAATATATTAGGAAAGGGGTACGTACGCCTTTGCAAAAAATACATTTTTTGGTTGAAACACAATTTTACCTGACTTTGCCCAAAAGGCGTTCATTTCTAATAAGCAAGTACTGAAAGTACATTCAAATGCGAAGAAGCTTCCGAAAAATCGCAAATCGCAAGCATTTAAGAAAAAAATTTGTTATCAATATTTTAGGAAAGGGGTACCCCTTTGCAATACATAAATATTTTGGTTGAAACACAATTTTACCCGACTTTGCCCAAAAGGCGTTCATTTTTTATAAGCAAGTATTGAAATGAGATTCAAATACGAAGAAGCTTCTGAAAAATCTCAAATCGCAAGCATTTAAGAAAAAAAATTTGTCATCAATATTTTAGGAAATTGGTACCCCTTTGCAATACATAAATTTTTTGGTTGAAACACAATTTTACCCAATTTTGCCCAAAAGGCGTTTATTTCTAATAAGCAAGTATTGAAATGACTTTCTAATGCGAAGAAGCTTCCGAAAAATCTCAAATCGCAAGCATTTAAGAAAAAAACATTTTCATCAATATTTTAGGAAAGGGGTGCCCCTTTGCAATACATAAATTTTTTGGTTGAAACACAATTTTACCCTACTTTGCCCAAAAGGCGTTCATTTTTTATAAGCAAGTATTGAAATGAGATTCAAATGCGAAGAAACTTCCGAAAAATCTCAAATCGAAAGCATTTATGAAAAAAAAAATTGTTCATCAATATTTTAGGAAAGGGGTACGTACGCCTTTGCAAAAAATACATTTTTTGGTTGAAACACAATTTTACCTGACTTTGCCCAAAAGGCGTTCATTTCTAATAAGCAAGTATTGAAAGGAGATTCAAATGCGAAGAAGCTTCCGAAAAATCTCAAATCGCAAGCATTTAAGAAAAAAATTTGTTATCAATATTTTAGGAAAGGGGTACCCCTTTGCAATACATAAATTTTTTGGTTGAAACACAATTTTACCCGACTTTGCCCAAAAGGCGTTCATTTTTTATAAGCAAGTATTGAAATAAGTTTCAAATGCGAAGAAGCTTCCGAAAAATCTCAAATCGCAAGCATTTAAGAAAGAAAAACTTTCATCAATATATTAGGAAAGGGGTACTCCTTTGCAATAAATAAATTTGTTGGTTGAAACACAATTTTACACAATTTTGCCCAAAAGGCGTTTATTTCTAATAAGCATATATTGAAAGGAGATTCAAATGCGAAGAAGCTTCCGAAAAATCTCAAATCGCAAGCATTTATGAAAAAAAAAATTGTTCATCAATATTTTAGGAAAGGGGTACGTACGCCTTTGCAAAAAATACATTTTTTGTTTGAAACACAATTTTACCTGACTTTGCCCAAAAGGCGTTCATTTCTAATAAGCAAGTAGTGAAATGAGTTTCAAATGCGAAGAAGCTTTCGAAAAATCTCAAACCGCAAGCATTTAATAAAAAAAATTTTTCATCAATATTTTTGGAAAGGGGTACCCCTTTGCAATAAATAAATTTTTTGGTTGAAACACAATTTTACCCAATTATGCCCAAAAGGCGTTCATTTCTAATAAGCAAGTATTGAAATGAGTTTCAAATGCGAAGAAGCTTCCGAAAAATCTCAAATCGCAAGCATTTAAGAAAGAAAAAATTTCATCAATATATTAGGAAAGGGGTACTCCTTTGCAATAAATAAATTTGTTGGTTGAAACACAATTTTACCCAATTTTGCCCAAAAGGCGTTTATTTCTAATAAGCAAGTATTGAAATGAGATTCAAATGCGAAGAAGCTTCCGAAAAATCTCAAATCGCAAGCATTTAAGAAAAAAAAATTTTTCATCAATATTTTAGGAAAGGGTACGCCTTTGCAAAAAATGAATTTTTTGGTTGAAACACAATTTTACCCGACTTTGACCAAAAGGCGTTTATTTCTAATAAGCAAGTATTGAAATGAGTTTCAAATGCGAAGAAGCTTCCGAAAAATCTCAAATCGCAAGCATTTAAGAAAAAAAAATTTTTCATCAATATTTTTGGAAAGGGGTACCCCTTTGCAATAAATAAATTTTTTGGTTGAAACACAATTTTCATCAATATTTTAGGAAAGGGGCCCCCCTTTGCTATAAATAAATTTTTTGGTTGAAACACAATTTTGCCCGACTTTGCCCAAAAGGCGTTCATTTCTAATAAGCAAGTATTGAAATGAGTTTCAAATGCGAAGAAGCTTCCGAAAAATCTCAAATCGCAAGCATTTATGAAAAAAAAAATTGTTCATCAATATTTTAGGAAAGGGTACCAAGCAAGCATTTAAGATAAATTTTTTGGTTGAAACACAATTTTACCCGACTTTGCCCAAAAGGCGTTCATTTCTAATAAGCAAGTATTGAAAGGAGATTCAAATGCGAAGAAGCTTCCGAAAAATCTCAAATCGGAAGCATTTAAGAAAAAAAAAATTTCATCAATATATTAGGAAAGGGGTACTCCTTTGCAATAAATAAATTTGTTGGTTGAAACACAATTTTACCCGACATTGCCCAAAAGGCGTTCATTTCTAATAAGCAAGTATTGAAATGAGATTCAAATGCGAAGAAACTTCCGAAAAATCTCAAATCGAAAGCATTTATGAAAAAAAAAATTGTTCATCAATATTTTAGGAAAGGGGTACGTACGCCTTTGCAAAAAATACATTTTTTGGTTGAAACACAATTTTACCTGACTTTGCCCAAAAGGCGTTCATTTCTAATAAGCAAGTATTGAAAGGAGATTCAAATGCGAAGAAGCTTCCGAAAAATCTCAAATCGCAAGCATTTAAGAAAAAAATTTGTTATCAATATTTTAGGAAAGGGGTACCCCTTTGCAATACATAAATTTTTTGGTTGAAACACAATTTTACCCGACTTTGCCCAAAAGGCGTTCATTTTTTATAAGCAAGTATTGAAATGAGTTTCAAATGCGAAGAAGCTTCCGAAAAATCTCAAATCGCAAGCATTTAAGAAAAAAAATTGTTCATCAATATTTTAGAAAAGGGGTACCCCTTTGCAATAAATAATTTTTTTGGTTGAAACACAATTTTACCCGACTTTGCCCAAAAGGCGTTCATTTCTAATAAGCAAGTATTGAAATGAGTTTCAAATGCGAAGAAGCTTCCGAAAAATCTCAAATCGCAAGCATTTAAGAAAAAAAATTGTTCATCAATATTTTAGAAAAGGGGTACCCCTTTGCAATAAATAATTTTTTTGGTTGAAACACAATTTTACCCGACTTTGCCAAAAGGCGTTCATTTCTAATAAGCAAGTATTAAAAGGAGATTCAAATGCGAAGAAGCTTCCGAAAAATATCAAATCGCACGCATTTAAGAAAAAAACATTTTTCATCAATATTTTAGGAAGGGGTACGCCTTTGCAATACATAAATTTTTTGGTTGAACCACAATTTTACCTGACTTTGCCCAAAAGGCGTTTATTTCTAATAAGCGAGTATTGAAAGGAGATTCAAATGTGAAGAAGCTTCGAAAAATCTCAAATCGCAAGCATTTAAGAAAAAAATTTGTTATCAATATTTTAGGAAAGGGGTACCCCTTTGCAATAAATAAATTTTTTGGTTGAAACACAATTTTACCCAATTTTGCCCAAAAGGCGTTTATTTCTAATAAGCAAGTATTGAAATGAGATTCAAATGCGAAGAAGCTTCCGAAAAATCTCAAATCGCAAGCATTTAAGAAAAAAAAATGTTTCATCAATATTTAAGGAAGGGGTACCCCTTTGCAATAAATAAATTTTTTGGTTGAAACACAATTTTACTCAATTTTGCCCAAAAGGCGTTCATTTCTAATAAGCAAGTATTGAAATGAGATTCAAATGCTAAGAAGCTTCCGAAAAATCTCAAATCGAAAGCATTTAAGAAAAAAACATTTTCATCAATATTTTAGGAAAGGGGTACCCCTTTGCAATACATAAATTTTTTTGGTTGAAACACATTTTTACCCTACTTTGCCAAAAGGCGTTCATTTCTAATAAGCAAGTATTGAAAGGAGATTCAAATGCGAAGAAGCTTCCAAAAAATCCCAAATCGCAAGCATTTAAGAAAAAAAATTTGTCATCAATATATTAGGAAAGGGGTACCCCTTTGCAATACATAAATTTTTTGGTTGAAACACAATTTTACCTGACTTTGCCCAAAAGGCGTTCATTTCTAATAAGCAAGTATTGAAAGGAGATTCAAATGCGAAGAAGCTTCCAAAAAATCCCAAATCGCAAGCATTTAAGAAAAAAAATTTGTCATCAATATATTAGGAAAGGGGTACCCCTTTGCAATACATAAATTTTTTGGTTGAAACACAATTTTACCCGACTTTGCCCAAAAGGCGTTCATTTCTAATAAGCAAGTATTGAAAGGAGATTCAAATGCGAAAAAGCTTCCGAGAAATCTCAAATCGCAAGCATTTAGGAAAAAAAAATGTTTCGTCAATATTTTAGGAAAGGGGTACCCTTTTGCAATAAATAAATTTTTTGGTTGAAACACAATTTTACCCGACTTTGCCCAAAAGGCGTTCATTTCTAATAAGCAAGTATTGAAAGGAGATTCAAATGCGAAGAAGCTTTCGAAAAATCTCAAATCGCAAGCATTTAAGAAAAAAAAA
Organism: Linnaemya tessellans; assembly: GCA_951800035.1. Classification (NCBI taxonomy): domain Eukaryota; kingdom Metazoa; phylum Arthropoda; class Insecta; order Diptera; family Tachinidae; genus Linnaemya; species Linnaemya tessellans. The sequence continues at coordinate 4,575,839 of OX637537.1, read as the reverse complement.
TGTTTCATCAATATTTGAGGAAAGGGGTACCCCTTTGCAATAAACAAATTTTTTGGTTGAAACACAATTTTACCCAATTTTGCCCAAAAGGCGTTAATTTCTAATAGGCAAGTGTTGAAAGGAGTTTCAAATGCGAAGAAGCTTTCGAAAAATCTCAAATCGCAAGCATTTAAGAAAAAAAAAATGTTTCATCAATATTTGAGGAAAGGGGTACCCCTTTGCAATAAATAAATTTTTTGGTTGAAACACAATTTTACCTGACTTTGCCCAAAAGGCGTTCATTTCTAATAAGCAAGTATTGAAAGGAGATTCAAATGCGAAAAAGCTTCCGAGAAATCTCAAATCGCAAGCATTTAAGAAAAAAAAATGTTTCGTCAATATTTTAGGAAAGGGGTACCCTTTTGCAATAAATAAATTTTTTGGTTGAAACACAATTTTACCCAATTTTGCCCAAAAGGCGTTCATTTCTAATAAGCAAGTATTGAAAGGAGATTCAAATGCGAAGAAGATTCCGAAAAATCTCAAATCGCAAGCATTTAAGAAAAAAAAATGTTTCATCAATATTTTAGGAAAGGGGTACCCCTTTGCAATAAATAAATTTTTTGGTTGAAACTTAATTTTACCCAATTTTGTCCAAAAGGCGTTCATTTCTAATAAGCAAGTATTGAAATGAGATTCAAATGCGAAGAAGCTTCCGAAAAATCTCAAATCGCAAGCATTTAAGAAAAAAAAATTTTCATCAATTTCTAGGAAAGGGGTACACCCCTTTGCAATAAATAAATTTTTTGGTTGAAACTTAATTTTACCCAATTTTGTCCAAAAGGTGTTCATTTCTAATAAGCAAGTATTGAAATGACATTCAAATGCGAAGAAGCTTCCGAAAAATCTCAAATCGGAAGCATTTAAGAAAAAAAAAAATTGCATTAATATATTAGGAAAGGGGTACCCCTTTGCAAAAAATTAATTTTTTGGTTGAAACACAATTTTACCCGACTTTGCCCAAAAGGCGTTTATTTCTAATAAGCAAGTATTGAAATGAGATTCAAATGCGAAGAAGCTTCCGAAAAATCTCAAATCGCAAGCATTTAAGAAAAAAATTTGTCATTAATATTTTAGGAAAGGGGTGCCCCTTTGCAATACATAAATTTTTTGGTTGAAACACAATTTTACCCAATTTTGCCCAAAAGGCGTTCATTTCTAATAAGCAAGTATTGAAAGGAGATTCAAATGCGAAGAAGATTCCGAAAAATCTCAAATCGCAAGCATTAAAGAAAAAAAAATTTTCATAAATATTTTTGGAAAGGGGTACCCCTTTGCAATAAATAAATTTTTTGGTTGAAACACAATTTTACCTGACTTTGCCCAAAAGGCGTTCATTTCTAATAAGCAAGTATTGAAAGGAGATTCAAATGCGAAGAAGCTTCCGAAAAATCTCAAATCGCAAGCATTTAAGAAAAAAATTTGTCATTAATATTTTAGGAAAGGGGTGCCCCTTTGCAATACATAAATTTTTTGGCTGAACCACAATTTTACCCAATTTTGCCCAAAAGGCGTTTATTTCTAATAAGCAAGTATTGAAATAAGTTTCAAAAGCGAAGAAGCTTCCGAAAAATCTCAAATCGCAAGCATTTAAGAAAGAAAAAATTTCATCAATATATTAGGAAAGGGGTACTCCTTTGCAATAAATAAATTTTTTGGTTGAAACACAATTTTGCCCAATTTTGCCCAAAAGGCGTTCATTTCTAATAAGCAAGTATTGAAAGGAGATTCAAATGCGAAAAAGCTTCCGAGAAATCTCAAATCGCAAGCATTTAGGAAAAAAAATGTTTCGTCAATATTTTAGGAAAGGGGTACCCTTTTGCAATAAATAAATTTTTTGGTTGAAACACAATTTTACCCGACTTTGCCCAAAAGGCGTTCATTTCTAATAAGCAAGTATTGAAAGGAGATTCAAATGCGAAGAAGCTTTCGAAAAATCTCAAATCGCAAGCATTTAAGAAAAAAAAATGTTTCATCAATATTTGAGGAAAGGGGTACCCCTTTGCAATAAACAAATTTTTTGGTTGAAACACAATTTTACCCAATTTTGCCCAAAAGGCGTTAATTTCTAATAGGCAAGTGTTGAAAAGAGTTTCAAATGCGAAGAAGCTTTCGAAAAATCTAAAATCGCAAGCATTTAAGAAAAAAAAAATGTTTCATCAATATTTGAGGAAAGGGGTACCCCTTTGCAATAAATAAATTTTTTGGTTGAAACACAATTTTACCTGACTTTGCCCAAAAGGCGTTCATTTCTAATAAGCAAGTATTGAAAGGAGATTCAAATGCGAAAAAGCTTCCGAGAAATCTCAAATCGCAAGCATTTAAGAAAAAAAAATGTTTCGTCAATATTTTAGGAAAGGGGTACCCTTTTGCAATAAATAAATTTTTTGGTTGAAACACAATTTTACCCAATTTTGCCCAAAAGGCGTTCATTTCTAATAAGCAAGTATTGAAAGGAGATTCAAATGCGAAGAAGATTCCGAAAAATCTCAAATCGCAAGCATTTAAGAAAAAAAAATGTTTCATCAATATTTTAGGAAAGGGGTACCCCTTTGCAATAAATAAATTTTTTGGTTGAAACTTAATTTTACCCAATTTTGTCCAAAAGGCGTTCATTTCTAATAAGCAAGTATTGAAATGACATTCAAATGCGAAGAAGCTTCCGAAAAATCTCAAATCGGAAGCATTTAAGAAAAAAAATGTTTCATCAATATTTAAGGAAGGGGTACCCCTTTGCAATAAATAAATTTTTTGGTTGAAACTTAATTTTACCCAATTTTGTCCAAAAGGCGTTCATTTCTAATAAGCAAGTATTGAAATGACATTCAAATGCGAAGAAGCTTCCGAAAAATCTCAAATCGGAAGCATTTAAGAAAAAAAAAATTTCATCAATATTTTAGGAAAGGGGTACCCCTTTGCAAAAAATTAATTTTTTGGTTGAAACACAATTGTACCCGACTTTGCCCAAAAGGCGTTCATTTCTAATAAGCAAGTATTGAAATGAGATTCAAATGCGAAGAAGATTCCGAAAAATCTCAAATCGCAAGCATTTAAGAAAAAAAAATTTTCATAAATATTTTAGGAAATTGGTACCCCTTTGCAATAAATACATTTTTTGGTTGAAACACAATTTTACCCGACTTTGCCCAAAAGGCGTTCATTTTTTATAAGCAAGTATTGAAAGGAGATTCAAATGCGAAGAAGCTTCCGAAAAATCTCAAATCGCAAGCATTTAAGAAAGAAAAAATTTCATCAATATATTAGGAAAGGGGTACTCCTTTGCAATAAATAAATTTTTTGGTTGAAACACAATTTTACCCGACTTTGCCCAAAAGGCGTTTATTTCTAATAAGCAAGTATTGAAAGGAGATTCAAATGCGAAGAAGCTTCCGAAGAATCTTAAATCGCAAGCATTTAAGAAAAAAAATTGTTCATCAATATTTTAGGAAAGGGGTACCCCTTTACAATAAATAAATTTGTTGGTTGAAACACAATTTTACCCGACATTGCCCAAAAGGCGTTCATTTCTAATAAGCAAGTATTGAAATGAGATTCAAATGCGAAGAAGCTTCCGAAAAATCTCAAATCGCAAGCATTTAAGAAAAAAAAATTTTTCATCAATTTCTAGGAAAGGGGTACACCCCTTTGCAATAAATAAATTTTTTGGTTGAAACACAATTTTACCCGACCTTGCCCAAAAGGTGTTCATTTCTAATAAGCAAGTATTGAAAGGAAATTCAAATGCGAAGAAGCTTCCGAAAAATCTCAAATCGCAAGCATTTAAGAAAAAAAAAATTGCATTAATATATTAGGAAAGGGGCACCCCCTTGCAATAAATAAATTTTTTGGTTGAAACACAATTTTACCCGACTTTGCCCAAAAGGCGTTTATTTCTAATAAGCAAGTATTGAAATGAGTTTCAAATGCGAAGAAGCTTCCGAAAAATCTCAAATCGCAAGCATTTAAGAAAAAAAAAATTTTCATCAATATTTTTGGAAAGGGGTACCCCTTTGCAATAAATAAATTTTTTGGTTGAAACACAATTTTACCTGACTTTGCCCAAAAGGCGTTCATTTCTAATAAGCAAGTATTGAAAGGAGATTCAAATGCGAAGAAGCTTCCGAAAAATCTCAAATCGCAAGCATTTAAGAAAAAAATTTGTCATTAATATTTTAGGAAAGGGGTGCCCCTTTGCAATACATAAATTTTTTGGCTGAACCACAATTTTACCCAATTTTGCCCAAAAGGCGTTTATTTCTAATAAGCAAGTATTGAAATAAGTTTCAAATGCGAAGAAGCTTCCGAAAAATCTCAAATCGCAAGCATTTAAGAAAGAAAAAATTTCATCAATATATTAGGAAAGGGGTACTCCTTTGCAATAAATAAATTTGTTGGTTGAAACACAATTTTGCCCGACTTTGCCCAAAATGCGTTCATTTCTAATAAGCAAGTATTGAAAGGAGATTCAAATGCGAAGAAGCTTCCGAAAAATCTCAAATCGCAAGCATTTAAGAAAAAAAAAATTTTCATCAATATTTTATGAAAGGGGTACCCCTTTGCTATAAATAAATGTTTTGCTTGAAACACAATTTTCATCAATATTTTAGGAAAGGGGTACCCCTTTGCAATAAATAAATTTTTTGGTTGAACCACAATTTTACCCGACTTTGCCCAAAAGGCGTTAATTTCTAATAAGCAAGTACTGAAATGAGTTTCAAATGCGAAGAAGCTTCCGAAAAATCTCAAATCGCAAGCATTTAAGAAAAAAAAAATTTTCATCAATATTTTAGGAAAGGGGTACCCCTTTGCAATAAATAAATTTGTTGGTTGAAACACAATTTTACCCGACTTTGCCCAAAATGCGTTCATTTCTAATAAGCAAGTATTGAAAGGAGATTCAAATGCGAAGAAGCTTCCGAAAAATCTCAAATCGCAAGCATTTAAGAAAAAAAAATTTTTCATCAATATTTTAGGAAAGGGGTACCCCTTTGCAATAAATAAATTTTTTGGTTGAAACACAATTTTGCCCGACTTTGCCCAAATGGTGTTCATTTCTAATAAGCAAGTATTGAAATGAGTTTCAAATGCGAAGAAGCTTCCGAAAAATCTCAAATCGCAAGCATTTAAGAAAAAATATGTTTCATCAATTTCGAGGAAAGGGGTACACCCCTTTGCAATAAATAAATTTTTTGGTTGAAACACAATTTTGCCCGACTTTGCCCAAAATGCGTTCATTTCTAATAAGCAAGTATTGAAAGGAGATTCAAATGCGAAGAAGCTTCCGAAAAATCTCAAATCGCAAGCATTTAAGAAAAAAAAAATTTTCATCAATATTTTATGAAAGGGTCACCCCTTTGCTATAAATAAATGTTTTGCTTGAAACACAATTTTCATCAATATTTTAGGAAAGGGGCCCCCCTTTGCTATAAATAAATTTTTTGGTTGAAACACAATTTTACCCAATTTTGCCCAAAAGGCGTTCATTTCTAATAAGCAAGTATTGAAAGGAGATTCAAATGCGAAGAAGCTTCCGAAAAATCTCAAATCGCAAGCATTTAGGAAAAAAAATGTTTCATCAATATTTTAGAAAAGGGGTACCCCTTTGCAATAAATAAATTTTTTGGTTGAAACTTAATTTTACCCAATTTTGTCCAAAAGGCGTTCATTTCTAATGAGCAAGTATTGAAAGGAAATTCAAATGCGAAGAAGCTTCCAAAAAATCTCAAATCGCAAGCATTTAAGAAAAAAAATTTTTCATCAATATATTAGGAAAAGGTACCCCTTTGCAATAAATGAATTTTTTGGTTGAAACACAATTTTACCCAATTTTGCCCAAAAGGCGTTCATTTCTAATAAGCAAGTATTGAAATGAGATTAAAATGCGAAGAAGCTTCCGAAAAATCTCAAATCGCAACCATTTAAGAAAAAAAAATGTTTCATCAATATTTTAGGAAAGGGGTACCCCTTTGCAAGGAATTAATTTTTTGGTTGAAACACAATTTTACCCAATTTTGCCCAAAAGGCGTTTATTTCTAATAAGCAAGTATTGAAATGAGTTTCAAATGCGAAAAAGCTTCCGAGAAATCTCAAATCGCAAGCATTTAAGAAAAAAAAATGTTTCGTCAATATTTTAGGAAAGGGGTACCCTTTTGCAATAAATAAATTTTTTGGTTGAAACACAATTTTACCCAATTTTGCCCAAAAGGCGTTCATTTCTAATAAGCAAGTATTGAAAGGAGATTCAAATGCGAAGAAGCTTCCAAAAAATCACAAATCGCAAGCATTTAAGAAAAAAAATTTGTCATCAATATATTAGGAAAGGGGTACCCCTTTGCAATACATAAATTTTTTGGTTGAAACACAATTTTACCCGACTTTGCCCAAAAGGCGTTCATTTTTTATAAGCAAGTATTGAAATGAGATTCAAATGCGAAGAAGCTTCTGAAAAATCTCAAATCGCAAGCATTTAAGAAAAAAAGTTTTCATCAATATTTTAGGAAAGGGTACCAAGCAAGCATTTAAGATAAATTTTTTGGTTGAAACACAATTTTACCCGACTTTGCCCAAAAGGCGTTCATTTCTAATAAGCAAGTACTGAAATGAGTTTCAAATGCGAAGAAGCTTCCAATAAATCTTAAATCGCAAGCATTTAAGAAAAAAAAATTTTCATCAATATTTTAGGAAAGGGGTACCCCTTTGCAATAAATGAATTTTTTGGTTGAAACACAATTTTACCCAATTTTGCCCAAAAGGCGTTCATTTCTAATAATCAAGTATTGAAATGAGTTTCAAATGCGAAGAAGCTTCCGAAAAATCTCAAATCGCAAGCATTTAAGAAAAAAAATTTGTCATCAATATTTTAGGAAAGGGGTGCCCCTTTGCAATACATAAATTTTTTGGTTGAAACACAATTTTACCCGACTTTGCCCAAAAGGCGTTCATTTCTTATAAGCAGGTATTGAAATGAGATTCAAATGCGAAGAAGCTTCCGAAAAATCTCAAATCGCAACCATTTAAGTAAAAAAATATGTTCCATCAATATTTTAGGAAAGGGGTACCCCTTTGCAATAAACAAATTTTTTGGTTGAAACACAATTTTACTCAATTTTGCCCAAAAGGCGTTAATTTCTAATAGGCAAGTGTTGAAAGGAGTTTCAAATGCGAAGAAGCTTCCGAAAAATCCCAAATCGCAAGCATTTAAGAAAAAAATTTGTCATCAATATTTTAGGAAAGGGGTGCCCCTTTGCAATACATAAATTTTTTGGTAAAAACAAAATTTTACCCAATTTTGGGTACCCCTTTGCAATAAATAAATATTTTGGTTGAAACACAATTTTACCCAATTTTGCCCAAAATACGTTCATTTCTAATAAGCAAGTATTGAAATGAGTTTCTAATGCGAAGAAGCTTCCGAAAAATCTCAAATCGCAAGCATTTAAGAAAAAAACATTTTTCGTCAATATTTTAGGAAAGGGGTACCCCTTTGCAATAAATAATTTGTTTGGTTGAAACACAATTTTACCCAATTTTGCCCAAAAGGCGTTCATTTCTAATAAGCAAATATTGAAATGAGATTTAAATGCGAAGAAGCATCCGAAAAATCTCAAATCGCAAGCATTTAAGAAAAAAAATTTTCATAAATATTTTAGCAAAGGGGTACCCCTTTGCTATAAATAAATTTTTTGGTTGAAACACAATTTTACCCGACTTTGCCCAAAAGGCGTTCATTTCTAATAAGCAGGTATTGAAATGAGTTTCAAATGCGAAGAAGCTTCCGAAAAATCTCAAATCGCAAGCATTTAAGAAAAAAAATTGTTCATCAATATTTTAGGAAATTGGTACGCCTTTGCAAGGAATTAATTTTTTGGTTGAAACACAATTTTACCCAATTTTGCCCAAAAGGCGATCATTTCTAATAAGCAAGTATTGAAATGAGTTTCAAATGCGAAGAAGCTTCCGATAAATCTTAAATCGCAAGCATTTAATAAAAAAAAATGTTTCATCAATATTTTAGGAAAGGGGTACCCCTTTGCAATAAATAAATTTTTGGTTAAAACACAATTTTACCCGACTTTGCCCAAAAGGCGTTCATTTCTAATAAGCAAGTATTGAAATGAGTTTCAAATGCGAAGAAGCTTCCGAAAAATCTCAAATCGCAAGCATTTAAGAAAGAAAAATTTTTCATCAATATTTTAGGAAAGAGGTACCCCTTTGCAATAAATAAATTTTTTGGTTGAAACACAGTTTTACCCAATTTTGCCCAAAAGGCATTCATTTCTAATAAGCATATATTGAAAGGAGGTTCAAATGCGAAGAAGCTTCCGAAAAATCTCAAATCGCAAGCATTTATGAAAAAAAAAATTGTTCATCAATATTTTAGGAAAGGGGTACGTACGCCTTTGCAAAAAATACATTTTTTAGGAAGCTTCTCCGCATTTGAATCTCCTTTCAATATATGCTTATTAGAAATGAATGCCTTTTGGGCAAAATTGGGTAAAACTGTGTTTCAACCAAAAAATTTATTTATTGCAAAGGGATACCCCTTTCCTAAAATATTGATGAAAATTTTTTTTTTCTTAAATGCTTGCGATTTGAGATTTTTCGGAAGCTTCTTCGCATTTAAATCTCCTTTCAATACTTGCTTATTAGAAATAAACTCCTTTTGGGCAAAATTGGGTAAAATTGTGTTTCAACCAAAAAATTTATGTATTGCAAAGGGGTACCCCTTTCCTAAAATATTGATAACAAATTTTTTTTTCTTAAATGCTTGCGATTTGAGATTTTTCGGAAGCTTCTTCGCATTTGAAACTCATTTCAATACTTGCTTATTAGAAATGAACGCCTTTTGGGCAAAGTCGGGCAAAATTGTGTTTCAACCAAAAAATTTATTTATTGCAAAGGGATACCCCTTTCCTAAAATATTGATGAAAATTTTTTTTTTCTTAAATGCTTGCGATTTGAGATTTTTCGGAAGCTTCTTCGCATTGTAATCTCATTTCAATACTTGCTTATTAGAAATGAACGCCTTTTGGCCAAAATTGGGTAAAATTGTGTTTCAACCAAAAAATTTATTTATTGCAAAGGGGTACCCCTTTCCTAAAATATTGACGACAAATTTTTTTTCTTAAATGCTTGCGATTTTTCGGAAGCTTCTTCACATTTGAAACTCATTTCAATACTTGCTTATTAGAAATGAACGCCTTTTGGGCAAAGTCGGGTAAAATTGTGTTTCAACCAAAAAATTTATTTATTGCAAAGGGGTACCCCTTTCCTAAAATATTGATAACAAATTTTTTTCTTAAATGCTTGCGATTTCAGATTTTTCGGAAGCTTCTTCGCATTTGAATCTCCTTTCAATACTTGCTTATTAGAAATGAACGCCTTTTGGGCAAAGTCGGGTAAAATTGTGGTTCAACCAAAAAATTTATTTATTGCAAAGGGGTACCCCTTTCCTAAAATATTGATGAAACATTTTTTTTTCTTAAATGCTTGCGATTTGAGATTTTTCGGAAGCTTCTTCGCATTTGAAACTCCTTTCAATACTCAGTTATTAGAAATAAACGCCTTTTGGGCAAAATTGGGTAAAATTGTGTTTCAACCAAAAAATCCATTTTTTCCTAAAATATTGATGAACAATTTTTTTTTCTTATATGCTTGCGATTTGAGATTTTTCGGAAGCTTCTTCGCATTTGAATCTCCTTTCAATACTTGCTTATTAGAAATAAACGCCTTTTGGGCAAAGTCGGGTACAATTGTGTTTCAACCAAAAAATTAATTTTTTGCAAAGGGGTAGCCCTTTCCTAAAATATTGATGAAAAATTTTTTTTCTTAAATGCTTGCGATTTGAGATTTTTCGGAAGCTTCTTCGCATTTGAAACTCATTTCAATACTTGCTTATTAGAAATGAACGCCTTTTGGGCAAAATTAGGTAAAATTGTGTTTCAACCAAAAAATTTATTTATTGCAAAGGGGTACCACTTTCCTAAAATATTGATGAACAATTTTTTTTTCTTAAATGCTTGCGATTTGAGATTTTTCGGAAGCTTCTTCGCATTTGAATCTCCTTTCAATACTTGCTTATTAGAAATGAACGCCTTTTGGCCAAAATTGGGTAAAATTGTGTTTCAACCAAAAAAATTATTTATTGCAAAGGGGTACCCCTTTCCTAAAATATTGATGAAATTTTTTTTTTCTTAAATGCTTGCGATTTGAGATTTTTCGAAAGCTTCTTCGCATTTGAAACTCATTTCAGTACTTGCTTATTAGAAATGAACGCCTTTTAGGAAAAGTCGGGTAAAATTGTGTTTCAACCAAAAAATTTATTTATTGCAAAGGGGTACCCCTTTCCTCAAATATTGATGAAACATTTTTTTTTCTTAAATGCTTGCGATTTGAGATTTTTCGGAAGCTTCTTCGCATTTGAAATTCATTTTAATACATGCTTATTAGAAATTAACGCCTTTTGGGCAAAGTCTGGTAAAATTGTGTTTCAACCAAAAAATTTATTTATTGCAAAGGGTTACCCTTTCCTAATATATTGATGAAAAATTTTTTTTCTTTAATGCTTGCGATTTGAGATTTTTCGGAAGCTTCTTCGCATTTGAATCTCCTTTCAATACTTGCCTATTAGAAATTAACGCCTTTTGGGCAAAATTGAGTAAAATTGTGTTTCAATCAAAAAATTTATTTATTGCAAAGGGGTACCCCTTCCTTAAATATTGATGAAACATTTTTTTTTCTTAAATGCATGCGATTTGAGATTTTTCGGAAGCTTCTTCGCATTTGAATCTCCTTTCAATACTTGCTTATTAGAAATGAACGCCTTTTGGGCAAAGTCGGGTAAAATTGTGGTTCAACCAAAAAATTTATTTATTGCAAAGGGGTACCCCTTTCCTAAAATATTGATGAAACATTTTTTTTTCTTAAATGCTTGCGATTTGAGATTTTTCGGAAGCTTCTTCGCATTTGAAACTCCTTTCAATACTCAGTTATTAGAAATAAACGCCTTTTGGGCAAAATTGGGTAAAATTATGTTTCAACCAAAAAATTTATTTATTGCAAAGGGGCACCCCTTTCCTAAAATATTGATGAAACATTTTTTTTTCTTAAATGCTTGCGATTTGAGATTTTTCGGAAGCTTCTTCGCATTTGAATCTCCTTTTAATACTTGCTTATTAGAAATGAACGCCTTTTGGGCAAAATTTGGTAAAACTGTGTTTCAACCAAAAAATTTATTTATTGCAAAGGGGTACCTCTTTCCTAAAATATTGATGATAATTTTTTCTTTCTTAAATGCTTGCGATTTGAGATTTTTCGGAAGTTTCTTCGCATTTGAAACTCATTTCAATACGTGCTTATTAGAAATAAACGCCTTTTGGACAAAATTGGGTAAAATTGTGTTTCAACCAAAAAATTTATTTATTGCAAAGGGGTACCCCTTTCCTAGAAATTGATGAAAAATGTTTTTCTTAAATGCTTTCGATTTGAGATTTTTCGGAAGCTTCTTCGCATTTGAAACTCATTTCAGTACTTGCTTATTAGAAATGAACGCCTTTTGGGCAAAGTCGGGTAAAATTGTGGTTCAACCAAAAAATTTATTTATTGCAAAGGGGTACCCCTTTCCTAAAATATTGATGAAACATTTTTTTTTCTTAAATGCTTGCGATTTGAGATTTTTCGGAAGCTTCTTCGCATTTGAAACTCATTTCAATACTTGCTTATTAGAAATAAACGCCTTTTGGGCAAAGTCGGGTAAAATTGTGTTTCAACCAAAAAATTTATTTATTGCAAAGGGGTACCCTTTCCTAAAATATTGATGAAATTTTTTTTTTCTTAAATGCTTGCGATTTGAGATTTTTCGGAAGCTTCTTCGCATTGTAATCTCATTTCAATACTTGCTTATTTAAAAATGAACGCCTTTTGGCCAAAATTGGGTAAAATTGTGTTTCAACCAAAAAATTTATTTATTGCAAAGGGGTACCCCTTTCCTAAAATATTGACGACAAATTTTTTTTCTTAAATGCTTGCGATTTTTCGGAAGCTTCTTCACATTTGAAACTCATTTCAATACTTGCTTATTAGAAATGAACGCCTTTTGGGCAAAGTCGGGTAAAATTGTGTTTCAACCAAAAAATTTATTTATTGCAAAGGGGTACCCCTTTCCTAAAATATTGATAACAAATTTTTTTCTTAAATGCTTGCGATTTGAGATTTTTCGGCAGCTTCTTCGCATTTGAATCTCCTTTCAATACTTGCTTATTAGAAATGAACGCCTTTTGTGGTTCAACCAAAAAATTTATTTATTGCAAAGGGGTACCCCTTTCCTAAAATATTGATGAAACATTTTTTTTTCTTAAATGCTTGCGATTTGAGATTTTTCGGAAGCTTCTTCGCATTTGAAACTCCTTTCAATACTCAGTTATTAGAAATAAACGCCTTTTGGGCAAAATTGGGTAAAATTGTGTTTCAACCAAAAAATCCATTTTTTGCAAAGGGGTACCACTTTCCTAAAATATTGATGAACAATTTTTTTTTCTTAAATGCTTGCGGTTTGAGATTTTTCGGAAGCTTCTTCGCATTTGAATCTCCTTTCAATACTTGCTTATTAGAAATGAACGCCTTTTGGGCAAAATTTGGTAAAACTGTGTTTCAACCAAAAAATTTATGTATTGCAAAGGGGTACCCCTTTCCTAAAATATTGATAAAAAATTTTTTTTCTTAAATGCTTGCGATTCGAGATTTTTCAGAAGCTTCTTCGCATTTGAAACTCATTTCAATACTTGCTTATTAGAAATGAACGCCTTTTAGGAAAAGTCGGGTAAAATTGTGTTTCAACCAAAAAAATTATTTATTGCAAAGGGGTACCCCTTTCCTAAAATATTGATGAATTTTTTTTTTTCTTAAATGCTTGCGATTTGAGATTTTTCGAAAGCTTCTTCGCATTTGTATCTCCTTTCAATACTTGCTTATTAGAAATGAACGCCTTTTGGGCAAAGTCGGGTAAAATTGTGGTTCAACCAAAAAATTTATTTATTGCAAAGGGGTACCCCTTTCCTAAAATATTGATGAAACATTTTTTTTTCTTAAATGCTTGCGATTTGAGATTTTTCGGAAGCTTCTTCGCATTTGAAACTCCTTTCAATACTCAGTTATTAGAAATAAACGCCTTTTGGGCAAAATTGGGTAAAATTGTGTTTCAACCAAAAAATTTATTTATTGCAAAGGGGTACCCCTTTCCTAAAATATTGATGAACAATTTTTTTTTCTTAAATGCATGCGATTTGAGATTTTTCGGAAGCTTCTTCGCATTTGAATCTCATTTCAATACTTGCTTATTAGAAATGAACGCCTTTTGGGCAAAATTGGGTAAAATTGTGTTTCAACCAAAAAATTTATTTATTGCAAAGGGGTACCCCTTTCCTAATATATTAATGCAATTTTTTTTTCTTAAATGCTTGCGATTTGAGATTTTTCGGAAGCTTCTTAGCATTTGAATCTCCTTTTAATACTTGCTTATTAGAAATGAACGCCTTTTGGGCAAAGTCGGGCAAAATTGTGTTTCAACCAAAAAATTTATTTATTGCAAAGGGGTACCCCTTTCCTAGAAATTGATGAAAAAATTTTTTTTCTTAAATGCTTGCGATTTGAGATTTTTCGGAAGCTTCTTCGCATTTGAAACTCATTTCAATACTTGCTTATTAGAAATGAACGCCTTTTGGGCAAAGTCGGGTAAAATTGTGTTTAAACCAAAAAATTTATTTATTGCAAAGGGGTACCCCTTTCCTAAAATATTGTTTAAAATATTTTTTTCTTAAATGCTTGCGATTTGAGATTTTTCGGAAGCTTCTTCGCATTAGAAACTCCTTTCAACACTTGCCTATTAGAAATTAACGCCTTTTGGGCAAAATTGAGTAAAATTGTGTTTCAACCAAAAAATTTATTTATTGCAAAGGGGTACCCCTTTTCTAAAATATTGATGAACAATTTTTTTTCTTAAATGCTTGCGATTTGAGATTTTTCGGAAGCTTCTTCGCATTTGAAAGTCATTTCAATACTTGCTTATTAGAAATAAACGCATTTTGGGCAAAGTCGGGTAAAATTGTGTTTCAACCAAAAAATTTATTTATTGCAAAGGGGTACCCCTTTCCTAAAATATTGATTAAAATATTTTTTTCTTAAATGCTTGCGATTTGAGATTTTTCGGAAGCTTCTTCACATTTGAATCTCCTTTTAATACTTGCTTATTAGAAATTAACGCCTTTTGGGCAAAGTCGGGTAAAATTGTGTTTCAACCAAAAAATTTATTTATTGCAAAGGGGTACCCCTTTCCTAAAATATTGATTAAAATATTTTTTTCTTAAATGCTTGCGATTTGAGATTTTTCGGAAGCTTCTTCGCATTTGAAACTCATTTCAATACTTGCTTATTAGAAATAAACGCCTTTTGGGCAAAGTCGCGTAAAATTGTGTTTCAACCAAAAAATTCATTTTTTGCAAAGGCGTACCCTTTCCTAAAATATTGATAAAAAATTTTTTTTTCTTAAATGCTTGCGATTTGAGATTTTTCGGAAGCTTCTTCGCATTTGAATCTCCTTTCAATATATGCTTATTAGAAATGAACGCGTTTTGGGCAAAATTAGGTAAAATTGTGTTTCAACCAAAAAATTTATTTATTGCAAAGGCGTACCCTTTCCTAATATATTAATGCAATTTTTTTTCTTAAATGCTTGCGATTTAAGATTCTTCGGAAGCTTCTTCGCATTTGAATCTCATTTCAATACTCAGTTATTAGAAATAAACGCCTTTTGGGCAAAATTGGGTAAAATTGTGTTTCAACCAAAAAATTGATTTTTAGCAAAGGGGTAAGCCTTTCCTAAAAAATTGGCAAAATAATTTTTTTTCTTAAATGCATGCGATTTGAGAATTTTCGGAAGCTTCTTCGCATTTGAAACTCCTTTCAATACTCAGTTATTAGAAATAAACGCCTTTTGGGCAAAATTGGGTAAAATAGTGTTTCAACCAAAAAATTCATTTTTTGCAAAGGGGTACCCCTTTCCTAAAATATTGATGACAAATGTTTTTCTTAAATGCTTGCGATTTGAGATTTTTCGGAAGCTTCTTCGCATTTGAAACTCATTTCAATACTTGCTTATTAGAAATAAACGCCTTTTGGGCAAAATTGGGTAAAATTGTGTTTCAACCAAAAAATTTATGTATTGCAAAGGGGTACCCCTTTCCTAAAATATTGATAACAAATTTTTTTTCTTAAGTGCTTGCGATTTGAGATTTTTCGGAAGCTTCTTCGCATTTGAATCTCATTTCAATACTTGCTTATTAGAAATGAACGTCTTTTGGGCAAAATTGGGTAAAATTGTGTTTCAACCAAAAAATTTATGTATTGCAAAGGGGTACCCCTTTCCTAAAATATTGATAACAAATTTTTTTTCTTAAGTGCTTGCGATTTGAGATTTTTCGGAAGCTTCTTCGCATTTGAATCTCATTTCAATACTTGCTTATTAGAAATGAACGTCTTTTGGGCAAAATTGGGTAAAATTGTGTTTCAACCAAAAAATTTATTTATTGCAAAGGGGCACCCCTTTCCTAAAATATTGATGAAACATTTTTTTTTCTTAAATGCTTGCGATTTGAGATTTTTCGGAAGCTTCTTCGCATTTGAATCTCCTTTTAATACTTGCTTATTAGAAATGAACGCCTTTTGGGCAAAATTTGGTAAAACTGTGTTTCAACCAAAAAATTTATTTATTGCAAAGGGGTACCTCTTTCCTAAAATATTGATGATAATTTTTTCTTTCTTAAATGCTTGCGATTTGAGATTTTTCGGAAGTTTCTTCGCATTTGAAACTCATTTCAATACGTGCTTATTAGAAATAAACGCCTTTTGGACAAAATTGGGTAAAATTGTGTTTCAACCAAAAAATTTATTTATTGCAAAGGGGTACCCCTTTCCTAGAAATTGATGAAAAATGTTTTTCTTAAATGCTTTCGATTTGAGATTTTTCGGAAGCTTCTTCGCATTTGAAACTCATTTCAGTACTTGCTTATTAGAAATGAACGCCTTTTGGGCAAAGTCGGGTAAAATTGTGGTTCAACCAAAAAATTTATTTATTGCAAAGGGGTACCCCTTTCCTAAAATATTGATGAAACATTTTTTTTTCTTAAATGCTTGCGATTTGAGATTTTTCGGAAGCTTCTTCGCATTTGAAACTCATTTCAATACTTGCTTATTAGAAATAAACGCCTTTTGGGCAAAGTCGGGTAAAATTGTGTTTCAACCAAAAAATTTATTTATTGCAAAGGGGTACCCTTTCCTAAAATATTGATGAAATTTTTTTTTTCTTAAATGCTTGCGATTTGAGATTTTTCGGAAGCTTCTTCGCATTGTAATCTCATTTCAATACTTGCTTATTTAAAAATGAACGCCTTTTGGCCAAAATTGGGTAAAATTGTGTTTCAACCAAAAAATTTATTTATTGCAAAGGGGTACCCCTTTCCTAAAATATTGACGACAAATTTTTTTTCTTAAATGCTTGCGATTTTTCGGAAGCTTCTTCACATTTGAAACTCATTTCAATACTTGCTTATTAGAAATGAACGCCTTTTGGGCAAAGTCGGGTAAAATTGTGTTTCAACCAAAAAATTTATTTATTGCAAAGGGGTACCCCTTTCCTAAAATATTGATAACAAATTTTTTTCTTAAATGCTTGCGATTTGAGATTTTTCGGCAGCTTCTTCGCATTTGAATCTCCTTTCAATACTTGCTTATTAGAAATGAACGCCTTTTGTGGTTCAACCAAAAAATTTATTTATTGCAAAGGGGTACCCCTTTCCTAAAATATTGATGAAACATTTTTTTTTCTTAAATGCTTGCGATTTGAGATTTTTCGGAAGCTTCTTCGCATTTGAAACTCCTTTCAATACTCAGTTATTAGAAATAAACGCCTTTTGGGCAAAATTGGGTAAAATTGTGTTTCAACCAAAAAATCCATTTTTTGCAAAGGGGTACCACTTTCCTAAAATATTGATGAACAATTTTTTTTTCTTAAATGCTTGCGGTTTGAGATTTTTCGGAAGCTTCTTCGCATTTGAATCTCCTTTCAATACTTGCTTATTAGAAATGAACGCCTTTTGGGCAAAATTTGGTAAAACTGTGTTTCAACCAAAAAATTTATGTATTGCAAAGGGGTACCCCTTTCCTAAAATATTGATAAAAAATTTTTTTTCTTAAATGCTTGCGATTCGAGATTTTTCGGAAGCTTCTTCGCATTTGAAACTCATTTCAATACTTGCTTATTAGAAATGAACGCCTTTTAGGAAAAGTCGGGTAAAATTGTGTTTCAACCAAAAAAATTATTTATTGCAAAGGGGTACCCCTTTCCTAAAATATTGATGAATTTTTTTTTTTCTTAAATGCTTGCGATTTGAGATTTTTCGAAAGCTTCTTCGCATTTGTATCTCCTTTCAATACTTGCTTATTAGAAATGAACGCCTTTTGGGCAAAGTCGGGTAAAATTGTGGTTCAACCAAAAAAATTATTTATTGCAAAGGGGTACCCCTTTCCTAAAATATTGATGAAACATTTTTTTTTCTTAAATGCTTGCGATTTGAGATTTTTCGGAAGCTTCTTCGCATTTGAAACTCCTTTCAATACTCAGTTATTAGAAATAAACGCCTTTTGGGCAAAATTGGGTAAAATTGTGTTTCAACCAAAAAATTTATTTATTGCAAAGGGGTACCCCTTTCCTAAAATATTGATGAACAATTTTTTTTTCTTAAATGCATGCGATTTGAGATTTTTCGGAAGCTTCTTCGCATTTGAATCTCATTTCAATACTTGCTTATTAGAAATGAACGCCTTTTGGGCAAAATTGGGTAAAATTGTGTTTCAACCAAAAAATTTATTTATTGCAAAGGGGTACCCCTTTCCTAATATATTAATGCAATTTTTTTTTCTTAAATGCTTGCGATTTGAGATTTTTCGGAAGCTTCTTAGCATTTGAATCTCCTTTTAATACTTGCTTATTAGAAATGAACGCCTTTTGGGCAAAGTCGGGCAAAATTGTGTTTCAACCAAAAAATTTATTTATTGCAAAGGGGTACCCCTTTCCTAGAAATTGATGAAAAATTTTTTTTTCTTAAATGCTTGCGATTTGAGATTTTTCGGAAGCTTCTTCGCATTTGAAACTCATTTCAATACTTGCTTATTAGAAATGAACGCCTTTTGGGCAAAGTCGGGTAAAATTGTGTTTAAACCAAAAAATTTATTTATTGCAAAGGGGTACCCCTTTCCTAAAATATTGTTTAAAATATTTTTTTCTTAAATGCTTGCGATTTGAGATTTTTCGGAAGCTTCTTCGCATTAGAAACTCCTTTCAACACTTGCCTATTAGAAATTAACGCCTTTTGGGCAAAATTGAGTAAAATTGTGTTTCAACCAAAAAATTTATTTATTGCAAAGGGGTACCCCTTTTCTAAAATATTGATGAACAATTTTTTTTCTTAAATGCTTGCGATTTGAGATTTTTCGGAAGCTTCTTCGCATTTGAAAGTCATTTCAATACTTGCTTATTAGAAATAAACGCATTTTGGGCAAAGTCGGGTAAAATTGTGTTTCAACCAAAAAATTTATTTATTGCAAAGGGGTACCCCTTTCCTAAAATATTGATTAAAATATTTTTTTCTTAAATGCTTGCGATTTGAGATTTTTCGGAAGCTTCTTCACATTTGAATCTCCTTTTAATACTTGCTTATTAGAAATGAACGCCTTTTGGGCAAAGTCGGGTAAAATTGTGTTTCAACCAAAAAATTTATTTATTGCAAAGGGGTACCCCTTTCCTAAAATATTGATTAAAATATTTTTTTCTTAAATGCTTGCGATTTG
Source organism: Linnaemya tessellans (assembly GCA_951800035.1). Lineage (NCBI taxonomy): Eukaryota > Metazoa > Arthropoda > Insecta > Diptera > Tachinidae > Linnaemya > Linnaemya tessellans. The sequence continues at coordinate 4,556,903 of OX637537.1, read as the reverse complement.
AGATTTTTCGGAAGCTTCTTCGCATTTGAAACTCATTTCAATACTTGCTTATTAGAAATAAACGCCTTTTGGGCAAAGTCGCGTAAAATTGTGTTTCAACCAAAAAATTCATTTTTTGCAAAGGCGTACCCTTTCCTAAAATATTGATAAAAAATTTTTTTTTCTTAAATGCTTGCGATTTGAGATTTTTCGGAAGCTTCTTCGCATTTGAATCTCCTTTCAATATATGCTTATTAGAAATGAACGCGTTTTGGGCAAAATTAGGTAAAATTGTGTTTCAACCAAAAAATTTATTTATTGCAAAGGCGTACCCTTTCCTAATATATTAATGCAATTTTTTTTCTTAAATGCTTGCGATTTAAGATTCTTCGGAAGCTTCTTCGCATTTGAATCTCATTTCAATACTCAGTTATTAGAAATAAACGCCTTTTGGGCAAAATTGGGTAAAATTGTGTTTCAACCAAAAAATTGATTTTTAGCAAAGGGGTAAGCCTTTCCTAAAAAATTGGCAAAATAATTTTTTTTCTTAAATGCATGCGATTTGAGAATTTTCGGAAGCTTCTCCGCATTTGAAACTCCTTTCAATACTCAGTTATTAGAAATAAACGCCTTTTGGGCAAAATTGGGTAAAATAGTGTTTCAACCAAAAAATTCATTTTTTGCAAAGGGGTACCCCTTTCCTAAAATATTGATGACAAATGTTTTTCTTAAATGCTTGCGATTTGAGATTTTTCGGAAGCTTCTTCGCATTTGAAACTCATTTCAATACTTGCTTATTAGAAATAAACGCCTTTTGGGCAAAATTGGGTAAAATTGTGTTTCAACCAAAAAATTTATGTATTGCAAAGGGGTACCCCTTTCCTAAAATATTGATAACAAATTTTTTTTCTTAAGTGCTTGCGATTTGAGATTTTTCGGAAGCTTCTTCGCATTTGAATCTCATTTCAATACTTGCTTATTAGAAATGAACGTCTTTTGGGCAAAATTGGGTAAAATTGTGTTTCAACCAAAAAATTTATTTATTGCAAAGGGGTACCCGTTTTCTAAAATATTGATGAACAATTTTTTTTCTTAAATGCTTGCGATTTGAGATTTTTCGGAAGCTTCTTCGCATTTGAAACTCATTTCAATACTTGCTTATTAGAAATGAACGCATTTTGGGCAAAGTCGGGTAAAATTGTGTTTCAACCAAAAAATTCATTTTTTGCAAAGGCGTACCCTTTCCTAAAATATTGATAAAAAATTTTTTTTTCTTAAATGCTTGCGATTTGAGATTTTTCGGAAGCTATTTCGCATTTGAAACTCATTTCAATACTTGCTTATTAGAAATAAACGCCTTTTGGGCAAAATTGGGTAAAATTGTGTTTCAACCAACAAATTTATGTATTGCAAAGGGGTGCCCCTTTCCTAATATATTGATGAAAAATGTTTTTTTCTTTAATGCTTGCGATTTGAGATTTTTCGGAAGCTTCTTCGCATTTGAAACTCATTTCAATACTTGCTTATTAGAAATAAACGCCTTTTGGGCAAAGTCGGGTAAAATTGTGTTTCAACCAAAAAATTCATTTTTTGCAAAGGCGTACCCTTTCCTAAAATATTGATAAAAAATTTTTTTTTCTTAAATGCTTGCGATTTGAGATTTTTCGGAAGCTTCTTCGCATTTGAATCTCCTTTCAATATATGCTTATTAGAAATGAACGCCTTTTGGGCAAAATTAGGTAAAATTGTGTTTCAACCAAAAAATTTATTTTTTGCAAAGGCGTACCCTTTCCTAATATATTAATGCAATTTTTTTTCTTAAATGCTTGCGATTTAAGATTCTTCGGAAGCTTCTTCGCATTTGAATCTCATTTCAATACTCAGTTATTAGAAATTAACGCCTTTTGGGCAAAATTGGGTAAAATTGTGTTTCAACCAAAAAATTGATTTTTAGCAAAGGGGTAAGCCTTTCCTAAAAAATTGGCAAAATAATTTTTTTTCTTAAATGCATGCGATTTGAGAATTTTCGGAAGCTTCTTTGCATTTGAAACTCCTTTCAATACTCAGTTATTAGAAATAAACGCCTTTTGGGCAAAATTGGGTAAAATAGTGTTTCAACCAAAAAATTCATTTTTTGCAAAGGGGTACCCCTTTCCTAAAATATTGATAACAAATTTTTTTTCTTAAGTGCTTGCGATTTGAGATTTTTCGGAAGCTTCTTCGCATTTGAATCTCATTTCAATACTTGCTTATTAGAAATGAACGTCTTTTGGGCAAAATTGGGTAAAATTGTGTTTCAACCAAAAAATTTATTTATTGCAAAGGGGTACCCCTTTTCTAAAATATTGATGAACAATTTTTTTTCTTAAATGCTTGCGATTTGAGATTTTTCGGAAGCTTCTTCGCATTTGAAACTCATTTCAATACTTGCTTATTAGAAATGAACGCATTTTGGGCAAAGTCGGGTAAAATTGTGTTTCAACCAAAAAATTCATTTTTTGCAAAGGCGTACCCTTTCCTAAAATATTGATAAAAAATTTTTTTTTCTTAAATGCTTGCGATTTGAGATTTTTCGGAAGCTTCTTCGCATTTGAAACTCATTTCAATACTTGCTTATTAGAAATAAACGCCTTTTGGGCAAAATTGGGTAAAATTGTGTTTCAACCAACAAATTTATGTATTGCAAAGGGGTGCCCCTTTCCTAATATATTGATGAAAAATGTTTTTTTCTTTAATGCTTGCGATTTGAGATTTTTCGGAAGCTTCTTCGCATTTGAAACTCATTTCAATACTTGCTTATTAGAAATAAACGCCTTTTGGGCAAAGTCGGGTAAAATTGTGTTTCAACCAAAAAATTCATTTTTTGCAAAGGCGTACCCTTTCCTAAAATATTGATAAAAAATTTTTTTTTCTTAAATGCTTGCGATTTGAGATTTTTCGGAAGCTTCTTCGCATTTGAATCTCATTTCAATACTTGCTTATTAGAAATGAACGTCTTTTGGGCAAAATTGGGTAAAATTGTGTTTCAACCAAAAAATTTATTTATTGCAAAGGGGTACCCCTTTTCTAAAATATTGATGAACAATTTTTTTTCTTAAATGCTTGCGATTTGAGATTTTTCGGAAGCTTCTTCGCATTTGAAACTCATTTCAATACTTGCTTATTAGAAATGAACGCATTTTGGGCAAAGTCGGGCAAAATTGTGTTTCAACCAAAAAATTTTTTTTATTGCAAAGGGGTACCCCTTTCCTAAAATATTGATGAAAATTTTTTTTTCTTAAATGCTTGCGATTTAAGATTTATCGGAAGCTTCTTCGCATTTGAAACTTATTTAAATACTTGCTTATTAGAAATAAACGCCTTTTGGGCAAAATTGGGTAAAATTGTGTTTCAACCAAAAAATTTATGTATTGCAAAGGGGCACCCCTTTCCTAAAATATTGATGACAAATTTTTTTCTTCTTAAATGCTTGCGATTTGAGATTTTTCGGAAGCTTCTTCGCATTTGAATCTCATTTCAATACTTGCTTATTAGAAATAAACGCCTTTTGGGCAAAATTGGGTAAAATTGTGTTTCAAACAAAAAATTAATTTTTTTGCAAATATTTTTCCTAAAATATTGATGAAAAATTTTTTTTTTCTTAAATGCTTGCGATTTGAGATTTTTCGGAAGCTTCTTCGCATTTGAAACTCATTTCAATACTTGCTTATTAGAAATAAACGCCTTTTGGGCAAAGTCGGGCAAAATTGTGTTTCAACCAAAAAATTTATTTATTGCAAAGGGATACCCCTTTCCTAAAATATTGATGAAAATTTTTTTTTTCTTAAATGCTTGCGATTTGAGATTTTTCGGAATCTTCTTCGCATTTGAATCTCCTTTCAATACTTGCTTATTAGAAATAAACGCCTTTTGGGCAATGTCGGGTAAAATTGTGTTTCAACCAACAAATTTATTTATTGCAAAGGGGTACCCCTTTCCTAAAATATTGATGAAAAATGTTTTTTTCTTAAATGCATGCGATTTCAGATTTTTAGGAAGCTTCTTCGCATTTGAAACTCCTTTCAATACTCAGTTATTAGAAATAAACGCCTTTTGGGCAAAATTGGGTAAAATTGTGTTTCAACCAAAAAATTGATTTTTAGCATAGGGGTAAGCCTTTCCTAAAAAATTGGCAAAATAATTTTTTTTCTTAAATGCATGCGATTTGAGATTTTTCGGAAGCTTCTTCGCATTTGAATCTCATTTCAATACTTGCTTATTAGAAATGAACGCCTTTTAGGAAAAGTCGGGTAAAATTGTGTTTCAACCAAAAAAATTATTTATTGCAAAGGGGTACCCCTTTCCTAAAATATTGATGAACAATTTTTTTTTCTTAAATGCTTGCGATTTGAGATTTTTCGGAAGCTTCTTCGCATTTGAAACTCATTTCAATACTTGCTTATTAGAAATGAACGCCTTTTGGGCAAAATTGGGTAAAATTGTGTTTCAACCAAAAAATTTATTTATTGCAAAGGGGTACCCCTTTCCTAAAATATTGATGAACAATTTTTTTTCTTAAATGCTTGCGATTTGAGATTTTTCGGAAGCTTCTTCGCATTTGAATCTCATTTCAATACTTGCTTATTAGAAATAAACGCCTTTTGGGCAAAGTCGGGTAAAATTGTGTTTCAACCAAAAAATTCATTTTTTGCAAAGGGGTACCCCTTTCCTAAAATATTGATGAACAATTTTTTTTTTCATAAATGCTTGCGATTTGAGATTTTTCGGAAGCTTCTTAGCATTTGAATCTCATTTCAATACTTGCTTATTAGAAATAAACGCCTTTTGGGCAAAGTCGGGTAATATTGTGTTTCAACCAAAAAATTCATTTTTTGCAAAGGGGTACCCCTTTCCTAAAATATTGGTGAACAATTTTTTTTTTCATAAATGCTTGCGATTTGAGATTTTTCGGAAGCTTCTTCGCATTTGAAACTCATTTCAATACTTGATTATTAGAAATGAACGCCTTTTGGGCAAAATTGGGTAAAATTGTGTTTCAACCAAAAAATTCATTTATTGCAAAGGGGTACCCCTTTCCTAAAATATTGATGAAAATTTTTTTTTCTTAAATGCTTGCGATTTAAGATTTATTGGAAGCTTCTTCGCATTTGAAACTCATTTCAATACTTGCTTATTAGAAATAAACGCCTTTTGGGCAAAGTCTGGTAAAATTGTGTTTCAACCAAAAAATTTATTTATTGCAAAGGTGTACCCCTTTCCTAAAATATTGATGAAACATTTTTTTTTCTTAAATGCTTCCGATTTGAGATTTTTCGGAAGCTTCTTCGCATTTGAAACTCATTTCAATACTTGCTTATAAGAAATGAACGCCTTTTGGGCAAAATTGGGTAAAATTGTGTTTCAATTTATTTATAGCAAAGGGGTACCCAAAATTGGGTAAAATTTTGTTTTTACCAAAAAATTTATGTATTGCAAAGGGGCACCCCTTTCCTAAAATATTGATGACAAATTTTTTTCTTAAATGCTTGCGATTTGAGATTTTTCGGAAGTTTCTTCGCATTTGAAACTCATTTCAATACTTGCTTATTAGAAATAAACGCCTTTTGGGCAAAGTCGGGTAAAATTGTGTTTCAACCAAAAAATTTATTTATTGCAAAGGGGTACCCCTTTCCTAAAATATTGATGAACAGTTTTTTTTTTTTCATAAATGCTTGCGATTTGAGATTTTTCGGAATCTTCTTCGCATTTGAAACTCATTTCAATACTTGCTTATTAGAAATGAACGCCTTTTGGGCAAAATTGGGTAAAATTGTGTTTCAACCAAAAAATTTATGTATTGCAAAGGGGTACCCCTTTCCTAAAATATTGATGAAAATTTTTTTTTCTTAAATGCTTGCGATTTAAGATTTATCGGAAGCTTCTTCGCATTTGAAACTTATTTCAATACTTGCTTATTAGAAATAAACGCCTTTTGGGCAAAATTGGGTAAAATTGTGTTTCAACCAAAAAATTTATGTATTGCAAAGGGGCACCCCTTTCCTAAAATATTGATGACAAATTTTTTTCTTCTTAAATGCTTGCGATTTGAGATTTTTCGGAAGCTTCTTCGCATTTGAATCTCATTTCAATACTTGCTTATTAGAAATGAACGCATTTTGGGCAAAGTCGGGCAAAATTGTGTTTCAACCAAAAAATTTATTTATTGCAAAGGGGTACCCCTTTCCTAAAATATTGATGAAAATTTTTTTTTCTTAAATGCTTGCGATTTAAGATTTATCGGAAGCTTCTTCGCATTTGAAACTTATTTCAATACTTGCTTATTAGAAATAAACGCCTTTTGGACAAAATTGGGTAAAATTAAGTTTCAACCAAAAAATTTATTTATTGCAAAGGGGTACCCCTTCCTAAAATATTGATGAAAAATTTTTTTTTCTTAAATGCTTTCGATTTGAGATTTTTCGGAAGCTTCTTCGCATTTGAAACTTATTTCAATACTTGCTTATTAGAAATAAACGCCTTTTGGGCAAAATTAGGTAAAATTGTGTTTCAACCAAAAAATTTATTTATTGCAAAGGGGTACCCCTTTCCTAAAATATTGATGAAAATTTTTTTTTTCTTAAATGCTTCCGATTTAAGATTCTTCGGAGGCTTCTTCGCATTTAAATCTCCTTTCAATACTTGCTTATTAGAAATAAACGCCTTTTGGGCAAAATTAGGTAAAATTGTGTTTCAACCAAAAAATTTATTTATTGCAAAGGGGTACCCCTTTCCTAAAATATTGATGAAAATTTTTTTTTCTTAAATGCTTGCGATTTAAGATTCTTCGGAAGCTTCTTCGCATTTGAAACTCATTTCAATACTTGCTTATTAGAAATAAACGCCTTTTGGGCAAAGCCGGGTAAAATTGTGTTTCAACCAAAAAATTAATTTTTTGCAAAGGCGTACTCTTTCCTAAAATATTGATGAAAAATTTTTTTTCTTAAATGCTTGCGATTTTTCGGAAGCTTCTTCGCATTTGAATCTCCTTTCAATACTTGCTTATTAGAAACGAACGCCTTTTGGGCAAAGTCGGGTAAAATTGTGTTTCAACCAAAAAATTTATCTTAAATGCTTGCTTGGTACCCTTTCCTAAAATATTGATGAAACATATTTTTTCTTAAATGCTTGCGATTTGAGATTTTTCGGAAGCTTCTTCACATTTGAATCTCATTTCAATACTTGCTTATTAGAAATAAACGCCTTTTGGGCAAAATTGGGTAAAATTGTGTTTCAACCAAAAAATTTATGTATTGCAAAGGGGTACCCCTTTCCTAAAATATTGATAACAAATTTTTTTTCTTAAATGCTTGCGATTTGAGATTTTTCGGAAGCTTCTTAGCATTTGAATCTCCTTTCAATATATGCTTATTAGAAATAAAAGCCTTTTGGGCAAAATTGGGTAAAATTGTGTTTCAACCAAAAAATGTATTTTTTGCAAAGGCGTACGTACCCCTTTCCTAAAATATTGATGAAACATATTTTTTCTTAAATGCTTGCGATTTGAGATTTTTCGGAAGCTTCTTCGCATTTGAATCTCATTTCAATACTTGCTTATTAGAAATAAACGCCTTTTGGGCAAAGTCGGGTAAAATTGTGTTTCAACCAAAAAATTTATGTATTGCAAAGGGGTACCCCTTTCCTAAAATATTGATGACAAATTTTTTTCTTAAATGCTTGCGATTTGAGATTTTTCGGAAGCTTCTTCGCATTTGAATCTCATTTCAATACTTGCTTATTAGAAATAAACGCCTTTTGGGCAAAGTCGGGTAAAATTGTGTTTCAACCAAAAAATTTATTTTTTGCAAAGGCGTACGTACCCCTTTCCTAAAATATTGATGAACAATTTTTTTTCTTAAATGCTTGCGATTTTTCGGAAGCTTCTTCGCATTTGAATCTCATTTCAGTACTTGCTTATTAGAAATAAACGCCTTTTGGGCAAAATTGGGTAAAATTGTGTTTCAACCAAAAAATTTATGTATTGCAAAGGGGTACCCCTTTCCTAAAATATTGATGAAACATATTTTTTCTTAAATGCTTGCGATTTGAGATTTTTCGGAAGCTTCTTAGCATTTGAATCTCCTTTCAATATATGCTTATTAGAAATAAACGCCTTTTATGCAAAATTGGGTAAAATTGTGTTTCAACCAAAAAATTTATGTATTGCAAAGGGGTACCCCTTTCCTAAAATATTGATGAAACATATTTTTTCTTAAATGCTTGCGATTTGAGATTTTTCGGAAGCTTCTTCGCATTTGAATCTCCTTTCAATACTTGCTTATTAGAAATGAACGCCTTTTGGGCAAAATTGGGTAAAATTGTGTTTCAACCAAAAAATTAATTCCTTGCAAAGGCGTACCCTTTCCTAATATATTGATGAACAATTTTTTTTTCTTAAATGCATGCGATTTGAGATTTTTCGGAAGTTTCTTCACATTTGAATCTCATTTCAATACTTGCTTATTAGAAATAAACGCCTTTTGGGCAAAATTGGGTAAAATTGTGTTTCAACCAAAAAATTTATGTATTGCAAAGGGGCACCCCTTTCCTAAAATATTGATGACAAATGTTTTTCTTAAATGCTTGCGATTTGAGATTTTTCGGATGCTTCTTCGCATTTGAATCTCATTTCAATACTTGCTTATTAGAAATGAACGCCTTTTGGCAAAGTCGGGTAAAATTGTGTTTCAACCAAAAAATTTATTTTTTGCAAAGGCGTACGTACCCCTTTCCTAAAATATTGATGAAACATATTTTTTCTTAAATGCTTGCGATTTGAGATTTTTCGGAAGCTTCTTAGCATTTGAATCTCCTTTCAATATATGCTTATTAGAAATAAACGCCTTTTGGGCAAAATTGGGTAAAATTGTGTTTCAACCAAAAAATTTATGTATTGCAAAGGGGTACCTCTTTCCTAAAATATTGATGAAACATATTTTTTCTTAAATGCTTGCGATTTGAGATTTTTCGGAAGCTTCTTCGCATTTAAATCTCCTTTCAATACTTGCTTATTAGAAATAAACGCCTTTTGGGCAAAATTGGGTAAAATTGTGTTTCAACCAAATAATTAATTTTTTGCAAAGGGGTGCCCCTTTCCTAAAATATTGATGAAACATATTTTTTTACTTAAATGCTTGCGATTTGAGATTTTTCGGAAGCTTCTTCGCATTTGAATCTCCTTTCAATACTTGCTTATTAGAAATAAACGCCTTTTGGACAAAATTGGGTAAAATTGTGTTTCAACCAAAAAATTTATGTATTGCAAAGGGGTACCCCTTTCCTAAAATATTGATGAAAAATTTTTTTTTTCTTAAATGCTTGCGATTTGAGATTTTTCGGAAGCTTCTTCGCATTTGAATCTCATTTCAATACTTGCTTATTAGAAATGAACACCTTTTGGGCAAGGTCGGGTAAAATTGTGTTTCAACCAAAAAATTCATTTATTGCAAAGGGGCACCCCTTTCCTAAAATATTGATGAAACATTTTTTTTTCTTAAATGCTTGCGATTTGAGATTTTTCGGAAGCTTCTTAGCATTTGAAACTCATTTCAATACTTGCTTATTAGAAATGAACGCATTTTGGGCAAAGTCGGGAAAAGTTGTGTTTCATCCAAAAAATATATGTATTGCAAAGGGGTACCCCTTTCCTAAAATATTGATGAAAAATTTTTTTTCTTGAATGCTTGCGATTTGAGATTTTTCGAAAGCTTCTTCGCATTTGAACCTCATTTCAATACTTGCTTATTAGAAATGAACGCCTTTTGGCAAAGTCGGGTAAAATTGTGTTTCAACCAAAAAATTTATTTATTGCAAAGGGGTACCCCTTTCCTAAAATATTGATGAAACATATTTTTTTACTTAAATGCTTGCGATTTGAGATTTTTCGGAAGCTTCTTAGCATTTGAAACTCATTTCAATACTTGCTTATTAGAAATGAACGCATTTTGGGCAAAGTCGGGAAAAGTTGTGTTTCATCCAAAAAATATATGTATTGCAAAGGGGTGCCCCTTTCCTAATATATTGATGAAAAAATTTTTTTTTTTCATAAATGCTTGCGATTTGAGATTTTTCGGAAGCTTCTTCGCATTTGAAACTCCTTTCAATACTCAGTTATTAGAAATAAACGCCTTTTGGGCAAAATTGGGTAAAATTGTGTTTCAACCAAAAAATTAATTTATTGCAAAGGGGTACCCCTTTCCTAAAATATTGATGAACAATTTTTTTTCTTAAATGCTTGCGATTTGAGATTTTTCGGAAGCTTCTTCGCATTTGAAACTCATTTCAATACTTGCTTATTAGAAATAAACGCCTTTTGGGCAAAGTCGGGTAAAATTGTGTTTCAACCAAAAAATTTATTTATTGCAAAGGGGTGCCCCTTTCCTAATATATTAATGCAATTTTTTTTTTCTTAAATGCTTGCGATTTGAGATTTTTCGGAAGCTTCTTCGCATTTGAAACTCTTTCAATACTCAGTTATTAGAAATAAACGCCTTTTGGGCAAAATTGGGTAAAATTGTGTTTCAACCAAAAAATTGATTTTTAGCAAAGGGGTAAGCCTTTCCTAAAAAATTGGCAAAATAATTTTTTTTCTTAAATGCATGCGATTTGAGATTTTTCGGAAAATTCTTCGCATTTGAAACTCCTTTCAATACTCAGTTATTAGAAATAAACGCCTTTTGGGCAAAATTGGGTAAAATTGTGTTTCAACCAAAAAATTTATGTATTGCAAAGGGGTACCCCTTTCCTAAAATATTGATAACAAATTTTTTTCTTAAATGCTTGCGATTTGAGATTTTTCGGAAGCTTCTTCGCATTTGAATCTCATTTCAATACTTGCTTATAAAAAATGAACGCCTTTTGGGCAAAATTGGGTAAAATTGTGTTTCAACCAAAAAATTTATGTATTGCAAAGGGGTACCCCTTTCCTAAAATATTGATGAAACATATTTTTTCTTAAATGCTTGCGATTTAAGATTTTTCGGAAGCTTCTTCACATTTGAATCTCATTTCAATACTTGCTTATTAGAAATAAACGCCTTTTGGGCAAAATTGGGTAAAATTGTGTTTCAACCAAAAAATTTATGTATTGCAAAGGGGTACCCCTTTCCTAAAATATTGATGAAACATATTTTTTCTTAAATGCTTGCGATTTTAGATTTTTCGGAAGCTTCTTCACATTTGAATCTCATTTCAATACTTGCTTATTAGAAATAAACGCCTTTTGGGCAAAATTGGGTAAAATTGTGTTTCAACCAAAAAATTTATGTATTGCAAAGGGGCACCCCTTTCCTAAAATATTGATGACAAATGTTTTTCTTAAATGCTTGCGATTTGAGATTTTTCGGATGCTTCTTCGCATTTGAATCTCATTTCAATACTTGCTTATTAGAAATGAACGCCTTTTGGCAAAGTCGGGTAAAATTGTGTTTCAACCAAAAAATTTATTTTTTGCAAAGGCGTACGTACCCCTTTCCTAAAATATTGATGAACAATTTTTTTTTCATAAATGCTTGCGATTTGAGATTTTTCGGAAGCTTCTTCGCATTTGAAACTCCTTTCAATACTTGCTTATTAGAAATGAACGCCTTTTGGGCAAAATTGGGTAAAATTGTGTTTCAACCAAAAATATTATTTATTGCAAAGGGGTACCCCTTTCCTAAAATATTGATGAAACATATTTTTTCTTAAATGCCTGCGATTTGAGATTTTTCGGAAGCTTCTTCGCATTTGAAACTCTTTTCAATACTTGCTTATTAGAAATAAACGCCTTTTGGGCAAAGTCGGGTAAAATTGTGTTTCAACCAAAAAATTTATTTTTTGCAAAGGCGTACGTACCCCTTTCCTAAAATATTGATGAACAATTTTTTTTTTCATAAATGCTTGCGATTTGAGATTTTTCGGAAGCTTCTTCGCATTTGAAACTCCTTTCAATACTTGCTTATTAGAAATGAACGCCTTTTGGGCAAAATTGGGTAAAATTGTGTTTCAACCAAAAAATGTATTTATTGCAAAGGGGTACCCCTTTCCTAAAATATTGATGAAACATATTTTTTCTTAAATGCTTGCGATTTGAGATTTTTCGGAAGCTTCTTCGCATTTGAAACTCATTTCAATACTTGCTTATTAGAAATAAACGCCTTTTGGGCAAAGTCGGGTAAAATTGTGTTTCAACCAAAAAATTTATGTATTGCAAAGGGGCACCCCTTTCCTAAAATATTGATGACAAATGTTTTTCTTAAATGCTTGCGATTTGAGATTTTTCGGAAGCTTCTTCGCATTTGAATCTCATTTCAATACTTGCTTATAAAAAATGAACGCCTTTTGGGCAAAATTGGGTAAAATTGTGTTTCAACCAAAAAATTTATGTATTGCAAAGGGGTACCCCTTTCCTAAAATATTGATGAAACATATTTTTTCTTAAATGCTTGCGATTTGAGATTTTTCGGAAGCTTCTTCGCATTTGAAACTCATTTCAATACTTGCTTATTAGAAATAAACGCCTTTTGGGCAAAATTGGGTAAAATTGTGTTTCAACCAAAAAATTTATGTATTGCAAAGGGGTACCCCTTTCCTAAAATATTGATAACAAATTTTTTTCTTAAATGCTTGCGATTTGAGATTTTTCGGAAGCTTCTTCGCATTTGAATCTCATTTCAATACTTGCTTATAAAAAATGAACGCCTTTTGGGCAAAATTGGGTAAAATTGTGTTTCAACCAAAAAAATATGTATTGCAAAGGGGTACCCCTTTCCTAAAATATTGATGAAACATATTTTTTCTTAAATGCTTGCGATTTGAGATTTTTCGGAAGCTTCTTCACATTTGAATCTCATTTCAATACTTGCTTATTAGAAATAAACGCCTTTTGGGCAAAATTGGGTAAAATTGTGTTTCAACCAAAAAATTTATGTATTGCAAAGGGGTACCCCTTTCCTAAAATATTGATGAAACATATTTTTTCTTAAATGCTTGCGATTTGAGATTTTTCGAAAGCTTCTTCGCATTTGAAACTCATTTCAGTTCTTGCTTATTAGAAATGAACGCCTTTTGGGCAAAGTCGGGTAAAATTGTGTTTCAAACAAAAAATTTATTTATTGCAAAGGGGTACCCCTTTCCTAAAATATTGATTAAAATATTTTTTTCTTAAATGCTTGCGATTTGAGATTTTTCGGAAGCATCTTCACATTTGAATCTCATTTCAATACTTGCTTATTAGAAATGAAGGCCTTTTGCGCAAAGTCAGGTAAAATTGTGTTTCAACCAAAAAATTTATGTATTGCAAAGGGGCACCCCTTTCCTAAAATATTGATGAAATTTTTTTTTTCTTAAATGCTTGCGATTTGAGATTTTTCGGAAGCTTCTTCGCATTTGTATCTAATATCAATACTTGCTTATTAGAAATTAACGCCTTTTGGGCAAAATTGAGTAAAATTGTGTTTCAACCAAAAAATTTATTTATTGCAAAGGGGTACCCTTTCCTAATATATTGATGAAAAATTTTTTTTTCTTAAATGCTTGCGATTTGAGATTTTTCGGATGCTTCTTCGCATTTGAATCTCATTTCAATATTTGCTTATTAGAAATGAACGCCTTTTGGGCAAAATTGGGTAAAATTGTGTTTCAACCAAAAAAATTATTTATTGCAAAGGGGTACCCCTTTCCTAAAATATTGATGAAATTTTTTTTTTCTTAAATGGTTGCGATTTGAGATTTTTCAAAAGCTTCTTCGCATTTGAAACTCATTTCAGTACTTGCTTATTAGAAATGAACGTCTTTTGGGCAAAATTGGGTAAAATTGTGTTTCAACCAACAAATTTATTTATTGCAAAGGAGTACCCCTTTCCTAATATATTGATGAAATTTTTTTTTTCTTAAATGCTTGCGATTTGAGATTTTTCGGAAGCTTCTTAGCATTTGAAACTCATTTCAATACTTGCTTATTAGAAATGAACGCATTTTGGGCAAAGTCGGGCAAAATTGTGTTTCAACCAAAAAATTTATTTATTGCAAAGGGGTACCCCTTTCCTAAAATATTGATGAACATTTTTTTTTCTTAAATGCTTGCGATTTAAGATTTATTGGAAGCTTCTTCGCATTTGAAACTTATTTCAATACTTGCTTATTAGAAATAAACGCCTTTTGGGCAAAATTGGGTAAAATTGTGTTTCAACCAAAAAATTTATGTATTGCAAAGGGGCACCCCTTTCCTAAAATATTGATGACAAATTTTTTTCTTAAATGCTTGCGATTTGAGATTTTTCGGAAGCTTCTTCGCATTTAAATCTCCTTTCAATACTTGCTTATTAGAAATGAACGCCTTTTGGGCAAAATTGGGTAAAATTGTGTTTCAACCAAAAAATTTATTTATTGCAAAGGCGTACCCCTTTCCTAAAATATTGATGAAACATTTTTTTTTCTTAAATGCTTGCGATTTGAGATTTTTCGGAAGCTTCTTCGCATTTGAATCTCCTTTCAATACTTGCTTATTAGAAATGAACGCCTTTTGGGCAAAATTGAATAAAACTGTGTTTCAACCAAAAAAATTATTTATTGCAAAGGGTTACCCCTTTCCTAAAATATTGATGAAAAATTTTTTCGGCAAAGTCGGGTAAAATTGTGTTTTAACCAAAAAATTAACTTTTTGCAAAGGCGTACCCCTTTCCCGAACTATTGATGAACAATTTTTTTTTTCTTAAATGCTTGCGATTTGAGATTTTTCGGAAGCTTCTTCGCATTTGAATCTCATTTCAATACTTGCATATTAGAAATGAACGCCTTTTGGGCAAAATTGGGTAAAATTGTGTTTCAACCAAAAAATTAATTTTTTGCATAGGCGTACCCTTTCCTAAAATATTGATGAAATTTTTTTTCTTAAATGCTTGCGATTTGAGATTTTTCGGAAGCTTCTTCGCATTTGAAACTCATTTCAATACTTGATTATTAGAAATGAACGCCTTTTGGGCAAAATTGGGTAAAATTGTGTTTCAACCAAAAAATTCATTTATTGCAAAGGGGTACACCTTTCCTAAAATATTGATGAAAATTTTTTTTTCTTAAATGCTTGCGATTTAAGATTTATTGGAAGCTTCTTCGCATTTGAAACTCATTTCAATACTTCGAATGTCCATAGACACTACTCCCTTTATCCTCCTTCCCACAACCAATTTTCCTAGTTCCAGCACAATGTACGCATAAGTAGGGGCCATCCCCTGAGTGCCGGTCCTAATAAAAAAAAAAAAAAAAAAAAATACTTGCTTATTAGAAATGAACGCCTTTTGCGCAAAGTCAGGTAAAATTGTGTTTCAACCAAAAAATGTATTTATTGTAAAGGGGTACCCCTTTCCTAAAATATTGATGAACAATTTTTTTTTTTCATAAATGCTTGCGATTCGAGATTTTTCGGAAGCTTCTCCGCATTTTAATCTCATTTCAATACTTGCTTATTAGAAATAAACGCCTTTTGGGCAAAGTCGGGTAAAATTGCGTTTCAACCAAAAAATTCATTTTTTGCAAAGGCGTACCCTTTCCTAAAATATTGATGAAAAATTTTTTTTTCTTAAATGCTTGCGATTTGAGATTTTTCGGAAGCTTCTTCGCATTTGAATCTCCTTTCAATACTTGCTTATTAGAAATAAACGCCTTTTGGGCAAAATTGGGTAAAATTGTGTTTTAACCAAAAAATTTATTTATTGCAAAGGGATACCCCTTTCCTAAAATATTGATAACAAATTTTTTTCTTAAATGCTTGCGATTTGAGATTTCTCGGAAGCTTTTTCGCATTTGAATCTCCTTTCAATACTTGCTTATTAGAAATGAACGCCTTTTGGGCAAAGTCAGGTAAAATTGTGTTTCAACCAAAAAATGTATTTATTGTAAAGGGGTACCCCTTTCCTAAAATATTGATGAACAATTTTTTTTTTCATAAATGCTTGCGATTTGAGATTTTTCGGAAGCTTCTTCGCATTTGAAACTCATTTCAATACTTGCTTATTAGAAATGAACGCCTTTTGGGAAAAGTCGGGTAAAATTGTGTTTCAACCAAAAAATTTATCTTAAATGCTTGCTTGGTACCCTTTCCTAAAATATTGATGAAAAATTTTTTTTTCTTAAATGCTTGCGATTTGAGATTTCTCGGAAGCTTTTTCGCATTTGAATCTCCTTTCAATACTTGCTTATTAGAAATGAACGCCTTTTGGGCAAAGTCGGGTAAAATTGTGTTTCAACCAAAAGATTTATTTCTTGCAAAGGGTTACCCTTTCCTAATATATTGATGAAAAATTTTTTTTCTTAAATGCTTGCGATTTGAGATTTTTCGGAAGCTTCTTCGCATTTGAAACTCATTTCAATACTTGCTTATTAGAAATGAACGCCTTTTGGGCAAAATTGGGTAAAATTGTGTTTCAACCAAAAAATTGATTTTTAGCAAAGGGGTAAGCCTTTCCTAAAAAATTGGCAAAATAATTTTTTTTCTTAAATGCATGCGATTTGAGATTTTTTGAAACTCCTTTCAATACTCAGTTATTAGAAATAAACGCCTTTTGGGCAAAATTGGGTAAAATTGTGTTTCAACCAAAAAATTGATTTATTGCAAAGGGGTACCCCTTTCCTAAAATATTGATAAACAATTTTTTTTTCTTAAATGCATGCGATTTGAGATTTTTCGGAAGCTTCTTCGCATTTGAATCTCCTTTCAATACTTGCTTATTAGAAATGAACGCCTTTTGGGCAAAGTTGGGTAAAATTGTGTTTCAACCAAAATATTTATTTATTGCAAAGGGGTGCCCCTTTCCTAATATATTAATGCAATTTTTTTTTTCTTAAATGCTTGCGATTTGAGATTTTTCGGAAGCTTCTTCGCATTTGAATGTCATTTCAATACTTGCTTATTAGAAATGAACGCCTTTTGGACAAAATTGGGTAAAATTGTGTTTCAACCAAAAAATTCATTTTTTGCAAAGGCGTACCCTTTCCTAAAATATTGATGAAAAATTTTTTTTTCTTAAGTGCTTGCGATTTGAGATTTTTCGGAAGCTTCTTAGCATTTGAATCTCCTTTCAATATATGCTTATTAGAAATAAACGCCTTTTGGGCAAAGTCGGGCAAAATTGTGTTTCAACCAAAAAATTTATTTATTGCAAAGGGATACCCCTTTCCTAAAATATTGATGAACATTTTTTTTTTCTTAAATGCTTGCGATTTGAGATTTTTCGGAAGCTTCTTCGCATTTGAAACTCATTTCAATACTTGCTTATTAGAAATGAACGCCTTTTGGGCAAAATTGGGTAAAATTGTGTTTCAACCAAAAAATTGATTTTTAGCAAAGGGGTAAGCCTTTCCTAAAAAATTGGCAAAATAATTTTTTTTCTTAAATGCATGCGATTTGAGATTTTTCGGAAGGTTCTTTGCATTTGAAACTCCTTTCAATACTCAGTTATTAGAAATAAACGCCTTTTGGGCAAAATTGGGTAAAATTGTGTTTCAACCAAAAAATTGATTTTTAGCAAAGGGGTAAGCCTTTCCTAAAAAATTGGCAAAATAATTTTTTTTCTTAAATGCATGCGATTTGAGATTTTTCGGAAGCTTCTTCGCATTTGAAACTCCTTTCAATACTCAGTTATTAGAAATAAACGCCTCTTGGGCAAAATTGGGTAAAATTGTGTTTCAACCAAAAAATTGATTTATTGCAAAGGGGTACCCCTTTCCTAAAATATTGATGAACAATTTTTTTTTCTTAAATGCATGCGATTTGAGATTTTTCGGAAGCTTCTTCGCATTTGAATCTCCTTTCAATACTTGCTTATTAGAAATGAACGCCTTTTGGGCAAAATTGGGTAAAATTGTGTTTCAACCAAAATATTTATTTATTGCAAAGGGGTACCCCTTTCCTAAAATATTGATGAAAAATTTTTCTTTCTTAAATGCTTGCGATTTGAGATTTTTCGGAAGTTTCTTCGCATTTGAATCTCATTTCAATACTTGCTTATAAAAAATGAACGCCTTTTGGGCAAAGTCGGGTAAAATTGTGTTTCAACCAAAAAATTTATTTATTGCAAAGGGGTACCAATTTCCTAAAATATTGGTGACAAATTTTTTTCTTAAATGCTTGCGATTTGAGATTTTTCGGAAGCTTATTCGCATTTGAATCTCCTTTCAATACTTGCTTATTAGAAATAAACGCCTTTTGGGCAAAGTCGGGTAAAATTGTGTTTCAACCAAAAAATTTATGTATTGCAAAGGGGTACCCCTTTCCTAAAATATTGATAACAAATTTTTTTCTTAAATGCTTGCGATTTGAGATTTTTCAGAAGCTTCTTCGCATTTGAATCTCATTTCAATACTTGCTTATTAGAAATGAACGCATTTTGGGCAAAGTCGGGCAAAATTGTGTTTCAACCAAAAATTTATTTATTGCAAAGGGGTACCCCTTTCCTAAAATATTGATGAACAATTTTTTTTCTTAAATGCTTCCGATTTGAGATTTTTCGGAAGCTTATTCGCATTTGAATCTCCTTTCAATACTTGCTTATTAGAAATAAACGCCTTTTGGGCAAAGTCGGGTAAAATTGTGTTTCAACCAACAAATTTATTTATTGCAAAGGGGTACCCCTTTCCTAAAATATTGATGAAAAATGTTTTTTTCTTAAATGCTTTCGATTTGAGATTTTTCGGAAGTTTCTTCGCATTTGAAACTCATTTCAATACTTGCTTATTAGAAATAAACGCCTTTTGGACAAAATTGGGTAAAATTGTGTTTCAACCAAAAAATTTATTTATTGCAAAGGGGTACCCCTTTCCTAAAATATTGATGAACAATTTTTTTTTCTTAAATGCATGCGATTTGAGATTTTTCGGAAGCTTCTTCGCATTTGAAACTCCTTTCAATACTCAGTTATTAGAAATAAACGCCTTTTGGACAAAATTGGGTAAAATTGTGTTTCAACCAAAAAATTTATTTATTGCAAAGGGGTACCCCTTTCCTAAAATATTGATGAACAATTTTTTTTTCTTAAATGCATGCGATTTGAGATTTTTCGGAAGCTTCTTCGCATTTGAAACTCATTTCAATACTTGATTATTAGAAATAAACGCCTTTTGGGCAAAGTCGGGTAAAATTGTGTTTCAACCAAAAAATTGATTTATTGCAAAGGGGTACCCCTTTCCTAAAATATTGATGAACAATTTTTTTTCTTAAATGCTTGCGATTTGAGATTTTTCGGAAGGTTCTTTGCATTTGAAACTCCTTTCAATACTCAGTAATTAGAAATAAACGCCTTTTGGGCAATGTCGGGTAAAATTGTGTTTCAACCAAAAAATTTATTTATTGCAAAGGGGTACCAATTTCCTAAAATATTGTGACACATTTTTTTCTTAAATGCTTGCGATTTGAGATTTTTCGGAAGCTTCTTCGCATTTGAATCTCATTTCAATACTTGCTTATTAGAAATGAACGCATTTTGGGCAAAGTCGGGCAAAATTGTGTTTCAATTAAAAATTTATATATTGCAAAGGGGTACCCCTTTCCTAAAATATTGATAAACAATTTTTTTTCTTAAATGCTTCCGATTTGAGATTTTTCGGAAGCTTATTCGCATTTGAATCTCCTTTCAATACTTGCTTATTAGAAATAAACGCCTTTTGGGCAAAGTCGGGTAAAATTGTGTTTCAACCAAAAAATTTATGTATTGCAAAGGGGTACCCCTTTCCTAAAATATTGATAACAAATTTTTTTCTTAAATGCTTGCGATTTGAGATTTTTCAGAAGCTTCTTCGCATTTGAATCTCATTTCAATACTTGCTTATAAAAAATGAACGCCTTTTGGGCAAAGTCGGGTAAAATTGTGTTTCAACCAAAAAATTTATTTATTGCAAAGGGGTACCAATTTCCTAATATATTAATGCAATTTTTTTTTTTCTTAAATGCTTGCGATTTGAGATTTTTCGGAAGCTTCTTCGCATTTGAATCTCATTTCAATACTTGCTTATTAGAAATGAACGCATTTTGGGCAAAGTCGGGCAAAATTGTGTTTCAACCAAAAATTTATTTATTGCAAAGGGGTACCCCTTTCCTAAAATATTGATGAACAATTTTTTTTCTTAAATGCTTCCGATTTGAGATTTTTCGGAAGCTTATTCGCATTTGAATCTCCTTTCAATACTTGCTTATTAGAAATAAACGCCTTTTGGGCAAAGTCGGGTAAAATTGTGTTTCAACCAACAAATTTATTTATTGCAAAGGGGTACCCCTTTCCTAAAATATTGATGAACAATTTTTTTTTCTTAAATGCATGCGATTTGAGATTTTTCGGAAGTTTCTTCGCATTTGAAACTCCTTTCAATACTCAGTTATTAGAAATAAACGCCTTTTGGGCAAAATTGGGTAAAATTGTGTTTCAACCAAAAAATTTATTTATTGCAAAGGGGTGCCCCTTTCCTAATATATTAATGCAATTTTTTTTTTCTTAAATGCTTGCGATTTGAGATTTTTCGGAAGCTTCTTCGCATTTGAAACTCATTTCAATACTTGCTTATTAGAAATAAACGCCTTTTGGGCAAAGTCGGGTAAAATTGTGTTTCAACCAAAAAATTCATTTTTTGCAAAGGCGTACCCTTTCCTAAAATATTGATGAAAAATTTTTTTTTCTTAAATGCTTGCGATTTGAGATTTTTCGGAAGCTTCTTCGCATTTGAATCTCCTTTCAATACTTGCTTATTAGAAATAAACGCCTTTTGGGCAAAATTGGGTAAAATTGTGTTTCAACCAAAAAATTTATTTATTGCAAAGGGGTACCCCTTTCCTAAAATATTGATGAAAAATTTTTTTTTCTTAAATGCTTGCGATTTGAGATTTTTCGGAAGCTTCTTCGCATTTGAATTTCCTTTCAATACTTGCTTATTAGAAACGAACGCCTTTTGGGCAAAGTCGGGTAAAATTGTGTTTTAACCAAAAAAATTATTTATTGCAAAGGCGTACCCCTTTCCTAAAATATTGATGATAATTTTTTCTTTCTTAAATGCTTGCGATTTGAGATTTTTCGGAAGTTTCTTCGCATTTGAATCTCATTTCAATACTTGCTTATAAGAAATGAACTCCTTTTGGGCAAAGTCGGGTAAAATTGTGGTTCAACCAAAAAATGTATTTATTGCAAAGGGGTACCCCTTTCCTAAAATATTGATGACAAATTTTTTTTTCTTAAATGCTTGCGACTTGAGATTTTTCGGAAGCTTCTTCGCATTTGAATCTCATTTCAATACTTGCTTATTAGAAATGAACGTCTTTTGGGCAAAATTGGGTAAAATTGTGTTTCAACCAAAAAATTTATTTATTGCAAAGGGGTACCCCTTTCCTAAAATATTGATGAACAATTTTTTTTCTTAAATGCTTGCGATTTGAGATTTTTCGGAAGTTTCTTCGCATTTGAATCTCATTTCAATACTTGCTTATAAGAAATGAACGCCTTTTGGGCAAAGTCGGGTAAAATTGTGTTTCAACCAAAAAATTTATTTATTGCAAAGGGATACCCCTTTCCTAAAATATTGATGAAAATTTTTTTTTTCTTAAATGCTTGCGATTTGAGATTTTTCGGAAGCTTCTTCGCATTTGAATCTCCTTTCAATACTTGCTTATTAGAAATGAACGCCTTTTGGGCAAAGTCGGGTAAAATTGTGTTTCAACCAAAAAATTTATTTATTGCAAAGGGGTGCCCCTTTCCTAATATATTAATGCAATTTTTTTTTCTTAAATGCTTGCGATTTGAGATTTTTCGGAAGTTTCTTCGCATTTGAATCTCATTTCAATACTTGCTTATAAGAAATGAACGCCTTTTGGGCAAAGTCGGGTAAAATTGTGGTTCAACCAAAAAATGTATTTATTGCAAAGGGGTGTACCCCTTTCCTAGAAATTGATGAAAAATTTTTTTTTCTTAAATGCTTGCGATTTGAGATTTTTCGGAAGCTTCTTCGCATTTGAATCTCATTTCAATACTTGCTTATTAGAAATGAACGTCTTTTGGGCAAAATTGGGTAAAATTGTGTTTCAAGCAAAACATTTATTTATAGCAAAGGGGTACCCCTTTCATAAAATATTGATGAAACATTTTTTTTCTTAAATGCTTGCGATTTGAGATTATTCGGAAGCTTCTTCGCATTTGAATCTCCTTTCAATACTTGCTTATTAGAAATGAACGCCTTTTGGGCAAAATTGGGTAAAACTGTGTTTCAACCAAAAAATTTATTTATTGCAAAGGGTTACCCCTTTCCTAAAATATTGATGAAAAATTTTTTCGGCAAAGTCGGGTAAAATTGTGTTTTAACCAAAAAATTAACTTTTTGCAAAGGCGTACCCCTTTCCCGAACTATTGATGAACAATTTTTTTTTCTTAAATGCTTGCGATTTGAGATTTTTCGGAAGCTTCTTCGCATTTGAATCTCATTTCAATACTTGCTTATTAGAAATGAACGCCTTTTGGGCAAAATTGGGTAAAATTGTGTTTCAACCAAAAAATTAATTTTTTGCATAGGCGTACCCTTTCCTAAAATATTGATGAAATTTTTTTTCTTAAATGCTTGCGATTTGAGATTTTTCGGAAGCTTCTTCGCATTTGAAACTCATTTCAATACTTGATTATTAGAAATGAACGCCTTTTGGGCAAAATTGGGTAAAATTGTGTTTCAAACAAAAAATTCATTTATTGCAAAGGGGTACCCCTTTCCTAAAATATTGATGAAAATTTTTTTTTCTTAAATGCTTGCGATTTAAGATTTATTGGAAGCTTCTTCGCATTTGAAACTCATTTCAATACTTGCTTATTAGAAATAAACGCCTTTTGGGCAAAGTCTGGTAAAATTGTGTTTCAACCAAAAAATGTATTTATTGTAAAGGGGTACCCCTTTCCTAAAATATTGATGAACAATTTTTTTTTTCATAAATGCTTGCGATTTGAGATTTTTCGGAAGCTTCTTCGCATTTGAATCTCATTTCAATACTTGCTTATTAGAAATGAACGCCTTTTGGGAAAAGTCGGGTAAAATTGTGTTTCAACCAAAAAATTTATCTTAAATGCTTGCTTGGTACCCTTTCCTAAAATATTGATGAAAAATTTTTTTTTCTTAAATGCTTGCGATTTGAGATTTCTCGGAAGCTTTTTCGCATTTGAATCTCCTTTCAATACTTGCTTATTAGAAATGAACGCCTTTTGGGCAAAGTCGGGTAAAATTGTGTTTCAACCAAAAAATTTATGTATTGCAAAGGGGTGTACCCCTTTCCTAGAAATTGATGAAAATTTTTTTTTTCTTAATTGCTTGCGATTTAAGATTCTTCGGAAGCTTCTTCGCATTTGAATCTCCTTTCAATACTTGCTTATTAGAAATGAACGCCTTTTGGGCAAAATTGGGTAAAATTGTGTTTCAACCAAAAAATTAATTCCTTGCAAAGGCGTACCCCTTTCCTAAAATATTGATGAAACATTTTTTTTTCTTAAATGCTTGCGATTTGAGATTTTTCGGAAGCTTCTTAGCATTTGAATCTCCTTTTAATACTTGCTTATTAGAAATGAACGCCTTTTGGGCAAAATTTGGTAAAACTGTGTTTCAACCAAAAAATTTATGTATTGCAAAAAGGTACCCCTTTCCTAAAATATTGATAAAAAATTTTTTTTCTTAAATGCTTGCGATTCGAGATTTTTCAGAAGCTTCTCCGCATTTGTATCTCCTTTCAATACTTGCTTATTAGAAATAAACGCCTTTTGAGCAAAGTCTGGTAAAATTGTGTTTCAACCAAAAAATTTATGTTTTTTTTTTTTTTTTTTTTAGGAGTAGGACCAGCACTCAGGGGATGTCCCCTATATATGCAATGCATTGTGCTGGAACTGAAAACGAGGGGATAGTATTGAGGCGACAGATTAGGAAAGATGAGAAGATAGACAGTTGTTTTTTTTTTTTTTTTTTTTTTTTTTTTTTTTGTAGCTATTTCAACCTTTTACTTCGCCGGCTAATTTTTGCTACAGGGCCGACGAAGGTGGGTGCTGTTACTCTGCTTTTAGTACATGATTGGGTCAGTCGCTGCCAGTAATTGTCCAGTGATCAGTACTATGCCTTCATCACTGAAAACAGGCTGGCAACAACTAACACAACCACGCACTAATGCTGATCAGAAGAATTCAACACAATATTTTATGACTCAGCTGGGGCTCGAACTCAGGACTCTCCGCTTCATAGTCTCGTGTTCTACTACTTCAGCCAACAGCACCCACAGCACAACATGTATTGCAAAGGGGTACCCCTTTCCTAAAATATTGATGAAAAATTTTTTTTTTCTTAAATGCTTGCGATTTGAGATTTTTCGGAAGCTTCTTCGCATTTGAAACTCATTTCAATACTTGCTTATTAGAAATAAACGCATTTTGGGCAAAGTCGGGAAAAGTTGTGTTTCATCCAAAAAATATATGTATTGCAAAGGGGTACCCCTTTCCTAAAATATTGATGAAAAATTTTTTTTCTTGAATGCTTGCGATTTGAGATTTTTCGAAAGCTTCTTCGCATTTGAAACTCATTTCAATACTTGCTTATTAGAAATGAACGCCTTTTGGCAAAGTCGGGTAAAATTGTGTTTCAACCAAAAAATTTGTTTATTGCAAAGGGGTACCCCTTTCCTAAAATATTAATGAAAAATTTTTTTTTCTTAAATGCTTGCGATTTGAGATTTTTCGGAAGCTTCTTCGCATTTGAAACTCATTTCAATACTTGCTTATTAGAAATGAACGCCTTTTGGGCAAAATTGGGTAAAATTGTGTTTCAACCAAAAAATTTATGTATTGCAAAAGGGCACCCCTTTCCTAAAATATTGATGACAATTTTTTTTCTTAAATGCTTGCTATTTGGGATTTTTCGGAAGCTTCTTCGCATTTGAAACTCCTTTCAACACTTGCCTATTAGAAATTAACGCCTTTTGGGCAAAATTGAGTAAAATTGTGTTTCAACCAAAAAATTTATTTATTGCAAAGGGGTACCCCTTCCTTAAATATTGATGAAACATTTTTTTTTCTTAAATGCTTCCGATTTGAGATTTTTCGGAAGCTTTTTCGCATTTGAATGTCATTTCAATACTTGCTTATTAGAAATGAACGCCTTTTGGCAAAGTCGGGTAAAATTGTGTTTCAACCAAAAAATTTGTTTATTGCAAAGGGGTACCCCTTTCCTAAAATATTAATGAAAAATTTTTTTTTCTTAAATGCTTGCGATTTGAGATTTTTCGGAAGCTTCTTCGCATTTGAAACTCCTTTCAACACTTGCCTATTAGAAATTAACGCCTTTTGGGCAAAATTGAGTAAAATTGTGTTTCAACCAAAAAATTTATTTATTGCAAAGGGGTACCCCTTTCCTAAAATATTGATGAAAAATTTTTTTTCTTGAATGCTTGCGATTTGAGATTTTTCGAAAGCTTCTTCGCATTTGAAACTCATTTCAATACTTGCTTATTAGAAATGAACGCCTTTTGGCAAAGTCGGGTAAAATTGTGTTTCAACCAAAAAATTTGTTTATTGCAAAGGGGTACCCCTTTCCTAAAATATTAATGAAAAATTTTTTTTTCTTAAATGCTTGCGATTTGAGATTTTTCGGAAGCTTCTTCGCATTTGAAACTCATTTCAATACTTGCTTATTAGAAATAAACGCCTTTTGGACAAAATTGGGTAAAATTGTGGTTCAACCAAAAAATTTATTTATTGCAAAGGGGTACCCCTTTCCTAAAATATTGATGAAAAATGTTTTTTTCTTAAATGCTTTCGATTTGAGATTTTTCGGAAGCTTCTTAGCATTTGAATCTCCTTTCAATATATGCTTATTAGAAATGAATGCCTTTTGGGCAAAATTGGGTAAAACTGTGTTTCAACCAAAAAAATTTATTTATTGCAAAGGAGTACCCCTTTCCTCAAATATTGATGAAACATTTTTTTTCTTAAATGCTTGCGATTCGAGATTTTTCGGAAGCTTCTCCGCATTTGAATCTCATTTCAATACTTGCTTATTAGAAATGAGCGCCTTTTGGGCAAAGTCGGGTAAAATTGTGGTTCAGCCAAAAAATTTATGTATTGCAAAGGGGCACCCCTTTCCTAAAATATTGATGAAACATTTTTTTTTCTTAAATGCTTGCGATTTGAGATTTTTCGGAAGCTTCTTCGCATTTGAAACTCATTTCAATACTTGCTTATTAGAAATGAACGCATTTTGGGCAAAGTCGGGAAAAGTTGTGTTTCATCCAAAAAATATATGTATTGCAAAGGGGTACCCCTTTCCTAAAATATTGATGAAAAATTTTTTTTCTTGAATGCTTGCGATTTGAGATTTTTCGAAAGCTTCTTCGCATTTGAAACTCATTTCAATACTTGCTTATTAGAAATGAACGCCTTTTGGCAAAGTCGGGTAAAATTGTGTTTCAACCAAAAAATTTATTTATTGCAAAGGGGTACCCCTTTCCTAAAATATTGATGAAAATTGTTTTTCTTAAATGCTTGCGATTTGAGATTTTTCGGAAGCTTCTTCGCATTTGAAACTCATTTCAATACTTGCTTATTAGAAATAAACGCCTTTTGGGCAAAATTGGGTAAAATTGTGTTTCAACCAAAAAATTTATGTATTGCAAAGGGGTACCCCTTTCCTAAAATATTGATGAAAAATGTTTTTTTCTTAAATGCTTTCGATTTGAGATTTTTCGGAAGCTTCTTAGCATTTGAATCTCCTTTTAATACTTGCTTATTAGAAATGAATGCCTTTTGGGCAAAATTGGGTAAAACTGTGTTTCAACCAAAAAATTTATTTATTGCAAAGGGGTACCAATTTCCTAAAATATTGATGAAAAATTTTTTTTTCTTAAATGCTTGCGATTTGAGATTTTTCGGAAGCTTCTTAGCATTTGAATCTCCTTTTAATACTTGCTTATTAGAAATGAACGCCTTTTGGGCAAAATTTGGTAAAACTGTGTTTCAACCAAAAAATTTATGTATTGCAAAGGGGCACCCCTTTCCTAAAATATTGATGACAAATTTTTTTCTTAAATGCTTGCGATTTGAGATTTTTCGGAAGTTTCTTCGCATTTGAAACTCATTTCAATACTTGCTTATTAGAAATAAACGCCTTTTGGACAAAATTGGGTAAAATTGTGTTTCAAACAAAAAATTTATTTATTGCAAAGGGGTACCTCTTTCCTAAAATATTGATGATAATTTTTTCTTTCTTAAATGCTTGCGATTTGGGATTTTTCGGAAGCTTCTTCGCATTTGAAACTCCTTTCAACACTTGCCTATTAGAAATTAACGCCTTTTGGGCAAAATTGAGTAAAATTGTGTTTTAACCAAAAAATTTATTTATTGCAAAGGGGTACCCCTTCCTTAAATATTGATGAAACATTTTTTTTTCTTAAATGCTTCCGATTTGAGATTTTTCGGAAGCTTCTTTGCATTTGAATCTCATTTCAATACTTGCTTATTAGAAATAAACGCCTTTTGGGCAAAATTGGGTAAATTTGTGTTTCAACCAACAAATTTATTTATTGCAAAGGAGTACCCCTTTCCTAATATATTGATGAAATTTTTTTTTTTCTTAAATGCTTGCGATTTGAGATTTTTCGGAAGCTTGTTCGAATTTTAATCTCATTTCAATACTTGCTTATTAGTAATAAACGCCTTTTTTTGCAAAATTGGGTAAAATTGTGTTTCAACCAAAAAATTTATTTATTGCAAAGGGGTACCCTTTCCTAAAATATTGATGAAAAGTTTTTTTCTTAAATGCTTGCGATTTGAGAATTTTCGGAAGCTTCTTAGCATTTGAATCTCCTTTCAATATATGCTTATTAGAAATGAATGCCTTTTGGGCAAAATTGGGTAAAACTGTGTTTCAACCAAAAAATTTATTTATTGCAAAGGGGTACCCCTTTCCTCAAATATTGATGAAACATTTTTTTTTCTTAAATGCTTGCGATTCGAGATTTTTCGGAAGCTTCTCCGCATTTGAATCTCATTTCAATACTTGCTTATTAGAAATGAACGCATTTTGGGCAAAGTCGGGAAAAATTGTGTTTCAACCAAAAAATTTATTTATTGCAAAGGGGTACCCCTTTCCTAAAATATTGATGAAACATTTTTTTTTCTTAAATGGTTGCGATTTGAGATTTTTCGGAAGCTTCTTCGCATTTGAATCTCAACACTTGCTTATTAGAAATGAACGCCTTTTGGGCAAAGTCGGGTAAAATTGTGTTTCAACCAAAAAATTTATTTATTGCAAAGGGGTACCCCTTTCCTAAAATATTGATTAAAATATTTTTTTCTTAAATGCTTGCGATTTGAGATTTTTCGGAAGCTTCTTCACATTTGAATCTCATTTCAATACTTGCTTATTAGAAATGAACGCCTTTTGGACAAAATTGGGTAAAATTAAGTTTCAACCAAAAAATTTTTTTATTGCAAAGGGGTACCCCTTTCCTAAAATATTGATGGAACATATTTTTTTACTCAAATGGTTGCGATTTGAGATTTCTCGGAAGCTTTTTCGCATTTGAAACTCATTTCAATACTTGCTTATTAGAAATGAACGCCTTTTGGGCAAAGTCGGGTAAAATTGTGTTTCAACCAAAAAATTTATTTATTGCAAAGGGGTGTACCCCTTTCCTAGAAATTGATGAAAAATTTGTTTTTCTTAAATGCTTGCGATTAAAGATTTTTCGGAAGCTTCTTAGCATTTGAATCCCCTTTTAATACTTGCTTATTAGAAATGAACGCCTTTTGGGCAAAATTTGGTAAAATTGTGTTTCAACCAAAAAATTTATGTATTGCAAAGGGGCACCCCTTTCCTAAAATATTGATGACAAATTTTTTTCTTAAATGCTTGCGATTTGAGATTTTTCAGAAGCTTCTTCGCATTTGAAACTCATTTCAATACTTGCTTATTAGAAATAAACGCCTTTTGGGCAAAGTCGGGTAAAATTGTGTTTCAACCAAAAAATTTATTTATTGCAAAGGGGTACCCCTTTCCTAAAATATTGATGAACAATTTTTTTTCTTAAATGCTTCCGATTTGAGATTTTTCGGAAGCTTCTTAGCATTTGAATCTCCTTTCAATATATGCTTATTAGAAATGAATGCCTTTTGGG
The DNA here is from genome assembly GCA_951800035.1 of Linnaemya tessellans. Taxonomy (NCBI): domain Eukaryota; kingdom Metazoa; phylum Arthropoda; class Insecta; order Diptera; family Tachinidae; genus Linnaemya; species Linnaemya tessellans. The sequence continues at coordinate 4,527,751 of OX637537.1, read as the reverse complement.
CAAAGTCGGGTAAAATTGTGTTTTAACCAAAAAATTTATTTATTGCAAAGGGGTACCTCTTTCCTAAAATATTGATGATAATTTTTTCTTTCTTAAATGCTTGCGATTTGAGATTTTTCGGAAGCTTCTTCGCATTTGAATCTCCTTTCAATATATGCTTATTAGAAATGAATGCCTTTTGGGCAAAGTCGGGTAAAATTGTGTTTTAACCAAAAAATTTATTTATTGCAAAGGGGTACCTGTTTCCTAAAATATTGATGATAATTTTTTCTTTCTTAAATGCTTGCGATTTGAGATTTTTCGGAAGCTTCTTCGCATTTGAATCTCATTTCAATACTTGCTTATTAGAAATAAACGCCTTTTGGGCAAAGTAGGGTAAAATTGTGTTTCAACCAAAAAATTTATGTATTGCAAAGGGGTACCCCTTTCCTAAAATATTAATGAAAATTTTTTTTTTCTTAAATGCTTGCGATTTGAGATTTTTCGGAAGCTTCTTCGCATTTTAATCTCATTTCAATACTTGCTTATTAGAAATGAACGCCTTTGGGCAAAATTGGGTAAAATTGTGTTTCAACAAAAAAATTTATTTATTTCAAAGGGGTACCCCTTTCCTAAAATATTGATGAAAAATTTTTTTTCTTAAATGCTTGCGATTTGAGATTTTTCGGAAGCTTCTTCGAATTTTAATCTCATTTCAATACTTGCTTATTAGTAATAAACGCCTTTGTTTGCAAAATTGGGTAAAATTGTGTTTCAACCAAAAAATTTATTTATTGCAAAGGGGTACCCTTTCCTAAAATATTGATGAAAAGTTTTTTTCTTAAATGCTTGCGATTTGAGAATTTTCGGAAGCTTCTTCGCATTTGAATCTCCTTTCAATACTTGCTTATTAGAAATGAACGCCTTTTGGGCAAAATTGGGTAAAATTGTGTTTCAACCAAAAAATTAATTCCTTGCAAAGGCGTACCCTTTCCTAATATAATTATGAACAATTTTTTTTTCTTAAATGCATGCGATTTGAGATTTTTCGGAAGCCTCTTCGCATTTGAAACTCATTTCAATACTTGCTTATTAGAAATAAACGCCTTTTGGGCAAAGTCGGGTAAAATTGTGTTTCAACCAAAAAATTTATGTATTGCAAAGGGGCACCCCTTTCCTAAAATATTGATGACAAATTTTTTTCTTAAATGCTTGCGATTTGGGATTTTTCGGAAGCTTCTTCGCATTTGAAACTCCTTTCAACACTTGCCTATTAGAAATTAACGCCTTTTGGGCAAAATTGAGTAAAATTGTGTTTCAACCAAAAAATTTATTTATTGCAAAGCGGTACCCCTTCCTTAAATATTGATGAAACATTTTTTTTCTTAAATGCTTCCGATTTGAGATTTTTCGGAAGCTTCTTCGCATTTGAATCTCATTTCAATACTTGCTTATTAGAAATAAACGCCTTTTGGGCAAAGTCGGGTAAAATTGTGTTTCAACCAAAAAATTTATGTATTGCAAAGGGGCACCCCTTTCCTAAAATATTGATGACAAATTTTTTTCTTAAATGCTTGCGATTTGGGATTTTTCGGAAGCTTCTTCGCATTTGAAACTCCTTTCAACACTTGCCTATTAGAAATTAACGCCTTTTGGGCAAAATTGAGTAAAATTGTGTTTCAAACAAAAAATTTATTTATTGCAAAGGGGTACCCCTTCCTTAAATATTGATGAAACATTTTTTTTTCTTAAATGCTTCCGATTTGAGATTTTTCGGAAGCTTCTTCGCATTTGAATCTCATTTCAATACTTGCTTATTAGAAATAAACGCCTTTTGGGCAAAATTGGGTAAAATTGTGTTTCAACCAACAAATTTATTTATTGCAAAGGAGTACCCCTTTCCTAATATATTTATGAAATTTTTTTTTTTTCTTAAATGCTTGCGATTTGAGATTTTTCGGAAGCTTCTTCGCATTTGAATCTCCTTTCAATACTTGCTTATTAGAAATGAACGCCTTTTGGGCAAAATTAGGTAAAATTGTGTTTCAACCAAAAAATTTATTTATTGCAAAGGGGTACCCCTTTCCTCAAATATTGATGAAACATTTTTTTTTCTTAAATGCTTGCGATTTGAGATTTTTCGGAAGCTTCTTAGCATTTGAATCTCCTTTTAATACTTGCTTATTAGAAATGAACGCCTTTTGGGCAAAATTGGGTAAAATTGTGTTTCAACCAAAATATTTATTTATTGCAAAGGGGTACCCAAAATTGGGTAAAATTTTGTTTTTACCAAAAAATTTATGTATTGCAAAGGGGCACCCCTTTCCTAAAATATTGATGGAACATATTTTTTTACTTAAATGGTTGCGATTTGAGATTTTTCGGAAGCTTCTTCACATTTGAATCTCATTTCAATACTTGCTTATTAGAAATGAACGCCTTTTGGGCAAAGTCGGGAAAAATTGTGTTTCAACCAAAAAATTCATTTATTGCAAAGGGGTACCCCTTTCCTAAAATATTGATGAAACATATTTTTTTACTTAAATGGTTGCGATTTGAGATTTTTCGGAAGCTTCTTAGCATTTGAAACTCATTTCAATACTTGCTTATTAGAAATAAACGCCTTTTGGGCAAAGTCGGGTAAAATTGTGTTTCAACCAAAATATTTATTTATTGCAAAGGGGTACCCTTTCCTAATATATTGATGAAAATTTTTTTTTTTTCTTAAATGCTTGCGATTTGAGATTTTTCAGAAGCTTCTTCGCATTTGAAATTCATTTCAATACTTGCTTATTAGAAATAAGCGCCTTTTGGGCAAAATTGGGTAAAATTGTGTTTCAACCAAAAAATTTATTTATTGCAAAGGGGTACCCCTTTTCTAAAATATTGATGAACAATTTTTTTTCTTAAATGCTTGCGATTTGAGATTTTTCGGAAGCTTCTTCGCATTTGAAACTCATTTCAATACTTGCTTATTAGAAATGAACGCCTTTTGGGCAAAATTGGGTAAAATTGTGTTTCAACCAAAAAATTTATTTATTGCAAAGGGGTACCCTTTCCTAAAATATTGATGAAAAGTTTTTTTCTTAAATGCTTGCGATTTGAGAATTTTCGGAAGCTTCTTCGCATTTGAATCTCCTTTCAATACTTGCTTATTAGAAATGAACGCCTTTTGGGCAAAATTGGGTAAAATTGTGTTTCAACCAAAAAATTAATTCCTTGCAAAGGCGTACCCTTTCCTAATATATTGATGAACAATTTTTTTTTCTTAAATGCATGCGATTTGAGATTTTTCGGAAGTTTCTTCGCATTTGAAACTCATTTCAATACTTGCTTATTAGAAATAAACGCCTTTTGGACAAAATTGGGTAAAATTGTGTTTCAACCAAAAAATTTATTTATTGCAAAGGGGTACCCCTTTCCTAAAATATTGATGAACAATTTTTTTTCTTAAATGCTTCCGATTTGAGATTTTTCGAAGCTTCTTCGCATTTGAATCTCATTTCACTACTTGCTTATTAGTAATAAACGCCCTTTTTTGCAAAATTGGGTAAAATTGTGTTTCAACCAAAAAATGTATTTATTGCAAAGGGGTACCCCTTTCCTAAAATATTGATGAACAATTTTTTTTCTTAAATGCTTCCGATTTGAGATTTTTCGGAAGCTTATTCGCATTTGAATCTCCTTTCAATACTTGCTTATTAGAAATAAACGCCTTTTGGGCAAAGTCGGGTTAAATTGTGTTTCAACCAACAAATTTATTTATTGCAAAGGGGTACCCCTTTCCTAAAATATTGATGAAAAATGTTTTTTTCTTAAATGCTTTCGATTTGAGATTTTTCGGAAGTTTCTTCGCATTTGAAACTCATTTCAATACTTGCTTATTAGAAATAAACGCCTTTTGGACAAAATTGGGTAAAATTGTGTTTCAACCAAAAAATTTATTTATTGCAAAGGGGTACCCCTTTCCTAAAATATTGATGAACAATTTTTTTTTCTTAAATGCATGCGATTTGAGATTTTTCGGAAGCTTCTTCGCATTTGAAACTCATTTCAATACTTGCTTATTAGAAATGAACGCCTTTTGGGCAAAATTGGGTAAAATTGTGTTTCAACCAAAAAATTTATGTATTGCAAAGGGGTACCCCTTTCCTAAAATATTGATAACAAATTTTTTTTCTTAAATGCTTGCGATTTGAGATTTTTCGGAAGCTTCTTCGCATTTGAATCTCATTTCAATACTTGCTTATTAGAAATGAACGTCTTTTGGGCAAAATTGGGTAAAATTGTGTTTCAACCAAAAAATTTATTTATTGCAAAGGAGTACCCCTTTCCTAAAATATTGATGAACAATTTTTTTTCTTAAATGCTTGCGATTTGAGATTTTTCGGAAGCTTCTTCGCATTTGAAACTCATTTCAATACTTGCTTATTAGAAATAAACGCCTTTTGGGCAAAGTCGGGTAAAATTGTGTTTCAACCAAAAAATTTATTTATTGCAAAGGGGTGCCCCTTTCCTAATATATTAATGCAATTTTTTTTTTCTTAAATGCTTGCGATTTGAGATTTTTCGGAAGTTTCTTCGCATTTGAAACTCATTTCAATACTTGCTTATTAGAAATAAACGCCTTTTGGACAAAATTGGGTAAAATTGTGTTTCAACCAAAAAATTATTTATTGCAAAGGGGTACCCCTTTCCTAAAATATTGATAACAAATTTTTTTCTTAAATGCTTGCGATTTGAGATTTCTCGGAAGCTTTTTCGCATTTGAATCTCCTTTCAATACTTGCTTATTAGAAATGAACGCCTTTTGGGCAAAGTCAGGTAAAATTGTGTTTCAACCAAAAAATGTATTTATTGTAAAGGGGTACCCCTTTCCTAAAATATTGATGAACAATTTTTTTTTTCATAAATGCTTGCGATTTGAGATTTTTCGGAAGCTTCTTCGCATTTGAAACTCATTTCAATACTTGCTTATTAGAAATGAACGCCTTTTGGGCAAAATTGGGTAAAGTTGTGTTTCAACCAAAAAATTTATTTATTGCGAAGGGGTACCCCTTTCCTAAAATATTGATGAACAATTTTTTTTCTTAAATGCTTGCGATTTGAGATTTTTCGGAAGCTTCTTCGCATTTGAATCTCATTTCAATACTTGCTTATTAGAAATAAACGCCTTTTGGGCAAAGTCGGGTTAAATTGTGTTTCAACCAACAAATTCATTTTTTGCAAAGGGGTACCCCTTTCCTAAAATATTGATGAACAATTTTTTTTTCATAAATGCTTGCGATTTGAGATTTTTCGGAAGCTTCTTAGCATTTGAAACTCATTTCAATACTTGCTTATTAGAAATAAACGCCTTTTGGGCAAAGTCGGGTAAAATTGTGTTTCAACCAAAAAATTTATTTATTGCAAAGGGGTACCCCTTTCCTAAAATATTGATGAACAATTTTTTTTCTTAAATGCTTCCGATTTGAGATTTTTCGGAAGCTTCTTAGCATTTGAATCTCCTTTCAATATATGCTTATTAGAAATGAATGCCTTTTGGGCAAAGTCGGGTAAAATTGTGTTTTAACCAAAAAATTTATTTATTGCAAAGGGGTACCTCTTTCCTAAAATATTGATGATAATTTTTTTTCTTAAATGCTTGCGATTTGAGATTTCTCGGAAGCTTTTTCGCATTTAAATCTCCTTTCAATACTTGCTTATTAGAAATGAACGCCTTTTGGGCAAAGTCAGGTAAAATTGTGTTTCAACCAAAAAATGTATTTATTGTAAAGGGGTACCCCTTTCCTAAAATATTGATGAACAATTTTTTTTCTTAAATGCTTGCGATTTGAGATTTTTCGTAAGCTTCTTAGCATTTGAATCTCCTTTTAATACTTGCTTATTAGAAATGAACGCCTTTTGGGCAAAGTCGGGTAAAATTGTGTTTTAACCAAAAAATTTATTTATTGCAAAGGGGTACCTCTTTCCTAAAATATTGATGAAAATTTTTTTTTTCTTAAATGCTTGCGATTTAAGATTCTTCGGAAGCTTCTTCGCATTTAAATCTCCTTTCAATACTTGATTATTAGAAATAAACGCCTTTTGGGCAAAGTCAGGTAAAATTGTGTTTCAACCAAAAAATTTATGTATTGCAAAGGGGCACCCCTTTCCTAAAATATTGATGAACAATTTTTTTTTCTTAAATGCATGCGATTTGAGATTTTTCGGAAGCTTCTTCGCATTTGAAACTCCTTTCAATACTCAGTTATTAGAAATAAACGCCTTTTGGGCAAAATTGGGTAAAATTGTGTTTCAAACAAAAAATTTATTTATTGCAAAGGGGTGCCCCTTTCCTAATATATTAATGCAATTTTTTTTTTCTTAAATGCTTGCGATTTGAGATTTTTCGGAAGCTTCTTCGCATTTGAAACTCATTTCAATACTTGCTTATTAGAAATAAACGCCTTTTGGGCAAAGTCGGGTAAAATTGTGTTTCAACCAAAAAATTCATTTTTTGCAAAGGCGTACCCTTTCCTAAAATATTGATGAAAAATTTTTTTTTCTTAAATGCTTGCGATTTGAGATTTTTCGGAAGCTTCTTCGCATTTGAATCTCCTTTCAATACTTGCTTATTAGAAATAAACGCCTTTTGGGCAAAATTGGGTAAAATTGTGTTTTAACCAAAAAATTTATTTATTGCAAAGGGGCACCCCTTTCCTAAAATATTGATGACAAATTTTTTTTTTAAACGCTTGCGATTTGAGATTTTTCGGAAGCTTCTTCCCATTTGAATTTCCTTTCAATACTTGCTTATTAGAAATGAACACCTTTTGGGCAAAGTCGGGTAAAATTGTGTTTTAACCAAAAATTTATTTATTGCAAAGGGGTACCCCTTTCCTAAAATATTGATGACAAATTTTTTTCTTAAATGCTTGCGATTTGAGATTTTTCGGAAGCTTCTTCGCATTTGAATCGCCTTTCAATACTTGCTTATTAGAAATGAACGCCTTTTGGGCAAAATTGGGTAAAATTGTGTTTCAACCAAAAAATTTATTTATTGCAAAGGGGTACCCTTTCCTAAAATATTGATGAAAAGTTTTTTTCTTAAATGCTTGCGATTTGAGAATTTTCGGAAGCTTCTTCGCATTTGAATCTCATTTCAATACTTGCTTATTAGAAATAAACGCCTTTTGGGCAAAGTCGGGTAAAATTGTGTTTCAACCAAAAAATTTATGTATTGCAAAGGGGCACCCCTTTCCTAAAATATTGATGACAAATTTTTTTCTTAAATGCTTGCGATTTGAGATTTTTCGGAAGCTTCTTCGCATTTGAATCTCTTTCAATACTTGCTTATTAGAAATGAACGCCTTTTGGGCAAAATTGGGTAAAATTGTGTTTCAACCAAAAAATTTATTTATTGCAAAGGGGTACCCCTTTCCAAAAATATTGATGAAAAATTTTTTTTCTTAAATGCTTGCGATTTGAGATTTTTCGGAAGCTTCTTCGCATTTGAATCTCATTTCAATACTTGCTTATTAGAAATGAACGTCTTTTGGGCAAAATTGGGTAAAATTGTGTTTCAACCAAAAAATTTATTTATTGCAAATATTGATGACAAATGTTTTCCTTAAATGCTTGCGATTTGAGATTTTTTGGAAGCTTCTTCGCATTTGAAACTCATTTCAATACTTGCTTATTAGAAATGAACGCCTTTTGGGCAAAATTGGGTAAAATTGTGTTTCAACCAAAAAATTTATGTATTGCAAAGGGGTACCCCTTTTCTAAAATATTGATAACAAATTTTTTTTCTTAAATGCTTGCGATTTGAGATTTTTCGGAAGCTTCTTCGCATTTGAATCTCATTTCAATACTTGCTTATTAGAAATGAACGCCTTTTGGGCAAAATTGGGTAAAATTGTGTTTCAACCAAAAAATTTATTTATTGCAAAGGGGTACCCTTTCCTAAAATATTGATGAAAAGTTTTTTTCTTAAATGCTTGCGATTTGAGAATTTTCGGAAGCTTCTTCGCATTTGAATCTCATTTCAATACTTGCTTATTAGAAATAAACGCCTTTTGGGCAAAGTCGGGTAAAATTGTGTTTCAACCAAAAAATTTATGTATTGCAAAGGGGCACCCCTTTCCTAAAATATTGATGACAAATTTTTTTCTTAAATGCTTGCGATTTGAGATTTTTCGGAAGCTTCTTCGCATTTGAATCTCCTTTCAATACTTGCTTATTAGAAATGAACGCCTTTTGGGCAAAATTGGGTAAAATTGTGTTTCAACCAAAAAAATTATTTATTGCAAAGGGGTACCCCTTTCCAAAAATATTGATGAAAAATTTTTTTTCTTAAATGCTTGCGATTTGAGATTTTTCGGAAGCTTCTTCGCATTTGAATCTCATTTCAATACTTGCTTATTAGAAATGAACGTCTTTTGGGCAAAATTGGGTAAAATTGTGTTTCAACCAAAAAATTTATTTATTGCAAAGGGGTACCCCTTTCCTAAAATATTGATGACAAATGTTTTTCTTAAATGCTTGCGATTTGAGATTTTTCGGAAGCTTCTTCGCATTTAAATTTCCTTTCAATGCTTGCTTATTAGAAATAAACGCCTTTTGGGCAAAGTCGGGTAAAATTGTGGTTCAACCAAAAAATGTATTTATTGCAAAGGGGTGTACCCCTTTCCTAGAAATTGATGAAAAATTTTTTTTTCTTAAATGCTTGCGATTTGAGATTTTTCGGAAGCTTCTTCGCATTTGAAACTCATTTCAATACTTGCTTATTAGAAATGAACGCATTTTGGGCAAAGTCGGGTAAAATTGTGTTTCAACCAAAAAATTTATGTATTGCAAAGGGGTACCCCTTTCCTAAAATATTGATAACAAATTTTTTTTTTAAATGCTTGCGATTTGAGATTTTTCGGAAGCTTTTTCGCATTTGAAACTCATTTCAATACTTGCTTATTAGAAATGAACGCATTTTGGGCAAAGTCGGGCAAAATTGTGTTTCAACCAAAAAATTCATTTTTTGCAAAGGCGTACCCTTTCCTAATATATTGATGAAAAATTTTTTTTTCTTAAATGCTTGCGATTTGAGATTTTTCGGAAGCTTCTTCGCATTTGAAACTCATTTCAATACTTGCTTATTAGAAATGAACGCATTTTGGGCAAAGTCGGGCAAAATTGTGTTTCAACCAAAAAATTCATTTTTTGCAAAGGCGTACCCCTTTCCTAAAATATTGATGAAACATTTTTTTTTCTTAAATGCTTGCGATTTGAGATTTTTCGGAAGCTTCTTCGCATTTAAATCTCCTTTCAATACTTGCTTATTAGAAATGAACGCCTTTTGGGCAAAATTGGGTAAAATTGTGTTTTAACCAAAAAATTTATTTATTGCAAAGGGGTACCCCTTTCCTAAAATATTGATAACAAATTTTTTTCTTAAATGCTTGCGATTTGAGATTTTTCGGAAGCTTCTTCGCATTTGAATCTCCTTTCAATACTTGCTTATTAGAAATGAACGCCTTTTGGGCAAAGTCGGGTAAAATTGTGTTTCAACCAAAAAATTAATTCCTTGCAAAGGCGTACCCTTTCCTAATATATTGATGAACAATTTTTTTTTCTTAAATGCATGCGATTTGAGATTTTTCGGAAGTTTCTTCGCATTTGAAACTCATTTCAATACTTGCTTATTAGAAATAAACGCCTTTTGGGCAAAGTCGGGTAAAATTGTGTTTCAACCAAAAAATTTATTTATTGCAAAGGGGTACCCCTTTCCTAAAATATTGACGAAAAATGTTTTTTTCATAAATGCTTGCGATTTGAGATTTTTCGGAAGCTTCTTCGCATTTGAATCTCCTTTCAATACTTGCTTATTAGAAATGAACGCCTTTTGGGCAAAATTGGGTAAAATTGTGTTTCAACCAAAAAATTCATTTGTTGCAAAGGGCTACCCCGTTCCTCAAATATTGATGAAACATTTTTTTCTTAAATGCTTGCGATTTGAGATTTTTCGGAAGCTTCTTCGCATTTGAATTTCCTTTCAATACTTGCTTATTAGAAACGAACGCCTTTTGGGCAAAGTCGGGTAAAATTGTGTTTCAACCAAAAAATTTATTTATAGCAAAGGGGGGCCCCTTTCCTAAAATATTGATGAAAATTGTGTTTCAAGCAAAAAATTTATTTATAGCAAAGGGGTACCCCTTTCATAAAATATTGATGAAAATTTTTTTTTTCTTAAATGCTTGCGATTTGAGATTTTTCGGAAGCTTCTTCGCATTTGAATCTCATTTCAATACTTGCTTATTAGAAATAAACGCCTTTTGGGCAAAATTGGGTAAAATTGTGTTTCAACCAAAAAATTTATTTATTGCAAAGGGGCACCCCTTTCCTAAAATATTGATGACAAATTTTTTTCTTAAATGCTTGCGATTTGAGATTTTTCGGAAGCTTCTTCGCTTTTGAATCTCAACACTTGCTTATTAGAAATGAACGCCTTTTGGGCAAAATTGGGTAAAATTGTGTTTCAACCAAAAAATTTATGTATTGCAAAGGGGCACCCCTTTCCTAAAATATTGATGACAATTTTTTTTCTTAAATGCTTGCGATTTGAGATTTTTCGGAAGCTTCTTCGCATTTGAATCTCCTTTCAATACTTGCTTATTAGAAATGAACGCATTTTGGGCAAAGTTGGGTAAAATTGTGTTTCAACCAAAAAACTTATTTATAGCAAAGGGGTACCCCTTTGCTAAAATATTTATGAAAATTTTTTTTTCTTAAATGCTTGCGATTTGAGATTTTTCGGAAGCTTCTTCGCATTTGAAACTCATTTCTATACTTGCTTATTAGAAATAAACGCCTTTTGGACAAAATTGGGTAAAATTGTGTTTCAACCAAAATATTTATGTATTGCAAAGGGGTACCCCTTTCCTAAAATATTGACGACAAATTTTTTTTCTTAAATGCTTGCGATTTGAGATTTCTCGGAAGCTTTTTCGCATTTGAATCTCCTTTCAATACTTGCTTATTAGAAATGAACGCCTTTTGGGCAAAGTCGGGTAAAATTGTGTTTCAACCAAAAAATTAATTCCTTGCAAAGGCGTACCCTTTCCTAATATATTGATGAACAATTTTTTTTTCTTAAATGCATGCGATTTGAGATTTTTCGGAAGTTTCTTCGCATTTGAAACTCATTTCAATACTTGCTTATTAGAAATAAACGCCTTTTGGGCAAAGTCGGGTAAAATTGTGTTTCAACCAAAAAATTTATTTATTGCAAAGGGGTACCCCTTTCCTAAAATATTGACGAAAAATGTTTTTTTCATAAATGCTTGCGATTTGAGATTTTTCGGAAGCTTCTTCGCATTTGAATCTCCTTTCAATACTTGCTTATTAGAAATGAACGCCTTTTGGGCAAAATTGGGTAAAATTGTGTTTCAACCAAAAAATTCATTTATTGCAAAGGGCTACCCCGTTCCTCAAATATTGATGAAACATTTTTTTCTTAAATGCTTGCGATTTGAGATTTTTCGGATGCTTCTGCGCATTTGAATCTCATTTCAATATTTGCTTATTAGAAATGAACGCCTTTTGGGCAAAATTGGGTAAAATTGTGTTTCAACCAAAAAATTTATGTATTGCAAAGGGGCACCCCTTTCCTAAAATATTGATGACAAATTTTTTTCTTAAATGCTTGCGATTTGAGATTTTTCGGAAGCTTCTTCGCATTAGAAACTCCTTTCAATACTTGCTTATTAGAAATGAACGCATTTTGGGCAAAGTTGGGTAAAATTGTGTTTCAACCAAAAAATTTATTTATAGCAAAGGGGTACCCCTTTGCTAAAATATTTATGAAAATTTTTTTTTCTTAAATGCTTGCGATTTGAGATTTTTCGGTAGCTTCTTCGCATTAGAAACTCATTTCAATACTTGCTTATTAGAAATAAACGCCTTTTGGGCAAAGTCGGGTAAAATTGTGTTTCAACCAAAAAATTTATTTATTGCAAAGGGGCACCCCTTTCCTAAAATATTGATGACAAATTTTTTTCTTAAATGCTTGAGATTTGAGATTTTTCGGAAGCTTCTTCGCATTTGAATCTCAACACTTGCTTATTAGAAATGAACGCCTTTTGGGCAAAGTCGGGTAAAATTGTGTTTCAACCAAAAAATTTATTTATTGCAAAGGGGTGTACCCCTTTCCTAGAAATTGATGAAAAATTTTTTTTTCTTAAATGCTTGCGATTTGAGATTTCTCGGAAGCTTTTTCGCATTTGAATCTCCTTTCAATATATGCTTATTAGAAATGAATGCCTTTTGGGCAAAATTGGGTAAAACTGTGTTTCAACCAAAAAATTTATTTATTGCAAAGGGGTACCCCTTTCCTAAAATATTGTTGAAACAAATTTTTTTCTTAAATGCTTGCGATTTGAGATTTTTCGGAAGCTTCTTAGCATTTGAATCTCCTTTCAATATATGCTTATTAGAAATGAATGCCTTTTGGGCAAAATTGGGTAAAACTGTGTTTCAACCAAAAAATTTATGTATTGCAAAGGGGTACCCCTTTCCTAAATTATTGATGAAACAAATTTTTTTCTTAAATGCTTGCGATTTGAGATTTTTCGGAAGCTTCTTCGCATTTGAATCTCCTTTCAATACTTGCTTATTAGAAATGAACACCTTTTGGGCAAGGTCGGGTAAAATTGTGTTTCAACCAAAAAATTTATTTATTGCAAAGGGGTGTACCCCTTTCCTAGAAATTGATGAAAAATTTTTTTTTCTTAAATGCTTGCGATTTGAGATTTCTCGGAAGCTTTTTCGCATTTGAATCTCCTTTCAATAATTGCTTATAAGAAATGAACGCCTTTTGGGCAAAGTCGGGTAAAATTGTGTTTCAACCAAAAAATTTATTTATTGCAAAGGGGTATCCCTTTCCTAAAATATTGATAAACAATTTTTTTTCTTAAATGCTTGCGATTTGAGATTTTTCGGAAGCTTCTTAGCATTTGAATCTCATTTCAATACTTGCTTATTAGAAATGAACGCCTTTTGGGCAAAATTGGGTAAAATTGTGTTTCAACCAAAAAATTCATTTATTGCAAAGGGCTACCCCGTTCCTCAAATATTGATGAAACAAATTTTTTTCTTAAATGCTTGCGATTTGAGATTTTTCGGAAGCTTCTTCGCATTTGAATCTCCATTCAATACTTGCTTATTAGAAATGAACACCTTTTGGGCAAGGTCGGGTAAAATTGTGTTTCAACCAAAAAATTTATTTATTGCAAAGGGGTGTACCCCTTTCCTAGAAATTGATGAAAAATTTTTTTTTCTTAAATGCTTGCGATTTGAGATTTCTCGGAAGCTTTTTCGCATTTGAATCTCCTTTCAATAATTGCTTATTAGAAATGAACGCCTTTTGGGCAAAGTCGGGTAAAATTGTGTTTCAACCAAAAAATTTATTTATTGCAAAGGGGTATCCCTTTCCTAAAATATTGATAAACAATTTTTTTTCTTAAATGCTTGCGATTTGAGATTTTTCGGAAGCTTCTTAGCATTTGAATCTCATTTCAATACTTGCTTATTAGAAATGAACGCCTTTTGGGCAAAATTGGGTAAAATTGTGTTTCAACCAAAAAATTTATGTATTGCAAAGGGGCACCCCTTTCCTAAAATATTGATAACAAATTTTTTTCATAAATGCTTGCGATTTGCGATTTTTCGGAAGCTTCTTCGCATTTGAATGTACTTTCAGTACTTGCTTATTAGAAATGAACGCCTTTTGGGCAAAGTCGGGTAAAATTGTGTTTCAACCAAAAAATTTATTTATTGCAATGGGGTACCCCTTTCCTAAAATATTGATGGAACATATTTTTTTACTTAAATGGTTGCGATTTGAGATTTTTCGGAAGCTTCTTCGCATTTGAATCTCCTTTCAATACTTGCTTATTAGATATGAACGCCTTTTGGGCAAAATTGAGTAAAATTGTGTTTCAACCAAAAAATTTATTTATAGCAAAAGGGTACCCCTTTCATAAAATATTGATGAAAAATTTTTTTTTCTTAAATGCTTGCGATTTGAGATTTTTCGGAAGCTTCTTCGCATTTGAATCTAGTTTCAATACTTGCTTATTAGAAATGAACGCCTTTTGGGCAAAATTGGGTAAAATTGTGTTTCAACCAAAAAATTTATTTATAGCAAAGGGGTACCCCTTTCATAAAATATTGACGACAAATTTTTTTTCTTAAATGCTTGCGATTTTAGATTTTTCGGAAGCTTCTGCGCATTTGAAACTCCTTTCAACACTTGCCTATTAGAAATTAACGCCTTTTGGGCAAAATTTGGTAAAACTGTGTTTCAACCAAAAAATTTATGTATTGCAAAGGGGCACCCCTTTCCTAAAATATTGATGACAAATTTTTTTCTTAAATGCTTGCGATTTGAGATTTTTCGGAAGCTTCTTCGCATTTGAATCTCAACACTTGCTTATTAGAAATGAACGCCTTTTGATCAAAGTCGGGTAAAATTGTGTTTCAACCAAAAAATTTATTAATTAATTAATTAATTAATTTATTAATATTGATGCAAATTTTTTTTTCTTAAATGCTTGCGATTTGAGATTTTTCGGAAGCTTCTTCGCATTTGAAACTCCTTTCAACACTTGCCTATTAGAAATTAACGCCTTTTGGGCAAAATTGAGTAAAATTGTGTTTCAACCAACAAATTTATTTATTGCAAAGGAGTACCCCTTTCCTAAAATATTGATGAAACATTTTTTTTTCTTAAATGCTTGCGATTTGAGATTTTTCGGAAGCTTCTTCGCATTTGAAACTCCTTTCAACACTTGCCTATTAGAAATTAACGCCTTTTGGGCAAAATTTGGTAAAACTGTGTTTCAACCAAAAAATTTATGTATTGCAAAGGGGTACCCCTTTCCTAAAATATTGATGAACAATTTTTTTTCTTAAATGCTTCCGATTTGAGATTTTTCGGAAGCTTCTTCGCATTTGAAACTCATTTTAATACTTGCTTGTTAGAAATAAACGCCTTTTGGGAAAAGTCGGGTAAAATTGTGTTTTAACCAAAAAAATTATTTATTGCAAAGGCGTACCCCTTTCCTAAAATATTGACGAAAATGGTTTTTTTCATAAATGCTTGCGATTTGAGATTTTTCGGAAGCTTCTTCGCATTTGAATCTCCTTTCAATACTTGCTTATTAGAAATGAACGCCTTTTGGGCAAAATTGGGTAAAATTGTGTTTCAACCAAAAAATTCATTTATTGCAAAGGGCTACCCCGTTCCTCAAATATTGATGAAACATTTTTTTCTTAAATGCTCGCGATTTGAGATTTTTCGGATGCTTCTTCGCATTTGAATCTCATTTCAATATTTGCTTATTAGAAATGAACGCCTTTTGGGCAAAATTGGGTAAAATTGTGTTTCAACCAAAAAAATTATTTATTGCAAAGGGGTACCCCTTTCCTAAAATATTGATGAAAAATGTTTTTTCTTTAATGCTTCCGATTTGAGATTTTTCGGAAGCTTCTTCGCATTTGAAACTCATTTCAATACTTGCTTATTAGAAATGAACGCCTTTTGGGCAAAATTGGGTAAAATTGTGTTTCAACCAACAAATTTATTTATTGCAAAGGAGTACCCCTTTCCAAAAATATTGATAAAAAATTTTTTTTCTTAAATGCTTGCGATTTGAGATTTTTCGGAAGCTTCTTCGCATTTGAAACTCATTTCAATACTTGCTTATTAGAAATGAACGCCTTTTGCGCAAAATTGGGTAAAATTGTGTTTCAACCAAAAAATTTATTTATTGCAAAGGGGTACCCCTTTCCTAAAATATTGATGAAAAATGTTTTTTCTTTAATGCTTGCGATTTGAGATTTTTCGGAAGCTTCTTCGCATTTGAATCTCCATTCAATACCTGCTCTATTAGAAATGAACGCCTTTTTGGCAAAGTCGGGTAAAATTGTGTTTCAACCAAAAAATTTATTTATTGCAAAGGGATACCCCTTTCCTAAAATATTGATAAAAAATTTTTTTTTCTTAAATGCTTGCGATTTGAAATTTTTCGGAAGCTTCTTCGCATTTGAATTTCCTTTCAATACTTGCATATTAGAAATAAACGCATTTTGGGCAATGTCGGGTAAAATTGTGGTTCAACCAAAAAATTTATTTATTGCAAAGGGGTACCCCTTTCATAAAATATTGACGAAAAATGTTTTTTTCATAAATGCTTGCGATTTGAGATTTTTCGGAAGCTTCTTCGCATTTGAAACTCCTTTCAATACTTGCTTATTAGAAATAAGCGCCTTTTGGGCAAAATTGGGTAAAATTGTGTTTCAACCAAAAAATTTATGTATTGCAAAGGGGCACCCCTTTCCTAAAATATTGATGACAAATTTTTTTCTTAAATGCTTGCGATTTGAGATTTTTCGGAAGCTTCTTCGCATTTGAAACTCATTTCAATACTTGCTTATTAGAAATAAACGCCTTTTGGGCAAAGTCGGGTAAAATTGTGTTTCAACCAAAAAATTCATTTATTGCAAAGGGCTACCCCGTTCCTCAAATATTGATGAAACATTTTTTTCTTAAATGCTTGCGATTTGGGATTTTTCGGAAGCTTCTTCGCATTAGAAACTCATTTCAATACTTGCTTATTAGAAATGAACGCCTTTTGGGCAAAGTCGGGTAAAATTGTGTTTCAACCAAAAAATTAATTCCTTGCAAAGGCGTACCCTTTCCTACTATATTGATGAACAATTTTTTTTTATTAAATGCTTGCGATTTGAGATTTTTCGGAAGCTTCTTCGCATTTGAAATTCATTTCAATACTTGCTTATTAGAAATAAGCGCCTTTTGGGCAAAATTGGGTAAAATTGTGTTTCAACCAAAAAATTTATGTATTGCAAAGGGGCACCCCTTTCCTAAAATATTGATGACAAATTTTTTTCTTAAATGCTTGCGATTTGGGAATTTTCGGAAGCTTCTTCGCATTAGAAACTCATTTCAATACTTGCTTATTAGAAATAAACGCCTTTTGGGCAAAATTGGGTAAAATTGTGGTTCAGCCAAAAAATTTATTTCTTGCAAAGGGTTACCCTTTCCTAATATATTGATGAAAATTTTTTTTCTTAAATGCTTGCGATTTGAGATTTTCCGGAAGCTTCTTCGCATTTGAAACTCATTTCAATACTTGCTTATTAGAAATAAACGCCTTTTGGGCAAAGTCTGGTAAAATTGTGTTTCAACCAAAAAATTCATTTTTTGCAAAGGGGTACCCCTTTCCTAGAAATTGATGAAAATTTTTTTTTTCTTAAATGCTTGCGATTTGAGATTTCTCGGAAGCTTCTTCGCATTAGAAACTCATTTCAATACTTGCTTATTAGAAATGAACGCCTTTTGGGCAAAGTCGGGTAAAATTGTGTTTCAACCAAAAAATTTATTTATTGCAAAGGCGTACCTCTTTCCTAAAATATTGATGAAACATTTTTTTTCTTAAATGCTTGCGATTTGAGATTTTTCGGAAGCTTCTTCGCATTTGAATCTCCTTTCAATACTTGCTTATTAGAAATGAACGCCTTTTGGGCAAAGTCGGGTAAAATTGTGTTTCAACCAAAAAATTTATTTATTGCAAAGGGGTACCCCTTTCCTCAAATATTGATGAAACATTTTTTTTTATTAAATGCTTGCGATTTGAGATTTTTCGGAAGCTTCTTCGCATTTGAATTTCCTTTCAATACTTGCTTATTAGAAACGAACGCCTTTTGGGCAAAGTCGGGTAAAATTGTGTTTTAACCAAAAAAATTATTTATTGCAAAGGCGTACCCCTTTCCTAAAATATTGATGATAATTTTTTCTTTCTTAAATGCTTGCGATTTGAGATTCTTCGGAAGCTTCTTCGCATTTGAATCTCCTTTCAATACTTGCTTATTAGAAATGAACGCCTTTTGGGCAAAGTCGGGTAAAATTGTGTTTCAACCAAAAAATTTATTTATTGCAAAGGGGTACCCCTTTCCACAAATATTGATGAAACATTTTTTTTTATTAAATGCTTGCGATTTGAGATTTTTCGGAAGCTTCTTCGCATTTGAATTTCCTTTCAATACTTGCTTATTAGAAACGAACGCCTTTTGGGCAAAGTCGGGTAAAATTGTGTTTTAACCAAAAAAATTATTTATTGCAAAGGCGTACCCCTTTCCTAAAATATTGACGAAAAATGTTTTTTTCATAAATGCTTGCGATTTGAGATTTTTCGGAAGCTTCTTCGCATTTGAATCTCCTTTCAATACTTGCTTATTAGAAATGAACGCCTTTTGGGCAAAATTGGGTAAAATTGTGTTTCAACCAAAAAATTCATTTATTGCAAAGGGCTACCCCGTTCCTCAAATATTGATGAAACATTTTTTTCTTAAATGCTTGCGATTTGAGATTTTTCGGATGCTTCTTCGCATTTGAATCTCATTTCAATATTTGCTTATTAGAAATGAACGCCTTTTGGGCAAAATTGGGTAAAATTGTGTTTCAACCAAAAAAATTATTTATTGCAAAGGGGTACCCCTTTCCTAAAATATTGATGAAAAATGTTTTTTCTTTAATGCTTCCGATTTGAGATTTTTCGGAAGCTTCTTCGCATTTGAAACTCATTTCAATACTTGCTTATTAGAAATGAACGCCTTTTGGGCAAAATTGGGTAAAATTGTGTTTCAACCAACAAATTTATTTATTGCAAAGGAGTACCCCTTTCCTAAAATATTGATAAAAAATTTTTTTTTCTTAAATGCTTGCGATTTGAGATTTCTCGGAAGCTTCTTCGCATTTGAAACTCATTTCAATACTTGCTTATTAGAAATGAACGCCTTTTGCGCAAAATTGGGTAAAATTGTGTTTCAACCAAAAAATTTATTTATTGCAAAGGGGTACCCCTTTCCTAAAATATTGATGAAAAATGTTTTTTCTTTAATGCTTGCGATTTGAGATTTTTTGGAAGCTTCTTCGCATTTGAATCTCCTTTCAATACCTGCTTATTAGAAATGAACGCCTTTTTGGCAAAGTCGGGTAAAATTGTGTTTCAACCAAAAAATTTATTTATTGCAAAGGGATACCCCTTTCCTAAAATATTGATGAAAAATTTTTTTTTCTTAAATGCTTGCGATTTGAGATTTTTCGGAAGCTTCTTCGCATTTGAATTTCCTTTCAATACTTGCTTATTAGAAATAAACGCATTTTGGGCAATGTCGGGTAAAATTGTGGTTCAACCAAAAAATTTATTTATTGCAAAGGGGTACCCCTTTCCTAAAATGATGATGAAAAATTTTTTTTCTTAAATGCTTGCGATTTGAGATTTTTCGGAAGCTTATTCGCATTTGAATCTCCTTTCAATACTTGCTTATTAGAAATAAACGCCTTTTGGGCAAAATTGGCTAAAATTGTGTTTCAACCAAAAAATTTATTTATAGCAAAGGGGGGCCCCTTTCCTAAAATATTGATGAAAATTGTGTTTCAAGCAAAACATTTATTTATAGCAAAGGGGTACCCCTTTCATAAAATATTGACGAAAAATGTTTTTTTCATAAATGCTTGCTATTTGAGATTTTTCGGAAGCTTCTTCGCATTTGAAACTCATTTCAATACTTGCTTATTAGAAATGAACGCCTTTTGGGCAAAGTCGGGTAAAATTGTGTTTTAACCAAAAAATTTATTTATTGCAAAGGGGTACCCCTTCCTTAAATATTGATGAAACATTTTTTTTTCTTAAATGCTTGCGATTTGAGATTTTTCGGAAGTTTCTTCGCATTTGAATCTCCTTTCAACACTTGCTTATTAGAAATAAACGCCTTTTGGGCAAAGTCGGGTAAAATTGTGTTTCAACCAAAAAATTTATGTATTGCAAAGGGGCACCCCTTTCCTAAAATATTGATGACAAATTTTTTTCTAAATGCTTGCGATTTGAGATTTTTCGGAAGCTTCTTCGCATTTGAAACTCATTTCAATACTTGCTTATTAGAAATAAACGCCTTTTGGGCAAAGTCGGGTAAAATTGTGTTTCAACCAAAAAATTCATTTATTGCAAAGGGCTACCCCGTTCCTCAAATATTGATGAAACATTTTTTTCTTAAATGCTTGCGATTTGGGATTTTTCGGAAGCTTCTTCGCATTAGAAACTCATTTCAATACTTGCTTATTAGAAATGAACGCCTTTTGGGCAAAGTCGGGTAAAATTGTGTTTCAACCAAAAAATTAATTCCTTGCAAAGGCGTACCCTTTCCTAATATATTGATGAACAATTTTTTTTTATTAAATGCTTGCGATTTGAGATTTTTCGGAAGCTTCTTCGCATTTGAAATTCATTTCAATACTTGCTTATTAGAAATAAGCGCCTTTTGGGCAAAATTGGGTAAAATTGTGTTTCAACCAAAAAATTTATGTATTGCAAAGGGGCACCCCTTTCCTAAAATATTGATGACAAATTTTTTTCTTAAATGCTTGCGATTTGGGAATTTTCGGAAGCTTCTTCGCATTAAAAACTCATTTCAATACTTGCTTATTAGAAATAAACGCCTTTTGGGCAAAATTGGGTAAAATTGTGGTTCAGCCAAAAAATTTATTTCTTGCAAAGGGTTACCCTTTCCTAATATATTGATGAAAATTTTTTTTTCTTAAATGCTTGCGATTTGAGATTTTTCGGAAGCTTCTTCGCATTTGAAACTCATTTCAATACTTGCTTATTAGAAATAAACGCCTTTTGGGCAAAGTCTGGTAAAATTGTGTTTCAACCAAAAAATTCATTTTTTGCAAAGGGGTACCCCTTTCCTAGAAATTGATGAAAATTTTTTTTTTCTTAAATGCTTGCGATTTGAGATTTCTCGGAAGCTTCTTCGCATTAGAAACTCATTTCAATACTTGCTTATTAGAAATGAACGCCTTTTGGGCAAAGTCGGGTAAAATTGTGTTTCAACCAAAAAATTTATTTATTGCAAAGGCGTACCTCTTTCCTAAAATATTGATGAAACATTTTTTTTCTTAAATGCTTGCGATTTGAAATTTTTCGGAAGCTTCTTCGCATTTGAATCTCCTTTCAATACTTGCTTATTAGAAATGAACGCCTTTTGGGCAAAGTCGGGTAAAATTGTGTTTCAACCAAAAAATTTATTTATTGCAAAGGGGTACCCCTTTCCTCAAATATTGATGAAACATTTTTTTTTATTAAATGCTTGCGATTTGAGATTTTTCGGAAGCTTCTTCGCATTTGAATTTCCTTTCAATACTTGCTTATTAGAAACGAACGCCTTTTGGGCAAAGTCGGGTAAAATTGTGTTTTAACCAAAAAAATTATTTATTGCAAAGGCGTACCCCTTTCCTAAAATATTGATGATAATTTTTTCTTTCTTAAATGCTTGCGATTTGAGATTCTTCGGAAGCTTCTTCGCATTTGAATCTCCTTTCAATACTTGCTTATTAGAAATGAACGCCTTTTGGGCAAATTCGGGTAAAATTGTGTTTCAACCAAAAAATTTATTTATTGCAAAGGGGTACCCCTTTCCTCAAATATTGATGAAACATTTTTTTTTATTAAATGCTTGCGATTTGAGATTTTTCGGAAGCTTCTTCGCATTTGAATTTCCTTTCAATACTTGCTTATTAGAAACGAACGCCTTTTGGGCAAAGTCGGGTAAAATTGTGTTTTAACCAAAAAAATTATTTATTGCAAAGGCGTACCCCTTTCCTAAAATATTGACGAAAAATGTTTTTTTCATAAATGCTTGCGATTTGAGATTTTTCGGAAGCTTCTTCGCATTTGAATCTCCTTTCAATACTTGCTTATTAGAAATGAACGCCTTTTGGGCAAAGTCGGGTAAAATTGTGTTTCAACCAAAAAATTCATTTTTTGCAAAGGGGTACCCCTTTCCTAGAAATTGATGAAAATTTTTTTTTCTTAAATGCTTGCGATTTGAGATTTTTCGGAAGCTTCTTCGCATTTGAAACTCATTTCAATACTTGCTTATTAGAAATAAACGCCTTTTGGGCAAAGTCTGGTAAAATTGTGTTTCAACCAAAAAATTCATTTTTTGCAAAGGGGTACCCCTTTCCTAGAAATTGATGAAAATTTTTTTTTTTCTTAAATGCTTGCGATTTGAGATTTCTCGGAAGCTTCTTCGCATTAGAAACTCATTTCAATACTTGCTTATTAGAAATGAACGCCTTTTGGGCAAAGTCGGGTAAAATTGTGTTTCAACCAAAAAATTTATTTATTGCAAAGGCGTACCTCTTTCCTAAAATATTGATGAAACATTTTTTTTCTTAAATGCTTGCGATTTGAAATTTTTCGGAAGCTTCTTCGCATTTGAATCTCCTTTCAATACTTGCTTATTAGAAATGAACGCCTTTTGGGCAAAGTCGGGTAAAATTGTGTTTCAACCAAAAAATTTATTTATTGCAAAGGGGTACCCCTTTCCTCAAATATTGATGAAACATTTTTTTTTATTAAATGCTTGCGATTTGAGATTTTTCGGAAGCTTCTTCGCATTTGAATTTCCTTTCAATACTTGCTTATTAGAAACGAACGCCTTTTGGGCAAAGTCGGGTAAAATTGTGTTTTAACCAAAAAAATTATTTATTGCAAAGGCGTACCCCTTTCCTAAAATATTGATGATAATTTTTTCTTTCTTAAATGCTTGCGATTTGAGATTCTTCGGAAGCTTCTTCGCATTTGAATCTCCTTTCAATACTTGCTTATTAGAAATGAACGCCTTTTGGGCAAATTCGGGTAAAATTGTGTTTCAACCAAAAAATTTATTTATTGCAAAGGGGTACCCCTTTCCTCAAATATTGATGAAACATTTTTTTTTATTAAATGCTTGCGATTTGAGATTTTTCGGAAGCTTCTTCGCATTTGAATTTCCTTTCAATACTTGCTTATTAGAAACGAACGCCTTTTGGGCAAAGTCGGGTAAAATTGTGTTTTAACCAAAAAAATTATTTATTGCAAAGGCGTACCCCTTTCCTAAAATATTGACGAAAAATGTTTTTTTCATAAATGCTTGCGATTTGAGATTTTTCGGAAGCTTCTTCGCATTTGAATCTCCTTTCAATACTTGCTTATTAGAAATGAACGCCTTTTGGGCAAAGTCGGGTAAAATTGTGTTTCAACCAAAAAATTCATTTTTTGCAAAGGGCTACCCCGTTCCTCAAATATTGATGAAACATTTTTTTCTTAAATGCTTGCGATTTGAGATTTTTCGGATGCTTCTTCGCATTTGAATCTCATTTCAATATTTGCTTATTAGAAATGAACGCCTTTTGGGCAAAATTGGGTAAAATTGTGTTTCAACCAAAAAAATTATTTATTGCAAAGGGGTACCCCTTTCCTAAAATATTGATGAAAAATGTTTTTTCTTTAATGCTTCCGATTTGAGATTTTTCGGAAGCTTCTTCGCATTTGAAACTCATTTCAATACTTGCTTATTAGAAATGAACGCCTTTTGGGCAAAATTGGGTAAAATTGTGTTTCAATCAACAAATTTATTTATTGCAAAGGAGTACCCCTTTCCTAAAATATTGATAAAAATTTTTTTTCTTAAATGCTTGCGATTTGAGATTTCTCGGAAGCTTCTTCGCATTTGAAACTCATTTCAATACTTGCTTATTAGAAATGAACGCCTTTTGCGCAAAATTGGGTAAAATTGTGTTTCAACCAAAAAATTTATTTATTGCAAAGGGGTACCCCTTTCCTAAAATATTGATGAAAAATGTTTTTTCTTAAATGCTTGCGATTTGAGATTTTTTGGAAGCTTCTTCGCATTTGAATCTCCTTTCAATACCTGCTTATTAGAAATGAACGCCTTTTTGGCAAAGTCGGGTAAAATTGTGTTTCAACCAAAAAATTTATTTATTGCAAAGGGATACCCCTTTCCTAAAATATTGATGAAAAATTTTTTTTTCTTAAATGCTTGCGATTTGAGATTTTTCGGAAGCTTCTTCGCATTTGAATTTCCTTTCAATACTTGCTTATTAGAAATAAACGCATTTTGGGCAATGTCGGGTAAAATTGTGGTTCAACCAAAAAATTTATTTATTGCAAAGGGGTACCCCTTTCCTAAAATGATGATGAAAAATGTTTTTTCTTAAATGCTTGCGATTTGAGATTTTTCGGAAGCTTATTCGCATTTGAATCTCCTTTCAATACTTGCTTATTAGAAATAAACGCCTTTTGGGCAAAATTGGGTAAAATTGTGTTTCAACCAAAAAATTTATTTATAGCAAAGGGGGGCCCCTTTCCTAAAATATTGATGAAAATTGTGTTTCAAGCAAAACATTTATTTATAGCAAAGGGGTACCCCTTTCATAAAATATTGACGAAAAATGTTTTTTTCATAAATGCTTGCTATTTGAGATTTTTCGGAAGCTTCTTCGCATTTGAAACTCATTTCAATACTTGCTTATTAGAAATGAACGCCTTTTGGGCAAAATTGAGTAAAATTGTGTTTCAACCAAAAAATTTATTTATTGCAAAGGGGTACCCCTTCCTTAAATATTGATGAAACATTTTTTTTTCTTAAATGCTTGCGATTTGAGATTTTTCGGAAGTTTCTTCGCATTTGAATCTCCTTTCAACACTTGCTTATTAGAAATAAACGCCTTTTGGGCAAAGTCGGGTAAAATTGTGTTTCAACCAAAAAATTTATGTATTGCAAAGGGGCACCCCTTTCCTAAAATATTGATGACAAATTTTTTGTTGAAGTATCAACTACTCAAGCGGAAAAATATTTAAAAATATTTAATATATTGAAATTTTGAAAATATTATCGTATAAAAAATTTAATCAATTTTCTATCAAATATTTGTGGCATAAATATAAATTTTCATATTATATTATCAATCTCTGAGCATTTCTGATTGAAAACGTGTATATTGCTGATTTCTATTAATAATGGATGATAACGATGCTGATGATTTAAGTTGGCAGATAGTATCGCCTAAAATAAGAAAACGTAAAAAAAATTATTCCCCAGATATATTTTTAAATAAGAGAAAAACCATCAATAACAAGCTTCAACTAGAGGTAAATAACATCGATGCTGTTGTTGAAAAGAACCACAACAATAACAATATTGATCAAGATAAGAATATCATTTCCACTGGTGCTACATCAAGTAAATTTGAATTTAAAAACAACAATGTAAGTCATAATAGATTTAAGGCTTTAGATGATATTGATGATAGTGATAATGTTAGTGGCGAAAAATTAGCATATAATCAAGTACTTAAACCACCACCGATTTTTATACCTAATGTGTCAGATATTAGCTCAATGATAAAAAGTTTTTCGAAATTAATTAATTTTTCATTTAATTATAAAAGCCAAAGAGATGGTCAAATAAGAATTATGGTGAAAGATATTTATTCATATAGATCACTTGTAAACTTCTTAAATAATAAAAACATTGAATTTCATACTTATCAACTAAAACAAGATCGAGCTTATAGAATTGTTGTTAAGAATTTGCATCCTTCAACTCCAATTAATGATATAAAAGATGAAATTGAACGATTTGGACATAAAGTAAGAAATGTAATAAATATAAAGAGTAAAATTACTAAAGAAACTCTCCCAATGTTTTTCATTGATCTAGAACCAAATTCTAATAATAAATGTGTCTATGATATTAAAACTATAAATAATGCAGTTGTTAATATTGTGCCACCAAGAAAAACAAAATATATAGTTCAATGCTATCGATGTCAAGAATATGGGCATACGAAGACCTATTGTAAGAAATCAGTAAACTGTGTTAAATGTGGATTAGGTCATCTGACTGCAGATTGCACTAAAAATCATGAATCTCCTCCTAGATGTGTAAACTGTCTTCAAAATCATCCAGCTAGTTATAAAGGCTGCATGGTATATAAACAATTACTAAAAAATAAAATTCAACATAATTCAATGTATCGACGTAATGATTCAAATTTTAATCATATAAATATTAATATTCCTGATGTAAACGCTACAACCAGCCCAAAAAATTACGATTCATATTCTTCAGTTTTAAAAAATAATCATTCAAGTTCATTTGATAAGTTAGAAAAGTTAATTCAAGATCAAATAGAGTTAACCAACAAGTTGCTAAATATGATGACAGTTTTAATTGCAAAAATATGCAACTAAATTTAAATATTGCAATATGGAACGCTAACGGGCTTTCCAACCATTTATTAGAAGTTGAAATCTTTTTAAAAATACATGACATTGATATTATGCTAGTATCTGAAACACATTTTACTAATAGATCCTTTTGCAAAATAAAAGGATATGAAGTTATAACAGCTAACCATCCTGATGACAGAGCTCATGCTGGAGCTGCAATATTAATAAAATCATCAATAAAATATGAAATTTTACATGAAATAAGAGAATCTTATATTCAAGCTGGATGTATCAAAATTAAATCAAATTTAAACGATATTTCCATATGCGCCATTTATTTACCACCTAGATACTCTGTTAAAACTCAACAATTTGAAACATTTTTTAATCAACTTGGATCAAGATTTTTTGTTGCTGGTGATTTTAATGCTAAACATCCTTGGTGGGGGTCGAGATTAATTAATCCTAAGGGAAGTGAGCTATATAAATGTATAGTAAACAAAAATTATTCAATACTGTCAACAGGAACTCCAACTTATTGGCCTACAGATTCAAGTAAAATACCTGATCTATTAGACTTTGTTGTTTACTCTGGAATTGCAAGACATTTATTAAATATTACACATATAGATGAACTAAGTTCTGATCATACGCCAATATTAGTATGCTTTAACACCATTCTAGAGAATCAGGTTGCAAAACAAAGAATTATAAATAATAAAACTGACTTAAAGTCTTTTGTCACTTGGATTGAAAGAAATATTAATCTTAATATTTCATTAAAAACACCAATTGAAATTGAGAATGCAGTTGAAGAATTAAATAATCTAATTCATAATGCTGGATTTTTATCAACTCCAAAATTTTCTGATCAAAGAAATGATAATCAGTTGATTCTAACAAATGAAATAAGAGAGCTATTAAGAAATAAAAGAAGACTTAGAAAATTATGGCAAATTAGTAGAAATCCTTTTGATAAACAAAATTTCAATAAATCGATTAAACCCTTAAAATTGCTCTTCATAAAATGAAAAATGAACAGATTGCTAATTTTCTTAACAATTTAGATCCTAACAATAAAAATCCTGAGTTTTCTTTGTGGAAAGCAACAAAATATTTAAAGCGTCCAACTAAAAGAAATGTTCCAATAAAAGATATTAATGGAGTATGGTGTAAAACAGATAAAGATAAAGCAGAAGTGTTTGCCAACCATCTACAGAGTACTTTCCATCCTTATGAATTTATAAATCCTTACGATAATGACATAAATGAATTTATAAACTGTTCTTGTCCCATGGATTGGCCAATCAAGCATATCTCTCCAAATGAAGTAAATAGTCAGATTAAAGAGTTAAATCGTAAAAAGTCTCCAGGATACGACAATATAGATGTTAAAGTAATTCAAGCTCTCCCGAAAAAGTGTATAATATATCTTACATACATATATAATGCAGTCTTAAGATTAAGTTATTTTCCTTCACAATGGAAATGTGCAGAAATTATAATGATAAATAAACCCAATAAGCCAGAAAATAATATTAAGTCTTTTAGACCCATAAGCTTATTGGTCATATTTTCAAAACTATTTGAAAAATTATTTTTGAAAAGATTATTACCAATTCTTGATAAACTAAATATAATTCCTGAATATCAATTTGGTTTTCGAAATAAGCATGGAACGCCGGAGCAATGTCATCGAATTGTAGCTTTTATAAGAGATTCATTGGAATCCAAAAAATATTGTTCAGGAGTTTTTCTCGATGTACAGCAAGCATTTGATAAAGTATGGCACGATGGATTGTGTTTTAAACTTAAAAAGTTACTTCCAACTCCTTTTTATTTATTAATAAAATCCTATTTGACGGATAGAAGTTTTTACGTTAAAGTTAACTCTAAAAATTCTCAAATATGCAGTGTAAAAGCAGGAGTCCCTCAAGGAAGTGTGCTTAGTCCAATTCTTTATACAATATTTACGTCAGATATGCCAATTAGCAATAATATTTTAATTGCAACTTATGCAGATGATACAGCAATCTTAGCATCAGATACCTGCCCTAATAATGCATCTAATATGTTACAACAACAACTGAATATCATTGAATCCTGGTTAACTAAATGGAAAATTAAAGTTAATAACGAAAAATCATCACATATTACTTTTACTTTACGTCGAGGCAATTGCGGTGCAATAACATTATATAACAATCCAATACCACAACTTGATTGTGTAAAATACCTAGGATTGTACATTGATAGAAGATTAATATGGAAGACTCATATTAAAATGAAGAAACAACAATTAACAATTAAGACTAAAAAACTACATTGGCTTCTTGGACCAAATTCAAAATTAAGTTTAGAAAATAAAGTAATCCTATATAAAAGTATTTTAAAACCTGTTTGGACTTATGGAATTCAACTTTGGGGAACAGCTAGTAACTCTAATATTGAAATTTTGCAAAGATATCAGTCTAAAACTCTACGCTCTATAGTAAACGCTCCATGGTTTATATCAAATAATACAATACATAATGATCTCAATATTCCGAAATTAAAAGACATAATTAGAAGATGTAGTGAAACCTATTTAGAAAGATTAAGTCAACATATCAACCCACTTGCTATTGCTCTTCTTGATGATACCAATGAAATTACCAGACTTAAAAGATACCATATTTTGGACCTTCCTTTTAGAAATTAATTTACATGTTTTAATTCATTATATTAAATGTGCATATTAGTTATCTCTTAATATTTCTGTTTAATTTCTGTTTAATTATGTTATCCTCAGTGGAGTTTAACATATTATGTTAATATTATTTAATCAAATTTACTTATTGTCCTTAAATGGACAGATTGTAAATAAAGAATTACAAAAAAAAAAAAAAAAAAAAAAAAAAAAATTTTTTTTCTTAAATGCTTGCGATTTGAGACTTTTCGGAAGCTTCTTCGCATTTGAATCTCCTTTCAATACTTGCTTATTAGAAATAAACGCCTTTTGGGCAAAGTCGGGTAAAATTGTGTTTCAACCAAAAAATTTATGTATTGCAAAGGGGCACCCCTTTCCTAAAATATTGATGACAAATTTTTTTCTTAAATGCTTGCGATTTGAGACTTTTCGGAAGCTTCTTCGCATTTGAATCTCCTTTCAATACTTGCTTATTAGAAATAAACGCCTTTTGGGCAAAGGCGGGTAAAATTGTGTTTCAACCAAAATATTTATGTATTGCAAAGGGGTACCCCTTTCCTAAAATATTGACGACAAATTTTTTTTCTTAAATGCTTGCGATTTTTCGGAAGCTTCTCCGCATTTGAATCTCCTTTCAATACTTGCTTATTAGAAATAAACGCCTTTTGGGCAAAGTCGGGTAAAATTGTGTTTCAACCAAAAAATTTATGTATTGCAAAGGGGCACCCCTTTCCTAAAATATTGATGACAAATTTTTTTCTTAAATGCTTGCGATTTGAGACTTTTCGGAAGCTTCTTCGCATTTGAATCTCCTTTCAATACTTGCTTATTAGAAATAAACGCCTTTTGGGCAAAGTCGGGTAAAATTGTGTTTCAACCAAAATATTTATGTATTGCAAAGGGGTACCCCTTTCCTAAAATATTGACGACAAATTTTTTTTCTTAAATGCTTGCGATTTTTCGGAAGCTTCTCCGCATTTGAATCTCCTTTCAATACTTGCTTATTAGAAATAAACGCCTTTTGGGCAAAGTCGGGTAAAATTGTGTTTCAACCAAAAAATTAATATTTTGCAAAGGGGTACCCCTTTCCTCAAATATTGATGAAACATTTTTTTTTTCTTAAATGCTTGCGATTTGAGATTTTTCGGAAGCTTCTTCGCATTTGAAACTCATTTCAATACTTGCTTATTAGAAATGAACGCCTTTTAGGAAAAGTCGGGTAAAATTGTGTTTCAACCAAAAAATTTATTTATTGCAAAGGGGTACCCCTTTCCTAAAATATTGATGAAACATTTTTTTTTATTAAATGCTTGCGATTTGAGATTTTTCGGAAGCTTCTTAGCATTTGAATCTCCTTTCAATATATGCTTATTAGAAATGAATGCCTTTTGGGCAAAATTGGGTAAAACTGTGTTTCAACCAAAAAATTTATGTATTGCAAAGGGGTACCCCTTTCCTGAAATATTGATGAAAAGTTTTTTTCTTAAATGCTTCCGATTTGAGATTTTTCGTAAGCTTCTTCGCATTTGAAACTCCTTTCAACACTTGCCTATTAGAAATTAACACCTTTTGGGCAAAATTGAGTAAAATTGTGTTTCAACCAAAAAATTTATTTATTGCAAAGGGGTACCCCTTCCTTAAATATTGATGAACAATTTTTTTTCTTAAATGCTTCCGATTTGAGATTTTTCGAAGCTTCTTCGCATTTGAAACTCCTTTCAACACTTGCCTATTAGAAATTAACGCCTTTTGGGCAAAATTGGGTAAAATTGTGTTTCAACCAAAAAATTTATTTATTGCAAAGGGGTACCCCTTTCCTAAAATATTGATGAACAATTTTTTTTCTTAAATGCTTCCGATTTGAGATTTTTCGAAGCTTCTTCGCATTTGAAACTCCTTTCAACACTTGCCTATTAGAAATTAACGCCTTTTGGGCAAAATTTGGTAAAACTGTGTTTCAACCAAAAAATTTATGTATTGCAAAGGGGTACCCCTTTCCTAAAATATTAATGAAAAATTTTTTTTTCTTAAATGCTTGCGATTTGAGATTTTTCGGAAGCTTCTTCGCATTTGAATCTCCTTTCAATACTTGCTTATTAGAAATAAACGCCTTTTGGGCAAAGTCTGGTAAAATTGTGTTTCAACCAAAAAATTTATTTATTGCAAAGGGGTACCCTTTCCTAATATATTGATGAAAATTTTTTTTTTTCTTAAATGCTTGCGATTTGAGATTTTTCAGAACCTTCTTCGCATTTGAAATTCATTTCAATACCTGCTTATTAGAAATAAGCGCCTTTTGGGCAAAATTGGGTAAAATTGTGTTTCAACCAAAAAATTTATTTATTGCAAAGGGGTACCCCTTTCCTAAAATATTGATACCAAATTTTTTTCTTAAATGCTTACGATCTGAGATTTTTTGGAAGCTTCTTCGCATTTGAAACTCATTTCAATACTTGCTTATTAGAAATGAACGCCTTTTGGGCAAAGTCGGGTAAAATTGTGTTTCAACCAACAAATTTATTTATTGCAAAGGAGTACCCCTTTCCTAAAATATTGATAAAAAATTTTTTTTCTTAAATGCTTGCGATTTGAGATTTTTCGGAAGCTTCTTCGTATTTGAAACTCATTTCAATACTTGCTTATTAGAAATAAACGCCTTTTGGGCAAAGTCTGGTAAAATTGTGTTTCAACCAAAAAATTCATTTATTGCAAAGGGCTACCCCTTTCCTAAAATATTGATGAACAATTTTTTTTTCTTAAATGCATGCGATTTGAGATTTTTCGGAAGCTTCTTCGCATTTGAAATTCATTTTAATACATGCTTATTAGAAATAAACGCCTTTTGCGCAAAATTGGGTAAAATTTTGTTTTTACCAAAAAATTTATTTATTGCAAAGGGGTACCAATTTCCTAATATATTGATGACAAATTTTTTTTTCTTAAATGCTTGCGATTTGAGATTTTTCGGAAGCTTCTTCGCATTAGAAACTCCTTTCAATACTTGCTTATTAGAAATGAACGCCTTTTGGGCAAAGTCGGGTAAAATTGTGTTTCAACCAAAAAATTTATTTATTGCAAAGGGGTACCCTTTCCTAAAATATTGATGAAAAATGTTTTTCTTAAATGCTTTCGATTTGAGATTTTTCGGAAGCTTCTTCGCATTAGAAACTCCTTTCAATACTTGCTTATTAGAAATGAACGCCTTTTGGGCAAAATTGGGTAAAATTGTGTTTCAACCAAAAAATTTATTTATTGCAAAGGGGTACCCCTTTCCTAAAATATTGATAACAAATTTTTTTCTTAAATGCTTGCGATTTGAGATTTTTCGGAAGCTTCTTCGCATTTGAATCTCCTTTCAATACTTGCTTATTAGAAATGAACGCCTTTTGGGCAAAATTGAGTAAAATTGTGTTTCAACCAAAAAATTTATTTATAGCAAAGGGGGGCCCCTTTCCTAAAATATTGATGAAAATTGTGTTTCAAGCAAAACATTTATTTATAGCAAAGGGGTACCCCTTTCATAAAATATTGACGAAAAATGTTTTTTTCATAAATGCTTGCGATTTGAGATTTTTCGGAAGCTTCTTCGCATTTGAAACTCATTTCAATACTTGCTTATTAGAAATGAACGCCTTTTGGGCAAAATTGAGTAAAATTGTGTTTCAACCAAAAAATTTATTTATTGCAAAGGGGTACCCCTTCCTTAAATATTGATGAAACATTTTTTTTTCTTAAATGCTTCCGATTTGAGATTTTTCGGAAGTTTCTTCGCATTTAAATCTCCTTTCAACACTTGCTTATTAGAAATGAACGCCTTTTGGGCAAAGTCGGGTAAAATTGTGTTTCAACCAAAATATTTATTTATTGCAAAGGGGTACCCTTTCCTAATATATTGATGAAAAATTTTTTTTCTTAAATGCTTGCGATTTGAGATTTTTCGGAAGCTTCTTCGCATTTGAATCTCCTTTCAATACTTGCTTATTAGAAATGAACGTCTTTTGGCAAAGTCGGGTAAAATTGTGTTTCAACCAAAAAAATTTATGTATTGCAAAGGGGTACCCCTTTCCTAAAATATTGATGAAAATGTTTTTTTCTTAAATGCTTGCGATTTGAGATTTTTCGGAAGCTTCTTCGCATTTGAATCTCCTTTCAATACTTGCCTATTAGAAATTAACGCCTTTTGGGCAAAATT
Organism: Linnaemya tessellans; assembly: GCA_951800035.1. Lineage (NCBI taxonomy): Eukaryota > Metazoa > Arthropoda > Insecta > Diptera > Tachinidae > Linnaemya > Linnaemya tessellans. The sequence goes on along the minus strand of OX637537.1, from coordinate 4,494,753 downwards.
GAGTAAAATTGTGTTTCAACCAAAAAATTTATTTATTGCAAAGGGGTACCCCTTTCCTAAAATATTGATGATAATTTTTTCTTTCTTAAATGCTTGCGATTTGAGATTTTTCGGAAGTTTCTTCGCATTTGAAACTCATTTCAATACTTGCTTATTAGAAATAAACGCCTTTTGGACAAAATTGGGTAAAATTGTGTTTCAACCAAAAAATTTATTTATTGCAAAGGGGCACCCCTTTCCTAAAATATTGGTGAAAACTTTTTTCTTAAATGCTTTCGATTTGAGATTTTTCGGAAGTTTCTTCGCATTTGAAACTCATTTCAATACTTGCTTATTAGATATAAACGCCTTTTGGACAAAATTGGGTAAAATTGTGTTTCAACCAAAAAAATTATTTATTGCAAAGGGGTGCCCCTTTCCTAATATATTAATGCAATTTTTTTTTTCTTAAATGCTTGCGATTTGAGATTTTTCGGAAGCTTCTTCGCATTTGAAACTCATTTCAATACTTGCTTATTAGAAATAAACGCCTTTTGGGCAAAATTGGGTAAAATTGTGTTTCAACCAAAAAATTTATTTATTGCAAAGGGGTGCCCCTTTCCTAAAATATTGATGACAAATTTTTTTTTCTTAAATGCCTGCGATTTGAGATTTTTCGGAAGCTTTTTCGCATTTGAAATTCATTTTAATACATGCTTATTAGAAATGAACGCCTTTTGGGCAAAATTGGGTAAAATTGTGTTTCAACCAAAAAATTTATGTATTGCAAAGGGGCACCCCTTTCCTAAAATATTGATGACAAATTTTTTTCTTAAATGCTTGCGATTTGGGATTTTTCGGAAGCTTCTTCGCATTTGAATCTCCTTTCAATACTTGCTTATTAGAAATGAACGCCTTTTGGGCAAAATTGAGTAAAATTGTGTTTCAACCAAAAAATTTATTTATTGCAAAGGGGTACCCCTTCCTAAAATATTGATGAAAAATGTTTTTCTTAAATGCTTTCGATTTGAGATTTTTCGGAAGCTTCTTAGCATTTGAATCTCCTTTCAATATATGCTTATTAGAAATGAATGCCTTTTGGGCAAAATTGGGTAAAACTGTGTTTCAACCAAAAAATTCATTTTTTGCAAAGGGGTACCCCTTTCCTAAAATATTGATGACAAATGTTTTTCTTAAATGCTTGCGACTTGAGATTTTTCGGAAACTTCTTCGCATTTGTATCTCCTTTCAATACTTGCTCAATAGAAATGAACGCCTTTTGGACAAAATTGGGTAAAATTGTGTTTCAACCAACAAATTTATTTATTGCAAAGGAGTACCCCTTTCCTAAAATATTGATGAAATTTTTTTTTTCTTAAATGCTTGCGATTTGAGATTTTTCGAAAGCTTCTTCGCATTTGAAACTCATTTCAGTACTTGCTTATTAGAAATGAACGCCTTTTGGGCAAGGTCGGGTAAAATTGTGTTTCAACCAAAAAATTTATTTATTGCAAAGGGGTGTACCCCTTTCCTAATATATTGATAAAAAATTTTTTTTCTTAAATGCTTGCGATTTGAGATTTTTCGGAAGCTTCTTCGCATTTGAATCTCCTTTCAATACTTGCCTATTAGAAATGAACGCCTTTTGGGCAAAATTGGGTAAAATTGTGTTTCAACCAAAAAATTCATTTTTTGCAAAGGGGTACCACTTTCCTAAAATATTGATGAAATTTTTTTTTTCTTAAATGCTTGCGGTTTGAGATTTTTCGGAAGCTTCTTAGCATTTGACTCTCCTTTCAATATATGCTTATTAGAAATAAACGCCTTTTGGGGTAATGTCGGGTAAAATTGTGTTTCAACCAACAAATTTATTTATTGCAAAGGGGTACCCCTTTCCTAAAATATTGATGAAAAATGTTTTTTTCTTAAATGCTTGCGATTTGAGATTTTTCGGAAGCTTTTTCGCATTTGAAACTCATTTCAATACTTGCTTATTAGAAATAAACGCCTTTTGGGCAAAATTGGGTAAAATTGTGTTTCAACCAAAAAATTTATGTATTGCAAAGGGGCACCCCTTTCCTAAAATATTGATGACAATTTTTTTTCTTAAATGCTAGCGATTTGGGATTTTTCGGAAGCTTCTTCGCATTTGAATCTCCTTTCAATACTTGCTTATTAGAAATCAACGCCTTTTGGGCAAAATTGAGTAAAATTGTGTTTCAACCAAAAAATTTATTTATTGCAAAGGGGTACCCCTTCCTAAAATATTGATGAAAATTTTTTTTCTTAAATGCTTTCGATTTGAGATTTTTCGGAAGCTTCTTAGCATTTGAATCTCCTTTCAATATATGCTTATTAGAAATGAATGCCTTTTGGGCAAAATTGGGTAAAACTGTGTTTCAACCAAAAAATTTATTTATTGCAAAGGGGTACCTCTTTCCTAAAATATTGATGAAAATTTTTTCTTTCTTAAATGCATGCGATTTGAGATTTTTCGGAAGCTTCTTCGCATTTGAAATTCATTTCAATACTTGCTAATTAGAAATAAACGCCTTTTGGGCAAAGTCTGGTAAAATTGTGTTTCAACCAAAAAATTTATGTATTGCAAAGGGGTACCCCTTTCCTAAAATATTGATGACAAATGTTTTTCTTAAATGCTTGCGACTTGAGATTTTTCGGAAGCTTCTTCGCATTTGAAACTCATTTCAATACTTGCTTATTAGAAATGAACGCCTTTTGGGCAAAGTCGGGTAAAATTGTGTTTCAACCAAAAAATTTATTTATTGCAAAGGTTTGCCGCTTTCCTAATATATTAATGCAATTTTTTTTTTCTTAAATGCTTGCGATTTGAGATTTTTCGGAAGCTTCTTCGCATTTAAATCTCCTTTCAATACTTGCTTATTAGAAATAAACGCCTTTTGGGCAAAATTGGGTAAAATTGTGTTTCAACCAAAAAATTTGTTTATTGCAAAGGGGTACCCCTTTCCTAAAATATTGATAAAAAATTTTTTTTCTTAAATGCTTGCGATTTGAGATTTTTCGGAAGCTTCTCCGCATTTGAAACTCATTTCAATACTTGCTTATTAGAAATGAACGCCTTTTGGGCAAAATTGGGTAAAATTGTGGTTCAGCCAAAAAATTTATTTCTTGCAAAGGGTTACCCTTTCCTAATATATTGATGAAAAATTTTTTTTCTTAAATGCTTCCGATTTGAGATTTTTCGGAAGCTTCTTCGCATTTGAATCTCATTTCAATACTTGCTTATTAGAAATAAACGCCTTTTGGGCAAAATTGGGTAAAATTGTGTTTCAACCAAAAAATTTATTTATTGCAAAGGGGTACCCCTTTCCTAAAATATTGATGAAACATTTTTTTTTTCTTAAATGCTTGCGATTTGAGATTTTTCGGAAGCTTCTTCGCATTTGAAACTCATTTCAATACTTGCTTATTAGAAATAAACGCCTTTTGGGCAAAGTCGGGTAAAATTGTGTTTCAACCAAAAAATTTATGTATTGCAAAGGGGTGTACCCCTTTCCTAGAAATTGATGGAAAAAATTTTTTTTCTTAAATGCTTGCGATTTGGGATTTTTCGGAAGCTTCTTCGCATTAGAAACTCATTTCAATACTTGCTTATTAGAAATAAACGCCTTTTGGGCAAAATTGGGTAAAATTGTGTTTCAACCAAAAAATTTATGTATTGCAAAGGGGTACCCCTTTCCTAAAATATTGATGAAACATATTTTTTCTTAAATGCTTGCGATTTGAGATTTTTCGGAAGCTTCTTCGCATTTGAAACTCATTTCAATACTTGCTTATTAGAAATAAACGCCTTTTGGGCAAAATTGGGTAAAATTGTGTTTCAACCAAAAAATTTATGTATTGCAAAGGGGCACCCCTTTCCAAAAATATTGATGAAAAATTGTTTTTCTTAAATGCTTGCGATTTGAGATTTTTCGGAAGCTTCTTCGCATTTGAAACTCATTTCAATACTTGCTTATTAGAAATAAACGCCTTTTGGGCAAAGTCGGGTAAAATTGTGTTTCAACCAACAAATTTATTTATTGCAAAGGAGTACCCCTTTCCTAAAATATTGATGAAATTTTTTTTTTCTTAAATGCTTCCGATTTGAGATTTTTCGAAAGCTTCTTCGCATTTGAATCTCATTTCAATACTTGCTTATTAGAAATTAACGCCTTTTGTGCAAAATTTGGTAAAACTGTGTTTCAACCAAAAAATTTATTTATTGCAAAGGGGTACCCCTTTCCTCAAATATTGATGAAACATTTTTATTTCTTAAATGCTTGCGATTTGAGATTTTTCGGAAGCTTCTTAGCATTTGAATCTCCTTTTAATACTTGCTTATTAGAAATAAACGCCTTTTGGGCAAAATTAGGTAAAATTGTGTTTCAACCAAAAAATTTATTTATTGCAAAGGGGTACCCCTTTCCTAAAATATTGATGAACAATTTTTTTTCTTAAATGCTTCCGATTTGAGATTTTTCGGAAGTTTCTTCGCATTTAAATCTCCTTTCAACACTTGCTTATTAGAAATGAACGCCTTTTGGGCAAAGTCGGTAAAATTGTGTTTCAACCAAAAAATTTATTTATTGCAAAGGGGTACCCCTTTTCTAAAATATTGATGAACAATTTTTTTTCTTAAATGCTTGCGATTTGAGATTTTTCGGAAGCTTCTTCGCATTTGAATCTCCTTTCAATACTTGCTTATTAGAAATAAACGCCTTTTGGGCAAAATTAGGTAAAATTGTGTTTCAACCAAAAAATTAATTCCTTGCAAAGGCGTACCCTTTCCTAATATATTGATGAACAATTTTTTTTTCTTAAATGCATGCGATTTGAGATTTTTCGGAAGCTTCTTCGCATTTGAAACTCATTTCAATACTTGCTTATTAGAAATGAACGCCTTTTGGGCAAAATTGGGTAAAATTGTGTTTCAACCAAAAAATTTATTTATTGCAAAGGGGTACCCCTTTCCAAAAATATTGATGAAAAATTTTTTTTCTTAAATGCTTGCGATTTGAGATTTTTCGGAAGCTTCTTCGCATTTGAAACTCATTTCAATACTTGCTTATTAGAAATAAACGCCTTTTGGGCAAAATTGGGTAAAATTGTGTTTCAACCAAAAAATTTATGTATTGCAAAGGGGTACCCCTTTCCTAAAATATTGATGACAAATGTTTTTCTTAAATGCTTGCGACTTGAGATTTTTCGGAAGCTTCTTCGCATTTGAAACTCATTTCAATACTTGCTTATTAGAAATGAACGCCTTTTGGGCAAAGTCGGGTAAAATTGTGTTTCAACCAAAAAATTTATGTATTGCAAAGGGGCACCCCTTTCCTAAAATATTGATGACAAATTTTTTTCTTAAATGCTTGCGATTTGGGATTTTTCGGAAGCTTCTTCGCATTTGAATCTCATTTCAATACTTGCTTATTAGAAATAAACGCCTTTTGGGCAAAATTGGGTAAAATTGTGTTTCAACCAAAAAATTTATTTATTGCAAAGGCGTACCCCTTTCCTCAAATATTGATGAAACATTTTTTTTTCTTAAATGCTTGCGATTTGAGATTTTTCGGAAGCTTCTTCGCATTTGAAACTCATTTCAATACTTGCTTATTAGAAATAAACGCCTTTTGGGCAAAATTGGGTAAAATTGTGTTTCAACCAAAAAATTTATGTATTGCAAAGGGGCACCCCTTTCCTAAAATATTGATGACAAATTTTTTTCTTAAATGCTTGCGATTTGGGATTTTTCGGAAGCTTCTTCGCATTAGAAACTCATTTCAATACTTGCTTATTAGAAATAAACGCCTTTTGGGCAAAATTGGGTAAAATTGTGTTTCAACCAAAAAATTTATTTATTGCAAAGGGGTACCCCTTTCCTCAAATATTGATGAAACATTTTTTTTTCTTAAATGCTTGCGATTTGAGATTTTTCGGAAGCTTCTTAGCATTTGAATCTCCTTTTAATACTTGCTTATTAGAAATAAACGCCTTTTGGGCAAAATTAGGTAAAATTGTGTTTCAACCAAAAAATTTATTTATTGCAAAGGGGTACCCCTTTCCTCAAATATTGATGAAACATTTTTTTTTCTTAAATGCTTGCGATTTGAGATTTTTCGGAAGCTTCTTCGCATTTGAAACTCATTTCAATACTTGCTTATTAGAAATAAACGCCTTTTGGGCAAAATTGGGTAAAATTGTGTTTCAACCAAAAAATTTATGTATTGCAAAGGGGCACCCCTTTCCTAAAATATTGATGACAAATTTTTTTCTTAAATGCTTGCGATTTGGGATTTTTCGGAAGCTTCTTCGCATTAGAAACTCATTTCAATACTTGCTTATTAGAAATAAACGCCTTTTGGGCAAAATTGGGTAAAATTGTGGTTCAGCCAAAAAATTTATTTCTTGCAAAGGGTTATCCTTTCCTAATATATTGATGAAAAATTTTTTTTCTTAAATGCTTGCGATTTGAGATTTTTCGGAAGCTTCTTCGCATTTGAATCTCATTTCAATACTTGCTTATTAGAAATGAACGCCTTTTGGGCAAAGTCGGGTAAAATTGTGTTTCAACCAAAAAATTTATTTATTGCAAAGGGGTACCCCTTTCCTAAAATATTGATGAAACATTTTTTTTTTCTTAAATGCTTGCGATTTGAGATTTTTTGGAAGCTTTTTCGCATTTGAATCTCATTTCAATACTTGCTTATTAGAAATGAACGCCTTTTGGGCAAAGTCGGGTAAAATTGTGTTTCAACCAAAAAATTTATTTATTGCAAAGGGGTACCCCTTTCCTAAAATATTGATGAAACATTTTTTTTTTCTTAAATGCTTGCGATTTGGGATTTTTCGGAAGCTTCTTCGCATTAGAAACTCATTTCAATACTTGCTTATTAGAAATGAACGCCTTTTGGGCAAAGTCGGGTGAAATTGTGTTTCAACCAAAAAATTTATTTATTGCAAAAGGGTACCCCTTTCCTAAAATATTGATGAAACATATTTTTTCTTAAATGCTTGCGATTTGAGATTTTTCGGAAGTTTCTTCGCATTTGAAACTCATTTCAATACTTGCTTATTAGAAATGAACGCCTTTTGGGCAAAGTCAGGTAAAATTGTGTTTCAACCAAAAAATGTATTTTTTGCAAAGGGGCACCCCTTTCCTAAAATATTGATGAAAAATGTTTTTTTCTTAAATGCTTGCGATTTGGGATTTTTCGGAAGCTTCTTCGCATTTGAAACTCCTTTCAACACTTGCCTATTAGAAATTAACGCCTTTTGGGCAAAATTGAGTAAAATTGTGTTTCAACCAAAAAATTTATTTATTGCAAAGGGGTACCCCTTCCTTAAATATTGATGAACAATTTTTTTTCTTAAATGCTTCCGATTTGAGATTTTTCGAAGCTTCTTCGCATTTGAAACTCCTTTCAACACTTGCCTATTAGAAATTAACGCCTTTTGGGCAAAATTGGGTAAAATTGTGTTTCAACCAAAAAATTTATTTATTGCAAAGGGGTACCCCTTTCCTAAAATATTGATGAACAATTTTTTTTCTTAAATGCTTCCGATTTGAGATTTTTCGGAAGTTTCTTCGCATTTAAATCTCCTTTCAACACTTGCTTATTAGAAATGAACGCCTTTTGGGCAAAGTCGGTAAAATTGTGTTTCAACCAAAAAATTTATTTATTGCAAAGGGGTACCCCTTTTCTAAAATATTGATGAACAATTTTTTTTCTTAAATGCTTGCGATTTGAGATTTTTCGGAAGCTTCTTCGCATTTGAATCTCCTTTCAATACTTGCTTATTAGAAATAAACGCCTTTTGGGCAAAATTAGGTAAAATTGTGTTTCAACCAAAAAATTAATTCCTTGCAAAGGCGTACCCTTTCCTAATATATTGATGAACAATTTTGTTTTCTTAAATGCATGCGATTTGAGATTTTTCGGAAGCTTCTTCGCATTTGAAACTCATTTCAATACTTGCTTATTAGAAATGAACGCCTTTTGGGCAAAATTGGGTAAAATTGTGTTTCAACCAAAAAATTTATTTATTGCAAAGGGGTACCCCTTTCCAAAAATATTGTTGAAAAATTTTTTTTCTTAAATGCTTGCAATTTGAGATTTTTCGGAAGCTTCTTTGCATTTGAAACTCATTTCAATACTTGCTTATTAGAAATAAACGCCTTTTGGGCAAAATTGGGTAAAATTGTGTTTCAACCAAAAAATTTATGTATTGCAAAGGGGTACCCCTTTCCTAAAATATTGATGACAAATGTTTTTCTTAAATGCTTGCGACTTGAGATTTTTCGGAAGCTTCTTCGCATTTGAAACTCATTTCAATACTTGCTTATTAGAAATGAACGCCTTTTGGGCAAAGTCGGGTAAAATTGTGTTTCAACCAAAAAATTTATGTATTGCAAAGGGGCACCCCTTTCCTAAAATATTGATGACAAATTTTTTTCTTATATGCTTGCGATTTGGGATTTTTCGGAAGCTTCTTCGCATTTGAATCTCATTTCAATACTTGCTTATTAGAAATAAACGCCTTTTGGGCAAAATTGGGTAAAATTGTGTTTCAACCAAAAAATTTATTTATTGCAAAGGCATACCCCTTTCCTCAAATATTGATGAAACATTTTTTTTCTTAAATGCTTGCGATTTGAGATTTTTCGGAAGCTTCTTCGCATTTGAAACTCATTTCAATACTTGCTTATTAGAAATAAACGCCTTTTGGGCAAAATTGGGTAAAATTGTGTTTCAACCAAAAAATTTATGTATTGCAAAGGGGCACCCCTTTCCTAAAATATTGATGACAAATTTTTTTCTTAAATGCTTGCGATTTGGGATTTTTCGGAAGCTTCTTCGCATTAGAAACTCATTTCAATACTTGCTTATTAGAAATAAACGCCTTTTGGGCAAAATTGGGTAAAATTGTGTTTCAACCAAAAAATTTATTTATTGCAAAAAAAATATTGATGAACAATTTTTTTTCTTAAATGCTTCCGATTTGAGATTTTTCGGAAGTTTCTTCGCATTTAAATCTCCTTTCAACACTTGCTTATTAGAAATGAACGCCTTTTGGGCAAAGTCGGTAAAATTGTGTTTCAACCAAAAAATTTATTTATTGCAAAGGGGTACCCCTTTTCTAAAATATTGATGAACAATTTTTTTTCTTAAATGCTTGCGATTTGAGATTTTTCGGAAGCTTCTTCGCATTTGAATCTCCTTTCAATACTTGCTTATTAGAAATAAACGCCTTTTGGGCAAAATTAGGTAAAATTGTGTTTCAACCAAAAAATTAATTCCTTGCAAAGGCGTACCCTTTCCTAATATATTGATGAACAATTTTTTTTTCTTAAATGCATGCGATTTGAGATTTTTCGGAAGCTTCTTCGCATTTGAAACTCATTTCAATACTTGCTTATTAGAAATGAACGCCTTTTGGGCAAAATTGGGTAAAATTGTGTTTCAACCAAAAAATTTATTTATTGCAAAGGGGTACCCCTTTCCAAAAATATTGATGAAAAATTTTTTTTCTTAAATGCTTGCGATTTGAGATTTTTCGGAAGCTTCTTCGCATTTGAAACTCATTTCAATACTTGCTTATTAGAAATAAACGCCTTTTGGGCAAAATTGGGTAAAATTGTGTTTCAACCAAAAAATTTATGTATTGCAAAGGGGTACCCATTTCCTAAAATATTGATGACAAATGTTTTTCTTAAATGCTTGCGACTTGAGATTTTTCGGAAGCTTCTTCGCATTTGAAACTCATTTCAATACTTGCTTATTAGAAATGAACGCCTTTTGGGCAAAGTCGGGTAAAATTGTGTTTCAACCAAAAAATTTATGTATTGCAAAGGGGCACCCCTTTCCTAAAATATTGATGAAACATTTTTTTTTCTTAAATGCTTGCGATTTGAGATTTTTCGGAAGCTTCTTCGCATTTGAAACTCATTTCAATACTTGCTTATTAGAAATAAACGCCTTTTGGGCAAAATTGGGTAAAATTGTGTTTCAACCAAAAAATTTATGTATTGCAAAGGGGCACCCCTTTCCTAAAATATTGATGACAAATTTTTTTCTTAAATGCTTGCGATTTAGGATTTTTCGGAAGCTTCTTCGCATTAGAAACTCATTTCAATACTTGCTTATTAGAAATAAACGCCTTTTGGGCAAAATTGGGTAAAATTGTGTTTCAACCAAAAAATTTATTTATTGCAAAGGGGTACCCCTTTCCTCAAATATTGATGAAACATTTTTTTTTTCTTAAATGCTTGCGATTTGAGATTTTTCGGAAGCTTCTTCGCATTTGAAACTCATTTCAATACTTGCTTATTAGAAATAAACGCCTTTTGGGCAAAATTGGGTAAAATTGTGTTTCAACCAAAAAATTTATGTATTGCAAAGGGGCACCCCTTTCCTAAAATATTGATGACAAATTTTTTTCTTAAATGCTTGCGATTTGGGATTTTTCGGAAGCTTCTTCGCATTAGAAACTCATTTCAATACTTGCTTATTAGAAATAAACGCCTTTTGGGCAAAATTGGGTAAAATTGTGGTTCAGCCAAAAAATTTATTTCTTGCAAAGGGTTACCCTTTCCTAATATATTGATGAAAAATTTTTTTTCTTAAATGCTTGCGATTTGAGATTTTTCGGAAGCTTCTTCGCATTTGAATCTCATTTCAATACTTGCTTATTAGAAATGAACGCCTTTTGGGCAAAGTCGGGTAAAATTGTGTTTCAACCAAAAAATTTATTTATTGCAAAGGGGTACCCCTTTCCTAAAATATTGATGAAACATTTTTTTTTTCTTAAATGCTTGCGATTTGAGATTTTTTGGAAGCTTCTTCGCATTTGAATCTCATTTCAATACTTGCTTATTAGAAATGAACGCCTTTTGGGCAAAGTCGGGTGAAATTGTGTTTCAACCAAAAAATTTATTTATTGCAAAGGGGTACCCCTTTCCTAAAATATTGATTAAAATGTTTTTTTCTTAAATGCTTGCGATTTGAGATTTTTCGGAAGCTTCTTCGCATTTGAAACTCATTTCAATACTTGCTTATTAGAAATGAACGCCTTTTGGGCAAAATTGGGTAAAATTGTGTTTCAACCAAAAAATTTATGTATTGCAAAGGGGTACCCCTTTCCTAAAATATTGATGAAACATATTTTTTCTTAAATGCTTGCGATTTGATATTTTTCGGAAGTTTCTTCGCATTTGAAACTCATTTCAATACTTGCTTATTAGAAATGAACGCCTTTTGGGCAAAGTCAGGTAAAATTGTGTTTCAACCAAAAAATGTATTTTTTGCAAAGGGGCACCCCTTTCCTAAAATATTGATGAAAAATGTTTTTTTCTTAAATGCTTGCGATTTGGGATTTTTCGGAAGCTTCTTCGCATTTGAAACTCCTTTCAACACTTGCCTATTAGAAATTAACGCCTTTTGGGCAAAATTGAGTAAAATTGTGTTTCAACCAAAAAATTTATTTATTGCAAAGGGGTACCCCTTCCTTAAATATTGATGAACAATTTTTTTTCTTAAATGCTTCCGATTTGAGATTTTTCGAAGCTTCTTCGCATTTGAAACTCCTTTCAACACTTGCCTATTAGAAATTAACGCCTTTTGGGCAAAATTGGGTAAAATTGTGTTTCAACCAAAAAATTTATTTATTGCAAAGGGGTACCCCTTTCCTAAAATATTGATGAACAATTTTTTTTCTTAAATGCTTCCGATTTGAGATTTTTCGAAGCTTCTTCGCATTTGAAACTCCTTTCAACACTTGCCTATTAGAAATTAACGCCTTTTGGGCAAAATTTGGTAAAACTGTGTTTCAACCAAAAAATTTATGTATTGCAAAGGGGTACCCCTTTCCTAAAATATTAATGAAAATTTTTTTTTTCTTAAATGCTTGCGATTTGAGATTTTTCGGAAGCTTCTTCGCATTTGAATCTCCTTTCAATACTTGCTTATTAGAAATGAACGCCTTTTGGGCAAAATTGGGTAAAATTGTGTTTCATCCAAAAAATTAATTCCTTGCAAAGGGGTACCCCTTTCCTTAAATATTGATGAAACATTTTTTTTTCTTAAATGCTTGCGATTTGAGATTTTTCGGAAGCTTCTTCGCATTTGAAACTCATTTCAATACTTGCTTATTAGAAATAAACGCCTTTTGGGCAAAATTGGGTAAAACTGTGTTTCAACCAAAAAATTTATGTATTGCAAAGGGGCACCCCTTTCCTAAAACATTGATGAAAAATGTTTTTTTCTTAAATGCTTGCGATTTGGGATTTTTCGGAAGCTTCTTCGCATTTGAAACTCCTTTCAACACTTGCCTATTAGAAATTAACGCCTTTTGGGCAAAATTGGGTAAAATTGTGTTTCAACCAACAAATTTATTTATTGCAAAGGAGTACCCCTTTCCTAAAATATTGATGAAATTTTTTTTTTCTTAAATGCTTGCGATTTGAGATTTTTCGAAAGCTTCTTCGCATTTGAAACTCATTTCAGTACTTGCTTATTAGAAATGAACGCCTTTTGGGCAAAGTCGGGTAAAATTGTGTTTCAACCAAAAAATTTATGTATTGCAGAGGGGTACCCCTTTCCTAAAATATTGATAACAAATTTTTTTCATAAATGCTTGCGATTTGAGATTTTTCGGAAGCTTCTTCGCATTTGAAACTCATTTCAGTACTTGCTTATTAGAAATGAACGCCTTTTGGGCAAAGTCGGGTAAAATTGTGTTTCAACCAAAAAATTTATTTATTGCAAAGGGGTACCCCTTTCCTAAAATATTGATTAAAATGTTTTTTTCTTAAATGCTTGCGATTTGAGATTTTTCGGAAGCTTCTTCGCATTTGAAACTCATTTCAATACTTGCTTATTAGAAATGAACGCCTTTTGGCAAAATTGGGTAAAATTGTGTTTCAACCAAAAAATTCATGTATTGCAAAGGGGTACCCCTTTCCTAAAATATTGATGAAACATATTTTTTCTTAAATGCTTGCGATTTGATATTTTTCGGAAGTTTCTTCGCATTTGAAACTCATTTCAATACTTGCTTATTAGAAATGAACGCCTTTTGGGCAAAGTCAGGTAAAATTGTGTTTCAACCAAAAAATGTATTTTTTGCAAAGGGGCACCCCTTTCCTAAAATATTGATGAAAAATGTTTTTTTCTTAAATGCTTGCGATTTGGGATTTTTCGGAAGCTTCTTCGCATTTGAAACTCCTTTCAACACTTGCCTATTAGAAATTAACGCCTTTTGGGCAAAATTGAGTAAAATTGTGTTTCAACCAAAAAATTTATTTATTGCAAAGGGGTACCCCTTCCTTAAATATTGATGAACAATTTTTTTTCTTAAATGCTTCCGATTTGAGATTTTTCGAAGCTTCTTCGCATTTGAAACTCCTTTCAACACTTGCCTATTAGAAATTAACGCCTTTTGGGCAAAATTGGGTAAAATTGTGTTTCAACCAAAAAATTTATTTATTGCAAAGGGGTACCCCTTTCCTAAAATATTGGTGAACAATTTTTTTTCTTAAATGCTTCCGATTTGAGATTTTTCGAAGCTTCTTCGCATTTGAAACTCCTTTCAACACTTGCCTATTAGAAATTAACGCCTTTTGGGCAAAATTTGGTAAAACTGTGTTTCAACCAAAAAATTTATGTATTGCAAAGGGGTACCCCTTTCCTAAAATATTAATGAAAAATTTTTTTTTCTTAAATGCTTGCGATTTGAGATTTTTCGGAAGCTTCTTCGCATTTGAATCTCCTTTCAATACTTGCTTATTAGAAATGAACGCCTTTTGGGCAAAATTGGGTAAAATTGTGTTTCAACCAAAAAATTAATTCCTTGCAAAGGGGTACCCCTTTCCTCAAATATTGATGAAACATTTTTTTTTCTTAAATGCTTGCGATTTGAGATTTTTCGGAAGCTTCTTCGCATTTGAAACTCATTTCAATACTTGCTTATTAGAAATAAACGCCTTTTGGGCAAAATTGGGTAAAATTGTGTTTCAACCAAAAAATTTATGTATTGCAAAGGGGCACCCCTTTCCTAAAACATTGATGAAAAATGTTTTTTTCTTAAATGCTTGCGATTTGGGATTTTTCGGAAGCTTCTTCGCATTTGAAACTCCTTTCAACACTTGCCTATTAGAAATTAACGCCTTTTGGGCAAAATTGGGTAAAATTGTGTTTCAACCAACAAATTTATTTATTGCAAAGGAGTACCCCTTTCCTAAAATATTGATGAAATTTTTTTTTTCTTAAATGCTTGCGATTTGAGATTTTTCGAAAGCTTCTTCGCATTTGAAACTCATTTCAGTACTTGCTTATTAGAAATGAACCCCTTTTGGGCAAAGTCGGGTAAAATTGTGTTTCAACCAAAAAATTTATGTATTGCAAAGGAGTACCCCTTTCCTAAAATATTGATAACAAATTTTTTTCATAAATGCTTGCGATTTGAGATTTTTCGGAAGCTTCTTCGCATTTGAATCTCCTTTCAATACTTGCTTATTAGAAATGAACGCCTTTTGGACAAAATTGGGTAAAATTGTGTTTCAACCAAAAAATTTATTTATTGCAAAGGGGTACCCCTTTCCTCAAATATTGATGATAATTTTTTCTTTCTTAAATGCTTGCGATTTGAGATTTTTCGGAAGTTTCTTCGCATTTGAAACTCATTTCAATACTTGCTTATTAGAAATAAACGCCTTTTGGGCAAAGTTGGATAAAATTGGGTTTTAACCAAAAAATTTATTTATTGCAAAGGGATACCCCTTTCCTAAAATATTGATAACAAATTTTTTTCTTAAATGCTTGCGATTTGAGATTTTTCGAAGCTTCTTCGCATTTGAATCTCCTTTCAATACTGGCTTATTAGAAATGAACGCCTTTTGGGCAAAGTCGGGTAAAATTGTGTTTCAACCAAAAAATTAATTTATTGCAAAGGGGTACCCCTTTCCTAAAATATTGATGAAACATTTTTTTTTCTTAAATGCTTGCGATTTGAGATTTTTCGGAAGCTTCTTCGCATTTGAATCTCCTTTCAATATATGCTTATTAGAAATGAACGCCTTTTGGGCAAAATTGGGTAAAATAATGTTTCAACTAAAAAATTTATTTATAGCAAAGGGGTACCCCTTTCCTAAAATATTGATAAAAAATTTTTTTTCTTAAATGCTTGCGATTCGAGATTTTTCGGAATTAGAAATAAACGCCTTTTGAGCAAAGTCTGGTAAAATTGTGTTTCAACCAAAAAATTTATGTATTGCAAAGGGGTACCCCTTTCCTAAAATATTGATAAAAAAATTTTTTTTCTTAAATGCTTGCGATTCGAGATTTTTCGGAAGCTTCTCCGCATTTGAATCTCCTTTCAATACTTGCTTATTAGAAATGAACGCATTTTGGGCAAAGTCGGGAAAAATTGTGTTTCAACCAAAAAATTTATTTATTGCAAAGGGGTACCCCTTTCCTAAAATATTGATAAAAATTTTTTTTTTCATAAATGCTTGCGATTTGAGATTTTTCGGAAGCTTCTTAGCATTTGAATCTCCTTTTAATACTTGCTTATTAGAAATGAACGCCTTTTGGGCAAAGTCGGGCAAAATTGTGTTTCAACCAAAAAATTTATTTATTGCAAAGGGGTACCCCTTTCCTCAAATATTGATGAAACATTTTTTTTCTTAAATGCTTGCGATTTGAGATTTTTCGGAAGCTTCTTCGCATTTGAAACTCATTTCAATACTTGCTTATTAGAAATAAACGCCTTTTGGGCAAAGTCGGGTAAAATTGTGTTTCAACCAAAAAATTTATGTATTGCAAAGGGGCACCCCTTTCCTAAAATATTGACGGCAAATTTTTTTTCTTAAATGCTTGCGATTTGGGATTTTTCGGAAGCTTCTTCGCATTTGAATCTCCTTTCAATACTTGCTTATTAGAAATAAACGCCTTTTGGGCAAAGTCTGGTAAAATTGTGTTTCAACCAAAAAATTTATGTATTGCAAAGGGGTACCCCTTTCCTAAAATATTGATGAAACATTTTTTTTTTTCTTAAATGCTTGCGATTTGAGATTTTTTGGAAGCTTCTTCGCATTTGAATCTCATTTCAATACTTGCTTATTAGAAATGAACGCCTTTTGGGCAAAGTCGGGTGAAATTGTGTTTCAACCAAAAAATTTATTTATTGCAAAGGGGTACCCCTTTCCTAAAATATTGATTAAAATGTTTTTTTCTTAAATGCTTGCGATTTGAGATTTTTCGGAAGCTTCTTCGCATTTGCATCTCATTTCAATACTTGCTTATTAGAAATGATCGCCTTTTGGGCAAGGTCGGGTAAAATTATTATTCAACCAAAAAATTTATTTATTGCAAAGGGGTACCCCTTTCCTAAAATATTGATGAAACATTTTTTTTTCTTAAATGCTTGCGATTTGAATCCCCTTTCAATACTTGCTTATTAGAAATGAACGCCTTTTGGGCAAAGTCGGGTAAAATTGTGTTTCAACCAAAAAATTTATTTATTTCCTAATATATTGATGAAAAATTTTTTTTTCTTAAATGCTTGCGATTTGAAATTTTTCGGAAGCTTCTCCGCATTTGAAACTCATTTCAATACTTGCTTATTAGAAATAAACGCCTTTTGGGCAAAGTCGGGTAAAATTGTGTTTCAACCAAAAAATTTATGTATTGCAAAGGGTTACCCTTTCCTAATATATTGATGAAAAATTTTTTTTCTTAAATGCTTGCGATTTGAGATTTTTCGGAAGCTTCTTCGCATTTGAATCTCCTTTCAACACTTGCCTATTAGAAATTAACGCCTTTTGGGCAAAATTGAGTAAAATTGTGTTTCAACCAAAAAGTTTATTTATTGCTAAGGGGTACCCCTTCCTTAAATATTGTTGAAACATTTTTTTTTCTTAAATGCATGCGATTTGAGATTTTTCGGAAACTTTTTCGCATTGGTATTTCCTTTCAATACTTGCTTATTAGAAATAAACGCCTTTTGGGCAAAATTGGGTAAAATTGTGTTTCAACCAAAAAATTTATTTATTGCAAAGGGGTACCCTTTCCTAATATATTGATGAAAAATTTTTTTTTCTTAAATGCTTGCGATCTGAGATTTTTTGGAAGCTTCTTCGCATTTGAATTTCCTTTCAATACTTGCTTATTAGAAATGAACGCCTTTTGGGCAAAGTCGGGTAAAATTGTGTTTCAACCAAAAAATTTATTTATTGCAAAGGGATACCCCTTCCTTAAATATTGATGAAAAATTTTTTTTTCTTAAATGCTTGCGATTTGAGATTTCTCGGAAGCTTTTTCGCATTTGAAACTCATTTCAATACTTGCTTATTAGAAATGAACGCCTTTTGGGCAAAATTGGGTAAAATTGTGTTTCAACCAAAAAATTTATGTATTGCAAAGGGGTACCCAAAATTGGGTAAAATTTTGTTTTTACCAAAAAATTTATGTATTGCAAAGGGGTACCCCTTTCCTAAAATATTGATGAAACATTTTTTTTTTCTTAAATGCTTGCGATTTGAGATTTTTCGGAAGCTTCTTCGCATTTGAAACTCATTTCAATACTTGCTTATTAGAAATGAACGCCTTTTGGGCAAAGTCGGGTAAAATTGTGGTTCAACCAAAAAATTTATTTATTGCAAAGGGGTACCCCTTTCCTAAAATATTGATGAAAATTTTTTTTCTTAAATGCTTGCGATTTGAGATTTTTCGGAAGCTTCTTCGCATTAGAAACTCATTTCAATACTTGCTTAATAGAAATGAACGTATTTTGGGCAAAATTGGGTAAAATTGTGTTTCAACCAACAAATTTATTTATTGCAAAGGAGTACCCCTTTCCTAAAATATTGACGAAAAATTTTTTTTTCTTAAATGCGTGCGATTTGAGATTTTTCGGAAGCTTCTTAGCATTTGAAACTCATTTCAATACTTGCTTATTAGAAATTAACGCCTTTTGGGCAAAGTCGGGTAAAATTGTGTTTCAACCAAAAAATTTATGTATTGCAAAGGGGTACCCCTTTCCTAAAATATTGATAACAAATTTTTTTCTTAAATGCTTGCGATTTGAGATTTTTCGGAAGCTTCTTCGCATTTGAATCTCCTTTCAATACTTGCTTATTAGAAATAAACGCCTTTTGGGCAAAATTAGGTAAAATTGTGTTTCAACCAAAAAATTAATTCCTTGCAAAGGCGTACCCTTTCCTAATATATTGATGAACAATTTTTTTTTTTAAATGCATGCGATTTGAGATTTTTCGGAAGCTTCTTCGCATTTGAAACTCATTTCAATACTTGCTTATTAGAAATGAACGCCTTTTGGGCAAAATTGGGTAAAATTGTGTTTCAACCAAAAAATTTATTTATTGCAAAGGGGTACCCCTTTCCAAAAATATTGATGAAAAATTTTTTTTCTTAAATGCTTGCGATTTGAGATTTTTCGGAAGCTTCTTCGCATTTGAATCTCCTTTCAATACTTGCTTATTAGAAATGAACGCATTTTGGGCAAAGTCGGGCAAAATTGTGTTTCAACCAAAAAATTTATTTATTGCAAAGGGGTACCCCTTTCCTAAAATATTGACAAAAAATGTTTTTTTCTTAAATGCGTGCGATTTGAGATTTTTCGGAAGCTTCTTCGCATTTGAAACTCATTTCAATACTTGCTTATTAGAAATAAACGCCTTTTGGACAAAATTGGGTAAAATTGTGTTTCAACCAAAATATTTATGTATTGCAAAGGGGTACCCCTTTCCTAAAATATTGACGACAAAATTTTTTTCTTAAATGCTTGCGATTTTTCGGAAGCTTCTTCGCATTTGAATCTCCTTTCAATACTTGCTTATTAGAAATGAACGCATTTTGGGCAAAGTCGGGCAAAATTGTGTTTCAACCAAAAAATTTATTTATTGCAAAGGGGTACCCCTTTCCTAAAATATTGACGACAAATTTTTTTTCTTAAATGCTTGCGATTTAAGATTTTTCGGAATCTTCTTCGCATTTGAATCTCCTTTCAATACTTGCTTATTAGAAATGAACGTCTTTTGGGCAAAGTCTGGAAAAGTTGTGTTTCAACCAAAAAATTAATTTTTTTTAAAGGCGTACCCTTTCCTAAAATATTGATGAAAATTTTTTTTTTCTTAAATGCTTGCGATTTGAGATTTTTCGGAAGCTTCTTCGCATTTGAAACTCCTTTCAATACTTGCTTATTAGAAATGAACGCCTTTTGGGCAAAATTGGGTAAAATTGTGTTTCAAACCAAAAATTTATTTATAGCAAAGGGGTACCCTTTCCTAAAATATTGATGAAATTTTTTTTTCTTAAATGCTTGCGATTTGAGATTTTTCGAAAGCTTCTTCGCATTTGAAACTCATTTCAATACTTGCTTATTAGAAATGAACGCCTTTTGGCAAAGTCGGGTAAAATTGTGGTTCAGCCAAAAAATTTATGTATTGCAAAGGGGTACCCCTTTCCTAAAATATTGATGAAAAATTTTTTTTTTCTTAAATGCTTGCGATTTGAGATTTTTCGGAAGCTTTTTCGCATTTGAATCTCATTTCAATACTTGCTTATTAGAAATGAACGCCTTTTGGGCAAAGTTGGATAAAATTGTGTTTCAACCAAAATATTTATGTATTGCAAAGGGGTACCCCTTTCCTAAAATATTGACGACAAATTTTTTTTCTTAAATGCTTGCGATTTTTCGGAAGCTTCTTCGCATTTGAATCTCCTTTCAATACTTGCTTATTAGAAATGAACGCATTTTGGGCAAAGTCGGGCAAAATTGTGTTTCAACCAAAAAATTTATTTATTGCAAAGGGGTACCCCTTTCCTAAAATATTGACGAAAAATGTTTTTTTCTTAAATGCGTGCGATTTGAGATTTTTCGGAAGCTTCTTCGCATTTGAAACTCATTTCAATACTTGCTTATTAGAAATAAACGCCTTTTGGACAAAATTGGGTAAAATTGTGTATCAACCAAAATATTTATGTATTGCAAAGGGGTACCCCTTTCCTAAAATATTGACGACAAATTTTTTTTCTTAAATGCTTGCGATTTTTCGAAAGCTTCTTCGCATTTGAATCTCCTTTCAATACTTGCTTATTAGAAATGAACGCATTTTGGGCAAAGTCGGGCAAAATTGTGTTTCAACCAAAAAATTTATTTATTGCAAAGGGGTACCCCTTTCCTAAAATATTGATGAAACATTTTTTTTTCTTAAATGCTTTCGATTTGAGATTTTTCGGAAGCTTCTTAGCATTTGAATCTCCTTTCAATACTTGCTTATTAGAAATAAACGCCTTTTGGGCAAAATTGGGTAAAATTGTGTTTCAACCAAAAACTTTATTTATTGCAAAGGGGTACCCCTTTCCTCAAATATTGATGAAACATTTTTTTTTCTTAAATGCTTGCGATTTGAGATTTTTCGGAAGCTTCTTAGCATTTGAATCTCCTTTTAATACTTGCTTATTAGAAATAAACGCCTTTTGGGCAAAATTAGGTAAAATTGTGTTTCAACCAAAAAATTTATTTATTGCAAAGGGGTACCCCTTTCCTAAAATATTGATGAAAATTTTTTTTTTCTTAAATGCTTGCGATTTGAGATTTTTCGGAAGCTTCTTAGCATTTGAATCTCCTTTCAATACTTGCTTATTAGAAATAAACGCCTTTTGGGCAAAGTCGGGTAAAATTGTGGTTCAGCCAAAAAATTTATTTTTTGCAAAGGGGTACCCCTTTCCTCAAATATTGATGAAACATTTTTTTTTCTTAAATGCTTGCGATTTGAGATTTTTCGGAAGCTTCTTAGCATTTGAATCTCCTTTTAATACTTGCTTATTAGAAATAAACGCCTTTTGGGCAAAATTAGGTAAAATTGTGTTTCAACCAAAAAATTTATTTATTGCAAAGGGGTACCCCTTTCCTCAAATATTGATGAAACATTTTTTTTTTCTTAAATGCTTGCGATTTGAGATTTTTCGGAAGCTTCTTCGCATTTGAAACTCATTTCAATACTTGCTTATTAGAAATAAACGCCTTTTGGGCAAAATTGGGTAAAATTGTGTTTCAACCAAAAAATTTATGTATTGCAAAGGGGCACCCCTTTCCTAAAATATTGATGACAAATTTTTTTCTTAAATGCTTGCGATTTGGGATTTTTCGGAAGCTTCTTCGCATTAGAAACTCATTTCAATACTTGCTTATTAGAAATAAACGCCTTTTGGGCAAAATTGGGTAAAATTGTGTTTCAACCAAAAAATTTATTTATTGCAAAGGGGTACCCCTTCCTTAAATATTGATGAAACATTTTTTTTTCTTAAATGCATGCGATTTGAGATTTTTCGGAAGCTTCTTCGCATTTGAAACTCATTTCAATACTTGCTTATTAGAAATGAACGCCTTTTGGGCAAAATTGGGTAAAATTGTGTTTCAACCAAAAAATTTATGTATTGCAAAGGGGTACCCCTTTCCTAAAATATTGATAACAAATTTTTTTCTTAAATGCTTGCGATTTGAGATTTTTCTGAAGCTTCTTCGCATTTGAATCTCCTTTCAATACTTGCTTATTAGAAATAAACGCCTTTTGGGCAAAATTAGGTAAAATTGTGTTTCAACCAAAAAATTCATTTATTGCAAAGGGGTACCCCTTTCCAAAAATATTGATGAAAAATTTTTTTTCTTAAATGCTTTCGATTTGAGATTTTTCGGAAGCTTCTTAGCATTTGAATCTCCTTTCAATACTTGCTTATTAGAAATAAACGCCTTTTGGGCAAAATTGGGTAAAATTGTGTTTCAACCAAAAAATTTATTTATTGCAAAGGGGTACCCCTTTCCAAAAATATTGATGAAAAATTTTTTTTATTAAATGCTTGCGGTTTGAGATTTTTCGAAAGCTTCTTCGCATTTGAAACTCATTTCACTACTTGCTTATTAGAAATGAACGCCTTTTGGGCAAAGTCAGGTAAAATTGTGTTTCAACCAAAAAATTCATTTTTTGCAAAGGCGTACCCTTTCCTAAAATATTGATGAAAAATTTTTTTTTCTTAAATGCTTGCGATTTGAGATTTTTCGGAAGCTTCTTCGCATTTGAAACTCATTTCAATACTTGCTTATTAGAAATAAACGCCTTTTGGGC
The DNA here is from genome assembly GCA_951800035.1 of Linnaemya tessellans. Taxonomy (NCBI): domain Eukaryota; kingdom Metazoa; phylum Arthropoda; class Insecta; order Diptera; family Tachinidae; genus Linnaemya; species Linnaemya tessellans. Next base: position 4,472,609 of record OX637537.1, on the reverse strand, counting down.
AAAGTCGGGTAAAATTGTGTTTCAACCAAAAAATTCATTTTTTGCAAAGGCGTACCCTTTCCTAAAATATTGATGAAAAATTTTTTTTTCTTAAATGCTTGCGATTTGAGATTTTTCGGAAGCTTCTTCGCATTTGAATTTCCTTTCAATACTTGCTTATTAGAAACGAACGCCTTTTGGGCAAAGTCGGGTAAAATTGTGTTTTAACCAAAAAATTTATTTTTTGCAAAGGCGTACGTACCCCTTTCCTAAAATATTGATGAACAATTTTTTTTTTCATAAATGCTTGCGATTTGAGATTTTTCGGAAGCTTCTTCGCATTTGAATCTCCTTTCAATACTCAGTTATTAGAAATAACCGCCTTTTGGGCAAAATTGGGTAAAATTGTGTTTCAACCAAAAAATTGATTTTTAGCAAAGGGTTAAGCCTTTCCTAAAAAATTGGCAAAATAATTTTTTTTCTTAAATGCATGCGATTTGAGATTTTTCGGAAGCTTCTTCGCATTTGAAACTCCTTTCAATACTCAGTTATTAGAAATAAACGCCTTTTGGGCAAAATTGGGTAAAATTGTGTTTCAACCAAAAAATTGATTTTTAGCAAAGGGGTAAGCCTTTCCTAAAAAATTGGCAAAATAATTTTTTTTCTTAAATGCATGCGATTTGAGATTTTTCGGAAGCTTCTTCGCATTTGAAACTCCTTTCAATACTCAGTTATTAGAAATAACCGCCTTTTGGGCAAAATTGGGTAAAATTGTGTTTCAACCAAAAAATTTATTTTTAGCAAAGGGGTAAGTAAGCCTTTCCTAAAAAATTGGCAAAATAATTTTTTTCTTAAATGCAAGCGATTTGAGATTTTTCGGAAGGTTCTTCGCATTTGAAACTCCTTTCAATACTCAGTTATTAGAAATAACCGCCTTTTGGGCAAAATTGGGTAAAATTGTGTTTCAACCAAAAAATTGATATTTAGCCTTTCCTAAAAAATTGGCAAAATAATTTTTTTTCTTAACTGCATGCGATTTGAGATTTTTCGGAAGCTTCTTCGCATTTGAAACTCCTTTCAATACTCAGTTATTAGAAATAAACGCCTTTTGGGCAAAATTGGGTAAAATTGTGTTTCAACCAAAAAATTTATGTATTGCAAAGGGGTACCCCTTCCTTAAATATTGATGGAACATATTTTTTCTTAAATGCTTGCGATTTGAGATTTTTGGAAGCTTCTTCGCATTTGAATCTCCTTTCAATACTTGCTTATAAAAAATGAACGCCTTTTGGGCAAAGTCGGGTAAAATTGTGTTTCAACCAAAAAATTTATGTATTGCAAAGGGGCACCCCTTTCCTAAAATATTGATGACAAATTTTTTTTCTTGAATGCTTGCGATTTGAGATTTTTCAGAAGCTTCTTCGCATTTGAAACTCATTTCAATACATGCTTATTAGAAATAAACGCCTTTTGGGCAAAATTGGGTAAAATTGTGTTTCAACCAAAAAATTAATTTTTTGCAAAGGCGTACCCTTTCCTAAAATATTGATGAAAAATTATTTTTTTTTCATAAATGCTTGCGATTTGAGATTTTTCGGAAGCTTCTTCGCATTTGAATCTCCTTTCAATACTTGCTTATTAGAAATGAACGCCTTTTGGGCAAAATTAGGTAAAATTGTGTTTTAACCAAAAAAATTATTTATTGCAAAGGCGTACCCCTTTCCTAAAATATTGATGAAAAATTTTTCTTTCTTAAATGCTTGCGATTTGAGTTTTTTCGGAAGCTTCTTTGCATTTGAAACTCATTTCAATACTTGCTTATAATAAATAAACGCCTTTTGGGTAAAATTGTGTTTCAACCAAAAAATTTATTTATTGCAAAGGGGTACCCCTTTCCTCAAATATTGATGAAACATTTTTTTTTATTAAATGCTTGCGATTTGAGATTTTTCGGAAGCTTCTTCGCATTTGAATCTCCTTTCAATACTTGCCTATTAGAAATTAACGCCTTTTGGGCAAAATTGAGTAAAATTGTGTTTCAACCAAAAAATTCATTTATTGCAAAGGGGTACCCCTTCCTTAAATATTGATGAAACATTTTTTTTTCTTAAATGCTTGCGATTTGAGATTTTTCGCATTTGAAACTCATTTCAATACTTGCTTATTAGAAATAAACGCCTTTTGGGCAAAATTGGGTAAAATTGTGTTTCAACCAAAAAATTTATGTATTGCAAAGGGGTACCCCTTCCTTAAATATTGATGGAACATATTTTTTTACTTAAATGGTTGCGATTTGAGATTTTTCGGAAGCTTCTTCGCATTTGAAACTCATTTCAATACTTGCTTATTAGAAATGAACGCCTTTTGGCAAAGTCGGGTAAAATTGTGTTTCAACCAAAAAATATATTTTTTGCAAAGGCGTACGTACCCCTTTCCTAAAATATTGATGAACAATTTTTTTTTTTCATAAATGCTTGCGATTTGAGATTTTTCGGAAGCTTCTTCGCATTTGAAACTCCTTTCAATACTTGCTTATTAGAAATGAACGCCTTTTGGGTGCTGTTGGCTGAAGTAGTAGAACACGAGACTATGAAGCGGAGAATCCTGAGTTCGAGCCCCAGCTGAGTCATAAAATATTGTGTTGAATTCTTCTGATCAGCATTAGTGCGTGGTTGTGTTAGTTGTTGCCAGCCCGTTTTCAGTGATGAAGGCATAGTACTGATCACTGGACAATCACTGGCAGCGACTGACCCAATCATGTACTAAAAGCAGAGTAACAGCACCCACCTTCGTCGGCCCTGTAGCAAAAATTAGCCGGCGAAGTAAAAGGTTGAAATAGCTACAAAAAAAAAAAAAAAAAAAAAAAAAAAAAAACAACTGTCTATCTTCACATCTTTCCTAATCTGTCCCCTCAATACTATCCCCTCGTTTTCAGTTCCAGCACAATGCATTGCATATATAGGGGACATCCTCTGAGTGCTGGTCCTACTCCTACAAAAAAAAAAAAAAATTGGGTAAAATTGTGTTTCAACCAAAAATATTATTTATTGCAAAGGGGTACCCCTTTCCTAAAATATTGATGAAACATATTTTTTCTTAAATGCTTGCGATTTGAGATTTTTCGGAAGCTTCTTCGCATTTGAAACTCCTTTCAACACTTGCCTATTAGAAATTAACGCCTTTTGGGCAAAATTGAGTAAAATTGTGTTTCAACCAAAAAATTTGTTTATTGCAAAGGGGTACCCCTTTCCTAAAATATTAATGAAAAAATTTTTTTTCTTAAATGCTTGCGATTTGAGATTTTTCGGAAGCTTCTTCGCATTTGAAACTCATTTCAATACTTGCTTATTAGAAATGAACGCCTTTTGGGCAAAATTGGGTAAAATTGTGTTTCAATTTATTTATTGCAAAGGGGTACCCCTTTCCTAAAATATTGATGAACAATTTTGTTTTCTTAAATGCTTGCGATTTGAGATTTTTCGGATGCTTCTTCGCATTTGAAACTCATTTCAATACTTGCTTATTAGAAATGAACGCCTTTTGGGCAAAGTCGGGTAAAATTGTGTTTCAACCAAAAAATTTATGTATTGCAAAGGCGTACCCCTTTCCTAAATTATTGAAGACAAATTTTTTTTTTAAATGCTTGCGATTTGAGATTTTTCGGAAGCTTCTTCGCATTTGAATCTCATTTCAATACTTGCTTATTAGAAATGAACGCCTTTTGGGCAAAATTGGGTAAAATTGTGTTTCAACCAAAAAATTTATTTATTGCAAAGGGGTAACCCTTTCCTAAGATATTGATAACAAATTTTTTTCTTAAATGCTTGCGATTTGAGATTTTTCGGAAGCTTCTTCGCATTTGAATCTCCTTTCAATACTTGCTTATAAAAAATGAACGCCTTTTGGGCAAAGTCGGGTAAAATTGTGTTTCAACCAAAAAATTTATGTATTGCAAAGGGGCACCCCTTTCCTAAAATATTGATGACAAATTTTTTTTCTTGAATGCTTGCGATTTGAGATTTTTCAGAAGCTTCTTCGCATTTGAAACTCATTTCAATACATGCTTATTAGAAATAAACGCCTTTTGGGCAAAATTGGGTAAAATTGTGTTTCAACCAAAAAATTAATATTTTGCAAAGGCGTACCCTTTCCTAAAATATTGATGAAAAATTATTTTTTTTTCATAAATGCTTGCGATTTGAGATTTTTCGGAAGCTTCTTCGCATTTGAATCTCCTTTCAATACTTGCTTATTAGAAATGAACGCCTTTTGGGCAAAATTAGGTAAAATTGTGTTTTAACCAAAAAAATTATTTATTGCAAAGGCGTACCCCTTTCCTAAAATATTGATGAAAAATTTTTCTTTCTTAAATGCTTGCGATTTGAGTTTTTTCGGAAGCTTCTTTGCATTTGAAACTCATTTCAATACTTGCTTATTATAAATAAACGCCTTTTGGGTAAAATTGTGTTTCAACCAAAAAATTTATTTATTGCAAAGGGGTACCCCTTTCCTCAAATATTGATGAAACATTTTTTTTTATTAAATGCTTGCGATTTGAGATTTTTCGGAAGCTTCTTCGCATTTGAATCTCCTTTCAATACTTGCCTATTAGAAATTAACGCCTTTTGGGCAAAGTCGGGTAAAATTGTGTTTCAACCAAAAAATTTATTTGTTGCAAAGGGGTACCCCATTCCTCAAATATTGATGAAACATTTTTTTTTTCTTAAATGCTTGCGATTTGAGATTTTTCGGAAGCTTCTTAGCATTTGAATCTCCTTTTAATACTTGCTTATTAGAAATGAACGCCTTTTGGCAAAGTCGGGTAAAATTGTGTTTCAACCAAAAAATTTATGTATTGCAAAGGGGTACCCCTTTCCTAAAATATTGATGAAACATTTTTTTTTATTAAATGCTTGCGATTAGAGACTTTTCGGAAGCTTCTTCGCATTTGAATCTCCTTTCAATACTTGCCTATTAGAAATTAACGCCTTTTGGGCAAAATTGAGTAAAATTGTGTTTCAACCAAAAAATTCATTTATTGCAAAGGGGTACCCCTTCCTTAAATATTGATGAAACATTTTTTTTTCTTAAATGCTTGCGATTTGAGATTTTTCGGAAGCTTTTTCGCATTTGAAACTCATTTCAATACTTGCTTATTAGAAATGAACGTCTTTTGGTCAAAATTGGGTAAAATTGTGTTTCAATTTATTTATAGCAAAGGGGTACCCCTTTCCTAAAATATTGATAAAAAATTTTTTTTCTTAAATGCATGCGATTTGAGATTTTTCGGAAGCTTCTTCGCATTTGAATCTACTTTCAATACTTGCTTATTAGAATTAAACGCCTTTTGGGCAATGTCGGGTAAAATTGTGTTTCAACCAACAAATTTATTTATTGCAAAGGGGTACCCCTTTCCTAAAATATTGATGGAACATATTTTTTTACTTAAATGGTTGCGATTTGAGATTTTTCGGAAGCTTCTTCGCATTTGAATCTCCTTTCAATACTTGCTTATTAGAAATGAACGCCTTTTGGGCAAAGTCGGGTAAAATTGTGTTTCAACCAAAAAATTTATGTATTGGAAAGGGGTACCCCTTCCTTAAATATTGATGGAACATATTTTTTTACTTAAATGGTTGCGATTTGAGAATTTTCGGAAGCTTCTTCGCATTTGAATCTCCTTTCAATACTTGCTTATTAGAAATGAACGCCTTTTGGGCAAAGTCGGGTAAAATTGTGTTTCAACCAAAAAACTTATGTATTGCAAAGGGGTACCCCTTCCTTAAATATTGATGAAACATATTTTTTTACTTAAATGGTTGCGATTTGAGATTTTTCGGAAGCTTCTTCGCATTTGAATCTCATTTCAATACTTGCTTATTAGAAATGAACGCCTTTTGGGCAAAGTCGGGTAAAATTGTGTTTCAACCAAAAAATGTATTTTTTGCAAAGGGTTACCCTTTCCTAATATATTGATGAAACATTTTTTTTTCTTAAATGCTTGCGATTTGATATTTTTCGGAAGCTTCTTCGCATTTGAATCTCATTTCAATACTTGCTTATTAGAAATGAACGCCTTTTGGGCAAAGTCGGGTAAAATTGTGTTTCAACCAACAAATTTATTTATTGCAAATGGGTGCCCCTTTCCTAATATATTAATGCAATTTTTTTTTTCTTAAATGCTTGCGATTTGAGATTTTTCGGAAGCTTCTTCGCATTTGAATCTCCTTTCAATACTTGCTTATTAGAAATGAACGCCTTTTGGGCAAAGTCGGGTAAAATTGTGTTTCAACCAAAAAATGTATTTTTTGCAAAGGCGTACGTACCCCTTTCCTAAAATATTGATAAAAAATTTTTTTTCTTAAATGCTTGCGACTTGAGATTTTTCGGAAGCTTCTTCGCATTTGAAACTCATTTCAATACTTGCTTATAAAAAATGAACGCCTTTTGGGTAAAGTCTGGTAAAATTGTGTTTCAACCAAAAAATTTATGTATTGCAAAGGGGTACCCCTTTCCTAAAATATTGATGAAACATTTTTTTTTATTAAATGCTTGCGATTTGAGATTTTTCGGAAGCTTCTTCGCATTTGAATTTCCTTTCAATACTTGCTTATTAGAAATAAACGCATTTTGGGCAAAATTGGGTAAAATTGTGTTTCAACCAAAAAATTAATATTTTGCAAAGGCGTACCCTTTCCTAAAATATTGATGAAATTTTTTTTTTTCTTAAATGCTTGCGATTTGAGATTTTTCGGAAGCTTCTTCGCATTTGAAACTCATTTCAATACTTGCTTATTAGAAATAAACGCCTTTTGGGCAAAATTGGGTAAAATTGTGTTTCAACCAAAAAATTTATGTATTGCAAAGGGGTACCCCTTCCTTAAATATTGATGGAACATATTTTTTTACTTAAATGGTTGCGATTTGAGATTTTTCGGAAGCTTCTTAGCATTTGAATCTCCTTTTAATACTTGCTTATTAGAAATGAACGCCTTTTGGCAAAGTCGGGTAAAATTGTGTGTCAACCAAATAATTTATGTATTGCAAAGGGGTACCCCTTTCCTAAAATATTGATGAAACATTTTTTTTTATTAAATGCTTGCGATTAGAGACTTTTCGGAAGCTTCTTCGCATTTGAATCTCCTTTCAATACTTGCCTATTAGAAATTAACGCCTTTTGGGCAAAATTGAGTAAAATTGTGTTTCAACCAAAAAATTCATTTATTGCAAAGGGGTACCCCTTCCTTAAATATTGATGAAACATTTTTTTTTCTTAAATGCTTGCGATTTGAGATTTTTCGGAAGCTTTTTCGCATTTGAAACTCATTTCAATACTTGCTTATTAGAAATGAACGTCTTTTGGGCAAAATTGGGTAAAATTGTGTTTCAATTTATTTATAGCAAAGGGGTACCCCTTTCCTAAAATATTGATAAAAAATTTTTTTTCTTAAATGCATGCGATTTGAGATTTTTCGGAAGCTTCTTCGCATTTGAATCTCCTTTCAATACTTGCTTATTAGAAATAAACGCCTTTTGGGCAATGTCGGGTAAAATTGTGTTTCAACCAACAAATTTATTTATTGCAAAGGGGTACCCCTTTCCTAAAATATTGATGAAAAATGTTTTTCTTAAATGCTTTCGATTTGAGATTTTTCGGAAGCTTCTTAGCATTTGAATCTCCTTTCAATATATGCTTATAAGAAATGAACGCCTTTTGGGCAAAGTCGGGTAAAATTGTGTTTCAACCAAAAAATTTATTTATTGCAAAGGGGTACCCCTTTCCTAAAATATTGATGAAACATTTTTTTTCTTAAATGCCTGCGATTTGAGATTTTTCGGAAGCTTCTTCGCATTTGAATCTCATTTCAATACTTGCTTATTAGAAATGAACGCCTTTTGGGCAAAGTCGGGAAAAATTGTGTTTCAACCAAAAAATTTATTTATTGCAAAGGGGTACCCCTTTCCTAAAATATTGATGAAAAATGTTTTTCTTAAATGCTTTCGATTTGAGATTTTTCGGAAGCTTCTTAGCATTTGAATCTCCTTTCAATATATGCTTATAAGAAATGAACGCCTTTTGGGCAAAGTCGGGTAAAATTGTGTTTCAACCAAAAAATTTATTTATTGCAAAGGGGTACCCCTTTCCTAAAATATTGATGAAACATTTTTTTTCTTAAATGCCTGCGATTTGAGATTTTTCGGAAGCTTCTTCGCATTTGAATCTCATTTCAATACTTGCTTATTAGAAATGAACGCCTTTTGGGCAAAATTGGGTAAAATTGTGTTTCAATTTATTTATTGCAAAGGGGTACCCCTTTCCTAAAATATTGATGAACAATTTTTTTTTCTTAAATGCTTGCGATTTGAGTTTTTTCGGAAGCTTCTTTGCATTTGAAACTCATTTCAATACTTGCTTATTATAAATAAACGCCTTTTGGGTAAAATTGGGTAAAATTGTGTTTCAACCAAAAAATTTATTTATTGCAAAGGGGTACCCCTTTCCTCAAATATTGATGAAAAATTTTTTTTTATTAAATGCTTGCGATTTGAGATTTTTCGGAAGCTTCTTCGCATTTGAATCTCCTTTCAATACTTGCCTATTAGAAATTAACGCCTTTTGGGCAAAGTCGGGTAAAATTGTGTTTCAACCAAAAAATTTATTTATTGCAAAGGGGTACCCCTTTCCTCAAATATTGATGAAACAATTTTTTTTCTTAAATGCTTGCGATTTGAGATTTTTCGGAAGCTTCTTAGCATTTGAATCTCATTTCAATACTTGCTTATTAGAAATGAACGCCTTTTGGGCAAAATTGGGTAAAATTGTGTTTCAACCAAAAAATTTATTTATTGCAAAGGGGTACCCCTTTCCTCAAATATTGATGAAACATTTTTTTTTCTTAAATGCTTGCGATTTGAGATTTTTCGGAAGCTTCTTCGCATTTGAATCTCCTTTCAATACTCAGCTATTAGAAATAAACGCCTTTTGGGCAAAATTGGGTAAAATTGTGTTTCAACCAAAAAATTTATTTATTGCAAAGGGGTACCCCTTTCCTAAAATATTGATGACAAATTTTTTTCTTAAATGCTTGCGATTTGAGATTTTTCGGAAGCTTCTTCGCATTTGAAACTCATTTCAATACTTGCTTATTAGAAATGAACGCCTTTTGGGCAAAGTCGGGTAAAATTGTGTTTCAACCAAAAAATTTATTTATTGCAAAGGGGTTCCCCTTTCCTAAAATATTGATGAAACATTTTTTTTCTTAAATGCTTGCGATTTGAGATTTTTCGGAAGCTTCTCCGCATTTGAATCTCCTTTCAACACTTGCTTATTAGAAATGAACGCCTTTTGGGCAAAGTCGGGTAAAATTGTGTTTCAACCAAAAAATTTATTTATTGCAAAGGGATACCCCTTTCCTAAAATATTGATGAACAATTTTTTTCTTAAATGCTTGCGATTTGAGATTTTTCGGAAGCTTCTTCACATTTGAATCTCATTTCAATACTTGCTTATTAGAAATGAACGCCTTTTGGGCAAAGTCGGGAAAAATTGTGTTTCAACCAAAAAATGTATTTTTTGCAAAGGGGTACCCCTTTCCTAAAATATTGATTAAAATATTTTTTTCTTAAATGCTTGCGATTTGAGATTTTTCGGAAGCTTCTTCACATTTGAATCTCATTTCAATACTTGCTTATTAGAAATGAACGCCTTTTGGGCAAAGTCGGGTAAAATTGTGTTTCAACCAAAAAATTAATTCCTTGCAAAGGGGTACCCCTTTCCTAAAATATTGATGAAACATTTTTTTTTCTTAAATGCTTGCGATTTGAGATTTTTCGGAAGCTTCTTCGCATTTGAAACTCATTTCAATACTTGCTTATTAGAAATGAACTCCTTTTGGGCAAAGTCGGGTAAAATTGTGGTTCAACCAAAAAATTTATTTATTGCAAAGGGGTACCCCTTTCCTAAAATATTGATGAAAATTTTTTTTCTTAAATGCTTGCGATTTGAGATTTTTCGGAAGCTTCTTCGCATTAGAAACTCATTTCAATACTTGCTTATTAGAAATGAACGTATTTTGGGCAAAATTGGGTAAAATTGTGTTTCAACCAACAAATTTATTTATTGCAAAGGAGTACCCCTTTCCTAAAATATTGACGAAAAATGTTTTTTTCTTAAATGCGTGCGATTTGAGATTTTTCGGAAGCTTCTTAGCATTTGAAACTCATTTCAATACTTGCTTATTAGAAATGAACGCCTTTTGGGCAAAGTCGGGTAAAATTGTGTTTCAACCAAAAAATTTATGTATTGCAAAGGGGCACCCCTTTCCTAAAATATTGATGAAAAATTTTTTTTTTCTTAAATGCTTGCGATTTGAGATTTTTCGGAAGCTTCTTCGCATTTGAATCTCATTTCAATACTTGCTTATTAGAAATGAACGCCTTTTGGGCAAAGTTGGATAAAATTGTGTTTCAACCAAAAAATTCATTTATTGCAAAGGGATACCCCTTTCCTAAAATATTGATGAAAAATTTTTTTTTTCTTAAATGCTTGCGATTTGAGATTTTTCGGAAGCTTCTTCGCATTTGAATCTCATTTCAATACTTGCTTATTAGAAATGAACGCCTTTTGGGCAAAGTCGGGAAAAATTGTGTTTCAACCAAAAAATTTATGTATTGCAAAGGGGTACCCCTTTCCTAAAATATTGATGAAACATTTTTTTTTCTTAAATGCTTGCGATTTGAGATTTTTCAGAAGCTTCTTCGCATTTGAAACTCATTTCAATACTTGCTTATTAGAAATGAACGCCTTTTGGGCAAAGTCGGGTAAAATTGTGTTTTAACCAAAAATTTATTTATTGCAAAGGGGTACCCCTTTCCAAAAATATTGATGAAAAGTTTTTTTCTTAAATGCTTGCGATTTGAGAATTTTCGGAAGCTTCTTCGCATTTGAATCTCCTTTCAATACTTGCTTATTAGAAATGAACGCCTTTTGGGCAAAATTGGGTAAAATTGTGTTTCAACCAAAAAATTATATCCTTGCAAAGGGGTACCCCTTTCCTAAAATATTGATGAAACATTTTTTTTTCTTAAATGCTTGCGACTTGAGATTTTTCGGAAGCTTCTTCGCATTTGAAACTCATTTCAATACTTGCTTATTAGAAATGAACGCCTTTTGGGCAAAGTCGGGTAAAATTGTGGTTCAACCAAAAAATTTATTTATTGCAAAGGGGTACCCCTTTCCTAAAATATTGATGAAAATTTTTTTTCTTAAATGCTTGCGATTTGAGATTTTTCGGAAGCTTCTTCGCATTAGAAACTCATTTCAATACTTGCTTATTAGAAATGAACGCCTTTTGGGCAAAGTCGGGTAAAATTGTGTTTCAACCAAAAAATTTATTTATTGCAAAGGAGTACCCCTTTCCTAAAATATTGATGAAAAATTTTTTTTTTCTTAAATGCTTGCGATTTGAGATTTTTCGGAAGCTTCTTCGCATTTGAATCTCATTTCAATACTTGCTTATTAGAAATGAACGCCTTTTGGGCAAAGTTGGATAAAATTGTGTTTCAACCAAAAAATTCATTTATTGCAAAGGGATACCTCTTTCCTAAAATATTGATGAAAAATTTTTTTTTTCTTAAATGCTTGCGATTTGAGATTTTTCGGAAGCTTCTTCGCATTTGAATCTCATTTCAATACTTGCTTATTAGAAATGAACGCCTTTTGGGCAAAGTCGGGAAAAATTGTGTTTCAACCAAAAAATTTATGTATTGCAAAGGGGTACCCCTTTCCTAAAATATTGATGAAACATTTTTTTTTCTTAAATGCTTGCGATTTGAGATTTTTCAGAAGCTTCTTCGCATTTGAAACTCATTTCAATACTTGCTTATTAGAAATGAACGCCTTTTGGGCAAAGTCGGGTAAAATTGTGTTTTAACCAAAAATTTATTTATTGCAAAGGGGTACCCCTTTCCTAAAATATTGATGAAAAGTTTTTTTCTTAAATGCTTGCGATTTGAGAATTTTCGGAAGCTTCTTCGCATTTGAATCTCCTTTCAATACTTGCTTATTAGAAATGAACGCCTTTTGGGCAAAATTGGGTAAAATTGTGTTTCAACCAAAAAATTAATTCCTTGCAAAGGGGTACCCCTTTCCTAAAATATTGATGAAACATTTTTTTTTCTTAAATGCTTGCGATTTGAGATTTTTCGGAAGCTTCTTCGCATTTGAAACTCATTTCAATACTTGCTTATTAGAAATGAACGCCTTTTGGGCAAAGTCGGGTAAAATTGTGGTTCAACCAAAAAATTTATTTATTGCAAAGGGGTACCCCTTTCCTAAAATATTGATGAAAATTTTTTTTCTTAAATGCTTGCGATTTGAGATTTTTCGGAAGCTTCTTCGCATTAGAAACTCATTTCAATACTTGCTTATTAGAAATAAACGCCTTTTGGGCAAAATTAGATAAAATTGTGTTTCAACCAACAAATTTATGTATTGCAAAGGGGTACCCCTTTCCTAAAATATTGATGATAATTTTTTCTTTCTTAAATGCTTGCGATTTGAGATTTTTCGGAAGTTTCTTCGCATTTGAAACTCATTTCAATACTTGCTTATTAGAAATAAACGCCTTTTGGACAAAATTGGGTAAAATTGTGTTTCAACCAAAAAATTTATGTATTGCAAAGGGGTACCCCTTTCCTAAAATATTGATGAAAATTTTTTTTCTTAAATGCTTGCGATCTGAGATTTTTTGGAAGCTTCTTCGCATTTGAATCTCATTTCAATACTTGCTTATTAGAAATGAACGCCTTTTGGGCAAAGTCGGGAAAAATTGTGTTTCAACCAAAAAATTTATGTATTGCAAAGGGGTACCCCTTTCCTAAAATATTGATGAAAAATGTTTTTTTCTTAAATGCTTTCGATTTGAGATTTTTCGGAAGCTTCTTAGCATTTGAATCTCCTTTCAATACTTGCTTATTAGAAATAAACGCCTTTTGGGCAAAATTGGGTAAAATTGTGTTTCAACCAAAAAATTTATTTATTGCAAAGGGGTACCCCTTTCCTAAAATATTGATGAAACATTTTTTTTCTTAAATGCATGCGATTTGAGATTTTTCGGAAGTTTCTTCGCATTTGAAACTCATTTCAATACTTGCTTATTAGAAATGAACGCCTTTTGGGCAAAGTCGGGAAAAATTGTGTTTCAACCAAAAAATTTATGTATTGCAAAGGGGTACCCCTTTCCTACAATATTGATGAAAAATGTTTTTTTCTTAAATGCTTTCGATTTGAGATTTTTCGGAAGCTTCTTAGCATTTGAATCTCCTTTCAATACTTGCTTATTAGAAATAAACGCCTTTTGGGTAAAATTGGGTAAAATTGTGTTTCAACCAAAAAATTAATTCCTTGCAAAGGCGTACCCTTTCCTAATATATTGATGAACAATTTTTTTTTCTTAAATGCATGCGATTTGAGATTTTTCGGAAGTTTCTTCGCATTTGAAACTCATTTCAATACTTGCTTATTAGAAATAAACGCCTTTTGGACAAAATTGGGTAAAATTGTGTTTCAACCAAAAAATTTATTTATTGCAAAGGGGTACCCCTTTCCTAAAATATTGATGAAACATTTTTTTTTCTTAAATGCTTGCGATTTGAGATTTTTCGGAAGCTTCTTAGCATTTGAATCTCCTTTTAATACTTGCTTATTAGAAATAAACGCCTTTTGGGCAAAATTAGGTAAAATTGTGTTTCAACCAAAAAATTTATTTATTTACCCCTTTCCTCAAATATTGATGAAACATTTTTTTTCTTAAATGCTTGCGATTTGAGATTTTTCGGAAGCTTCTTTGCATTTGAATCTCATTTCAATACTTGCTTATTAGAAATGAACGCCTTTTGGGCAAAGTCGGGTAAAATTGTGTCTCAACCAAAAAATTTATTTATTGCAAAGGGGTACCCCTTTTCTAAAATATTGATGAAACATTTGAGATTTTTCGGAAGCTTCTTCGCATTTGAATCTCCTTTCAATACTCGCTTATTAGAAATAAACACCTTTTGGGAAAAGTCGGGTAAAATTGTGTTTCAACCAAAAAATTTATTTATTGCAAAGGGGTACCCCTTTCCTAAAATATTGATTAAAATGTTTTTTTCTTAAATGCTTGCGATTTGAGATTTTTCGGAAGCTTCTTCGCATTTGCATCTCATTTCAATACTTGCTTATTAGAAATGATAGCCTTTTGGGCAAGGTCGGGTAAAATTATTATTCAACCAAAAAATTTATTTATTGCAAAGGGGTACCCCTTTCCTAAAATATAGATGAAACATTTTTTTTTCTTAAATGCTTGCGATTTGAATCCCCTTTCAATACTTGCTTATTAGAAATGAAGGCCTTTTGGGCAAAGTCGGGTAAAATTGTGTTTCAACCAAAAAATTTATTTATTTCCTAATATATTGATGAAAAATTTTTTTTCTTAAATGCTTGCGATTTGAGATTTTTCGGATGCTTCTTCGCATTTGAATCTCATTTCAATACTTGCTTATTAGAAATGAACGCCTTTTGGGCAAAGTCGGGTAAAATTGTGTCTCAACCAAAAAATTTATTTATTGCAAAGGGGTACACCTTTGCTAAAATATTGATGAAAATTTTTTTTTCTTAAATGCTTGCGATTTGAGATTTTTCGGAAGCTTCTTCGCATTTGAAACTCATTTCAATACTTGCTTATTAGAAATGAACGCCTTTTGGGCAAAATTGGGTAAAATTGTGTTTTAACCAAAAAATTAATTTTTTGCAAAGGCGTACCCTTTCCTAAAATATTGATTAAACATTTTTTTTCTTAAATGTTGCGATTTGGGATTTTTCGGAATATTCTTCGCATTTGAATCTCCTTTCAATACTTGCTTATTAACAATGAACGCCTTTTGGTGTAGTTCCATACACCGTTTTGGCGAAAGTAAAGTGGTGGCTCTAGATATTTCTAAGACGTTCGATAGAATGTGGCATGGAGCACTCCTGTCCAAACTTATTGCATTTGGTGTCGGAGACACCTTCTCTCGGTTTACATCGAGCTTTCTCAGGGATTGCTCTATACGAGTTGTTATAGATGGGGTCTCATCCGATGAGTTCAGAGTCAACTCAGGGGTACCGCAGGGCTCCGTTCTTTCTCCTACTCTATTTTTAATTTTTCTTAACGATTTACTTTCCCAAACTTCCTGTCCTATTTACTCTTTCGCAGATGATAGCAGCCTTTCGCATTCCTAATCATTCAACTGCAGGCCGTCAACGTCTGAAATCGAGACGAGGAGGCAGTTTATGAATGACGTTCTGGATAGCGACCTCGCGAAGATCTCCGAATGGGATCAGGCGAACAGGGTCGATTTTAATGCCCGTAAGACCCAGTGTTGTATGCTTACGCATCGACGTACGTATGACCATGCTGCTTCATCTGTTTCTATGGGTGGTGTAAGTATTATGGAGTCAGGGGCTCTTGATGTTCTGGGCATGAAAGTGCAGTGTGATGTCAGATGGACGGAACATGTCTATCAGGTCGCAAAAGAAGCATTCAATTGCCTTGGCTTCTTAAGACGGTGCAAGAGATACTTCACTTCTTCTGATCTCCTTAATATTTACACCACTTACATCCGACCGAAGATGGAATACAACTCTCATGTTTGGGCCGGTGCTTCAAAGTCTATTTTGAAGTTACTCGACCGCGTACAGGAGAGGGCGATGAAACTCATCGGAGACAGTAGAGTAGCCAATTCTATTGACTCTCTTGAGCATCGTCGCAATGTGGGGTGCGTATCGTTGTTCTAGCGTTACTATAATGGCAGGTGCTCTGGTGAAATTAGGGAACTTGTTCCTGAAACCCATTCTTTCTTACGCTCAACGCGTTTTTCATCAAGAGCGCATGCGTTTGTGGTCGATATTCCAACGAATCGCACTACGCATTACAGAGAAAATTCGTTTTTTGGCCGAACAGTCCGTATGTGGAACAAACTACCCGCAGATGTCTTCCCCGCCACTTACAATTTGAGCAGGTTCAAATCGAATATCCACAGACACTACTCCCTTTATCCTCCTTCCCAAAATCTATTTTCCCAGTTCCAGCGCAATGCACTGCATATGTAGGGGTCATCCCCTGAGTGCTGGTCCTACTCCTAAAAAAAAAAAAAAAAAAAAAAAATTGGGTAAAATTGTGTTTCAACCAAAAAATTTATTTATTGCAAAGGGGTACCAATTTCCTAAAATATTGATGAAACATTTTTTTTTCTTAAATGCTTGCCATTTGAGATTTTTCGGAAGCTTCTTCGCACTTGAAACTCATTTCAATACTTGCCTATTAGAAATTAACGCCTTTTGGGCAAAATTGAGTAAAATTGTGTTTCAACCAAAAAATTTATTTATTGCAAAGGGGTACCCCTTCCTTAAATATTGATGAAACACTTTTTTTTCTTAAATGCATGCGATTTGAGATTTTTCGGAAGCATCTTCGCATTTGAATCTCCTTTCAATACTTGCTTATTAGAAATAAACGCCTTTTGGGCAAAATTGGGTAAAATTGTGTTTCAACCAAAAAAGTTATTTATTGCAAAGGGATACGCTTTCCTAATATATTGATGAAAAATTTTTTTTTCTTAAATGCTTGCGATCTGAGATTTTTCGGAAGCATCTTCGCATTAGAAACTCATTTCAATACTTGCTTATTAGAAATGAACGTATTTTGGGCAAAATTGGGTAAAATTGTGTTTCAACCAACAAATTTATTTATTGCAAAGGAGTACCCCTTTCCTAAAATATTGACGAAAAATGTTTTTTTTCTTAAATGCGTGCGATTTGAGATTTTTCGGAAGCTTCTTAGCATTTGAAACTCATTTCAATACTTGCTTATTAGAAATGAACGCCTTTTGGGCAAAGTCGGGTAAAATTGTGTTTCAACCAAAAAATTTATGTATTGCAAAGGGTTACCCTTTCCTAATATATTGATGAAAAATTTTTTTTCTTAAATGCTTGCGATTTGAGATTTTTCGGAAGCTTCTTCGCATTTGAATCTCCTTTCAATACTTGCCTATTAGAAATTAACGCCTTTTGGGCAAAATTGAGTAAAATTGTGTTTCAACCAAAAAATTTATTTATTGCAAAGGGGTACCCCTTCCTTAAATATTGATGAAACACTTTTTTTTCTTAAATGCATGCGATTTGAGATTTTTCGGAAGCATCTTCGCATTTGTATCTCCTTTCAATACTTGCTTATTAGAAATAAACGCCTTTTGGGCAAAATTGGGTAAAATTGTGTTTCAACCAAAAAATTTATTTATTGCAAAGGGATACGCTTTCCTAATATATTGATGAAAAATTTTTTTTTCTTAATTGCTTGCGATCTGAGATTTTTTGGAAGCTTCTTCGCATTTGAATTTCCTTTCAATACTTGCTTATTAGAAATGAACGCCTTTTGGGCAAAGTCGGGTAAAATTGTGTTTCAACCAAAAAATTTATTTATTGCAAAGGGGTGTACCCCTTTCCTAGAAATTGATGAAAAAATTTTTTTTCTTAAAGGCTTGCGATTTGAGATTTCTCGGAAGCTTTTTCGCATTTGAAACTCATTTCAATACTTGCTTATTAGAAATGAACGCCTTTTGGGCAAAATTAGGTAAAATTGTGTTTCAACCAAAAAATTTATGTATTGCAAAGGGGTACCCAAAATTGGGTAAAATTTTGTTTTTACCAAAAAATTTATGTATTGCAAAGGGGCACCCCTTTCCTAAAATATTGATGAAACATTTTTTTTTCTTAAATGCTTGCGATTTGAGATTTTTCGGAAGCTTCTTTGCATTTGAAACTCATTTCAATACTTGCTTATTAGAAATAAACGCCTTTTGGGCAAAGTCGGGTAAAATTGTGTTTCAACCAAAAAATTTATGTATTGCAAAGGGGTACCCAAAATTGGGTAAAATTTTGTTTTTACCAAAAAATTTATGTATTGCAAAGGGGCACCCCTTTCCTAAAATATTGATGACAAATTTTTTTCTTAAATGCTTGCGATTTGGGATTTTTCGGAAGCTTCTTCGCATTTGAAACTCCTTTCAACACTTGCCTATTAGAAATTAACGCCTTTTGGGCAAAATTGAGTAAAATTGTGTTTCAACCAAAAAATTTATTTATTGCAAAGGGGTACCCCTTCCTTAAATATTGATAACAAATTTTTTTCTTAAATGCTTGCGATTTGAGATTTTTCGGAAGCTTCTTCGCATTTGAATCTCCTTTCAATACTTGCTTATTAGAAATAAACGCCTTTTGGGCAAAATTAGGTAAAATTGTGTTTCAACCACAAAATTTATTTATTGCAAAGGGGTACCCCTTTCCTCAAATATTGATGAAACATTTTTTTTTCTTAAATGCTTGCGATTTGAGATTTTTCGGAAGCTTCTTAGCATTTGAATCTCCTTTTAATACTTGCTTATTAGAAATGAACGCCTTTTGGGCAAAGTCGGGTAAAATTGTGTTTCAACCAAAAAATTTATGTATTGCAAAGGGTTACCCTTTCCTAATATATTGATGAAAATTTTTTTTTCTTAAATGCTTGCGATTTGAGATTTTTCGGAAGCTTCTTCGCATTTGAATCTCCTTTCAATACTTGCCTATTAGAAATTAACGCCTTTTGGGCAAAATTGAGTAAAATTGTGTTTCAACCAAAAAATTTATGTATTGCAAAGGGGTACCCCTTTCCTAAAATATTAATGAAAAATTTTTTTTTCTTAAATGCTTGCGATTTGAGATTTTTCGGAAGCTTCTTCGCATTTTAATCTCATTTCAATACTTGCTTATTAGAAATAAACGCCTTTTGGACAAAATTGGGTAAAATTGTGTTTCAACCAAAAAATTTATTTATTGTAAAGGGGTACCCCTTTCCTAAAATATTGATGATAATTTTTTTTTTCTTAAATGCTTGCGATTTGAGATTTTTCGGAAGTTTCTTCGCATTTGAAACTCATTTCAATACTTGCCTATTAGAAATTAACGCCTTTTGGGCAAAATTGGGTAAAATTGTGTTTTAACCAAAAAATTTATGTATTGCAAAGGCGTACCCCTTTCCTAAAATATTGATGACAAATTTTTTTTTTAAATGCTTGCGATTTGGGATTTTTCGGAAGCTTCTTCGCATTTGAAACTCCTTTCAACACTTGCCTATTAGAAATTAACGCCTTTTGGGCAAAATTTGGTAAAACTGTGTTTCAACCAAAAAATTTATGTATTGCAAAGGGGTACCCCTTTCCTAAAATATTAATGAAAAATTTTTTTTTCTTAAATGCTTGCGATTTGAGATTTTTCGGAAGCTTCTTCGCATTTTAATCTCATTTCAATACTTGCTTATTAGAAATAAACGACTTTTGGACAAAATTGGGTAAAATTGTGTTTCAACCAAAAAATTTATTTATTGCAAAGGGGTACCCCTTTCCTAAAATATTGATGATAATTTTTTCTTTCTTAAATGCTTGCGATTTGAGATTTTTCGGAAGTTTCTTCGCATTTGAAACTCATTTCAATACTTGCTTATTAGAAATAAACGCCTTTTGGACAAAATTGGGTAAAATTGTGTTTCAACCAAAAAATTTATTTATTGCAAAGGGGTACCCCTTTCCTAAAATATTGATAACAAATTTTTTTCTTAAATGCTTGCGATTTGAGATTTTTCGGAAGCTTCTTCGCATTTGAATTTCCTTTCAATACTTGCTTATTAGAAATGAACACCTTTTGGGCAAGGTCGGGTAAAATTGTGTTTCAACCAAAAAATGTATTTTTTGCAAAGGCGTACGTACCCCTTTCCTAAAATATTGATGAACAATTTTTTTTTTCATAAATGCTTGCGATTTGAGATTTTTCGGAAGCTTCTTCGCATTTGTATCTCCTTTCAATACTTGCTTATTAGAAATAAACGCCTTTTGGACAAAATTGGGTAAAATTGTGTTTCGACCAAAAAATTTATTTATTGCAAAGGGGTACCCTTTCCTAATATATTGATGAAAAATTTTTTTTTCTTAAATGCTTGCGATTTGAGATTTTTCGGATGCTTCTTCGCATTTGAATCTCATTTCAATATTTGCTTATTAGAAATGAACGCCTTTTGGGCAAAATTGGGTAAAATTGTGTTTCAACCAAAAAAATTATTTATTGCAAAGGGGTACCCCTTTCCTAAAATATTGACGACAAATTTTTTTTCTTAAATGCTTGCGATTTTTCGGAAGCTTCTCCGCATTTGAATCTCCTTTCAATACTTGCTTATTAGAAATGAACGCCTTTTGGGCAAAATTGGGTAAAATTGTGTTTCAACCAAAAAATTTATTTATTGCAAAGGGGTACCAATTTCCTAAGATATTGATGAAACATTTTTTTTTCCTAAATGCTTGCGATTTGAGATTTTTCGGAAGCTTCTTCGCATTTGAAACTCATTTCAATACTTGCTTATTAGAAATAAACGCCTTTTGGGCAAAGTCGGGTAAAATTGTGTTTCAACCAAAAAATTTATGTATTGCAAAGGGGTACGTACCCCTTTCCTAAAATATTGATGAACAATTTTTTTTTCTTAAATGCTTGCGATTTGAGATTTTTCGGAAGCTTCTTCGCATTTGAATCTCCTTTCAACACTTGCTTATTAGAAATGAACGCCTTTTGGGCAAAATTGGGTAAAACTGTGTTTCAACCAAAAAATTCATTTTTTGCAAAGGCGTACCCTTTCCTAAAATATTGATGAAAAAATTTTTTTTTTCTTAAATGCTTGCGATTTGAGATTTTTCGGAAGCTTCTTCGCATTTGAAACTCATTTCAATACTTGCTTATTAGAAATGAACGCCTTTTGGGCAAAATTTGGTAAAACTGTGTTTCAACCAAAAAATTTATGTATTGCAAAGGGGTACCCCTTTCCTAAAATATTAATGAAAAATTTTTTTTTCTTAAATGCTTGCGATTTGAGATTTTTCGGAAGCTTCTTCGCATTTTAATCTCATTTCAATACTTGCTTATTAGAAATAAACGCCTTTTGGACAAAATTGGGTAAAATTGTGTTTCAACCAAAAAATTTATTTATTGCAAAGGGGTACCCCTTTCCTAAAATATTGATGATAATTTTTTCTTTCTTAAATGCTTGCGATTTGAGATTTTTCGGAAGCTTCTTCGCATTTGAAACTCATTTCAATACTTGCTTATTAGAAATAAACGCCTTTTGGGCAAAGTCGGGTAAAATTGTGTTTCAACCAAAAAATTTATGTATTGCAAAGGGGTACCCAAAATTGGGTAAAATTTTGGTTTTACCAAAAAATTTATTTATTGCAAAGGGGTACCAATTTCCTAATATATTGATGAAAAATTTTTTTTTCTTAAATGCTTGCGATTTGAGATTTTTCGGAAGCTTCTTCGCATTTGAATTTCCTTTCAACACTTGCTTATTAGAAATGAACGCCTTTTGGGCAAAATTGGGTAAAATTGTGTTTCAACCAAAAAATTTATGTATTGCAAAGGGGCACCCCTTTCCTAAAATATTGATGACAAATTTTTTTCTTAAATGCTTGCGATTTGGGATTTTTCGGAAGCTTCTTCGCATTTGAATCTCCTTTCAATACTTGCTTATTAGAAATGAACGCCTTTTGGGCAAAATTGAGTAAAATTGTGTTTCAACCAAAAAATTTATTTATTGCAAAGGGGTACCCCTTCCTAAAATATTGATGAAAAATGTTTTTCTTAAATGCTTTCGATTTGAGATTTTTCGGAAGCTTCTTAGCATTTGAATCTCCTTTCAATATATGCTTATTAGAAATGAATGCCTTTTGGGCAAAATTGGGTAAAACTGTGTTTCAACCAAAAAATTTATTTATTGCAAAGGGGTACCTCTTTCCTAGAAATTGATGAAAAATTTTTTTTTCTTAAATGCTTGCGATTTGAGATTTCTCGGAAGCTTTTTCGCATTTGAAACTCATTTCAATACTTGCTTATTAGAAATGAACGCCTTTTGGGCAAAATTGGGTAAAATTGTGTTTCAACCAAAAAATTTATGTATTGCAAAGGGGCACCCCTTTCCTAAAATATTGATGACAAATTTTTTTCTTAAATGCTTGCGATTTGGGATTTTTTGGAAGCTTCTTCGCATTTGAATCTCCTTTCAATACTTGCTTGTTACAAATGAACGCCTTTTGGGCAAAATTGAGTAAAATTGTGTTTCAACCAAAAAATTTATTTATTGCAAAGGGGTACCCCTTCCTAAAATATTGATGAAAAATGTTTTTCTTAAATGCTTTCGATTTGAGATTTTTCGGAAGCTTCTTAGCATTTGAATCTCCTTTCAATATATGCTTATTAGAAATGAATGCCTTTTGGGCAAAATTGGGTAAAACTGTGTTTCAACCAAAAAATTTATTTATTGCAAAGGGGTACCTCTTTCCTAAAATATTGATGAAAAATTTTTCTTTCTTAAATGCATGCGATTTGAGATTTTTCGGAAGCTTCTTCGCATTTGAAATTCATTTCAATACTTGCTAATTAGAAATAAACGCCTTTTGGGCAAAGTCTGGTAAAATTGTGTTTCAACCAAAAAATTTATGTATTGCAAAGGGGTACCCCTTTCCTAAAATATTGATGACAAATGTTTTTCTTAAATGCTTGCGACTTGAGATTTTTCGGAAGCTTCTTCGCATTTGAAACTCATTTCAATACTTGCTTATTAGAAATGAACGCCTTTTGGGCAAAATCGGGTAAAATTGTGTTTCAACCAAAAAATTTATTTATTGCAAAGGGGTGCCCCTTTCCTAATATATTAATGCAATTTTTTTTTTCTTAAATGCTTGCGATTTGAGATTTTTCGGAAGCTTCTTCGCATTTAAATCTCCTTTCAATACTTGCTTATTAGAAATAAACGCCTTTTGGGCAAAATTGGGTAAAATTGTGTTTCAACCAAAAAATTTGTTTATTGCAAAGGGGTACCCCTTTCCTAAAATATTGATAAAAAAATTTTTTTCTTAAATGCTTGCGATTTGAGATTTTTCGGAAGCTTCTCCGCATTTGAATCTCATTTCAATACTTGCTTATTAGAAATGAACGCCTTTTGGGCAAAGTCGGGAAAAATTGTGTTTCAACCAAAAAATTTATTTATTGCAAAGGGGTACCCCTTTCCTCAAATATTGATGAAACATTTTTTTTTATTAAATGCTTGCGATTTGAGATTTTTCGGAAGCTTCTTCGCATTTGAAACTCATTTCAATACTTGCTTATAAGAAATAAACGCCTTTTGGACAAAATTGGGTAAAATTGTGTTTCAACCAAAAAATTTATTTCTTGCAAAGGGTTACCCTTTCCTAATATATTGATGAAAAATTTTTTTTCTTAAATGCTTGCGATTTGAGATTTTTCGGAAGCTTCTTCGCATTTGAATCTCCTTTCAATACTTGCTTATTAGAAATGAACGCCTTTTGGGCAAAATTGGGTAAAATTGTGTTTCAACCAAAAAATTTATTTATTGCAAAGGGGTACCCCTTTCCTCAAATATTGATGAAAAATTTTTCTTTCTTAAATGCATGCGATTTGAGATTTTTCGGAAGCTTCTTCGCATTTGAAATTCATTTCAATACTTGCTAATTAGAAATAAACGCCTTTTGGACAAAATTGGGTAAAATTGTGTTTCAACCAAAATATTTATGTATTGCAAAGGGGTACCCCTTTCCTAAAATATTGACGACAAATTTTTTTTCTTAAATGCTTGCGATTTTTCGGAAGCTTCTCCGCATTTGAATCTCCTTTCAATACTTGCTTATTAGAAATGAACGCATTTTGGGCAAAGTCGGGAAAAATTGTGTTTCAACCAAAAAATTTATTTATTGCAAAGGGGTACCCCTTCCTTAAATATTGATGAAACATTTTTTTTTCTTAAATGCTTCCGATTTGAGATTTTTCGGAAGCTTCTTCGCATTTGAAACTCATTTCAATACTTGCTTATAAGAAATGAACGCCTTTTGGGCAAAATTGGGTAAAATTGTGTTTCAACCAAAATATTTATTTATTGCAAAGGGGTACCCAAAATTGGGTAAAATTTTGTTTTTACCAAAAAATTTATGTATTGCAAAGGGGCACCCCTTTCCTAAAATATTGATGACAAATTTTTTTCTTAAATGCTTGCGATTTGGGATTTTTCGGAAGCTTCTTCACATTTGAATCTCCTTTCAATACTTGCTTATTAGAAATGAACGCCTTTTGGGCAAAATTGAGTAAAATTGTGTTTCAACCAAAAAATTTATTTATTGCAAAGGGGTACCCTTTCCTAATATATTGATAACAAATTTTTTTCTTAAATGCTTGCGATTTGAGATTTTTCGGAAGCTTCTTCGCATTTGAATTTCCTTTCAATACTTGCTTATTAGAAATGAACACCTTTTGGGCAAGGTCGGGTAAAATTGTGTTTCAACCAAAAAATTTATTTATTGCAAAGGGGTGTACCCCTTTCCTAGAAATTGATGAAAAATTTTTTTTTTCTTAAATGCTTGCGATTTGAGATTTTTCGGAAGCTTCTTCGCATTTGAATCTCATTTCAATACTTGCTTATTAGAAATGAACGCCTTTTGGGCAAAGTCGGGAAAAGTTGTGTTTCATCCAAAAAATATATTTATTGTAAAGGGGTACCCCTTTCCTAAAATATTGATAACAAATTTTTTTCATAAATGCTTGCGATTTGAGATTTTTCGGAAGCTTCTTCGCATTTGAAACTCATTTCAATACTTGCTTATTAGAAATGAACGCCTTTTGGACAAAATTGGGTAAAATTGTGGTTCAGCCAAAAAATTTATTTCTTGCAAAGGGTTACCCTTTCCTAATATATTGATGAAAAATTTTTTTTCTTAAATGCTTGCGATTTGAGATTTTTCGGAAGCTTCTTCGCATTTGAATCTCCTTTCAATACTTGCTTATTAGAAATGAACGCCTTTTGGGCAAAATTGGGTAAAATTGTGTTTCAACCAAAAAATTTATTTATTGCAAAGGGGTACCCCTTTCCTCAAATATTGATGAAACATTTTTTTTTAATTAAATGCTTGCGATTTGAGATTTTTCGGAAGCTTCTTCGCATTTGAAACTCATTTCAATACTTGCTTATAAGAAATAAACGCCTTTTGGACAAAATTGGGTAAAATTGTGTTTCAACCAAAAAATTTATTTATTGCAAAGGGGTACCCCTTTCCTAAAATATTGATGACAAATTTTTTTCTTAAATGCTTGCGATTTGAGATTTTTCGGAAGCTTCTTCGCATTTGAATCTCAACACTTGCTTATTAGAAATGAACGCCTTTTGGGCAAAGTCGGGTAAAATTGTGTTTCAACCAAAAAATTTATTTATTGCAAAGGGGTACCCCTTTCCTAAAATATTGATTAAAATATTTTTTTCTTAAATGCTTGCGATTTGAGATTTTTCGGAAGCTTCTTCACATTTGAATCTCATTTCAATACTTGCTTATTAGAAATGAACGCCTTTTGGGCAAAGTCGGGAAAAATTGTGTTTCAACCAAAAAATTTATTTATTGCAAAGGGGTACCCCTTTCCTAAAATATTGATGAACAATTTTTTTTTCTTAAATGCATGCGATTTGAGATTTTTCGGAAGCTTCTTCGCATTTGAATCTCCTTTCAATACTTGCTTATTAGAAATAAACGCCTTTTGGGCAATGTCGGGTAAAATTGTGTTTCAACCAACAAATTTATTTATTGCAAAGGGGTACCCCTTTCCTAAAATATTGATGAAAAATGTTTTTTTCTTAAATGCTTTCGATTTGAGATTTTTCGGAAGTTTCTTCGCATTTGAAACTCATTTCAATACTTGCTTATTAGAAATGAACGCCTTTTGGGCAAAATTGGGTAAAATTGTGTTTCAACCAAAAAATTTATTTATTGCAAAGGGGTGCCCCTTTCCTAAAATATTGATGACAAATTTTTTTTTTAAATGCTTGCGATTTGGGATTTTTCGGAAGCTTCTTCGCATTTGAATCTCCTTTCAATACTTGCTTATTAGAAATGAACGCCTTTTGGGCAAAATTGGGTAAAATTGTGTTTTAACCAAAAAAATTATTTATTGCAAAGGGGTACCCCTTTCCAAAAATAATTATGAAAAAAAATTTTTTTTATATCCTTGCGATTTGAGATTTTTCGGAAGCTTCTTCGCATTTGAAACTCATTTCAATACTTGCTTATTAGAAATAAACGCCTTTTGGACAAAATTGGGTAAAATTGTGCTTCAACCAAAAAATTTATTTATTGCAAAGGGGTACCCGTTTCCTAAAATATTGATGAACATTTTTTTTTTCTTAAATGCTTGCGATTTAAGATTTATCGGAAGCTTCTTCGCATTTGAAACTTATTTCAATACTTGCTAATTAGAAATAAACGCCTTTTGGGCAAAGTCTGGTAAAATTGTGTTTCAACCAAAAAATTTATGTATTGCAAAGGGGTACCCCTTTCCTAAAATATTGATGACAAATGTTTTTCTTAAATGCTTGCGATTTGAGATTTTTCGGAAGCTTCTTCGCATTTGAATCTCCTTTCAATACTTGCCTATTAGAAATGAACGCCTTTTGGGCAAAATTGGGTAAAATTGTGTTTCAACCAAAAAATTCATTTTTTGCAAAGGGGTACCACTTTCCTAAAATATTGATGAAATTTTTTTTTTTCTTAAATGCTTGCGGTTTGAGATTTTTCGGAAGCTTCTTAGCATTTGAATCTCCTTTCAATATATGCTTATTAGAAATAAACGCCTTTTGGGCAAAGTCGGGTAAAATTGTGTTTCAACCAAAAAATTTATTTATTGCAAAGGGGTACGCCTTTCCTCAAATATTGATGAAACACTTTTTTTTCTTAAATGCTTGCGATTTGAGATTTTTCGGAAGCTTCTTCGCATTTGAAACTCATTTCAATACTTGCTTATTAGAAATGAACGCCTTTTGGGCAAAGTCGGGTAAAATTGTGTTTTAACCAAAAATTTATTTATTGCAAAGGGGTACCCCTTTCCTAAAATATTGATGAAAAGTTTTTTTCTTAAATGCTTGCGATTTGAGAATTTTCGGAAGCTTCTTCGCATTTGAATCTCCTTTCAATACTTGCTTATTAGAAATGAACGCCTTTTGGGCAAAATTGGGTAAAATTGTGTTTCAACCAAAAAATTAATTCCTTGCAAAGGGGTACCCCTTTCCTAAAATATTGATGAAACATTTTTTTTTTCTTAAATGCTTGCGATTTGAGATTTTTCGGAAGCTTCTTCGCATTTGAAACTCATTTCAATACTTGCTTATTAGAAATGAACGCCTTTTGGGCAAAGTCGGGTAAAATTGTGGTTCAACCAAAAAATTTATTTATTGCAAAGGGGTACCCCTTTCCTAAAATATTGATGAAAATTTTTTTTCTTAAATGCTTGCGATTTGAGATTTTTCGGAAGCTTCTTCGCATTAGAAACTCATTTCAATACTTGCTTATTAGAAATGAACGTATTTTGGGCAAAATTGGGTAAAATTGTGTTTCAACCAACAAATTTATTTATTGCAAAGGAGTACCCCTTTCCTAAAATATTGACGAAAAATGTTTTTTTCTTAAATGCGTGCGATTTGAGATTTTTCGGAAGCTTCTTCGCATTTGAAACTCATTTCAATACTTGCTTATTAGAAATGAACGCCTTTTGGGCAAAATTGGGTAAAATTGTGTTTCAACCAAAAAATTTATTTATTGCAAAGGGGTGCCCCTTTCCTAAAATATTGATGACAAATTTTTTTTTTAAATGCTTGCGATTTGGGATTTTTCGGAAGCTTCTTCGCATTTGAATCTCCTTTCAATACTTGCTTATTAGAAATAAACGCCTTTTGGGCAAAATTAGGTAAAATTGTGTTTCAACCAAAAAATTAATTCCTTGCAAAGGCGTACCCTTTCCTAATATATTGATGAACAATTTTTTTTTCTTAAATGCATGCGATTTGAGATTTTTCGGAAGCTTCTTCGCATTTGAATCTCCTTTCAATACTTGCTTATTAGAAATAAACGCCTTTTGGGCAATGTCGGGTAAAATTGTGTTTCAACCAACAAATTTATTTATTGCAAAGGGGTACCCCTTTCCTAAAATATTGATGAAAAATATTTTTTTCTTAAATGCTTTCGATTTGAGATTTTTCGGAAGTTTCTTCGCATTTGAAACTCATTTCAATACTTGCTTATTAGAAATGAACGCCTTTTGGGCAAAATTGGGTAAAATTGTGTTTCAACCAAAAAATTTATTTATTGCAAAGGGGTGCCCCTTTCCTAAAATATTGATGACAAATTTTTTTTTTAAATGCTTGCGATTTGGGATTTTTCGGAAGCTTCTTCGCATTTGAATCTCCTTTCAATACTTGCTTATTAGAAATGAACGCCTTTTGGGCAAAATTGGGTAAAATTGTGTTTTAACCAAAAAAATTATTTATTGCAAAGGGGTACCCCTTTCCAAAAATAATTATGAAAAAAATTTTTTTTATATCCTTGCGATTTGAGATTTTTCGGAAGCTTCTTCGCATTTGAAACTCATTTCAATACTTGCTTATTAGAAATAAACGCCTTTTGGACAAAATTGGGTAAAATTGTGCTTCAACCAAAAAATTTATTTATTGCAAAGGGGTACCCGTTTCCTAAAATATTGATGAACATTTTTTTTTCTTAAATGCTTGCGATTTAAGATTTATCGGAAGCTTCTTCGCATTTGAAACTTATTTCAATACTTGCTAATTAGAAATAAACGCCTTTTGGGCAAAGTCTGGTAAAATTGTGTTTCAACCAAAAAATTTATGTATTGCAAAGGGGTACACCTTTCCTAAAATATTGATGACAAATGTTTTTCTTAAATGCTTGCGATTTGAGATTTTTCGGAAGCTTCTTCGCATTTGAATCTCCTTTCAATACTTGCCTATTAGAAATGAACGCCTTTTGGGCAAAATTGGGTAAAATTGTGTTTCAACCAAAAAATTCATTTTTTGCAAAGGGGTACCACTTTCCTAAAATATTGATGAAATTTTTTTTTTTCTTAAATGCTTGCGGTTTGAGATTTTTCGGAAGCTTCTTAGCATTTGAATCTCCTTTCAATATATGCTTATTAGAAATAAACGCCTTTTGGGCAAAGTCGGGTAAAATTGTGTTTCAACCAAAAAATTTATTTATTGCAAAGGGGTACGCCTTTCCTCAAATATTGATGAAACACTTTTTTTTCTTAAATGCTTGCGATTTGAGATTTTTCGGAAGCTTCTTCGCATTTGAAACTCATTTCAATACTTGCTTATTAGAAATGAACGCCTTTTGGGCAAAGTCGGGTAAAATTGTGTTTTAACCAAAAATTTATTTATTGCAAAGGGGTACCCCTTTCCTAAAATATTGATGAAAAGTTTTTTTCTTAAATGCTTGCGATTTGAGAATTTTCGGAAGCTTCTTCGCATTTGAATCTCCTTTCAATACTTGCTTATTAGAAATGAACGCCTTTTGGGCAAAATTGGGTAAAATTGTGTTTCAACCAAAAAATTAATTCCTTGCAAAGGGGTACCCCTTTCCTAAAATATTGATGAAACATTTTTTTTTTCTTAAATGCTTGCGATTTGAGATTTTTCGGAAGCTTCTTCGCATTTGAAACTCATTTCAATACTTGCTTATTAGAAATGAACGCCTTTTGGGCAAAGTCGGGTAAAATTGTGGTTCAACCAAAAAATTTATTTATTGCAAAGGGGTACCCCTTTCCTAAAATATTGATGAAAATTTTTTTTCTTAAATGCTTGCGATTTGAGATTTTTCGGAAGCTTCTTCGCATTAGAAACTCATTTCAATACTTGCTTATTAGAAATGAACGTATTTTGGGCAAAATTGGGTAAAATTGTGTTTCAACCAACAAATTTATTTATTGCAAAGGAGTACCCCTTTCCTAAAATATTGACGAAAAATGTTTTTTTCTTAAATGCGTGCGATTTGAGATTTTTCGGAAGCTTCTTAGCATTTGAAACTCATTTCAATACTTGCTTATTAGAAATGAACGCCTTTTGGGCAAAGTCGGGTAAAATTGTGTTTCAACCAAAAAATTTATGTATTGCAAAGGGGTACCCCTTTCCTAAAATATTGATAACAAATTTTTTTCTTAAATGCTTGCGATTTGAGATTTTTCGGAAGCTTCTTCGCATTTGAATCTTCTTTCAATACTTGCTTATTAGAAATAAACGCCTTTTGGGCAAAATTAGGTAAAATTGTGTTTCAACCAAAAAATTAATTCCTTGCAAAGGCGTACCCTTTCCTAATATATTGATGAACAATTTTTTTTTCTTAAATGCATGCGATTTGAGATTTTTCGGAAGCTTCTTCGCATTTGAAACTCATTTCAATACTTGCTTATTAGAAATGAACGCCTTTTGGGCAAAATTGGGTAAAATTGTGTTTCAACCAAAAAATTTATTTATTGCAAAGAGGTACCCCTTTCCAAAAATATTGATGAAAAATTTTTTTTCTTAAATGCTTGCGATTTGAGATTTTTCGGAATCTTCTTCGCATTTGAATCTCCTTTCAATACTTGCTTATTAGAAATGAACGCCTTTTGAGCAAAGTCGGGTAAAATTGTGTTTCAACCAAAAAATTTATTTATTGCAAAGGGGTTCCCCTTTCCTAAAATATTGATGAAAAAAGTTTTTTTTTAAATGCTTGCGATCTGAGATTTTTTGGAAGCTTCTTCGCATTTGAAACTCATTTCAATACTTGCTTATTAGAAATGAACGCCTTTTGGGCAAAGTCGGGTAAAATTGTGTTTCAACCAAAAAATTTATTTATTGCAATGGGGTACCCCTTTCCTCAAATATTGATGAAAAATTTTTTTTTCTTAAATGCTTGCGATTTGAGATTTTTCGGAAGCTTCTTCGCATTTGAAACTCATTTCAATACTTGCTTATTAGAAATAAACGCCTTTTGGGCAAAATTGGGTAAAATTGTGTTTCAACCAAAAAATTTATGTATTGCAAAGGGGTACCCCTTTCCTAAAATATTGATAACAAATTTTTTTCTTAAATGCTTGCGATTTGAGATTTTTCGGAAGCTTCTTCGCATTTGAATCTCCTTTCAATACTTGCTTATTAGAAATAAACGCCTTTTGGGCAAAATTAGGTAAAATTGTGTTTCAACCAAAAAATTTATTTATTGCAAAGGGGTACCCCTTTCCTAAAATATTGATGAAACATTTTTTTTTCTTAAATGCTTGCGATTTGAGATTTTTCGGAAGCTTCTTCGCATTTGAATCTCCTTTCAATACTTGCTTATTAGAAATGAACGTCTTTTGGGCAAAATTGGGTAAAATTGTGTTTCAACCAAAAATATTATTTATTGCAAAGGGGTACCCCTTTCCTAAAATATTGATGAAAAATGTTTTTTTCTTAAATGCTTTCGATTTGAGATTTTTCGGAAGCTTCTTAGCATTTGAATCTCATTTCAATACTTGCTTATTAGAAATGAACGCCTTTTGGGCAAAGTCGGGTAAAATTGTGTTTCAACCAAAAAATTTATGTATTGCAAAGGGGCACCCCTTTCCTAAAATATTGATGACAAATTTTTTTCTTAAATGCTTGCGATTTGGGATTTTTCGGAAGCTTCTTCGCATTTGAAACTCCTTTCAACACTTGCCTATTAGAAATTAACGCCTTTTGGGCAAAATTGAGTAAAATTGTGTTTCAACCAAAAAATTTATATATTGCAAAGGGGTACCCCTTCCTTAAATATTGATGAAACATTTTTTTTTCTTAAATGCTTCCGATTTGAGATTTTTCGGAAGCTTCTTCGCATTTGAATCTCCTTTCAATACTTGCCTATTAGAAATGAACGCCTTTTGGGCAAAATTGGGTAAAATAGTGTTTCAACCAAAAAATTCATTTTTTGCAAAGGGGTACCCCTTTCCTAGAAATTGATGAAAAATTTTTTTTTCTTAAATGCTTGCGATTTGAGATTTTTCGGAAGCTTCTTCGCATTTGAATCTCCTTTCAATACTTGCTTATTAGAAATAAACGCCTTTTGGGCAAAATTGGGTAAAATTGTGTTTCAACCAAAAAATTTGTTTATTGCAAAGGGGTACCCCTTTCCTAAAATATTGATAAACAATTTTTTTTCTTAAATGCTTGCGATTTGAGATTTTTCGGAAGCTTCTCCGCATTTGAAACTCATTTCAATACTTGCTTATTAGAAATGAACGCCTTTTGGGCAAAATTGGGTAAAATTGTGGTTCAGCCAAAAAATTTATTTCTTGCAAAGGGTTACCCTTTCCTAATATATTGATGAAAAATTTTTTTTCTTAAATGCTTCCGATTTGAGATTTTTCGGAAGCTTCTTCGCATTTGAATCTCATTTCAATACTTGCTTATTAGAAATAAACGCCTTTTGGGCAAAATTGGGTAAAATTGTGTTTCAACCAAAAAATTTATTTATTGCAAAGGGGTACCCCTTTCCTAAAATATTGATGAAAAATTTTTTTTTCTTAAATGCTTGCGATTTGAGATTTTTCGGAAGCTTCTTCGCATTTGAAACTCATTTCAATACTTGCTTATTAGAAATAAACGCCTTTTGGGCAAAGTCGGGTAAAATTGTGTTTCAACCAAAAAATTTATGTATTGCAAAGGGGTACCCCTTTTCTAAAATATTGATGAAAAATGTTTTTTCTTTAATGCTTCCGGTTTGAGATTTTTCGGAAGCTTCTTCGCATATGAATCTCATTTCAATACTTGCTTATTAGAAATAAACGCCTTTTGGGCAAAATTGGGTAAAATTGTGTTTCAACCAAATAATTAATTTTTTGCAAAGGGGTGCCCCTTTCCTAAAATATTGATGAAACATTTTTTTTCTTAAATGCTTGCGATTTGAGATTTTTCGGAAGCTTCTTCGCATTTGAATCTCCTTTCAACACTTGCTTATTAGAAATGAACGCCTTTTGGGCAAAGTCGGGTAAAATTGTGTTTCAACCAAAAAATTTATTTATTGCAAAGGGATACCCCTTTCCTAAAATATTGATGAAAAATGTTTTTCTTAAATGCTTTCGATTTGAGATTTTTCGGAAGCTTCTTAGCATTTGAATCTCCTTTCAATATATGCTTATAAGAAATGAACGCCTTTTGGGCAAAGTCGGGTAAAATTGTGTTTCAACCAAAAATTTATTTATTGCAAAGGGGTACCCCTTTCCTAAAATATTGATGAAACATTTTTTTTTCTTAAATGCTTGCGATTTGAGATTTTTCGGAAGCTTCTTCGCATTTGAATTTCCTTTCAATACTTGCTTATTAGAAACGAACGCCTTTTGGGCAAAGTCGGGTAAAATTGTGTTTTAACCAAAAAAATTATTTATTGCAAAGGCGTACCCCTTTCCTAAAATATTGATGAAATTTTTTTTCTTAAATGCTTGCGATTTGAGATTTTTCGGAAGCTTCTTCGCATTAGAAACTCATTTCAATACTTGCTTATTAGAAATGAACGCCTTTTGGGCAAAATTGGGTAAAATTGTGTTTCAACCAAAAAATTTATTTATTGCAAAGGGGTACCCCTTTCCTAAAATATTGATGACAAATTTTTTTTTTAAATGCTTGCGATTTGAGATTTTTCGGAATCTTCTTCGCATTTGAATCTCCTTTCAATACTTGCTTATTAGAAATGAACGCCTTTTGGGCAAAGTCGGGAAAAGTTGTGTTTCATCCAAAAAATATATTTATTGTAAAGGGGTACCCCTTTCCTAACATATTGATGAACAATTTTTTTTTCTTAAATGCTTTCGATTTGAGATTTTTCGGAAGCTTCTTCGCATTTGAATCTCATTTCAATACTTGCTTATTAGAAATGAACGCCTTTTGGGCAAAATTGGGTAAAATTGTGTTTCAACCAACAAATTTATTTATTGCAAAGGAGTACCCCTTTCCTAAAATATTGATGAAAAATGTTTTTTTCTTAAATGCTTTCGATTTGAGATTTTTCGGAAGTTTCTTCGCATTTGAATCTCATTTCAATACTTGCCTATTAGAAATTAACGCCTTTTGGGCAAAATTGAGTAAAATTGTGTTTCAACCAAAAAATTTATTTATTGCAAAGGGGTACCCCTTTCCTAATATATTGATGAAACATTTTTTTTTCCTAAATGCTTGCGATTTGAGATTTTTCGGAAGCTTCTTCGCATTTGAAACTCATTTCAATACTTGCTTATTAGAAATGAACGCCTTTTGGGCAAAATTGGGTAAAATTGTGTTTCAACCAAAAAATTTATTTATTGCAAAGGGGTGTACCCCTTTCCTAATATATTGATGAAAAATTTTTTTTTTTAAATGCTTGCGATTTGAGATTTTTCGGAAGCTTCTTCGCATTTGAATCTCCTCTCAATACTTGCCTATTAGAAATGAACGCCTTTTGGGCAAAATTGGGTAAAATTGTGTTTCAACCAAAAAATTCATTTTTTGCAAAGGGGTACCCCTTTCCTAAAATATTGATGAAACATTTTTTTTTCTTAAATGCTTGCGATTTGAGATTTTTCGGAAGCTTCTTCGCATTTGAAACTCATTTCAATACTTGCTTATTAGAAATAAACGCCTTTTGGGCAAAATTGGGTAAAATTGTGTTTCAACCAAAAAATTTATGTATTGCAAAGGGGCACCCCTTTCCTAAAATATTGATGACAATTTTTTTTCTTAAATGCTTGCGATTTGGGATTTTTCGGAAGCTTCTTCGCATTAGAAACTCATTTCAATACTTGCTTATTAGAAATAAACGCCTTTTGGGCAAAATTGGGTAAAATTGTGGTTCAGCCAAAAAATTTATTTCTTGCAAAGGGGTACCCCTTTCCTAAAATATTGATGAAAAGTTTTTTTCTTAAATGCTTGCGATTTGAGAATTTTCGGAAGCTTCTTCGCATTTGAATCTCCTTTCAATACTTGCTTATTAGAAATGAACGCCTTTTGGGCAAAATTGGGTAAAATTGTGTTTCAACCAAAAAATTAATTCCTTGCAAAGGGGTACCCCTTTCCTAAAATATTGATGAAACATTTTTTTTTCTTAAATGCTTGCGATTTGAGATTTTTCGGAAGCTTCTTCGCATTTGAAACTCATTTCAATACTTGCTTATTAGAAATAAACGCCTTTTGGGCAAAGTCGGGTAAAATTGTGTTTCAACCAAAAAATTCATTTTTTGCAAAGGCGTACCCTTTCCTAAAATATTGATGAAAAATTTTTTTTTCTTAAATGCTTGCGATTTGAGATTTTTCGGAAGCTTCTTCGCATTTGAATCTCCTTTCAATATATGCTTATTAGAAATGAATGCCTTTTGAGCAAAATTGGGTAAAACTGTGTTTCAACCAAAAAATTTATTTATTGCAAAGGGATACCCCTTTCCTAAAATATTGATGAAAAATTTGTTTTTCTTAAATGCTTGCGATTTGAGATTTTTCGGAAGCTTCTTCGCATTTAAATCTCCTTTCAATACTTGCTTATTAGAAATAAACGCCTTTTGGGCAAAATTGGGTAAAATTGTGTTTCAACCAAAAAATTTATGTATTGCAAAGGGGTACCCCTTTCCTAAAATATTGATAACAAATTTTTTTTTCTTAAATGCTTGCGATTTGAGATTTTTCGGAAGCTTCTTCGCATTTGAAACTCATTTCAATACTTGCTTATTAGAAATAAACGCCTTTTGGGCAAAGTCGGGTAAAATTGTGTTTCAACCAAAAAATTCATTTTTTGCAAAGGCGTACCCTTTCCTAAAATATTGATGAAAAATTTTTTTTTCTTAAATGCTTGCGATTTGAGATTTTTCGAAAGCTTCTTCGCATTTGAAACTCCTTTCAATACTTGCTTATTAGAAATGAACGCCTTTTGGGCAAAGTCGGGTAAAATTGTGGTTCAACCAAAAAATTTATTTATTGCAAAGGGGTACCCCTTTCCTAAAATATTGATGATAATTTTTTTTCTTAAATGCTTGCGATTTGAGATTTTTCGGAAGCTTGGTCGCATTTGAATCTTTTTTCAATACTTGCTTATTAGATATTAACGCCTTTTGGGCAAAGTCGGGTTAAATTGTGTTTCAACCAAAAAATTTATTTATTGCAAAGGGGTACCCCTTTCCTAAAATATTGACGAAAAATGTTTTTTTCATAAATGCTTGCGATTTGAGATTTTTCGGAAGCTTCTTCGCATTTAAATCTCCTTTCAATACTTGCTTATTACAAATAAACGCCTTTTGGGCAAAGTCGGGTAAAATTGTGTTTCAACCAAAAAATTTATGTATTGCAAAGGCGTACCCCTTTCCTAAAATATTGATGACAAATTTTTTTTTAAATGCTTGCGATTTGGGATTTTTCGGAAGCTTCTTCGCATTTGAAACTCATTTCAATACTTGCTTATTAGAAATGAACGCATTTTGGGCAAAATTGAGTAAAATTGTGTTTCAACCAAAAAATTTATTTATTGCAAAGGGGTACCCCTTCCTTAAATATTGATGAAACATTTTTTTTTCTTAAATGCATGCGATTTGAGATTTTTCGGAAGCTTCTTCGCATTTGTATCTCCTTTCAATACTTGCTTATTAGAAATAAACGCCTTTTGGGCAAAGTCGGGTAAAATTGTGTTTCAACCAAAAAATTTATGTAATGCAAAGGCGTACCCCTTTCCTAAAATATTGATGACAAATTTTTTTTTTTAAATGCTTGCGATTTGGGATTTTTCGGAAGCTTCTTCGCATTTGAAACTCATTTCAATACTTGCTTATTAGAAATGAACGCATTTTGGGCAAAATTGAGTAAAATTGTGTTTCAACCAAAAAATTTATTTATTGCAAAGGGGTACCCCTTCCTTAAATATTGATGAAACATTTTTTTTTTCTTAAATGCATGCGATTTGAGATTTTTCGGAAGCTTCTTCGCATTTGTATCTCCTTTCAATACTTGCTTATTAGAAATAAACGCCTTTTGGGCAAAATTGGGTAAAATTGTGTTTCAACCAAAAAATTTATTTTTTGCAAAGGCGTACCCTTTCCTAATATATTGATGAAACATTTTTTTTTCTTAAATGCTTGCGATTTGAGATTTTTCGGAAGCTTCTTCGCATTTGAAACTCATTTCAATACTTGCTTATTAGAAATGAACGCCTTTTGGGCAAAGTCGGGCAAAATTGTGTTTCAACCAAAAAATTTATTTATTGCAAAGGGATACCCCTTTCCTAAAATATTGATGAAAATTTTTTTTTTCTTAAATGCTTGCGATTTGAGATTTTTCGGAAGCTTCTTCGCATTTGAATCTCCTTTCAATACTTGCTTATTAGAAATAAACGCCTTTTGGGCAAAATTAGGTAAAATTGTGTTTCAACCAAAAAATTTATGTATTGCAAAGGGGTACCCCTTTCCTAAAATATTGATGAAACATTTTTTTTTCTTAAATGCTTGCGATTTGAGATTTTTCAGAAGCTTCTTCGCATTTGAAACTCATTTCAATACTTGCTTATTAGAAATGAACGCCTTTTGGGCAAAGTCGGGTAAAATTGTGTTTTAACCAAAAATTTATTTATTGCAAAGGGGTACCCCTTTCCTAAAATATTGATGAAAAGTTTTTTTCTTAAATGCTTGCGATTTGAGAATTTTCGGAAGCTTCTTCGCATTTGAATCTCCTTTCAATACTTGCTTATTAGAAATAAACGCCTTTTGGGCAAAGTCGGGTAAAATTGTGTTTCAACCAAAAAATTTATTTATTGCAAAGGGGTACCAATTTCCTAAAATATTGATGAAACATTTTTTTTTCTTAAATGGTTGCGATTTGAGATTTGTCGGAAGTTTCTTCGCATTTGAAACTCATTTCAATACTTGCTTATTAGAAATAAACGCCTTTTGGGCAAAGTCGGGTAAAATTGTGTTTCAACCAAAAAATTCATTTTTTGCAAAGGCGTACCCTTTCCTAAAATATTGATGAAAAATTTTTTTTTCTTAAATGCTTGCGATTTGAGATTTTTCGGAAGCTTCTTCGCATTTGAATCTCCTTTCAATATATGCTTATTAGAAATGAATGCCTTTTGGGCAAAATTGGGTAAAATTGTGGTTCAGCCAAAAAATTTATTTCTTGCAAAGGGTTACCCTTTCCTAATATATTGATGAAAAATTTTTTTTCTTAAATGCTTGCGATTTGAGATTTTTCGGAAGCTTCTTCGCATTTGAATCTCATTTCAATACTTGCTTATTAGAAATGAACGCCTTTTGGGCAAAGTCGGGTAAAATTGTGTTTCAACCAAAAAATTCATTTTTTGCAAAGGGGTACCCCTTTAATAGAAATTGATGAAAAATTTTTTTTTCTTAAATGCTTGCGATTTGAGATTTCTCGGAAGCTTCTTCGCATTAGAAACTCATTTCAATACTTGCTTATTAGAAATGAACGCCTTTTGGGCAAAATTGGGTAAAATAGTGTTTCAATCAAAAAATTCATTTTTTGCAAAGGGGTACCCCTTTCCTAGAAATTGATGAAAAATTTTTTTTTTCTTAAATGCTTGCGATTTGAGATATTTTGGAAGCTTCTTCGCATTTGAATCTCATTTCAATACTTGCTTATTAGAAATGAACGCCTTTTGGGCAAAGTCGGGAAAAATTGTGTTTCAACCAAAAAATTTATGTATTGCAAAGGGGTACCCCTTTCCTAAAATATTGATGAAACATTTTTTTTCTTAAATGCTTGCGATTTGAGATTTTTCAGAAGCTTCTTCGCATTTGAAACTCATTTCAATACTTGCTTATTAGAAATGAACGCCTTTTGGGCAAAGTCGGGTAAAATTGTGTTTTAACCAAAAATTTATTTATTGCAAAGGGGTACCCCTTTCCTAAAATATTGATGAAAAGTTTTTTTCTTAAATGCTTGCGATTTGAGAATTTTCGGAAGCTTCTTCGCATTTGAATCTCCTTTCAATACTTGCTTATTAGAAATAAACGCCTTTTGGGCAAAGTCGGGAAAAATTGTGTTTCAACCAAAAAATTCATATATTGCAAAGGGGTACCCCTTTCCTAAAATATTGATGAAAAATTTTTTTTTTCTTAAATGCTTGCGATTTGAGATTTTTCGGAAGCTTCTTCGCATTTGAAACTCATTTTAATACTTGCTTATTAGAAATGAACGCATTTTGGCCAAAATTGGGTAAAATTGTGTTTCAACCAAAAAATCCATTTATTGCAAAGGGGTACCCCTTTCCTAAAATATTGATGAAAAATTTTTTTTTCTTAAATGCTTGCGATTTGAGATTTTTCGGAAGCTTCTTAGCATTTGAATCTCCTTTTAATACTTGCTTATTAGAAATGAACGCCTTTTGGGCAAAGTCGGGCAAAATTGTGTTTCAACCAAAAAATTTATTTATTGCAAAGGGGTACCCCTTTCCTAAAATATTGATAACAAATTTTTGTCTTAAATGCTTGCGATTTGAGATTTTTCGGAAGCTTCTTCGCATTTGAATCTCCTTTCAATACTTGCTTATTAGAAATGAACGCCTTTTGGGCAAAGTCGGGTAAAATTGTGTTTCAACCAAAAAATTTATTTATTGCAAAGGGGTGCCCCTTTCCTAATATATTAATGCAATTTTTTTTTTCTTAAATGCTTGCGATTTGAGATTTTTCGGAAGCTTCTTCGCATTTAAATCTCCTTTCAATACTTGCTTATTAGAAATAAACGCCTTTTGGGCAAAGTCGGGTAAAATTGTGTTTCAACCAAAATATTTATTTATTGCAAAGGGGTACCCAAAATTGGGTAAAATTTTGTTTTTACCAAAAAATTCATTTTTTGCAAAGGGGTACCCCTTTCCTAAAATATTGATGAAACATTTTTTTTTCTTAAATGCTTGCGATTTGAGATTTTTCGGAAGCTTCTTCGCATTGTAATCTCATTTCAATACTTGCTTATTAGAAATGAACGCCTTTTGGGCAAAGTCGGAAAAAATTGTGTTTCAACCAAAAAATTCATTTATTGCAAAGGGGTACCCCTTTCCTAAAATATTGATGAAAAATTTTTTTTTCTTAAATGCTTGCGATTTGAGATTTTTCGGAAGCTTCTTCGCATTTGAATCTCCTTTCAATACTTGCTTATTAGAAATAAACGCCTTTTGGGCAAAGTCGGGAAAAATTGTGTTTCAACCAAAAAATTTATGTATTGCAAAGGGGTACCCCTTTCCTAAAATATTGATGAAACATTTTTTTTTCTTAAATGCTTGCGATTTGAGATTTTTCGGAAGCTTCTTAGCATTTGAATCTCCTTTTAATACTTGCTTATTAGAAATGAACGCCTTTTGGGCAAAGTCGGGCAAAATTGTGTTTCAACCAAAAAATTTATTTATTGCAAAGGGGTACCCCTTTCCTAAAATATTGATAACAAATTTTTTTCTTAAATGCTTGCGATTTAAGATTTTTCGGAAGCTTCTTCGCATTTGAATCTCCTTTCAATACTTGCTTATTAGAAATGAACGCCTTTTGGGCAAAGTCGGGTAAAATTGTGTTTCAACCAAAAAATTTATTTATTGCAAAGGGGTGCCCCTTTCCTAATATATTAATGCAATTTTTTTTTTCTTAAATGCTTGCGATTTGAGATTTTTCGGAAGCTTCTTCGCATTTAAATCTCCTTTCAATACTTGCTTATTAGAAATAAACGCCTTTTGGGCAAAGTCGGGTAAAATTGTGTTTCAACCAAAATATTTATTTATTGCAAAGGGGTACCCAAAATTGGGTAAAATTTTGTTTTTACCAAAAAATTCATTTTTTGCAAAGGGGTACCCCTTTCCTAAAATATTGATTAAAATATTTTTTTTCTTAAATGCTTGCGATTTGAGATTTTTCGGAAGCTTCTTCGCATTTGAATACTTGCTTATTAGAAATGAACGCCTTTTGGGCAAAGTCGGGAAAAATTGTGTTTCAACCAAAAAATTCATTTATTGCAAAGGGGTACCCCTTTGCTAAAATATTGATGAAACATTTTTTTTTCTTAAATGCTTGCAATTTGAGATTTTTCGGAAGCTTCTTCGCATTGTAATCTCATTTCAATACTTGCTTATTAGAAATGAACGCCTTTTGGGCAAAGTCGGGAAAAATTGTGTTTCAACCAAAAAATTCATTTATTGCAAAGGGGTACCCCTTTCCTAAAATATTGATGAAAAATTTTTTTTTCTTAAATGCTTGCGATTTGAGATTTTTCGGAAGCTTCTTAGCATTTGAATCTCCTTTTA
Organism: Linnaemya tessellans; assembly: GCA_951800035.1. Classification (NCBI taxonomy): domain Eukaryota; kingdom Metazoa; phylum Arthropoda; class Insecta; order Diptera; family Tachinidae; genus Linnaemya; species Linnaemya tessellans. The sequence goes on along the minus strand of OX637537.1, from coordinate 4,431,395 downwards.
ATACTTGCTTATTAGAAATGAACGCCTTTTGGGCAAAGTCGGGCAAAATTGTGTTTCAACCAAAAAATTTATTTATTGCAAAGGGGTACCCCTTTCCTAAAATATTGATGAAAAATTTTTTTTTCTTAAATGCTTGCGATTTGAGATTTTTCGGAAGCTTCTTCGCATTTGAATCTCCTTTCAATACTTGCTTATTGGAAATGAACGCCTTTTGGGCAAAGTCGGGTAAAATTGTGTTTCAACCAAAAAATTTATTTATTGCAAAGGGGTGCCCCTTTCCTAATATATTAATGCAATTTTTTTTTTTCTTAAATGCTTGCGATTTGAGATTTTTCGGAAGCTTCTTCGCATTTAAATCTCCTTTCAATACTTGCTTATTAGAAATAAACGCCTTTTGGGCAAAGTCGGGTAAAATTGTGTTTCAACCTAAATATTTATTTATTGCAAAGGGGTACCCAAAATTGGGTAAAATTTTGTTTTTACCAAAAAATTCATTTTTTGCAAAGGGGTACCCCTTTCCAAAAATATTGATGAAACATTTTTTTTTTCTTAAATGCTTGCGATTTGAGATTTTTCGGAAGCTTCTTCGCATTGTAATCTCATTTCAATACTTGCTTATTAGATATGAACGCCTTTTGGGCAAAGTCGGGTAAAATTGTGTTTCAACCAAAAAATTTATTTATTGCAAAGGGGTGCCCCTTTCCTAATATATTAAACTCATTTCAATACTTGCTTATTAGAAATAAACGCCTTTTGGGCAAAATTGGGTAAAATTGTGTTTCAACCAAAAAATTTATTTATTGCAAAGGGGTACCCCTTTCCTAAAATATTGATTAAAATATTTTTTTCTTAAATGCTTGCGATTTGAGATTTTTCGGAAGCTTCTTCACATTTGAATCTCATTTCAATACTTGCTTATTAGAAATGAACGCCTTTTGGGCAAAGTCGGGAAAAATTGTGTTTCAACCAAAAAATTTATTTATTGCAAAGGGGTACCCCTTTCCTAAAATATTGATGAACAATTTTTTTTTCTTAAATGCATGCGATTTGAGATTTTTCGGAAGCTTCTTCGCATTTGAATCTCCTTTCAATACTTGCTTATTAGAAATAAACGCCTTTTGGGCAAAGTCTGGTAAAATTGTGTTTCAACCAAAAAATTCATTTATTGCAAAGGGCTACCCCGTTCCTCAAATATTGATGAAACATTTTTTTCTTAAATGCTTGCGATTTGAGATTTTTCGGAAGCTTCTTCGCATTTGAAACTCATTTCAATACTTGCTTATTAGAAATAAACGCCTTTTGGGCAAAGTCGGGTAAAATTGTGGTTCAACCAAAAAATTTATTTATTGCAAAGGGGTACCCAAAATTGGGTAAAATTTTGTTTTTACCAAAAAATTAATTTTTTGCAAAGGGGTACCCCTTTCCTAAAATATTGATGAAACATTTTTTTTTCTTAAATGCTTGCGATTTGAGATTTTTCGGAAGCTTCTTCGCATTGTAATCTCATTTCAATACTTGCTTATTAGAAATGAACGCCTTTTGGGCAAAGTCGGGTAAAATTGTGTTTCAACCAAAAAATTTATTTATTGCAAAGGGGTGCCCCTTTCCTAATATATTAAACTCATTTCAATACTTGCTTATTAGAAATAAACGCCTTTTGGGCAAAATTGGGTAAAATTGTGTTTCAACCAAAAAATTTATTTATTGCAAAGGGGTACCCCTTTCCTAAAATATTGATTAAAATATTTTTTTCTTAAATGCTTGCGATTTGAGATTTTTCGAAAGCTTCTTCACATTTGAATCTCATTTCAATACTTGCTTATTAGAAATGAACGCCTTTTGGGCAAAGTCGGGAAAAATTGTGTTTCAACCAAAAAATTTATTTATTGCAAAGGGGTACCCCTTTCCTAAAATATTGATGAACAATTTTTTTTTCTTAAATGCATGCGATTTGAGATTTTTCGGAAGCTTCTTCGCATTTGAATCTCCTTTCAATACTTGCTTATTAGAAATAAACGCCTTTTGGGCAATGTCGGGTAAAATTGTGTTTCAACCAACAAATTTATTTATTGCAAAGGGGTACCCCTTTCCTAAAATATTGATGAAAAATGTTTTTTTCTTAAATGCTTGCGATTTGAGATTTTTCGGAAGCTTCTTCGCATTTGAAATTCATTTTAATACATGCTTATTAGAAATTAACGCCTTTTGGGCAAAGTCTGGTAAAATTGTGTTTCAACCAAAAAATTTATTTATTGCAAAGGGTTACCCTTTCCTAATATATTGATGAAAAATTTTTTTTCTTAAATGCTTGCGATTTGAGATTTTTCGGAAGCTTCTTCGCATTTGAATCTCCTTTCAATACTTGCCTATTAGAAATTAACGCCTTTTGGGCAAAATTGAGTAAAATTGTGGTTCAACCAAAAAATTTATTTATTGCAAAGGGGTACCCTTTCCTAATATATTGATGAAAAATGTTTTTTCTTAAATGCTTGCGATTTGAGAATTTTCGGAAGCTTCTTCGCATTTGTATCTCCTTTCAATACTTGCTTATTAGAAATAAACGCCTTTTGGGCAAAGTCGGGTAAAATTGTGTTTCAACCAAAAAATTTATTTATTGCAAAGGGGTACCCCTTTCCTCAAATATTGATGAAACATTTTTTTTCTTAAATGCTTGCGGTTTGAGATTTTTCGGAAGCTTCTTAGCATTTGAATCTCCTTTTAATACTTGCTTATTAGAAATGAACGCCTTTTGGGCAAAGTCGGGTAAAATTGTGTTTCAACCAAAAAATTTATTTATTGCAAAGGGGTACCCCTTTCCTCAAATATTGATGAAACATTTTTTTTCTTAAATGCTTGCGATTTGAGATTTTTCGGAAGCTTCTTCGCATTTGAATCTCCTTTCAATACTTGCTTATTAGAAATGAACGCCTTTTGGGCAAAGTCGGGTAAAATTGTGTTTCAACCAAAAAATTTATTTATTGCAAAGGGGTACCCCTTTTCTAAAATATTGATGAACAATTTTTTTTCATAAATGCTTGCGATTTGAGATTTTTCGGAAGCTTCTTCGCATTTAAATCTCCTTTCAATACTTGCTTATTAGAAATAAACGCCTTTTGGGCAAAGTCTGGTAAAATTGTGTTTCAACCAAAAAATTCATTTTTTGCAAAGGGGTACCCCTTTCCTAGAAATTGATGAAAAATGTTTTTCTTAAATGCTTTCGATTTGAGATTTTTCGGAAGCTTCTTCGCATTTGAATCTCATTTCAATACTTGCTTATTAGAAATGAACGCCTTTTGGGCAAAATTGGGTAAAATTGTGTTTCAACCAAAAAATTTATTTATTGCAAAGGGGTTCCCCTTTCCTAAAATATTGATGAAACATTTTTTTTCTTAAATGCTTGCGATTTGAGATTTTTCGGAAGCTTCTTCGCATTTGAAACTCATTTCAATACTTGCTTATTAGAAATGAACGCCTTTTGGGCAAAATTAGGTAAAATTGTGTTTCAACCAAAAAATTTATTTATTGCAAAGGCGTACCCTTTCCTAATATATTAATGCAATTTTTTTTTCTTAAATGCTTGCGATTTGAGATTTTTCGGAAGCTTCTTCGCATTTGAATCTCCTTTCAATACTTGCCTATTAGAAATGAACGCCTTTTGGGCAAAATTGGGTAAAATTGTGTTTCAACCAAAAAATTCATTTTTTGCAAAGGGGTACCACTTTCCTAAAATATTGATGAAATTTTTGTTTTTCTTAAATGCTTGCGGTTTGAGATTTTTCGGAAGCTTCTTAGCATTTGAATCTCCTTTCAATATATGCTTATTAGAAATAAACGCCTTTTGGGCAAAGTCGGGTAAAATTGTGTTTCAACCAAAAAATTTATTTATTGCAAAGGGGTACCCCTTTCCTCAAATATTGATGAAACATTTTTTTTTCTTAAATGCTTGCGATTTGAGATTTTTCGGAAGCTTCTTAGCATTTGAATCTCCTTTTAATACTTGCTTATTAGAAATGAACGCCTTTTGGGCAAAGTCGGGCAAAATTGTGTTTCAACCAAAAAATTTATTTATTGCAAAGGGATACCCCTTTCCTAAAATATTGATGAAAATTTTTTTTTTCTTAAATGCTTGCGATTTGAGATTTTTCGGAAGCTTCTTCGCATTTGAATCTCCTTTCAATACTTGCTTATTAGAAATGAACGCCTTTTGGGCAAAGTCGGGTAAAATTGTGTTTCAACCAAAAAATTTATTTATTGCAAAGGGGTGCCCCTTTCCTAATATATTAATGCAATTTTTTTTTTCTTAAATGCTTGCGATTTGAGATTTTTCGGAAGCTTCTTCGCATTTGAAACTCATTTCAATACTTGCTTATTAGAAATAAACGCCTTTTGGGCAAAGTCGGGTAAAATTGTGTTTCAACCAAAAAATTCATTTTTTGCAAAGGCGTACCCTTTCCTAAAATATTGATGAAAAATTTTTTTTTCTTAAATGCTTGCGATTTGAGATTTTTCGGAAGCTTCTTCGCATTTGAATCTCCTTTCAATATATGCTTATTAGATATGAATGCCTTTTGGGCAAAATTGGGTAAAACTGTGTTTCAACCAAAAAATTTATTTATTGCAAAGGGGTACCCCTTTCCTCAAATATTGATGAAACATTTTTTTTTCTTAAATGCTTGCGATTTGAGATTTTTCGGAAGCTTCTTAGCATTTGAATCTCCTTTTAATACTTGCTTATTAGAAATGAACGCCTTTTGGGCAAAATTAGGTAAAATTGTGTTTCAACCAAAAAATCAATTTTTTGCAAAGGGGTACCACTTTCCTAAAATATTGATGAACAATTTTTTTTTCTTAAATGCTTGCGATTTGAGATTTTTCGGAAGCTTCTTCGCATTTGAAACTCATTTCAATACTTGCTTATTAGAAATGAACGCCTTTTGGGCAAAATTGGGTAAAATTGTGTTTCAACCAAAAAAATTATTTTTTGCAAAGGGGTACCCCTTTCCTAGAAATTGATGAAAAATTTTTTTTTTCTTAAATGCTTGCGATTTGGGATTTTTCGGAAGCTTCTTCGCATTTGAATCTCATTTCAATACTTGCTTATTAGATATGAACGCCTTTTGGGCAAAGTCGGGAAAAATTGTGTTTCAACCAAAAAATTTATGTATTGCAAAGGGGTACCCCTTTCCTAAAATATTGATGAAACATTTTTTTTTCTTAAATGCTTGCGATTTGAGATTTTTCAGAAGCTTCTTCGCATTTGAATCTCCTTTCAATACTTGCTTATTAGAAATAAACGCCTTTTGGGCAAAGTCGGGTAAAATTGTGTTTCAACCAAAAAATTCATTTTTTGCAAAGGCGTACCCTTTCCTAAAATATTGATGAAAAATTTTTTTTTCTTAAATGCTTGCGATTTGAGATTTTTCGGAAGCTTCTTCGCATTTGAATCTCCTTTCAATATATGCTTATTAGAAATAAACGCCTTTTGGGCAAAGTCGGGTAAAATTGTGTTTCAACCAAAAAATTTATGTATTGCAAAGGGGTACCACTTTCCTAAAATATTGATAACAAATGTTTTTCTTAAATGCTTGCGATTTGAGATTTTTCGGAAGCTTCTTCGCATTTGAAACTCATTTCAATACTTGCTTATTAGAAATGAACGCCTTTTGGGCAAAGTCAGGTAAAATTGTGTTTCAACCAAAAAATTTATTTATTGCAAAGGCGTACCAATTTCCTAAAATATTGATGAAACATTTTTTTTTTCTTAAATGCTTGCGATTTGAGATTTTTCGAAAGCTTCTTCGCATTTGAAACTCATTTCAATACTTGCTTATTAGAAATGAACGCCTTTTGGGCAAAATTGGGTAAAATTGTGTTTTAACCAAAAAAATTATTTATTGCAAAGGGGTACCCCTTTCCAAAAATATTTATGAAAAAAAATTTTTTTTATATCCTTGCGATTTGAGATTTTTCGGAAGCTTCTTCGCATTTGAAACTCATTTCAATACTTTCTTATTAGAAATAAACGCCTTTTGGACAAAATTGGGTAAAATTGTGCTTCAACCAAAAAATTTATTTATTGCAAAGGGGTACCCCTTTCCTAAAATATTGATGAAACATTTTTTTTTCTTAAATGCTTGCGATTTGAGATTTTTCGGAAGCTTCTTCGCATTTGAAACTCCTTTCAATACTCAGTTATTAGAAATGAACGCCTTTTGGGCAAAATTGGGTAAAATTGTGTCTCAACCAAAAAATTTATTTATTGCAAAGGGGTACCCCTTTCCTCAAATATTGATGAAAAATGTTTTTTTCTTAAATGCTTGCGATTTGAGATTTTTCGGAAGCTTTTTCGCATTTGAAACTCATTTCAATACTTGCTTATTAGAAATGAACGCCTTTTGGGCAAAATTGGGTAAAATTGTGTTTCAACCAAAAACTTGATTTTTAGCAAGGGACGACGGAAGATTTTATTTTTAAATTAAAACCAATTTGTTGTATTTGTTTTGTTCTCAGATTATGTATAGCGCTAGTCGCTCGCAAGCTGTTGTTGAGTGTAAAATTTCAGCGACCTGCGTACATTGTAAGTGTTTGTTTTTTTGCTTTTAATTTTTTTTCGTAGTCAAAATGACGAAGGATGACTTTTGTGTAACTTTCAGGTTTCTTCCGTGTATTTTTTTTATGAAAAATTTTGTTTGTTTTTTCTGAAATGGCAAATCAGTGATCTCTCATTGATGAACAAATTGACCAGTTTCTCTCCAGGGCTGACGACAACGATGATTTTGAAAGCGATCTCAGTGAAATAGGTTCTGACATTGAAGTTGATCAAGAAGAATCCGTTGGAAATACCACCACATCAAACGACCATAATTTAACCCTGTTGTCTTGTAAGCCCAAGCCAAGCATGGCTTGTAATGAACAGGGTACTATAAATCTCAAAACAAATAAACCCAGCATGGTGAAATTGTACAATAGTACGAAACGAGGAGTTAATGCATTCGACCATATTTGCAGTGTTATGAGCTGTTCAAGGAAAACAAGCAGTTGGCCGTTATGTCAATCTTTCGGAATTTTAAACATATCATTTATTAACTCATATATAATTTATGCGCACAATATGTTTCAAGATGATAAAAAGCCTCTAACTCGCATCAGTTTTATAAAAAACCTGTTTTCAGGACTCGTAAAAAATCACATGGCAGACAGGCTTCAAATGCCGACAATAACGTCTAATCTCAGAAAAGGTATACAAAATCAGCTGCAAATAAATAACTCCACAGATTCCGAGAAAACTTCTACACAAAATCAAACTGGAAAAATAAAGATATGTGCAGTTTGCCCTTCTTCGAAAAGAAGAATGACAAATGTTGTTTGTGCAAAGTGCCAAAATAGGCTGTGTGGCGAGCACAAAATTGAAGTTTGTGACTCGTGCTTTATATAAAGTATATAATCTCAAATCTAATGTTGTTTTTTTAGTTTAATACTTATACTTTAAGAAAATTAAAGACTGAATTAAAAAAAATTGTCTTATGTTACTTTTTTTATGTTTTGTTATTACTTGTTTCAAAATCTATGCCAATTGAAGGAATGCTATGAAATGTTAAGTTTTTATTAAATGTTAAAAAATAAATAAATGAATTTCTTTAAATATTCATTAAAAAGTGTCTATTAATACATAAGAAAATTATTTTGGTATCCATTTATGCTCACGAATGTTTTTATAGTCTCTTGAAGTATGCCGTAGTCAAAATGACGAAGGATGACGTTAGTGTATGTAAAATAAGGATGACGTTCCAGGGTTAAGAAAAAAAAACTGTTCATCAATATTTTAGGAAAGTGGTACCCCTTTGCAATAAATGGATTTTTTGGTTGAAACACAATTTTACCCAATTTTGGCCAAAAGGCGTTCATTTCTAATAAGCAAGTATTGAAAGGAGATTCAAATGCGAAGAAGCTTCCGAAAATTCTCAAATCGCAAGCATTTAAGAAAAAAAAATGTTTCATCAATATTTTAGGAAAGGGGTACGCCTTTGCAATAAATAAATTTTTTGGTTGAAACACAATTTTACCCGACTTTGCCCAAAAGGCGTTCATTTCTAATAAGCAAGTATTGAAATGAGATTCAAATGCGAAGAAGCTTCCGAAAAATCTCAAATCGCAAGCATTTAAGAAAAAAAATGTTTCATCAATATTTTAGGAAAGTGGTACCCCTTTGCAATAAATGAATTTTTTGGTTGAAACACAATTTTTCCCGACTTTGCCCAAAAGGCGTTCATTTCTAATAAGCAAGTATTGAAATGAGTTTCAAATGCGAAGAAGCTTCCGAAAAATCTCAAATCGCAAGCATTTAAGAAAAAAAAATGTTTCATCAATATTTTAGGAAAGGGTACCCCTTTGCAATAAATAAATTTTTTGGTTGAAACACAATTTTACCCGACTTTGCCCAAAAGGCGTTTATTTCTAATAAGCAAGTATTGAAATGAGTTTCAAATGCGAAGAAGCTTCCGAAAAATCTCAAATCGCAAGCATTTAAGAAAAAAAAATGTTTCATCAATATTTTAGGAAAGGGGTACCCCTTTGCAATAAATAAATTTTTTGGTTGAACCACAATTTTACCCGACTTTGCCCAAAAGGCGTTCATTTCTAATAAGCAAGTACTGAAATGAGTTTCAAATGCGAAGAAGCTTCCGAAAAATCTCAAATCGCAAGCATTTAAGAAAAAAAAATTTTCATCATTATTTTAGGAAAGGGGTATCCCTTTGCAATAAATAAATTTTTTGGTTGAAACACAATTTTGCCCGACTTTGCCCAAAAGGCGTTCATTTCTAATAAGCAAGTATTAAAAGGAGATTCAAATGCTAAGAAGCTTCCGAAAAATCTCAAATCGCAAGCATTTAAGAAAAAAAAATGTTTCATCAATATTTTAGGAAAGGGGTGCCCCTTTGCAATACATAAATTTTTTGGTTGAAACACAATTTTACCCGACTTTGCCCAAAAGGCGTTCATTTCTAATAAGCAAGTATTGAAATGAGTTTCAAATGCGAAGAAGCTTCCGAAAAATCTCAAATCGCAAGCATTTAAGAAAAAAAATTTTTCATCAATATTTTAGGAAAGGACTACCCCTTTGCAATAAATAAATTTTTTGGTTGAAACACAATTTTGCCCGACTTTGCCCAAAAGGCGTTTATTTCTAATAAGCAAGTATTGAAATGAGTTTCAAATGCGAAGAAGCTTCCGAAAAATCTCAAATCGCAAGCATTTAAGAAAAAAAAATGTTTCATCAATATTTTAGGAAAGGGGTACCCCTTTGCAATAAATAAATTTTTTGGTTGAACCACAATTTTACCCGACTTTGCCCAAAAGGCGTTCATTTCTAATAAGCAAGTACTGAAATGAGTTTCAAATGCGAAGAAGCTTCCGAAAAATCTCAAATCGCAAGCATTTAAGAAAAAAAAATTTTCATCAATATTTTAGGAAAGGGGTATCCCTTTGCAATAAATAAATTTTTTGGTTGAAACACAATTTTACCCGACTTTGCCCAAAAGGCGTTCATTTCTAATAAGCAAGTATTAAAAGGAGATTCAAATGCTAAGAAGCTTCCGAAAAATCTCAAATCGCAAGCATTTAAGAAAAAAAAATGTTTCATCAATATTTTAGGAAAGGGGTGCCCCTTTGCAATACATAAATTTTTTGGTTGAAACACAATTTTACCCAATTTTGCCCAAAAGGCGTTCATTTCTAATAAGCAAGTATTGAAAGGAGATTCAAATGCGAAGAAGCATCCGAAAAATCTCAAATCGCAAGCAATTAAGAAAAAAAATTTTTTCATCAATATATTAGGAAAGGGTACCCCTTTGCAATAAATAAATTTTTTGGTTGAAACACAATTTTACCCAATTTTGCCCAAAAGGCGTTCATTTCTAATAAGCAAGTACTGAAATGAGTTTCAAATGCGAAGAAGCTTCCGAAAAATCTCAAATCGCAAGCATTTAAGAAAAAAAAATTTTTCATCAATATTTTAGGAAAGGGGTACCCCTTTGCAATAAATGAATTTTTTGGTTGAAACACAATTTTTCCCGACTTTGGCCAAAAGGCGTTCATTTCTAATAAGCAAGTATTGAAAGGAGATTCAAATGCGAAGAAGCTTCCGAAAAATCTCAAATCGCAAGCATTTAAGAAAAAAAAATGTTTCATCAATATTTGAGGAAAGGGGTACCCCTTTGCAATAAATAAATTTTTTGGTTGAAACACAATTTTACCCGACATTGCCCAAAAGGCGTTTATTTCTAATAAGCAAGTATTGAAATGAGTTTCAAATGCGAAGAAGCTTCCGGAAAATCTCAAATCGCAAGCATTTAAGAAAAAAAAATGTTTCATCAATATTTGAGGAAAGGGTACCCCTTTGCAATAAATAAATTTTTTGGTTGAAACACAATTTTACCCAATTTTGCCCAAAAGGCGTTCATTTCTAATAAGCAAGTACTGAAATGAGTTTCAAATGCGAAGAAGCTTCCGAAAAATCTCAAATCGCAAGCATTTAAGAAAAAAAAATTTTTCATCAATATTTTAGGAAAGGGGTACCCCTTTGCAATAAATGAATTTTTTGGTTGAAACACAATTTTTCCCGACTTTGGCCAAAAGGCGTTCATTTCTAATAAGCAAGTATTGAAAGGAGATTCAAATGCGAAGAAGCTTCCGAAAAATCTCAAATCGCAAGCATTTAAGAAAAAAAAATGTTTCATAAATATTTTAGGAAAGGGGTATCCCTTTGCAATAAATAAATTTTTTGGTTGAAACACAGTTTTACCCAATTTTGCCCAAAAGGCATTCATTTCTAATAAGCATATATTGAAAGGAGATTCAAATGCGAAGAAGCTTCCGGAAAATCTCAAATCGCAAGCATTTAAGAAAAAAAAAGTTTTCATCAATATTTTAGGAAAGGGTACGCCTTTGCAAAAAATGAATTTTTTGGTTGAAACACAATTTTACCCGACTTTGCCCAAAAGGCGTTTATTTCTAATAAGCAAGTATTGAAATGAGATTCAAATGCGAAGAAGCTTCCGAAAAATCTCAAATCGCAAGCATTTAAGAAAAAAATTTGTTATCAATATATTAGGAAAGGGGTGCCCCTTTGCAATAAATAAATTTTTTGGTTGAAACACAATTTTACCCAATTTTGTCCAAAAGGCGTTTATTTCTAATAAGCAAGTATTGAAAGGAGATACAAATGCGAAGAAGCTTCCGAAAAATCTCAAATCGCAAGCATTTAAGAAAAAAAAAATTTCATCAATATTTTAGGAAAGGGTACCCCTTTGCAATAAATAAATTTTTTGGTTGAAACACAATTTTACCCGACTTTGCCCAAAAGGCGTTTATTTCTAATAAGCAAGTATTGAAATGAGTTTCAAATGCGAAGACGCTTCCGAAAAATCTCAAATCGCAAGCATTTAAGAAAAAAAATGTTTCATCAATATTTTAGGAAAGGGGTACCCCTTTGCAATAAATAAATTTTTTGGTTGAACCACAATTTTACCCGACTTTGCCCAAAAGGCGTTCATTTCTAATAAGCAAGTACTGAAATGAGTTTCAAATGCGAAGAAGCTTCCGAAAAATCTCAAATCGAAAGCATTTAAGAAAAACATTTTTCATCAATATTTTAGGAAAGTGGTACCCCTTTGCAAAAAATGGATTTTTTGGTTGAAACACAATTTTACCCAATTTTGGCCAAAAGGCGTTTATTTCTAATAAGCAAGTATTGAAAGGAGATTCAAATGCGAAGAAGCTTCCGAAAAATCTCAAATCGCAAGCATTTAAGAAAAAAAAATTGTTCATCAATATTTTAGGAAAGTGGTACCCCTTTGCAAAAAATGGATTTTTTGGTTGAAACACAATTTTACCCAATTTTGGCCAAAAGGCGTTCATTTCTAATAAGCAAGTATTGAAAGGAGATTCAAATGCGAAGAAGCTTCCGAAAAATCTCAAATCGCAAGCATTTAAGAAAAAAAAATGTTTCATTAATATTTGAGGAAAGGGGTACCCCTTTGCAATAAATCATTTTTTTGGTTGAAACACAATTTTACCTAATTTTGCCCAAAAGGCGTTCATTTCTAATAAGCAAGTATTGAAATGAGTTTCAAATGCGAAGAAGCTTCCGAAAAATCTCAAATCGCAAGCATTTAAGAAAAAAAAATTTTCATCAATATTTTAGGAAAGGGCTACCCCTTTGCAAAAAATAAATTTTTTGGTTGAAACACAATTGTACCCGACTTTGCCCAAAAGGCGTTTATTTCTAATAAGCAAGTATTGAAAGGAGATTCAAATGCGAAGAAGCTTCCGAAAAATCTCAAATCGCAAGCATTTAAGAAAAAAAAATTGTTCATCAATATTTTAGGAAAGTGGTACCCCTTTGCAATAAATGGATTTTTTGGTGAAACACAATTTTACCCAATTTTGGCCAAAAGGCGTTCATTTCTAATAAGCAAGTATTGAAAGGAGATTCAAATGCGAAGAAGCTTCCGAAAATTCTCAAATCGCAAGCATTTAAGAAAAAAAAATGTTTCATCAATATTTTAGGAAAGGGGTACCCCTTTGCAATAAATAAATTTTTTGGTTGAACCACAATTTTACTCAATTTTGCCCAAAAGGCGTTAATTTCTAATAGGCAAGTATTGAAAGGAGATTCAAATGCGAAGAAGCTTCCGAAAAATTTCAAATCGCAAGCATTTAAGAAAAAAAATTTTTCATCAATTTCTAGGAAAGGGGTACACCCCTTTGCAATAAATAAATTTTTTGGTTGAAACACAATTTTACCCAATTTTGCCCAAAAGGCGTTCATTTCTAATAAGGAAGTACTGAAATGAGTTTCAAATGCGAAGAAGCTTTCGAAAAATCTCAAATCGCAAGCATTTAAGAAAAAAAAAATTTCATCAATATTTTAGGAAAGGGGTACCTCTTTGCAATAAATAATTTTTTTGGTTGAAACACAATTTTACCCAATTTTGCCCAAAAGGCGTTCATTTCTAATAAGCAAATATTGAAATGAGATTCAAATGCGAAGAAGCATCCGAAAAATCTCAAATCGCAAGCATTTAAGAAAAAAAAATTTTTCATCAATATATTAGGAAAGGGTAACCCTTTGCAAAAAATGAATTTTTTGGTTGAAACACAATTTTACTCAATTTTGCCCAAAAGGCGTTTATTTCTAATAAGCAAGTATTGAAATGAGTTTCAAATGCGAAGAAGCTTCCGAAAAATCTCAAATCGCAAGCATTTAAGAAAAAAAAAATTTCATCAATATTTTAGGAAAGGGGTACCCCTTTGCAATAAATAATTTTTTTGGTTGAAACACAATTTTACCCAATTTTGCCCAAAAGGCGTTCATTTCTAATAAGCAAATATTGAAATGAGATTCAAATGCGAAGAAGCATCCGAAAAATCTCAAATCGCAAGCATTTAAGAAAAAAAAATGTTTCATCAATATTTAAGGAAGGGGTACCCCTTTGCAATAAATAAATTTTTTGGTTGAAAGTGGTAGTTAGGAAAGTGGTACCCCTTTGCAAAAAATGGATTTTTTGGTTGAAACACAATTTTACCCAATTTTGGCCAAAAGGCGTTTATTTCTAATAAGCAAGTATTGAAAGGAGATTCAAATGCGAAGAAGCTTCCGAAAAATCTCAAATCGCAAGCATTTAAGAAAAAAAAATTGTTCATCAATATTTTAGGAAAGTGGTACCCCTTTGCAAAAAATGGATTTTTTGGTTGAAACACAATTTTACCCAATTTTGGCCAAAAGGCGTTCATTTCTAATAAGCAAGTATTGAAAGGAGATTCAAATGCGAAGAAGCTTCCGAAAAATCTCAAATCGCAAGCATTTAAGAAAAAAAAATGTTTCATCAATATTTGAGGAAAGGGGTACCCCTTTGCAATAAATAAATTTTTTGGTTGAAACACAATTTTACCTAATTTTGCCCAAAAGGCGTTCATTTCTAATAAGCAAGTATTGAAATGAGTTTCAAATGCGAAGAAGCTTCCGAAAAATCTCAAATCGCAAGCATTTAAGAAAAAAAAAATTTTCATCAATATTTTAGGAAAGGGGTATCCCTTTGCAATAAATAAATTTTTTGGTTGAAACACAATTTTGCCCGACTTTGCCCAAAAGGCGCTCATTTCTAATAAGCAAGTATTAAAAGGAGATTCAAATGCTAAGAAGCTTCCGAAAAATCTCAAATCGCAAGCATTTAAGAAAAAAAAAATGTTTCATCAATATTTTAGGAAAGGGGTGCCCCTTTGCAATACATAAATTTTTTGGTTGAAACACAATTTTACCCAATTTTGCCCAAAAGCCGTTCATTTCTAATAAGCAAGTATTGAAAGGAGATTCAAATGCGAAGAAGCATCCGAAAAATCTCAAATCGCAAGCATTTAAGAAAAAAAAATTTTTTCATCAATATATTAGGAAAGGGTACCCCTTTGCAATAAATAAATTTTTTGGTTGAAACACAATTTTACCCAATTTTGCCCAAAAGGCGTTCATTTCTAATAAGCAAGTACTGAAATGAGTTTCAAATGCGAAGAAGCTTCCGAAAAATCTCAAATTGCAAGCATTTAAGAAAAAAAAAATTTTCATCAATATATTAGGAAAGGGGTACACCCCTTTGCAATAAATAAATTTTTTGGTTGAAACACAATTTTACCCAATTTCGCCCAAAAGGCGTTTATTTCTAATAAGCAAGTATTGAAATGAGTTTCTAATGCGAAGAAGCTTCCGAAAAATCTCAAATCGCAAGCATTTAAGAAAAAAAAAATGTTTCATCAATATTTTAGGAAATTGGTACGCCTTTGCAAGGAATTAATTTTTTGGTTGAAACACAATTTTACCCAATTTTGCCCAAAAGGCGTTCATTTCTAATAAGCAAGTATTGAAATGAGATTAAAATGCGAAGAAGCTTCCGAAAAATCTCAAATCGCAAGCATTTAAGAAAAAATTGTTCATCAATATTTTAGAAAAGGGGTACCCCTTTGCAATAAATAAATTTTTTGGTTGAAACTTAATTTTACCCAATTTTGTCCAAAAGGCGTTCATTTCTAATGAGCAAGTATTGAAAGGAAATTCAAATGCGAAGAAGCTTCCAAAAAATCTCAAATCGCAAGCATTTAAGAAAAAAAAATTTTTCATCAATATATTAGGAAAGGGTACCCCTTTGCAATAAATAAATTTTTTGGTTGAAACACAATTTTACCCAATTTTGCCCAAAAGGCGTTTATTTCTAATAAGCAAGTATTGAAAGGAGATACAAATGCGAAGAAGCTTCCGAAAAATCTCAAATCGCAAGCATTTAATAAAAAAAAATGTTTCATCAATATTTTAGGAAATTGGTACGCCTTTGCAAGGAATTAATTTTTTGGTTGAAACACAATTTTACCCAATTTTGCCCAAAAGGCGTTCATTTCTAATAAGCAAGTATTGAAAGGAGATTCAAATGCGAAGAAGCTTCCGAAAATTCTCAAATCGCAAGCATTTAAGAAAAAAACTTTTCATCAATATTTTAGGAAAGGGTACCCCTTTGCAATAAATAAATTTTTTGGTTGAAACACAATTTTACCCAATTTTGCCCAAAAGGCGTTCATTTCTAATGAGCAAGTATTGAAAGGAAATTCAAATGCGAAGAAGCTTCCAAAAAATCTCAAATCGCAAGCATTTAAGAAAAAAAAATTTTTCATCAATATATTAGGAAAGGGTACCCCTTTGCAATAAATAAATTTTTTGGTTGAAACACAATTTTACCCAATTTTGCCCAAAAGGCGTTTATTTCTAATAAGCAAGTATTGAAAGGAGATACAAATGCGAAGAAGCTTCCGAAAAATCTCAAATCGCAAGCATTTAATAAAAAAAAATGTTTCATCAATATTTTAGGAAATTGGTACGCCTTTGCAAGGAATTAATTTTTTGGTTGAAACACAATTTTACCCAATTTTGCCCAAAAGGCGTTCATTTCTAATAAGCAAGTATTGAAAGGAGATTCAAATGCGAAGAAGCTTCCGAAAATTCTCAAATCGCAAGCATTTAAGAAAAAAACTTTTCATCAATATTTTAGGAAAGGGTACCCCTTTGCAATATATAAATTTTTTGGTTGAAACACAATTTTACCCAATTTTGCCCAAAAGGCGTTTATTTCTAATAAGCAAGTATTGAAATGAGATTCAAATGCGAAGAAGCTTTCGAAAAATCTCAAATCGGAAGCATTTAAGAAAAAAAAAATTTCATCAATATTTTAGGAAAGGGGTACTCCTTTGCAATAAATAAATTTGTTGGTTGAAACACAATTTTACCCAATTTTGTCCAAAAGGCGTTCATTTCTAATGAGCAAGTATTGAAAGGAAATTCAAATGCGAAGAAGCTTCCAAAAAATCTCAGATCGCAAGCATTTAAGAAAAAAAAATTTTTCATCAATATATTAGGAAAGGGTACCCCTTTGCAATAAATAAATTTTTTGGTTGAAACACAATTTTACCCAATTTTGCCCAAAAGGCGTTTATTTCTAATAAGCAAGTATTGAAAGGAGATTCAAATGCGAAGAAGCTTCCGAAAATTCTCAAATCGCAAGCATTTAAGAAAAAAACTTTTCATCAATATTTTAGGAAAGGGTACCCCTTTGCAATATATAAATTTTTTGGTTGAAACACAATTTTACCCAATTTTGCCCAAAAGGCGTTTATTTCTAATAAGCAAGTATTGAAATGAGATTCAAATGCGAAGAAGCTTTCGAAAAATCTCAAATCGGAAGCATTTAAGAAAAAAAAAATTTCATCAATATTTTAGGAAAGGGGTACTCCTTTGCAATACATAAATTTTTTGGTTGAAACACAATTTTACCCAATTTTGCCCAAAAGGCGTTCATTTCTAATAAGCAAGTATTGAAAGGAGATTCAAATGCGAAGAAGCATCCGAAAAATCTCAAATCGCAAGCATTTAAGAAAAAAAAATTTTTTCATCAATATATTAGGAAAGGGTACCCCTTTGCAATAAATAAATTTTTTGGTTGAAACACAATTTTACCCAATTTTGCCCAAAAGGCGTTCATTTCTAATAAGCAAGTACTGAAATGAGTTTCAAATGCGAAGAAGCTTCCGAAAAATCTCAAATTGCAAGCATTTAAGAAAAAAAAAATTTTCATCAATATATTAGGAAAGGGGTACACCCCTTTGCAATAAATAAATTTTTTGGTTGAAACACAATTTTACCCAATTTCGCCCAAAAGGCGTTTATTTCTAATAAGCAAGTATTGAAATGAGTTTCTAATGCGAAGAAGCTTCCGAAAAATCTCAAATCGCAAGCATTTAAGAAAAAAAAAATGTTTCATCAATATTTTAGGAAATTGGTACGCCTTTGCAAGGAATTAATTTTTTGGTTGAAACACAATTTTACCCAATTTTGCCCAAAAGGCGTTCATTTCTAATAAGCAAGTATTGAAATGAGATTAAAATGCGAAGAAGCTTCCGAAAAATCTCAAATCGCAAGCATTTAAGAAAAAATTGTTCATCAATATTTTAGAAAAGGGGTACCCCTTTGCAATAAATAAATTTTTTGGTTGAAACTTAATTTTACCCAATTTTGTCCAAAAGGCGTTCATTTCTAATGAGCAAGTATTGAAAGGAAATTCAAATGCGAAGAAGCTTCCAAAAAATCTCAAATCGCAAGCATTTAAGAAAAAAAAATTTTTCATCAATATATTAGGAAAGGGTACCCCTTTGCAATAAATAAATTTTTTGGTTGAAACACAATTTTACCCAATTTTGCCCAAAAGGCGTTTATTTCTAATAAGCAAGTATTGAAAGGAGATACAAATGCGAAGAAGCTTCCGAAAAATCTCAAATCGCAAGCATTTAATAAAAAAAAATGTTTCATCAATATTTTAGGAAATTGGTACGCCTTTGCAAGGAATTAATTTTTTGGTTGAAACACAATTTTACCCAATTTTGCCCAAAAGGCGTTCATTTCTAATAAGCAAGTATTGAAAGGAGATTCAAATGCGAAGAAGCTTCCGAAAATTCTCAAATCGCAAGCATTTAAGAAAAAAACTTTTCATCAATATTTTAGGAAAGGGTACCCCTTTGCAATAAATAAATTTTTTGGTTGAAACACAATTTTACCCAATTTTGCCCAAAAGGCGTTCATTTCTAATGAGCAAGTATTGAAAGGAAATTCAAATGCGAAGAAGCTTCCAAAAAATCTCAAATCGCAAGCATTTAAGAAAAAAAAATTTTTCATCAATATATTAGGAAAGGGTACCCCTTTGCAATAAATAAATTTTTTGGTTGAAACACAATTTTACCCAATTTTGCCCAAAAGGCGTTTATTTCTAATAAGCAAGTATTGAAAGGAGATACAAATGCGAAGAAGCTTCCGAAAAATCTCAAATCGCAAGCATTTAATAAAAAAAAATGTTTCATCAATATTTTAGGAAATTGGTACGCCTTTGCAAGGAATTAATTTTTTGGTTGAAACACAATTTTACCCAATTTTGCCCAAAAGGCGTTCATTTCTAATAAGCAAGTATTGAAAGGAGATTCAAATGCGAAGAAGCTTCCGAAAATTCTCAAATCGCAAGCATTTAAGAAAAAAACTTTTCATCAATATTTTAGGAAAGGGTACCCCTTTGCAATATATAAATTTTTTGGTTGAAACACAATTTTACCCAATTTTGCCCAAAAGGCGTTTATTTCTAATAAGCAAGTATTGAAATGAGATTCAAATGCGAAGAAGCTTTCGAAAAATCTCAAATCGGAAGCATTTAAGAAAAAAAAAATTTCATCAATATTTTAGGAAAGGGGTACTCCTTTGCAATAAATAAATTTGTTGGTTGAAACACAATTTTACCCAATTTTGTCCAAAAGGCGTTCATTTCTAATGAGCAAGTATTGAAAGGAAATTCAAATGCGAAGAAGCTTCCAAAAAATCTCAGATCGCAAGCATTTAAGAAAAAAAAATTTTTCATCAATATATTAGGAAAGGGTACCCCTTTGCAATAAATAAATTTTTTGGTTGAAACACAATTTTACCCAATTTTGCCCAAAAGGCGTTTATTTCTAATAAGCAAGTATTGAAAGGAGATTCAAATGCGAAGAAGCTTCCGAAAAATCTCAAATCGCAAGCATTTAAGAAAAAAAAATTTTTCATTAATATTTTAGGAAAGGGGTACCCCTTTGCAATAAATAAATTTTTTGGTTGAAACACAATTTTACCCAATTTTGCCCAAAAGGCGTTTATTTCTAATAAGCAAGTATTGAAATGAGTTTCAAATGCGAAGAAGCTTCCGAAAAATCTCAAATCGCAAGCATTTAAGAAAAAAAAATTTTCATCAATATATTAGGAAAGGGTAACCCTTTGCAAGAAATAAATTTTTTGGCTGAACCACAATTTTACCCGACATTGCCCAAAAGGCGTTTATTTCTAATAAGCAAGTATTGAAATGAGATTCAAATGCGAAGAAGCTTCCGAAAAATCTCAAATCGCAAGCATTTAAAAAAAAAAAATTTGCATCAATATTAATAAATTAATTACTTAATTAATTAATAAATTTTTTGGTTGAAACACAATTTTACCCGACTTTTCCTAAAAGGCGTTCATTTCTAATAAGCAAGTATTGAAAGGAGATTCAAATGCGAAGAAGCTTCCGAAAAATCCCAAATCGCAAGCATTTAAGAAAAAAAAAATTTTCATCAATATTTTAGGAAAGGGGTACCCTTTTGCAATAAATAAATTTTTTGGTAAAAACAAAATTTTACCCAATTTTGGGTACCCCTTTGCAATACATAAATTTTTTGGTTGAAACACAATTTTACCCAATTTTGCCCAAAAGGCGTTTATTTCTAATAAGCAAGTATTGAAATGAGTTTCAAATGCGAAGAAGCTTCCGAAAAATCTCAAATCGCAAGCATTTAAGAAAAAAAATTTTTCATCAATATATTAGGAAAGGGTAACCCTTTGCAAGAAATAAATTTTTTGGCTGAACCACAATTTTACCCGACATTGCCCAAAAGGCGTTTATTTCTAATAAGCAAGTATTGAAATGAGATTCAAATGCGAAGAAGCTTCCGAAAAATCTCAAATCGCAAGCATTTAAGAAAAAAAAATTTGTCATCAATATTTTAGGAAAGGGGTACGCCTTTGCAATACATAAATTTTTTGGTTGAAACACAATTTTACCCGACTTTGCCCAAAAGGCGTTTATTTCTAATAAGCAAGTATTGAAATGAGTTTCAAATGCGAAGAAGCTTCCGAAAAATCCCAAATCGCAAGCATTTAAGAAAAAAAAATTTTCATCAATATTTTTGGAAAGGGGTACCCCTTTGCAATAAATAAATTTTTTGGTTGAAACACAATTTTACCCAATTTTGCCCAAAATGCGTTCATTTCTAATAAGCAAGTATTGAAATGAGTTTCAAATGCGAAGAAGCTTCCGCAAAATCCCAAATCGCAAGCTTTTAAAAAAAAAATTTGTCATCAATATTTTAGGAAACGGGTACGCCTTTGCAATACATAAATTTTTTGGTTGAAACACAATTTTACCCGACTTTGCCCAAAAGGCGTTTATTTCTAATAAGCAAGTATTGAAATGAGTTTCAAATGCGAAGAAACTTCCGAAAAATCTCAAATCGCAAGCATTTAAAAAAAAAATTTGTCATCAATATTTTAGGAAAGGGGTACGCCTTTGCAATACATAAATTTTTTGGTTGAAACACAATTTTACCCGACTTTGCCCAAAAGGCGTTTATTTCTAATAAGCAAGTATTGAAATGAGTTTCAAATGCGAAGAAGCTTCCGAAAAATCCCAAATCGCAAGCATTTAAAAAAAAAATTTGTCATCAATATTTTAGGAAAGGGGTACGCCTTTGCAATACATAAATTTTTTGGTTGAAACACAATTTTACCCGACTTTGCCCAAAAGGCGTTTATTTCTAATAAGCAAGTATTGAAATGAGTTTCAAATGCGAAGAAGCTTCCGAAAAATCCCAAATCGCAAGCATTTAAAAAAAAAATTTGTCATCAATATTTTAGGAAAGGGGTACGCCTTTGCAATACATAAATTTTTTGGTTGAAACACAATTTTACCCGACTTTGCCCAAAAGGCGTTTATTTCTAATAAGCAAGTATTGAAATGAGTTTCAAATGCGAAGAAACTTCCGAAAAATCTCAAATCGCAACCATTTAAGAAAAAAAAATGTTTCATCAATATTTTAGGAAATTGGTACCCCTTTGCAATAAATAAATTTTTTGGTTGAAACACAATTTTACCCGACTTTGCCCAAAAGGCGTTTATTTCTAATAAGCAAGTATTGAAAGGAGATTCAAATGCGAAGAAGCTTCCGAAAATTCTCAAATCGCAAGCATTTAAGAAAAAAACTTTTCATCAATATTTTAGGAAAGGGGTACCCCTTTGCAATAAATAAATTTTTGGTTAAAACACAATTTTACCCGACTTTGCCCAAAAGGCGTTCATTTCTAATAAGCAAGTATTGAAATGAGTTTCAAATGCGAAGAAGCTTCTGAAAAATCTCAAATCGCAAGCATTTAAGAAAAAAAAATGTTTCATCAATATTTTAGGAAAGGGGTACCCCTTTGCAATACATAAATTTGTTGGTTGAAACACAATTTTACCCAATTTTGTCCAAAAGGCGTTCATTTCTAATGAGCAAGTATTGAAAGGAATTTCAAATGCGAAGAAGCTTCTGAAAAATCTCAAATCGCAAGCATTTAAGAAAAAAAAAATTTTCATCAATATATTAGGAAAGGGTACCCGTTCGCAATAAATAAATTTTTTGGTAAAAACAAAATTTTACCCAATTTTGGGTACCCCTTTGCAATAAATAAATATTTTGGTTGAAACACAATTTTACCCAATTTTGCCCAAAAGGCGTTCATTTCTTATAAGCAAGTATTGAAATGAGTTTCAAATGCGAAGAAGCTTCCGAAAAATCTCAAATCGCAAGCATTTAAGAAAAAAAATGTTTCATCAATATTTTAGGAAATTGGTGCCCCTTTGCAATAAATAAATTTTTTGGTTGAAACACAATTTTACCCGACTTTGCCAAAAGGCGTTCATTTCTAATAAGCAAGTATTGAAATGAGTTTCAAATGCGAAGAAGCTTTCGAAAAATCTCAAATCGCAAGCATTTAAGAAAAAAAAAATGTTTCATCAATATTTTAGGAAATTGGTACGCCTTTGCAATAAATAAATTTTTTGGTTGAAACACAATTTTACCTGACTTTGCCCAAAAGGCGTTCATTTCTAATAAGCAAGTATTGAAATGAGTTTCAAATGCGAAGAAGCTTCCGAAAAATCCCAAATCGCAAGCATTTAAAAAAAAAATTTGTCATCAATATTTTAGGAAAGGGGTACGCCTTTGCAATACATAAATTTTTTGGTTGAAACACAATTTTACCCGACTTTGCCCAAAAGGCGTTTATTTCTAATAAGCAAGTATTGAAATGAGTTTCAAATGCGAAGAAGCTTCCGAAAAATCTCAAATCGCAAGCATTTAAGAAAAAAAATTGTTCATCAATATTTTAGAAAAGGGGTACCCCTTTGCAAGGAATTAATTTTTTGGTTGAAACACAATTTTACCCAATTTTGTCCAAAAGGCGTTCATTTCTAATAAGCAAGTATTGAAATGAGATACAAATGCGAAGAAGTTTCCGAAAAATCTCAAATCGCAAGCATTTAAGAAAAAATATGTTTCATCAATATTTTA
Organism: Linnaemya tessellans; assembly: GCA_951800035.1. Classification (NCBI taxonomy): domain Eukaryota; kingdom Metazoa; phylum Arthropoda; class Insecta; order Diptera; family Tachinidae; genus Linnaemya; species Linnaemya tessellans. The sequence continues at coordinate 4,408,649 of OX637537.1, read as the reverse complement.
GGAAAGGGGTACCCCTTTGCAATACATAAATTTGTTGGTTGAAACACAATTTTACCCAATTTTGTCCAAAAGGCGTTCATTTCTAATGAGCAAGTATTGAAAGGAATTTCAAATGCGAAGAAGCTTCTGAAAAATCTCAAATCGCAAAGCATTTAAGAAAAAAAAAATTTTCATCAATATATTAGGAAAGGGTACCCGTTCGCAATAAATAAATTTTTTGGTAAAAACAAAATTTTACCCAATTTTGGGTACCCCTTTGCAATAAATAAATATTTTGGTTGAAACACAATTTTACCCAATTTTGCCCAAAAGGCGTTCATTTCTTATAAGCAAGTATTGAAATGAGTTTCAAATGCGAAGAAGCTTCCGAAAAATCTCAAATCGCAAGCATTTAAGAAAAAAAATGTTTCATCAATATTTTAGGAAATTGGTGCCCCTTTGCAATAAATAAATTTTTTGGTTGAAACACAATTTTACCCGACTTTGCCAAAAGGCGTTCATTTCTAATAAGCAAGTATTGAAATGAGTTTCAAATGCGAAGAAGCTTTCGAAAAATCTCAAATCGCAAGCATTTAAGAAAAAAAAAAATGTTTCATCAATATTTTAGGAAATTGGTACGCCTTTGCAATAAATAAATTTTTTGGTTGAAACACAATTTTACCTGACTTTGCCCAAAAGGCGTTCATTTCTAATAAGCAAGTATTGAAATGAGTTTCAAATGCGAAGAAGCTTCCGAAAAATCCCAAATCGCAAGCATTTAAAAAAAAAATTTGTCATCAATATTTTAGGAAAATGGTACGCCTTTGCAATACATAAATTTTTTGGTTGAAACACAATTTTACCCGACTTTGCCCAAAAGGCGTTTATTTCTAATAAGCAAGTATTGAAATGAGTTTCAAATGCGAAGAAGCTTCCGAAAAATCTCAAATCGCAAGCATTTAAGAAAAAAAATTGTTCATCAATATTTTAGAAAAGGGGTACCCCTTTGCAATAAATAAATTTTTTGGTTGAAACACAATTTTACCCGACTTTGCCCAAAAGGCGTTCATTTCTAATAAGCAAGTATTGAAATGAGTTTCAAATGCGAAGAAGCTTCCGAAAAATCTCAAATCGCAAGCATTTAAGAAAAAAAAATGTTTCATCAATATTTTAGGAAAGGGGTACCCCTTTGCAAGGAATTAATTTTTTGGTTGAAACACAATTTTACCCAATTTTGTCCAAAAGGCGTTCATTTCTAATAAGCAAGTATTGAAATGAGATACAAATGCGAAGAAGTTTCCGAAAAATCTCAAATCGCAAGCATTTAAGAAAAAATATGTTTCATCAATATTTTAGGAAAGGGGTACCCCTTTGCAATAAATAAATTTGTTGGTTGAAACACAATTTTACCCAATTTTGTCCAAAAGGCGTTCATTTCTAATGAGCAAGTATTGAAAGGAAATTCAAATGCGAAGAAGCTTCCAAAAAATCTCAGATCGCAAGCATTTAAGAAAAAAAAATTTTTCATCAATATATTAGGAAAGGGTACCCCTTTGCAATAAATAAATTTTTTGGTTGAAACACAATTTTACCCAATTTTGCCCAAAAGGCGTTTATTTCTAATATGCAAGTATTGAAAGGAGATTCAAATGCGAAGAAGCTTCCGAAAAATCTCAAATCGCAAGCATTTAAGAAAAAAAAATTTTTCATTAATATTTTAGGAAAGGGGTACCCCTTTGCAATAAATAAATTTTTTGGTTGAAACACAATTTTACCCAATTTTGCCCAAAAGGCGTTTATTTCTAATAAGCAAGTATTGAAATGAGTTTCTAATGCGAAGAAGCTTCCGAAAAATCCCAAATCGCAAGCATTTAAGAAAAAAATTTGTTATCAATATTTTAGGAAAGGGGTACCCCTTTGCAAGGAATTAATTATTTGGTTGAAACACAATTTTACCCGACTTTGCCCAAAAGGCGTTTATTTCTAATAAGCGAGTATTGAAAGGAGATTCAAATGCGAAGGAGCTTCCGAAAAATCTCAAATCGCAAGCATTTAAGAAAAAATTGTTCATCAATATTTTAGAAAAGGGGTACCCCTTTGCAATAAATAAATTTTTTGGTTGAAACTTAATTTTACCCAATTTTGTCCAAAAGGCGTTCATTTCTAATGAGCAAGTATTGAAAGGAAATTCAAATGCGAAGAAGCTTCCAAAAAATCTCAAATCGCAAGCATTTAAGAAAAAAAAAATTTTTCATCAATATATTAGGAAAGGGTACCCCTTTGCAATAAATAAATTTTTTGGTTGAAACACAATTTTACCCAATTTTGCCCAAAAGGCGTTTATTTCTAATAAGCAAGTATTGAAAGGAGATACAAATGCGAAGAAGCTTCCGAAAAATCTCAAATCGCAAGCATTTAATAAAAAAAAATGTTTCATCAATATTTTAGGAAATTGGTACGCCTTTGCAAGGAATTAATTTTTTGGTTGAAACACAATTTTACCCAATTTTGCCCAAAAGGCGTTCATTTCTAATAAGCAAGTATTGAAAGGAGATTCAAATGCGAAGAAGCTTCCGAAAATTCTCAAATCGCAAGCATTTAAGAAAAAAACTTTTCATCAATATTTTAGGAAAGGGTAACCCTTTGCAATAAATAAATTTTTTGGTTGAAACACAATTTTACCCAATTTTGCCCAAAAGGCGTTTATTTCTAATAAGCAAGTATTGAAATGAGATTCAAATGCGAAGAAGCTTTCGAAAAATCTCAAATCGGAAGCATTTAAGAAAAAAAAAATTTCATCAATATTTTAGGAAAGGGGTACTCCTTTGCAATAAATAAATTTGTTGGTTGAAACACAATTTTACACAATTTTGTCCAAAAGGCGTTCATTTCTAATGAGCAAGTATTGAAAGGAAATTCAAATGCGAAGAAGCTTCCAAAAAATCTCAGTTCGCAAGCATTTAAGAAAAAAAAATTTTTCATCAATATATTAGGAAAGGGTACCCCTTTGCAATAAATAATTTTTTTGGTTGAAACACAATTTTACCCAATTTTGACCAAAAGGCGTTTATTTCTAATAAGCAAGTATTGAAAGGAGATTCAAATGCGAAGAAGCTTCCGAAAAATCTCAAATCGCAAGCATTTAAAAAAAAAAAATTTTCATTAATATTTTAGGAAAGGGGTACCCCTTTGCAATAAATAAATTTTTTGGTAGAAACACAATTTTACCCAATTTTGCCCAAAAGGCGTTTATTTCTAATAAGCAAGTATTGAAATGAGTTTCAAATTCGAAGAAGCTTCCGAAAAATCTCAAATCGCAAGCATTTAAGAAAAAAAAATTTTCATCAATATATTAGGAAAGGGTAACCCTTTGCAAGAAATAAATTTTTTGGCTGAACCACAATTTTACCCGACATTGCCCAAAAGGCGTTTATTTCTAATAAGCAAGTATTGAAATGAGATTCAAATGCGAAGAAGCTTCCGAAAAATCTCAAATCGCAAGCATTTAAGAAGAAAAAATTTGCATCAATATTAATAAATTAATTAATTAATTAATTAATAAATTTTTTGGTTGAACCACAATTTTACCCGACTTTTCCTAAAAGGCGTTCATTTCTAATAAGCAAGTATTGAAAGGAGATTCAAATGCGAAGAAGCTTCCGAAAAATCTCAAATCGCAAGCATTTAAAAAAAAAATGTTTCATCAATATTTTAGGAAAGGGGTACCCCTTTGCAATAAATGAATTTTTTGGTTGAAACACAATTTTTCCCGACTTTGACCAAAAAATTAATATTTTGCAAAGGCGTACCCTTTCCTAAAATATTGATGAAAATTTTTTTTTCTTAAATGCTTGCGATTTGAGATTTTTCGGAAGCTTCTTCGCATTTGAAACTCCTTTCAACACTTGCCTATTAGAAATTAACGCCTTTTGGGCAAAATTGAGTAAAATTGTGTTTCAACCAAAAAATTTATTTATTGCAAAGGGGTACCCCTTCCTTAAATATTGATGAACAATTTTTTTTCTTAAATGCTTCCGATTTGAGATTTTTCGAAGCTTCTTCGCATTTGAAACTCCTTTCAATACTTGCTTATTAGAAATGAACGCCTTTTGGACAAAATTGGGTAAAATTGTGTTTCAACCAAAAAATTTATTTATTGCAAAGGGGTACCCCTTTCCTAAAATATTGATGAAACATTTTTTTTTCTTAAATGCTTGCGATTTGAGATTTTTCGGAAGCTTCTTCGCATTTGAATTTCCTTTCAATACTTGCTCATTAGAAATGAACGCCTTTTGGACAAAATTGGGTAAAATTAAGTTTCAACCAAAAAATTTATTTATTGCAAAGGGGTACCCCTTCCTTAAATATTGATGAACAATTTTTTTTCTTAAATGCTTCCGATTTGAGATTTTTCGAAGCTTCTTCGCATTTGAAACTCCTTTCAACACTTGCCTATTAGAAATTAACGCATTTTGGGCAAAATTGAGTAAAATTGTGTTTCAACCAAAAAATTCATTTATTGCAAAGGGGTACCCCTTTCCTAAAATATTGATGAAAATTTTTTTTTTCTTAAATGCTTGCGATTTGAGATTTTTCGGAAGCTTCTTCGCATTTGAAACTCATTTCAATACTTGCTTATTAGAAATAAACGCCTTTTGGGCAAAATTGGGTAAAATTGTGTTTCAACCAAAAAATTTATTTATTGCAAAGGGGTGTACCCCTTTCCTAGAAATTGATGAAAAATTTTTTTTTCTTAAATGCTTGCGATTTGAGATTTTTCGGAAGCTTCTTCGCATTTGAATCTCCTTTCAATACTTGCTTATTAGAAATGAACGCCTTTTGGCCAAAATTGGGTAAAATTGTGTTTCAACCAAAAAATTTATTTATTGCAAAGGGGTACCCCTTTCCTAAAATATTGACGACAAATTTTTTTTCTTAAATGCTTGCGATTTTTCGGAAGCTTCTTCACATTTGAAACTCATTTCAATACTTGCTTATTAGAAATGAACGCCTTTTGGGCAAAGTCGGGTAAAATTGTGTTTCAACCAAAAAATTTATTTATTGCAAAGGGGTACCCCTTCCTTAAATATTGATGAAACATTTTTTTTTCTTAAATGCATGCGATTTGAGATTTTTCGGAAGCTTCTTCGCATTTGAATCTCCTTTCAATACTTGCTTATTAGAAATGAACGCCTTTTGGGCAAAGTCGGGTAAAATTGTGGTTCAACCAAAAAATTTATTTATTGCAAAGGGGTACCCCTTTCCTAAAATATTGATGAAAAATTTTTTTTTCTTAAATGCTTGCGATTTGAGATTTCTCGGAAGCTTTTTCGCATTTGAAACTCATTTCAATACTTGCTTATTAGAAATGAACGCCTTTTGGGCAAAGTCGGGTAAAATTGTGTTTCAACCAAAAAATCCATTTTTTGCAAAGGGGTACCACTTTCCTAAAATATTGATGAACAATTTTTTTTCTTAAATGCTTGCGATTTGAGATTTTTCGGAAGCTTCTTCACATTTGAATCTCATTTCAATACTTGCTTATTAGAAATGAACGTATTTTGGGCAAAATTGGGTAAAATTGTGTTTCAACCAAAAAATTCATTTTTTGCAAAGGGGTACCCCTTTCCTAGAAATTGATGAAAAATGTTTTTCTTAAATGCTTTCGATTTGAGATTTTTCGGAAGCTTCTTCGCATTTGAATCTCATTTCAATACTTGCTTATTAGAAATGAACGCCTTTTGGGCAAAATTGGGTAAAATTGTGTTTCAACCAAAAAATTTATTTATTGCAAAGGGGTACCCCTTTCCTAAAATATTGATTAAAATATTTTTTTCTTAAATGCTTGCGATTTGAGATTTTTCGGAAGCTTCTTCACATTTGAATCTCATTTCAATACTTGCTTATTAGAAATGAACGCCTTTTGGGCAAAGTCGGGAAAAATTGTGTTTCAAACAAAAAATTTATTTATTGCAAAGGGGTACCCCTTTCCTAAAATATTGATAAACAATTTTTTTTTCTTAAATGCATGCGATTTGAGATTTTTCGGAAGCTTCTTCGCATTTGAATCTCCTTTCAATACTTGCTTATTAGAAATAAACGCCTTTTGGGCAAAGTCGGGTAAAATTGTGTTTCAACCAAAATATTTATGTATTGCAAAGGGGTACCCCTTTCCTAAAATATTGATGAACAATTTTTTTTTATTAAATGCTTGCGATTTTTCGGAAGCTTCTTCGCATTTGAATCTCCTTTCAATACTTGCTTATTAGAAATGAACGCCTTTTGGGCAAAGTCGGGTAAAATTGTGTTTCAACCAAAAAATTCATTTTTTGCAAAGGGGTACCCCTTTCCTAAAATATTGATGAACAATTTTTTTTTCTTAAATGCTTGCGATTTAAGATTTTTCGGAAGCTTCTTCGCATTTGAATCTCCTTTCAATACTTGCTTATTAGAAATGAACGCCTTTTGGCCAAAATTGGGTAAAATTGTGTTTCGACCAAAAAATTTATTTATTGCAAAGGGGTACCCCTTTCCTAAAATATTGACGACAAATTTTTTTTCTTAAATGCTTGCGATTTTTCGGAAGCTTCTTCACATTTGAAACTCATTTCAATACTTGCTTATTAGAAATGAACGCCTTTTGGGCAAAGTCGGGTAAAATTGTGTTTCAACCAAAAAATTTATTTATTGCAAAGGGGTACCCCTTCCTTAAATATTGATGAAACATTTTTTTTTTCTTAAATGCATGCGATTTGAGATTTTTCGGAAGCTTCTTCGCATTTGAATCTCCTTTCAATACTTGCTTATTAGAAATGAACGCCTTTTGGGCAAAGTCGGGTAAAATTGTGGTTCAACCAAAAAATTTATTTATTGCAAAGGGGTACCCCTTTCCTAAAATATTGATGAAAAATTTTTTTTCTTAAATGCTTGCGATTTGAGATTTCTCTTAAGCTTTTTCGCATTTGAAACTCATTTCAATACTTGCTTATTAGAAATGAACGCCTTTTGGGCAAAGTCGGGTAAAATTGTGTTTCAACCAAAAAAATATTGATGAACAATTTTTTTTTCTTAAATGCTTGCGATTTGAGATTTTTCGGAAGCTTCTTCGCATTTGAAACTCATTTCAATACTTGCTTATTAGAAATAAACGCCTTTTGGGCAAAATTGGGTAAAATTGTGTTTCAACCAAAAAATTTATTTATTGCAAAGGGGTACCCCTTTCCTAAAATATTGATAACAAATTTTTTTCTTAAATGCTTGCGATTTGAGATTTTTCGGAAGCTTCTTCGCATTTGAATCTCCTTTCAATACTTGCTTATTAGAAATGAACGCCTTTTGGGCAAAGTCGGGTAAAATTGTGTTTCAAACAAAAAATCCATTTTTTGCAAAGGGGTACCACTTTCCTAAAATATTGATGAACAATTTTTTTTTCTTAAATGCTTGCGATTTTTCGGAAGCTTCTTCACATTTGAAACTCATTTCAATACTTGCTTATTAGAAATGAACGCCTTTTGGGCAAAGTCGGGTAAAATTGTGTTTCAACCAAAAAATCCATTTTTTGCAAAGGGGTACCACTTTCCTAAAATATTGATGAACAATTTTTTTTTCTTAAATGCTTGCGATTTTTCGGAAGCTTCTTCACATTTGAAACTCATTTCAATACTTGCTTATTAGAAATGAACGCCTTTTGGGCAAAGTCGGGTAAAATTGTGTTTCAACCAAAAAATCCATTTTTTGCAAAGGGGTACCACTTTGCTAAAATATTGTTGAAAAATTTTTTTTTATATGCTTGCGATTTGAGATTTTTCGGAAGCTTCTTCGCATTTGAATCTCCTTTCAATACTTGCTTATTAGAAATGAACGCCTTTTGGGCAAAGTCGGGTAAAATTGTGGTTCAACCAAAAAATTTATTTATTGCAAAGGGGTACCCCTTTCCTAAAATATTGATGAAACATTTTTTTTTCTTAAATGCTTGCGATTTGAGATTTTTCGGAAGCTTCTTCGCATTTGAAACTCCTTTCAATACTCAGTTATTAGAAATAAACGCCTTTTGGGCAAAATTGGGTAAAATTGTGTTTCAACCAAAAAATCCATTTTTTGCAAAGGGGTACCACTTTCCTAAAATATTGATGAACAATTTTTTTTTCTTAAATGCTTGCGATTTGAGATTTTTCGGAAGCTTCTTCGCATTTGAATCTCCTTTCAATACTTGCTTATTAGAAATAAACGCCTTTTGGGCAAAGTCGGGTACAATTGTGTTTCAACCAAAAAATTAATTTTTTGCAAAGGGGTAGCCCTTTCCTAAAATATTGATGAAAAATTTTTTTTCTTAAATGCTTGCGATTTGAGATTTTTCGGAAGCTTCTTCGCATTTGAAACTCATTTCAATACTTGCTTATTAGAAATGAACGCCTTTTGGGCAAAATTAGGTAAAATTGTGTTTCAACCAAAAAATTTATTTATTGCAAAGGGGTACCACTTTCCTAAAATATTGATGAACAATTTTTTTTTCTTAAATGCTTGCGATTTGAGATTTTTCGGAAGCTTCTTCGCATTTGAATCTCCTTTCAATACTTGCTTATTAGAAATGAACGCCTTTTGGCCAAAATTGGGTAAAATTGTGTTTCAACCAAAAAATTTATTTCTTGCAAAGGGTTACCCTTTCCTAATATATTGATGAAAAATGTTTTTTCTTAAATGCTTGCGATTTGAGAATTTTCGGAAGCTTCTTCGCATTTGTATCTCCTTTCAATACTTGCTTATTTTGGACAAAATTGGGTAAAATTGTGTTTCAACCAAAAAATTTATTTATTGCAAAGGGGTACCCCTTTCCTCAAATATTGATGAAACATTTTTTTTTTCTTAAATGCTTGCGATTTGAGATTTTTCGGAAGCTTCTTCGCATTTGAATCTCATTTCAATACTTGCTTATTAGAAATGAACGCCTTTTGGGCAAAGTCGGGTAAAATTGTGTTTCAACCAAAAAATGTATTTATTGCATACTAATATATTGATGAAAAAAGTTTTTTTCTTAAATGCTTGCGATTTGAGATTTTTCGGAAGCTTCTTCGCATTTGAAACTCATTTCAATACTTGCTTATTAGAAATAAACGCCTTTTGGGCAATGTCGGGTAAAATTGTGTTTCAACCAAAAAATGTATTTTTTGCAAAGGCGTACGTACCCCTTTCCTAAAATATTGATGAACAATTTTTTTTTTCTTAAATGCTTGCGATTTGAGATTTTTCGGAAGCTTCTTCGCATTTGAAACTCATTTCAATACTTGCTTATTAGAAATAAACGCCTTTTGGGCAAAGTAGGGTAAAATTGTGTTTCAACCAAAAAATGTATTTATTGCATACTAATATATTGATGAAAAATTTTTTTTCTTAAATGCTTGCGATTTGAGATTTTTCGGAAGCTTCTTCGCATTTGAAACTCATTTCAATACTTGCTTATTAGAAATGAACGCCTTTTGGGCAAAATTAGGTAAAATTGTGTTTCAACCAAAAAATTTATTTATTGCAAAGGCGTACCACTTTCCTAAAATATTGATGAACAATTTTTTTTTCTTAAATGCTTGCGATTTGAGATTTTTCGGAAGCTTCTTCGCATTTGAATCTCCTTTCAATACTTGCTTATTAGAAATGAACGCCTTTTGGCCAAAATTGGGTAAAATTGTGTTTCAACCAAAAAATTTATTTCTTGCAAAGGGTTACCCTTTCCTAATATATTGATGAAAAATGTTTTTTCTTAAATGCTTGCGATTTGAGAATTTTCGGAAGCTTCTTCGCATTTGTATCTCCTTTCAATACTTGCTTATTAGAAATAAACGCCTTTTGGACAAAATTGGGTAAAATTGTGTTTCAACCAAAAAATTTATTTATTGCAAAGGGGTACCCCTTTCCTCAAATATTGATGAAACATTTTTTTTTCTTAAATGCTTGCGATTTGAGATTTTTCGGAAGCTTCTTCGCATTTGAATCTCATTTCAATACTTGCTTATTAGAAATGAACGCCTTTTGGGCAAAGTCGGGTAAAATTGTGTTTCAACCAAAAAATGTATTTATTGCATACTAATATATTGATGAAAAAAGTTTTTTTCTTAAATGCTTGCGATTTGAGATTTTTCGGAAGCTTCTTCGCATTTGAAACTCATTTCAATACTTGCTTATTAGAAATAAACGCCTTTTGGGCAATGTCGGGTAAAATTGTGTTTCAACCAAAAAATGTATTTTTTGCAAAGGCGTACGTACCCCTTTCCTAAAATATTGATGAACATTTTTTTTTTCTTAAATGCTTGCGATTTGAGATTTTTCGGAAGCTTCTTCGCATTTGAAACTCATTTCAATACTTGCTTATTAGAAATAAACGCCTTTTGGGCAAAGTAGGGTAAAATTGTGTTTCAACCAAAAAATTTATTTATTGCATACTAATATATTGATGAAAAAAGTTTTTTTCTTAAATGCTTGCGATTTGAGATTTTTCGGAAGCTTCTTCACATTTGAATCTCATTTCAATACTTGCTTATTAGAAATGAACGTATTTTGGGCAAAATTGGGTAAAATTGTGTTTCAACCAAAAAATTCATTTTTTGCAAAGGGGTACCCCTTTCCTAGAAATTGATGAAAAATGTTTTTCTTAAATGCTTTCGATTTGAGATTTTTCGGAAGCTTCTTCGCATTTGAATCTCATTTCAATACTTGCTTATTAGAAATGAACGCCTTTTGGGCAAAATTGGGTAAAATTGTGTTTCAACCAAAAAATTTATTTATTGCAAAGGGGTACCCCTTTCCTAAAATATTGATTAAAATATTTTTTTCTTAAATGCTTGCGATTTGAGATTTTTCGGAAGCTTCTTCACATTTGAATCTCATTTCAATACTTGCTTATTAGAAATGAACGCCTTTTGGGCAAAGTCGGGAAAAATTGTGTTTCAACCAAAAAATTTATTTATTGCAAAGGGGTACCCCTTTCCTAAAATATTGATGAACAATTTTTTTTTTCATAAATGCTTGCGATTTGAGATTTTTCGGAAGCTTCTTCGCATTTGAAACTCATTTCAATACTTGCTTATTAGAAATAAACGCCTTTTGGGCAAAGTCGGGTAAAATTGTGTTTCAAACAAAAAATCCATTTTTTGCAAAGGGGTACCACTTTCCTAAAATATTGATGAACAATTTTTTTTTCTTAAATGCTTGCGATTTTTCGGAAGCTTCTTCACATTTGAAACTCATTTCAATACTTGCTTATTAGAAATGAACGCCTTTTGGGCAAAGTCGGGTAAAATTGTGTTTCAACCAAAATATCCATTTTTTGCAAAGGGGTACCACTTTCCTAAAATATTGATGAACAATTTTTTTTTCTTAAATGCTTGCGATTTTTCGGAAGCTTCTTCACATTTGAAACTCATTTCAATACTTGCTTATTAGAAATGAACGCCTTTTGGGTAAAGTCGGGTAAAATTGTGTTTCAACCAAAAAATTTATTTATTGCAAAGGGGTACCCCTTTCCTAAAATATTGATGAAAAATTTTTTTTTATATGCTTGCGATTTGAGATTTTTCGGAAGCTTCTTCGCATTTGAATCTCCTTTCAATACTTGCTTATTACAAATGAACGCCTTTTGGGCAAAGTCGGGTAAAATTGTGGTTCAACCAAAAAATTTATTTATTGCAAAGGGGTACCCCTTTCCTAAAATATTGATGAAACATTTTTTTTTCTTAAATGCTTGCGATTTGAGATTTTTCGGAAGCTTCTTCGCATTTGAATCTCCTTTCAATACTTGCTTATTAGAAATAAACGCCTTTTGGGCAAAGTCGGGTACAATTGTGTTTCAACCAAAAAATTAATTTTTTGCAAAGGGGTAGCCCTTTCCTAAAATATTGATGAAAAATTTTTTTTCTTAAATGCTTGCGATTTGAGATTTTTCGGAAGCTTCTTCGCATTTGAAACTCATTTCAATACTTGCTTATTAGAAATGAACGCCTTTTGGGCAAAATTAGGTAAAATTGTGTTTCAACCAAAAAATTTATTTATTGCAAAGGGGTACCACTTTCCTAAAATATTGATGAACAATTTTTTTTTCTTAAATGCTTGCGATTTGAGATTTTTCGGAAGCTTCTTCGCATTTGAATCTCCTTTCAATACTTGCTTATTAGAAATGAACGCTTTTTGGCCAAAATTGGGTAAAATTGTGTTTCAACCAAAAAATTTATTTCTTGCAAAGGGTTACCCTTTCCTAATATATTGATGAAAAATGTTTTCTTAAATGCTTGCGATTTGAGAATTTTCGGAAGCTTCTTCGCATTTGTATCTCCTTTCAATACTTGCTTATTAGAAATAAACGCCTTTTGGACAAAATTGGGTAAAATTGTGTTTCAACGAAAAAATTTATTTATTGCAAAGGGGTACCCCTTTCCTAAAATATTGATAACAAATTTTTTTCTTAAATGCTTGCGATTTGAGATTTTTCGGAAGCTTCTTCGCATTTGAATCTCATTTCAATACTTGCTTATTAGAAATGAACGCCTTTTGGGCAAAGTCGGGTAAAATTGTGTTTCAACCAAAAAATGTATTTATTGCATACTAATATATTGATGAAAAAAGTTTTTTTCTTAAATGCTTGCGATTTGAGATTTTTCGGAAGCTTCTTCGCATTTGAAACTCATTTCAATACTTGCTTATTAGAAATAAACGCCTTTTGGGCAATGTCGGGTAAAATTGTGTTTCAACCAAAAAATGTATTTTTTGCAAAGGCGTACGTACCCCTTTCCTAAAATATTGATGAACAATTTTTTTTTTCTTAAATGCTTGCGATTTGAGATTTTTCGGAAGCTTCTTCGCATTTGAAACTCATTTCAATACTTGCTTATTAGAAATAAACACCTTTTGGGCAAAGTAGGGTAAAATTGTGTTTCAACCAAAAAATGTATTTATTGCATACTAATATATTGATGAAAAATTTTTTTTCTTAAATGCTTGCGATTTGAGATTTTTCGGAAGCTTCTTCGCATTTGAAACTCATTTCAATACTTGCTTATTAGAAATGAACGCCTTTTGGGCAAAATTAGGTAAAATTGTGTTTCAACCAAAAAATTTATTTATTGCAAAGGGGTACCACTTTCCTAAAATATTGATGAACAATTTTTTTTTCTTAAATGCTTGCGATTTGAGATTTTTCGGAAGCTTCTTCGCATTTGAATCTCCTTTCAATACTTGCTTATTAGAAATGAACGCCTTTTGGCCAAAATTGGGTAAAATTGTGTTTCAACCAAAAAATTTATTTCTTGCAAAGGGTTACCCTTTCCTAATATATTGATGAAAAATGTTTTTTCTTAAATGCTTGCGATTTGAGAATTTTCGGAAGCTTCTTCGCATTTGTATCTCCTTTCAATACTTGCTTATTAGAAATAAACGCCTTTTGGACAAAATTGGGTAAAATTGTGTTTCAACCAAAAAATTTATTTATTGCAAAGGGGTACCCCTTTCCTCAAATATTGATGAAACATTTTTTTTTCTTAAATGCTTGCGATTTGAGATTTTTCGGAAGCTTCTTCGCATTTGAATCTCATTTCAATACTTGCTTATTAGAAATGAACGCCTTTTGGGCAAAGTCGGGTAAAATTGTGTTTCAACCAAAAAATGTATTTATTGCATACTAATATATTGATGAAAAAAGTTTTTTTCTTAAATGCTTGCGATTTGAGATTTTTCGGAAGCTTCTTCGCATTTGAAACTCATTTCAATACTTGCTTATTAGAAATAAACGCCTTTTGGGCAATGTCGGGTAAAATTGTGTTTCAACCAAAAAATGTATTTTTTGCAAAGGCGTACGTACCCCTTTCCTAAAATATTGATGAACAATTTTTTTTTTCTTAAATGCTTGCGATTTGAGATTTTTCGGAAGCTTCTTCGCATTTGAAACTCATTTCAATACTTGCTTATTAGAAATAAACGCCTTTTGGGCAAAGTAGGGTAAAATTGTGTTTCAACCAAAAAATTTATTTATTGCATACTAATATATTGATGAAAAAAGTTTTTTTCTTAAATGCTTGCGATTTGAGATTTTTCGGAAGCTTCTTCACATTTGAATCTCATTTCAATACTTGCTTATTAGAAATGAACGTATTTTGGGCAAAATTGGGTAAAATTGTGTTTCAACCAAAAAATTCATTTTTTGCAAAGGGGTACCCCTTTCCTAGAAATTGATGAAAAATGTTTTTCTTAAATGCTTTCGATTTGAGATTTTTCGGAAGCTTCTTCGCATTTGAATCTCATTTCAATACTTGCTTATTAGAAATGAACGCCTTTTGGGCAAAATTGGGTAAAATTGTGTTTCAACCAAAAAATTTATTTATTGCAAAGGGGTACCCCTTTCCTAAAATATTGATTAAAATATTTTTTTCTTAAATGCTTGCGATTTGAGATTTTTCGGAAGCTTCTTCACATTTGAATCTCATTTCAATACTTGCTTATTAGAAATGAACGCCTTTTGGGCAAAGTCGGGAAAAATTGTGTTTCAACCAAAAAATTTATTCATTGCAAAGGGGTACCCCTTTCCTAAAATATTGATGAACAATTTTTTTTTCTTAAATGCATGCGATTTGAGATTTTTCGGAAGCTTCTTCGCATTTGAATCTCCTTTCAATACTTGCTTATTAGAAATAAACGCCTTTTGGGCAAAGTCGGGTAAAATTGTGTTTCAACCAAAATATTTATGTATTGCAAAGGGGTACCCCTTTCCTAAAATATTGATGAACAATTTTTTTTCTTAAATGCTTGCGATTTTTCGGAAGCTTCTTCGCATTTGAATCTCCTTTCAATACTTGCTTATTAGAAATGAACGCCTTTTGGGCAAAGTCGGGTAAAATTGTGTTTCAACCAAAAAATTCATTTTTTGCAAAGGGGTACCCCTTTCCTAAAATATTGATGAACAATTTTTTTTTTCATAAATGCTTGCGATTTGAGATTTTTCGGAAGCTTCTTCGCATTTGAAACTCATTTCAATACTTGCTTATTAGAAATAAACGCCTTTTGGGCAAAGTCGGGTAAAATTGTGTTTCAACCAAAAAATTCATTTTTTGCAAAGGCGTACCCTTTCCTAAAATATTGATGAAAAATTTTTTTTTCTTAAATGCTTGCGATTTGAGATTTTTCGGAAGCTTCTTCGCATTTGAAACTCATTTCAATACTTGCTTATTAGAAATGAACGCCTTTTGGGCAAAGTCGGGTAAAATTGTGTTTCAACCAACAAATTTATTTATTGCAAAGGGGTACCCCTTTCCTAAAATATTGATGAAACATTTTTTTTTCTTAAATGCTTGCGATTTGAGATTTTTCGGAAGCTTCTTCGCATTTGAAACTCATTTCAATACTTGCTTATTAGAAATAAACGCCTTTTGGGCAAAATTGGGTAAAATTGTGTTTCAACCAAAAAATTTATGTATTGCGAAGGGGTACCCCTTTCCTAAAATATTGATTAAAATATTTTTTTCTTAAATGCTTGCGATTTGAGATTTTTCGGAAGCTTCTTCGCATTTGAAACTCATTTCAATACTTGCTTATTAGAAATAAACGCCTTTTGGGCAAAGTCGGGTAAAATTGTGTTTCAACCAAAAAATTCATTTTTTGCAAAGGCGTACCCTTTCCTATAATATTGATGAAAAATTTTTTTTTCTTAAATGCTTGCGATTTGAGATTTTTCGGAAGCTTCTTCGCATTTGAAACTCATTTCAATACTTGCTTATTAGAAATAAACGCCTTTTGGGCAAAGTCGGGTAAAATTGTGTTTCAACCAAAAAATGTATTTTTTGCAAAGGCGTACGTACCCCTTTCCTAATATATTGATGAAAAAAGTTTTTTTCTTAAATGCTTGCGATTTGAGATTTTTCGGAAGCTTCTTCGCATTTGAATCTCATTTCAATACTTGCTTATTAGAAATGAACGCCTTTTGGGCAAAATTGGGTAAAATTGTGTTTCAACCAAAAAATTTATTTATTGCAAAGGGGTACCCCTTTCCTAAAATATTGATTAAAATATTTTTTTCTTAAATGCTTGTGATTTGAGATTTTTCGGAAGCTTCTTCACATTTGAATCTCATTTCAATACTTGCTTATTAGAAATGAACGCCTTTTGGGCAAAATTGGGTAAAATTGTGTTTCAACCAAAAAATTTATGTATTGCAAAGGGGTACCCCTTTCCTAAAATATTGATAACAAATTTTTTTCTTAAATGCTTGCAATTTGAGATTTTTCGGAAGCTTCTTCGCATTTGAATCTCCTTTCAATACTTGCTTATTAGAAATGAACGCCTTTTGGGCAAAGTCGGGTAAAATTGTGGTTCAACCAAAAAATTTATTTATTGCAAAGGGGTACCCCTTTCCTAAAATATTGATGAAACATTTTTTTTTCTTAAATGCTTGCGATTTGAGATTTTTCGGAAGCTTCTTCGCATTTGAAACTCCTTTCAATACTCAGTTATTAGAAATGAACGCCTTTTGGGCAAAATTAGGTAAAATTGTGTTTCAACCAAAAAATTCATTTTTTGCAAAGGCGTACCCTTTCCTAAAATATTGATGAAATTTTTTTTTTTCTTAAATGTTTGCGATTTGAGATTTTTCGGAAGCTTCTTCGCATTGTAATCTCATTTCAATACTTGATTATTAGAAATAAACGCCTTTTGGGCAAAATTGGGTAAAATTGTGTTTCAACCAAAAAATTCATTTATTGCAAAGGGCTACCCCGTTCCTCAAATATTGATGAAACATTTTTTTCTTAAATGCTTGCGATTCGAGATTTTTCGGAAGCTTCTCCGCATTTGAATCTCCTTTCAATATATGCTTATTAGAAATGAATGCCTTTTGGGCAAAATTGGGTAAAACTGTGTTTCAACCAAAAAATGTATTTTTTGCAAAGGCGTACGTACCCCTTTCCTAATATATTGATGAAAAAAGTTTTTTTCTTAAATGCTTGCGATTTGAGATTTTTCGGAAGCTTCTTAGCATTTGAATCTCCTTTTAATACTTGCTTATTAGAAATGAACGCCTTTTGGGCAATGTCGGGTAAAATTGTGTTTCAACCAAAAAATGTATTTTTTGCAAAGGCGTACGTACCCCTTTCCTAAAATATTGATGAACAATTTTTTTTTTCTTAAATGCTTGCGATTTGAGATTTTTCGGAAGCTTCTTCGCATTTGAAACTCATTTCAATACTTGCTTATTAGAAATAAACGCCTTTTGGGCAAAGTAGGGTAAAATTGTGTTTCAACCAAAAAATGTATTTATTGCATACTAATATATTGATGAAAAATTTTTTTTCTTAAATGCTTGCGATTTGAGATTTTTCGGAAGCTTCTTCGCATTTGAAACTCATTTCAATACTTGCTTATTAGAAATGAACGCCTTTTGGGCAAAATTAGGTAAAATTGTGTTTCAACCAAAAAATTTATTTATTGCAAAGGGGTACCACTTTCCTAAAATATTGATGAACAATTTTTTTTTCTTAAATGCTTGCGATTTGAGATTTTTCGGAAGCTTCTTCGCATTTGAATCTCCTTTCAATACTTGCTTATTAGAAATGAACGCCTTTTGGCCAAAATTGGGTAAAATTGTGTTTCAACCAAAAAATTTATTTCTTGCAAAGGGTTACCCTTTCCTAATATATTGATGAAAAATGTTTTTTCTTAAATGCTTGCGATTTGAGAATTTTCGGAAGCTTCTTCGCATTTGTATCTCCTTTCAATACTTGCTTATTAGAAATAAACGCCTTTTGGACAAAATTGGGTAAAATTGTGTTTCAACCAAAAAATTTATTTATTGCAAAGGGGTACCCCTTTCCTCAAATATTGATGAAACATTTTTTTTTCTTAAATGCTTGCGATTTGAGATTTTTCGGAAGCTTCTTCGCATTTGAATCTCATTTCAATACTTGCTTATTAGAAATGAACGCCTTTTGGGCAAAATTGGGTAAAATTGTGTTTCAACCAAAAAATTTATTTATTGCAAAGGGGTACCCCTTTCCTCAAATATTGATGAAACATTTTTTTTTCTTAAATGCTTGCGATTTGAGATTTTTCGGAAGCTTCTTCGCATTTGAATCTCATTTCAATACTTGCTTATTAGAAATGAACGCCTTTTGGGCAAAATTGGGTAAAATTGTGTTTCAACCAAAAAATTCATTTTTTGCAAAGGGGTACCCCTTTCCTAGAAATTGATGAAAAATGTTTTTCTTAAATGCTTTCGATTTGAGACTTTTCGGAAGCTTCTTCGCATTTGAATCTCATTTCAATACTTGCTTATTAGAAATGAACGCCTTTTGGGCAAAATTGGGTAAAATTGTGTTTCAACCAAAAAATTTATTTATTGCAAAGGGGTACCCCTTTCCTAAAATATTGATTAAAATATTTTTTTCTTAAATGCTTGCGATTTGAGATTTTTCGGAAGCTTCTTCACATTTGAATCCCATTTCAATACTTGCTTATTAGAAATGAACGCCTTTTGGGCAAAGTCGGGAAAAATTGTGTTTCAACCAAAAAATTTATTTATTGCAAAGGGGTACCCCTTTCCTAAAATATTGATGAACAATTTTTTTTTCTTAAATGCATGCGATTTGAGATTTTTCGGAAGCTTCTTCGCATTTGAATCTCCTTTCAATACTTGCTTATTAGAAATAAACGCCTTTTGGGCAAAGTCGGGTAAAATTGTGTTTCAACCAAAATATTTATGTATTGCAAAGGGGTACCCCTTTCCTAAAATATTGATGAACAATTTTTTTTCTTAAATGCTTGCGATTTTTCGGAAGCTTCTTCGCATTTGAATCTCCTTTCAATACTTGCTTATTAGAAATGAACGCCTTTTGGGCAAAGTCGGGTAAAATTGTGTTTCAACCAAAAAATTCATTTTTTGCAAAGGGGTACCCCTTTCCTAAAATATTGATGAACAATTTTTTTTTTCATAAATGCTTGCGATTTGAGATTTTTCGGAAGCTTCTTCGCATTTGAAACTCATTTCAATACTTGCTTATTAGAAATAAACGCCTTTTGGGCAAAGTCGGGTAAAATTGTGTTTCAACCAAAAAATTCATTTTTTGCAAAGGCGTACCCTTTCCTAAAATATTGATGAAAAATTTTTTTTTCTTAAATGCTTGCGATTTGAGATTTTTCGGAAGCTTCATCGCATTTGAAACTCATTTCAATACTTGCTTATTAGAAATGAACGCCTTTTGGGAAAAGTCGGGTAAAATTGTGTTTCAACCAACAAATTTATTTATTGCAAAGGGGTACCCCTTTCCTAAAATATTGATGAAACATTTTTTTTTCTTAAATGCTTGCGATTTGAGATTTTTCGGAAGCTTCTTCGCATTTGAAACTCATTTCAATACTTGCTTATTAGAAATAAACGCCTTTTGGGCAAAATTGGGTAAAATTGTGTTTCAACCAAAAAATTTATGTATTGCGAAGGGGTACCCCTTTCCTAAAATATTGATAACAAATTCTTTTTTTTAATGCTTGCGATTTGAAATTTTTCGGAAGCTTCTTCGCATTTGAAACTCATTTCAATACTTGCTTATTAGAAATAAACGCCTTTTGGGCAAGGTCGGGTAAAATTGTGTTTCAACCAAAAAATTCATTTTTTGCAAAGGCGTACCCTTTCCTAAAATATTGATGAAAAATTTTTTTTTCTTAAATGCTTGCGATTTGAGATTTTTCGGAAGCTTCTTCGCATTTGAAACTCATTTCAATACTTGCTTATTAGAAATAAACGCCTTTTGGGCAAAGTCGGGTAAAATTGTGTTTCAACCAAAAAATGTATTTTTTGCAAAGGCGTACGTACCCCTTTCCTAATATATTGATGAAAAAAGTTTTTTTCTTAAATGCTTGCGATTTGAGATTTTTCGGAAGCTTCTTCGCATTTGAATCTCATTTCAATACTTGCTTATTAGAAATGAACGCCTTTTGGGCAAAATTGGGTAAAATTGTGTTTCAACCAAAAAATTTATTTATTGCAAAGGGGTACCCCTTTCCTAAAATATTGATTAAAATATTTTTTTCTTAAATGCTTGCGATTTGAGATTTTTCGGAAGCTTCTTCACATTTGAATCTCATTTCAATACTTGCTTATTAGAAATGAACGCCTTTTGGGCAAAATTGGGTAAAATTGTGTTTCAACCAAAAAATTTATGTATTGCAAAGGGGTACCCCTTTCCTAAAATATTGATAACAAATTTTTTTCTTAAATGCTTGCGATTTGAGATTTTTCGGAAGCTTCTTCGCATTTGAATCTCCTTTCAATACTTGCTTATTAGAAATGAACGCCTTTTGGGCAAAGTCGGGTAAAATTGTGGTTCAACCAAAAAATTTATTTATTGCAAAGGGGTACCCCTTTCCTAAAATATTGATGAAACATTTTTTTTTCTTAAATGCTTGCGATTTGAGATTTTTCGGAAGCTTCTTCGCATTTGAAACTCCTTTCAATACTCAGTTATTAGAAATGAACGCCTTTTGGGCAAAATTAGGTAAAATTGTGTTTCAACCAAAAAATTCATTTTTTGCAAAGGCGTACCCTTTCCTAAAATATTGATGAAATTTTTTTTTTCTTAAATGCTTTGCGATTTGAGATTTTTCGGAAGCTTCTTCGCATTGTAATCTCATTTCAATACTTGCTTATTAGAAATAAACGCCTTTTGGGCAAAATTGGGTAAAATTGTGTTTCAACCAAAAAATTCATTTATTGCAAAGGGCTACCCCGTTCCTCAAATATTGATGAAACATTTTTTTCTTAAATGCTTGCGATTCGAGATTTTTCGGAAGCTTCTCCGCATTTGAATCTCCTTTCAATATATGCTTATTAGAAATGAATGCCTTTTGGGCAATGTCGGGTAAAATTGTGTTTCAACCAAAAAATGTATTTTTTGCAAAGGCGTACGTACCCCTTTCCTAATATATTGATGAAAAAAGTTTTTTTCTTAAATGCTTGCGATTTGAGATTTTTCGGAAGCTTCTTCGCATTTGAATCTCATTTCAATACTTGCTTATTAGAAATGAACGCCTTTTGGGCAAAATTGGGTAAAATTGTGTTTCAACCAAAAAATTTATTTATTGCAAAGGGGTACCCCTTTCCTAAAATATTGATTAAAATATTTTTTTCTTAAATGCTTGCGATTTGAGATTTTTCGGAAGCTTCTTCACATTTGAATCTCATTTCAATACTTGCTTATTAGAAATAAACGCCTTTTGGGCAAACTCGGGTAAAATTGTGTTTCAACTAAAAAATTTATGTATTGCAAAGGCGTACCCCTTTCCTAAAATATTGATTAAAATATTTTTTTCTTAAATGCTTGCGATTTGAGATTTTTCGGAAGCTTCTTCGCATTTGAAACTCATTTCAATACTTGCTTATTAGAAATGAACGCCTTTTAGGAAAAGTCGGGTAAAATTGTGTTTCAACCAAAAAATTCATTTTTTGCAAAGGCGTACCCTTTCCTAAAATATTGATGAAAAATTTTTTTTTCTTAAATGCTTGCGATTTGAGATTTTTCGGAAGCTTCTTCGCATTTGAAACTCATTTCAATACTTGCTTATTAGAAATGAACGCCTTTTGGGCAAAGTCGGGCAAAATTGTGTTTCAACCAAAAAATTTATTTATTGCAAAGGGATACCCCTTTCCTAACATATTGATGAAAAATTTTTTTTTCTTAAATGCTTGCGATTTAAGATTCTTCGGAAGCTTCTTCGCATTTAAATCTCCTTTCAATATATGCTTATTAGAAATAAACGCCTTTTGGGCAAAGTCGGGTAAAATTGTGTTTCAACCAAAAAATTTATTTATTGCAAAGGGGTGCCCCTTTCCTAATATATTAATGCAATTTTTTTTTCTTAAATGCTTGCGATTTGAGATTTTTCGGAAGCTTCTTCGCATTTGAATCTCCTTTCAATACTTGTGTATTAGAAATGAACGCCTTTTGGGCAAAATTGGGTAAAATTGTGTTTCAACCAAAAAATTTATTTATTGCAAAGGGGTACCCCTTTCCAAAAATATTGATGAAAAATTTTTTTTATTAAATGCTTGCGGTTTGAGATTTTTCGAAAGCTTCTTCGCATTTGAAACTCATTTCAATACTTGCTTATTAGAAATGAACGCCTTTTGGGCAAAGTCGGGAAAAATTGTGTTTCAACCAAAAAATTTATTTATTGCAAAGGGGTACCCCTTTCCTTAAATATTGATGAAACATTTTTTTTTCTTAAATGCATGCGATTTGAGATTTTTCGGAAGCTTCTTCGCATTTGAATCTCCTTTCAATACTTGCTTATTAGAAATGAACGCCTTTTGGGCAAAGTCGGGTAAAATTGTGGTTCAACCAAAAAATTTATTTATTGCAAAGGGGTACCCCTTTCCTAAAATATTGATGAAACATTTTTTTTTCTTAAATGCTTGCGATTTGAGATTTTTCGGAAGCTTCTTCGCATTTGAAACTCATTTCAATACTTGCTTATTAGAAATAAACGCCTTTTGGGCAAAGTCGGTTAAAATTGTGTTTCAACCAAAAAATTTATTTATTGCAAAGGGGTACCCTTTCCTAAAATATTGATGAAATTTTTTTTTTCTTAAATGCTTGCGATTTGAGATTTTTCGGAAGCTTCTTCGCATTGTAATCTCATTTCAATACTTGCTTATTAGAAATGAACGCCTTTTGGCCAAAATTGGGTAAAATTGTGTTTCAACCAAAAAATTTATTTATTGCAAAGGGGTACCCCTTTCCTAAAATATTGACGACACATTTTTTTTTTTAAATGCTTGCGATTTTTCGGAAGCTTCTTCACATTTGAAACTCATTTCAATACTTGCTTATTAGAAATGAACGCCTTTTGGGCAAAGTCGGGTAAAATTGTGTTTCAACCAAAAAATTTATTTATTGCAAAGGGGTACCCTTTCCTAAAATATTGATGAAATTTTTTTTTTCTTAAATGCTTGCGATTTGAGATTTTTCGGAAGCTTCTTCGCATTGTAATCTCATTTCAATACTTGCTTATTAGAAATGAACGCCTTTTGGCCAAAATTGGGTAAAATTGGGTTTCAACCAAAAAATTTATTTATTGCAAAGGGGTACCCCTTTCCTAAAATATTGACGACAAATTTTTTTTCTTAAATGCTTGCGATTTTTCGGAAGCTTCTTCACATTTGAAACTCATTTCAATACTTGCTTATTAGAAATAAACGCCTTTTGGGCAAAGTCGGGTAAAATTGTGTTTCAACCAAAAAATTTATTTATTGCAAAGGGGTACCCCTTTCCTAAAATATTGATAACAAATTTTTTTCTTAAATGCTTGCGATTTGAGATTTTTCGGAAGCTTCTTCGCATTTGAATCTCCTTTCAATACTTGCTTATTAGAAATGAACGCCTTTTGGGCAAAGTCGGGTAAAATTGTGGTTCAACCAAAAAATTTATTTATTGCAAAGGGGTACCCCTTTCCTAAAATATTGATGAAACATTTTTTTTTCTTAAATGCTTGCGATTTGAGATTTTTCGGAAGCTTCTTCGCAATTGAAACTCCTTTCAATACTCAGTTATTAGAAATAAACGCTTTTTGGGCAAAATTGGGTAAAATTGTGTTTCAACCAAAAAATCCATTTTTTGCAAAGGGGTACCACTTTCCTAAAATATTGATGAACAATTTTTTTTTCTTAAATGCTTGCGATTTGAGATTTTTCGGAAGCTTCTTCGCATTTGAATCTCCTTTCAATACTTGCTTATTAGAAATAAACGCCTTTTGGGCAAAGTCGGGTACAATTGTGTTTCAACCAAAAAATTAATTTTTTGCAAAGGGGTAGCCCTTTCCTAAAATATTGATGAAAAATTTTTTTTCTTAAATGCTTGCGATTTGAGATTTTTCGGAAGCTTCTTCGCATTTGAAACTCATTTCAATACTTGCTTATTAGAAATGAACGCCTTTTGGGCAAAATTAGGTAAAATTGTGTTTCAACCAAAAAATTTATTTATTGCAAAGGAGTACCACTTTCCTAAAATATTGATGAACAATTTTTTTTTCTTAAATGCTTGCGATTTGAGATTTTTCGGAAGCTTCTTCGCATTTGAATCTCCTTTCAATACTTGCTTATTAGAAATGAACGCCTTTTGGCCAAAATTGGGTAAAATTGTGTTTCAACCAAAAAATTTATTTCTTGCAAAGGGTTACCCTTTCCTAATATATTGATGAAAAATGTTTTTTCTTAAATGCTTGCGATTTGAGAATTTTCGGAAGCTTCTTCGCATTTGTATCTCCTTTCAATACTTGCTTATTAGAAATAAACGCCTTTTGGACAAAATTGGGTAAAATTGTGTTTCAACAAAAAAAATTATTTATTGCAAAGGGGTACCCCTTTCCTAAAATATTGATAACAAATTTTTTTCTTAAATGCTTGCGATTTGAGATTTTTCGGAAGCTTCTTCGCATTTGAAACTCATTTCAATACTTGCTTATTAGAAATGAACGCCTTTTGGGCAAAGTCGGGTAAAATTGTGTTTCAACCAAAAAATGTATTTATTGCATACTAATATATTGATGAAAAAAGTTTTTTTCTTAAATGCTTGCGATTTGAGATTTTTCGGAAGCTTCTTCGCATTTGAAACTCATTTCAATACTTGCTTATTAGAAATAAACGCCTTTTGGGCAATGTCGGGTAAAATTGTGTTTCAACCAAAAAATGTATTTTTTGCAAAGGCGTACGTACCCCTTTCCTAAAATATTGATGAACAATTTTTTTTTCTTAAATGCTTGCGATTTGAGATTTTTCGGAAGCTTCTTCGCATTTGAAACTCATTTCAATACTTGCTTATTAGAAATAAACGCCTTTTGGGCAAAGTAGGGTAAAATTGTGTTTCAACCAAAAAATGTATTTATTGCATACTAATATATTGATGAAAAATTTTTTTTCTTAAATGCTTGCGATTTGAGATTTTTCGGAAGCTTCTTCGCATTTGAAACTCATTTCAATACTTGCTTATTAGAAATGAACGCCTTTTGGGCAAAATTAGGTAAAATTGTGTTTCAACCAAAAAATTTATTTATTGCAAAGGGGTACCACTTTCCTAAAATATTGATGAACAATTTTTTTTTTCTTAAATGCTTGCGATTTGAGATTTTTCGGAAGCTTCTTCGCATTTGTATCTCCTTTCAATACTTGCTTATTAGAAATAAACGCCTTTTGGACAAAATTGGGTAAAATTGTGTTTCAACCAAAAAATTTATTTATTGCAAAGGGGTACCCCTTTCCTAAAATATTGATAACAAATTTTTTTCTTAAATGCTTGCGATTTGAGATTTTTCGGAAGCTTCTTCGCATTCGAAACTCATTTCAATACTTGCTTATTAGAAATAAACGCCTTTTGGGCAAAGTAGGGTAAAATTGTGTTTCAACCAAAAAATGTATTTATTGCATTCTAATATATTGATGAAAAATTTTTTTTCTTAAATGCTTGCGATTTGAGATTTTTCGGAAGCTTCTTCGCATTTGAAACTCATTTCAATACTTGCTTATTAGAAATAAACGCCTTTTGGGCAAAGTAGGGTAAAATTGTGTTTCAACCAAAAAATTTATTTCTTGCAAAGGGTTACCCTTTCCTAATATATTGATGAAAAATGTTTTTTCTTAAATGCTTGCGATTTGAGAATTTTCGGAAGCTTCTTCGCATTTGTATCTCCTTTCAATACTTGCTTATTAGAAATAAACGCCTTTTGGACAAAATTGGGTAAAATTGTGTTTCAACCAAAAAATTTATTTATTGCAAAGGGGTACCCCTTTCCTAAAATATTGATAACAAATTTTTTTCTTAAATGCTTGCGATTTGAGATTTTTCGGAAGCTTCTTCGCATTTGAATCTCATTTCAATACTTGCTTATTAGAAATAAACGCCTTTTGGGCAAAGTCGGGTAAAATTGTGTTTCAACCAAAAAATTTATTTATTGCAAAGGGGTACCCCTTTCCTAAAATATTGATAACAAATTTTTTTCTTAAATGCTTGCGATTTGAGATTTTTCGGAAGCTTCTTCGCATTTGAATCTCATTTCAATACTTGCTTATTAGAAATGAACGCCTTTTGGGCAAAATTAGGTAAAATTGTGTTTCAACCAAAAAATTTATTTATTGCAAAGGGGTACCACTTTCCTAAAATATTGATGAACAATTTTTTTTTCTTAAATGCTTGCGATTTGAGATTTTTCGGAAGCTTCTTCGCATTTGAAACTCATTTCAATACTTGCTTATTAGAAATAAACGCCTTTTGGGCAAAGTAGGGTAAAATTGTGTTTCAACCAAAAAATGTATTTATTGCATACTAATATATTGATGAAAAATTTTTTTTCTTAAATGCTTGCGATTTGAGATTTTTCGGAAGCTTCTTCGCATTTGAATCTCCTTTCAATACTTGCTTATTAGAAATGAACGCCTTTTGGCCAAAATTGGGTAAAATTGTGTTTCAACCAAAAAATTTATTTCTTGCAAAGGGTTACCCTTTCCTAATATATTGATGAAAAATGTTTTTTCTTAAATGCATGCGATTTGAGAATTTTCGGAAGCTTCTTCGCATTTGTATCTCCTTTCAATACTTGCTTATTAGAAATAAACGCCTTTTGGACAAAATTGGGTAAAATTGTGTTTCAACCAAAAAATTTATTTATTGCAAAGGGGTACCCCTTTCCTAAAATATTGATAACAAATTTTTTTCTTAAATGCTTGCGATTTGAGATTTTTCGGAAGCTTCTTCGCATTTGAATCTCATTTCAATACTTGCTTATTAGAAATAAACGCCTTTTGGGCAAAGTCGGGTAAAATTGTGTTTCAACCAAAAAATTCATTTTTTGCAAAGGCGTACCCTTTCCTAAAATATTGATGAAAAATATTTTTTTCTTAAATGCTTGCGCTTTGAGATTTTTCGGAAGCTTCTTCACATTTGAATCTCATTTCAATACTTGCTTATTAGAAATGAACGCCTTTTAGGAAAAGTCGGGTAAAATTGTGTTTCAACCAAAAAAATTATTTATTGCAAAGGGGTACCCCTTTTCTAAAATATTGATGAACAATTTTTTTTCTTAAATGCTTGCGATTTGAGATTTTTCGGAAGCTTCTTCGCATTTGAAACTCATTTCAATACTTGCTTATTAGAAATAAACGCCTTTTGGGCAAAGTCGGGTAAAATTGTGTTTCAACCAAAAAATTTATTTATTGCAAAGGGGTACCCCTTTCCTAAAATATTGATTAAAATATTTTTTTCTTAAATGCTTGCGATTTGAGATTTTTCGGAAGCTTCTTCACATTTGAATCTCCTTTTAATACTTGCTTATTAGAAATGAACGCCTTTTGGGCAAAGTCGGGTAAAATTGTGTTTCAACCAAAAAATTTATTTATTGCAAAGGGGCACCCCTTTCCTAATATATTAATGCAATTTTTTTTTTTCTTAAATGCTTGCGATTTGAGATTTTTCGGAAGCTTCTTCGCATTGTAATCTCATTTCAATACTTGCTTATTATAAATGAACGCCTTTTGGCCAAAATTGGGTAAAATTGTGTTTCAACCAAAAAATTTATTTATTGCAAAGGGGTACCCCTTTCCTAAAATATTGACGACAAATTTTTTTTCTTAAATGCTTGCGATTTTTCGGAAGCTTCTTCACATTTGAAACTCATTTCAATACTTGCTTATTAGAAATGAACGCCTTTTGAGCAAAGTCGGGTAAAATTGTGTTTCAACCAAAAAATTTATTTATTGCAAAGGGGTACCCCTTTCCTAAAATATTGATAACAAATTTTTTTCTTTAATGCTTGCGATTTGAGATTTTTCGGAAGCTTCTTCGCATTTGAAACTCATTTCAATACTTGCTTATTAGAAATAAACGCCTTTTGGGCAAAGTCGGGTAAAATTGTGTTTCAACCAAAAAATTCATTTTTTGCAAAGGCGTACCCTTTCCTAAAATATTGATGAAAAATTTTTTTTCTTAAATGCTTGCGATTTGAGATTTTTCGGAAGCTTCTTCGCATTTGAAACTCATTTCAATACTTGCTTATTAGAAATAAACGCCTTTTGGGCAAAGTCGGGTAAAATTGTGTTTCAACCAAAAAAGTTATTTATTGCAAAGGGGTACCCTTTCCTAAAATATTGATGAAATTTTTTTTTCTTAAATGCATGCGATTTGAGATTTTTCGGAAGCTTCTTCGCATTTGAATCTCATTTCAATACTTGCTTATTAGAAATGAACGCCTTTTAGGAAAAGTCGGGTAAAACTGTGTTTCAACCAAAAAAATTCTTTATTGCAAAGGGGTACCCCTTTTCTAAAATATTGATGAACAATTTTTTTTCTTAAATGCTTGCGATTTGAGATTTTTCGGAAGCTTCTTCGCATTTGAAACTCATTTCAATACTTGCTTATTAGAAATAAACGCCTTTTGGGCAAAGTCGGGTAAAATTGTGTTTCAACCAAAAAATTTATTTATTGCAAAGGGATACCCCTTTCCTAAAATATTGATGAAACATTTTTTTTTCTTAAATGCTTGCGATTTGAGATTTTTCGGAAGCTTCTTCGCATTTGAAACTCATTTCAATACTTGCTTATTAGAAATAAACGCCTTTTGGGCAAAGTCGGGTAAAATTGTGGTTCAACCAAAAAATTTATTTATTGCAAAGGGGTACCCCTTTCCTAAAATATTGATGAAAAATTTTTTTTCTTTAATGCTTCCGATTTAAGATTTATCGGAAGCTTCTTCGCATTTGAAACTTATTTCAATACTTGCTTATTAGAAATAAACGCCTTTTGGGCAAAATTGGGTAAAATTGTGTTTCAACCAAAAAATTTATTTATTGCAAAGGGGTACCCCTTTCCTAAAATATTGATTAAAATATTTTTTTCTTAAATGCTTGCGATTTGAGATTTTTCGGAAGCTTCTTCGCATTTGAATCTCATTTCAATACTTGCTTATTAGAAATGAACGCCTTTTGGGCAAAGTCGGGCAAAATTGTGTTTCAACCAAAAAATTTATTTATTGCAAAGGGATACCCCTTTCCTAAAATATTGATGAAAATTTTTTTTTTTCTTAAATGCTTGCGATTTGAGATTTTTCGGAAGCTTCTTCGCATTAGAAACTCCTTTCAACACTTGCCTATTAGAAATTAACGCCTTTTGGGCAAAATTGAGTAAAATTGTGTTTCAACCAAAAAATTTATGTATTGCAAAGGGGCACCCCTTTCCTAATATATTAATGCAATTTTTTTTTTCTTAAATGCTTTCGATTTGAGATTTTTTGGAAGCTTCTTAGCATTTGAATCTCCTTTCAATATATGCTTATAAGAAATGGACGCCTTTTGGGCAAAGTCGGGTAAAATTGTGTTTCAACCAAAAAATTTATTTATTGCAAAGGGATACCCCTTTCCTAAAATATTGATGAAACAGTTTTTTTTCTTAAATGCTTGCGATTTGAGATTTTTCGGAAGCTTCTTCGCATTTGAAACTCATTTCAATACTTGCTTATTAGAAATAAACCCCTTTTGGGCAAAGTCGGGTAAAATTGTGTTTCAACCAAAAAATGTATTTTTTGCAAAGGCGTACGTACCCCTTTCCTAAAATATTGATGAACAATTTTTTTTTTCTTAAATGCTTGCGATTTGAGATTTTTCGGAAGCTTCTTCGCATTTGAAACTCATTTCAATACTTGCTTATTAGAAATGAACGCCTTTTGGGCAAAATTGGGTAAAATTGTGTTTCAACCAAAAAATTCATTTTTTGCAAAGGGGTACCCCTTTCCTAGAAATTGATGAAAAATGTTTTTCTTAAATGCTTTCGATTTGAGATTTTTCGGAAGCTTCTTCGCATTAGAAACTCCTTTCAACACTTGCCTATTAGAAATTAACGCCTTTTGGGCAAAATTGAGTAAAATTGTGTTTCAACCAAAAAATTTATTTATTGCAAAGGGGTACCCCTTTCCTCAAATATAGATGAGACATTTTTTTTCTTAAATGCTTGCGATTTGAGATTTTTCGGAAGCTTCTTCGCATTTGAATCTCATTTCAATACTTGCTTATTAGAAATGAACGCCTTTTGGGCAAGGTCGGGTAAAATTGTGTTTCAACCAAAAAATTTATTTATTGCAAAGGGGTGCCCCTTTCCTAAAATATTGATGAAAAATTTTTTTTCTTTAATGCTTCCGATTTAAGATTTATCGGAAGCTTCTTCGCATTTGAAACTTATTTCAATACTTGCTTATTAGAAATAAACGCCTTTTGGGCAAAATTGGGTAAAATTGTGTTTCAACCAAAAAATTTATGTATTGCAAAGGGGCACCCCTTTCCTAATATATTAATGCAATTTTTTTTTTCTTAAATGCTTGCGATTTGAGATTTATCGGAAGCTTCTTCGCATTTGAAACTTATTTCAATACTTGCTTATTAGAAATAAACGCCTTTTGGGCAAAATTGGGTAAAATTGTGTTTCAACCAAAAAATTTATGTATTGCAAAGGGGCACCCCTTTCCTAATATATTAATGCAATTTTTTTTTTCTTAAATGCTTGCGATTTGAGATTTTTCGGAAGCTTCTTCGCATTTGAATCTCATTTCAATACTTGCTTATTAGAAATGAACGCCTTTTAGGAAAAGTCGGGTAAAACTGTGTTTCAACCAAAAAAATTCTTTATTGCAAAGGGGTACCCCTTTTCTAAAATATTGATGAACAATTTTTTTTCTTAAATGCTTGCGATTTGAGATTTTTCGGAAGCTTCTTCGCATTTGAAACTCATTTCAATACTTGCTTATTAGAAATAAACGCCTTTTGGGCAAAGTCGGGTAAAATTGTGTTTCAACCAAAAAATTTATTTATTGCAAAGGGGTACCCCTTTCCTAAAATATTGATAACAAATTTTTTTCTTTAATGCTTGCGATTTGAGATTTTTCGGAAGCTTCTTCGCATTTGAAACTCATTTCAATACTTGCTTATTAGAAATAAACGCCTTTTGGGCAAAGTCGGGTAAAATTGTGTTTCAACCAAAAAATTCATTTTTTGCAAAGGCGTACCCTTTCCTAAAATATTGATGAAAAATTTTTTTTTCTTAAATGCTTGCGATTTGAGATTTTTCGGAAGCTTCTTCGCATTTGAAACTCATTTCAATACTTGCTTATTAGAAATAAACGCCTTTTGGGCAAAGTCGGGTAAAATTGTGGTTCAACCAAAAAATTTATTTATTGCAAAGGGGTACCCCTTTCCTAAAATATTGATGAAAAATTTTTTTTCTTTAATGCTTCCGATTTAAGATTTATCGGAAGCTTCTTCGCATTTGAAACTTATTTCAATACTTGCTTATTAGAAATAAACGCCTTTTGGGCAAAATTGGGTAAAATTGTGTTTCAACCAAAAAATTTATTTATTGCAAAGGGGTACCCCTTTCCTAAAATATTGATTAAAATATTTTTTTCTTAAATGCTTGCGATTTGAGATTTTTCGGAAGCTTCTTCGCATTTGAATCTCATTTCAATTCTTGCTTATTAGAAATGAACGCCTTTTGGGCAAAGTCGGGCAAAATTGTGTTTCAACCAAAAAATTTATTTATTGCAAAGGGATACCCCTTTCCTAAAATATTGATGAAAATTTTTTTTTTTCTTAAATGCTTGCGATTTGAGATTTTTCGGAAGCTTCTTCGCATTAGAAACTCCTTTCAACACTTGCCTATTAGAAATTAACGCCTTTTGGGCAAAATTGAGTAAAATTGTGTTTCAACCAAAAAATTTATGTATTGCAAAGGGGCACCCCTTTCCTAATATATTAATGCAATTTTTTTTTTCTTAAATGCTTTCGATTTGAGATTTTTTGGAAGCTTCTTAGCATTTGAATCTCCTTTCAATATATGCTTATAAGAAATGGACGCCTTTTGGGCAAAGTCGGGTAAAATTGTGTTTCAACCAAAAAATTCATTTTTTGCAAAGGCGTACCCTTTCCTAAAATATTGATGAAAAATATTTTTTTCTTAAATGCTTGCGCTTTGAGATTTTTCGGAAGCTTCTTCACATTTGAATCTCATTTCAATACTTGCTTATTAGAAATGAACGCCTTTTAGGAAAAGTCGGGTAAAATTGTGTTTCAACCAAAAAAATTATTTATTGCAAAGGGGTACCCCTTTTCTAAAATATTGATGAACAATTTTTTTTCTTAAATGCTTGCGATTTGAGATTTTTCGGAAGCTTCTTCGCATTTGAAACTCATTTCAATACTTGCTTATTAGAAATAAACGCCTTTTGGGCAAAGTCGGGTAAAATTGTGTTTCAACCAAAAAATTTATTTATTGCAAAGGGGTACCCCTTTCCTAAAATATTGATTAAAATATTTTTTTCTTAAATGCTTGCGATTTGAGTTTTTTCGGAAGCTTCTTCACATTTGAATCTCCTTTTAATACTTGCTTATTAGAAATGAACGCCTTTTGGGCAAAGTCGGGTAAAATTGTGTTTCAACCAAAAAATTTATTTATTGCAAAGGGGTACCCCTTTCCTAAAATATTGATAACAAATTTTTTTCTTTAATGCTTGCGATTTGAGATTTTTCGGAAGCTTCTTCGCATTTGAAACTCATTTCAATACTTGCTTATTAGAAATAAACGCCTTTTGGGCAAAGTCGGGTAAAATTGTGTTTCAACCAAAAAATTCATTTTTTGCAAAGGCGTACCCTTTCCTAAAATATTGATGAAAAATTTTTTTTTCTTAAATGCTTGCGATTTGAGATTTTTCGGAAGCTTCTTCGCATTTGAAACTCATTTCAATACTTGCTTATTAGAAATAAACGCCTTTTGGGCAAAGTCGGGTAAAATTGTGTTTCAACCAAAAAATTTATTTATTGCAAAGGGGTACCCTTTCCTAAAATATTGATGAAATTTTTTTTTCTTAAATGCATGCGATTTGAGATTTTTCGGAAGCTTCTTCGCATTTGAATCTCATTTCAATACTTGCTTATTAGAAATGAACGCCTTTTAGGAAAAGTCGGGTAAAACTGTGTTTCAACCAAAAAAATTCTTTATTGCAAAGGGGTACCCCTTTTCTAAAATATTGATGAACAATTTTTTTTCTTAAATGCTTGCGATTTGAGATTTTTCGGAAGCTTCTTCGCATTTGAAACTCATTTCAATACTTGCTTATTAGAAATAAACGCCTTTTGGCCAAAGTCGGGTAAAATTGTGTTTCAACCAAAAAATTTATTTATTGCAAAGGGATACCCCTTTCCTAAAATATTGATGAAACATTTTTTTTCTTAAATGCTTGCGATTTGAGATTTTTCGGAAGCTTCTTCGCATTTGAAACTCATTTCAATACTTGCTTATTAGAAATAAACGCCTTTTGGGCAAAGTCGGGTAAAATTGTGGTTCAACCAAAACATTTATTTATTGCAAAGGGGTACCCCTTTCCTAAAATATTGATGAAAAATTTTTTTTCTTTAATGCTTCCGATTTAAGATTTATCGGAAGCTTCTTCGCATTTGAAACTTATTTCAATACTTGCTTATTAGAAATAAACGCCTTTTGGGCAAAATTGGGTAAAATTGTGTTTCAACCAAAAAATTTATTTATTGCAAAGGGGTACCCCTTTCCTAAAATATTGATTAAAATATTTTTTTCTTAAATGCTTGCGATTTGAGATTTTTCGGAAGCTTCTTCGCATTTGAATCTCATTTCAATACTTGCTTATTAGAAATGAACGCCTTTTGGGCAAAGTCGGGCAAAATTGTGTTTCAACCAAAAAATTTATTTATTGCAAAGGGATACCCCTTTCCTAAAATATTGATGAAAATTTTTTTTTTTCTTAAATGCTTGCGATTTGAGATTTTTCGGAAGCTTCTTCGCATTAGAAACTCCTTTCATTACTTGCCTATTAGAAATTAACGCCTTTTGGGCAAAATTGAGTAAAATTGTGTTTCAACCAAAAAATTTATGTATTGCAAAGGGGCACCCCTTTCCTAATATATTAATGCAATTTTTTTTTTCTTAAATGCTTTCGATTTGAGATTTTTTGGAAGCTTCTTAGCATTTGAATCTCCTTTCAATATATGCTTATAAGAAATGGACGCCTTTTGGGCAAAGTCGGGTAAAATTGTGTTTCAACCAAAAAATTTATTTATTGCAAAGGGATACCCCTTTCCTAAAATATTGATGAAACATTTTTTTTTCTTAAATGCTTGCGATTTGAGATTTTTCGGAAGCTTCTTCGCATTTGAAACTCATTTCAATACTTGCTTATTAGAAATAAACCCCTTTAGGGCAAAGTCGGGTAAAATTGTGTTTCAACCAAAAAATTTATTTATTGCAAAGGGGTACCCCTTTCCTAAAATATTGATAACAAATTTTTTTCTTTAATGCTTGCGATTTGAGATTTTTCGGAAGCTTCTTCGCATTTGAAACTCATTTCAATACTTGCTTATTAGAAATGAACGCCTTTTGGGCAAAATTGGGTAAAATTGTGTTTCAACCAAAAAATTCATTTTTTGCAAAGGCGTACCCCTTTCCTAAAATATTGATGAAAAATTTTTTTTCTTTAATGCTTCCGATTTAAGATTTATCGGAAGCTTCTTCGCATTTGAAACTTATTTCAATACTTGCTTATTAGAAATAAACGCCTTTTGGGCAAAGTCGGGTAAAATTGTGTTTCAACCAAAAAATTTATTTATTGCAAAGGGGTACCCCTTTCCTAAAATATTGATAACAAATTTTTTTCTTTAATGCTTGCGATTTGAGATTTTTCGGAAGCTTCTTCGCATTTAAAACTCATTTCAATACTTGCTTATTAGAAATGAACGCCTTTTGGGCAAAATTGGGTAAAATTGTGTTTCAACCAAAAAATTCATTTTTTGCAAAGGGGTACCCCTTTCCTAGAAATTGATGAAAAATGTTTTTCTTAAATGCTTTCGATTTGAGATT
Source organism: Linnaemya tessellans (assembly GCA_951800035.1). Classification (NCBI taxonomy): domain Eukaryota; kingdom Metazoa; phylum Arthropoda; class Insecta; order Diptera; family Tachinidae; genus Linnaemya; species Linnaemya tessellans. The sequence continues at coordinate 4,373,745 of OX637537.1, read as the reverse complement.
TTTCGGAAGCTTCTTCGCATTAGAAACTCCTTTCAACACTTGCCTATTAGAAATTAACGCCTTTTGGGCAAAGTCGGGTAAAATTGTGTTTCAACCAAAAAATTTATTTATTGCAAAGGGGTACCCCTTTCCTAAAATATTGATAACAAATTTTTTTCTTTAATGCTTGCGATTTGAGATTTTTCGGAAGCTTCTTCGCATTTGAAACTCATTTCAATACTTGCTTATTAGAAATAAACGCCTTTTGGGCAAAGTCGGGTAAAATTGTGTTTCAACCAAAAAATTCATTTTTTGCAAAGGCGTACCCTTTCCTAAAATATTGATGAAAAATTTTTTTTTCTTAAATGCTTGCGATTTGAGATTTTTCGGAAGCTTCTTCGCATTTGAAACTCATTTCAATACTTGCTTATTAGAAATAAACGCCTTTTGGGCAAAGTCGGGTAAAATTGTGTTTCAACCAAAAAATTTATTTATTGCAAAGGGGTACCCTTTCCTAAAATATTGATGAAATTTTTTTTTCTTAAATGCATGCGATTTGAGATTTTTCGGAAGCTTCTTCGCATTTGAATCTCATTTCAATACTTGCTTATTAGAAATGAACGCCTTTTAGGAAAAGTCGGGTAAAACTGTGTTTCAACCAAAAAAATTCTTTATTGCAAAGGGGTACCCCTTTTCTAAAATATTGATGAACAATTTTTTTTCTTAAATGCTTGCGATTTGAGATTTTTCGGAAGCTTCTTCGCATTTGAAACTCATTTCAATACTTGCTTATTAGAAATAAACGCCTTTTGGGCAAAGTCGGGTAAAATTGTGTTTCAACCAAAAAATTTATTTATTGCAAAGGGATACCCCTTTCCTAAAATATTGATGAAACATTTTTTTTCTTAAATGCTTGCGATTTGAGATTTTTCGGAAGCTTCTTCGCATTTGAAACTCATTTCAATACTTGCTTATTAGAAATAAACGCCTTTTGGGCAAAGTCGGGTAAAATTGTGGTTCAACCAAAAAATTTATTTATTGCAAAGGGGTACCCCTTTCCTAAAATATTGATGAAAATTTTTTTTTCTTTAATGCTTCCGATTTAAGATTTATCGGAAGCTTCTTCGCATTTGAAACTTATTTCAATACTTGCTTATTAGAAATAAACGCCTTTTGGGCAAAATTGGGTAAAATTGTGTTTCAACCAAAAAATTTATTTATTGCAAAGGGGTACCCCTTTCCTAAAATATTGATTAAAATATTTTTTTCTTAAATGCTTGCGATTTGAGATTTTTCGGAAGCTTCTTCGCATTTGAATCTCATTTCAATACTTGCTTATTAGAAATGAACGCCTTTTGGGCAAAGTCGGGCAAAATTGTGTTTCAACCAAAAAATTTATTTATTGCAAAGGGATACCCCTTTCCTAAAATATTGATGAAAATTTTTTTTTTTCTTAAATGCTTGCGATTTGAGATTTTTCGGAAGCTTCTTCGCATTAGAAACTCCTTTCAACACTTGCCTATTAGAAATTAACGCCTTTTGGGCAAAATTGAGTAAAATTGTGTTTCAACCAAAAAATTTATGTATTGCAAAGGGGCACCCCTTTCCTAATATATTAATGCAATTTTTTTTTTCTTAAATGCTTTCGATTTGAGATTTTTTGGAAGCTTCTTAGCATTTGAATCTCCTTTCAATATATGCTTATAAGAAATGGACACCTTTTGGGCAAAGTCGGGTAAAATTGTGTTTCAACCAAAAAATTTATTTATTGCAAAGGGATACCCCTTTCCTAAAATATTGATGAAACATTTTTTTTTCTTAAATGCTTGCGATTTGAGATTTTTCGGAAGCTTCTTCGCATTTGAAACTCATTTCAATACTTGCTTATTAGAAATAAACCCCTTTTGGGCAAAGTCGGGTAAAATTGTGTTTCAACCAAAAAATGTATTTTTTGCAAAGGCGTACGTACCCCTTTCCTAAAATATTGATGAACAATTTTTTTTTTCTTAAATGCTTGCGATTTGAGATTTTTCGGAAGCTTCTTCGCATTTGAAACTCATTTCAATACTTGCTTATTAGAAATGAACGCCTTTTGGGCAAAATTGGGTAAAATTGTGTTTCAACCAAAAAATTCATTTTTTGCAAAGGGGTACCCCTTTCCTAGAAATTGATGAAAAATGTTTTTCTTAAATGCTTTCGATTTGAGATTTTTCGGAAGCTTCTTCGCATTAGAAACTCCTTTCAACACTTGCCTATTAGAAATTAACGCCTTTTGGGCAAAATTGAGTAAAATTGTGTTTCAACCAAAAAATTTATTTATTGCAAAGGGGTACCCCTTTCCACAAATATAGATGAGACATTTTTTTTCTTAAATGCTTGCGATTTGAGATTTTTCGGAAGCTTCTTCGCATTTGAATCTCATTTCAATACTTGCTTATTAGAAATGAACGCCTTTTGGGCAAGGTCGGGTAAAATTGTGTTTCAACCAAAAAATTTATTTATTGCAAAGGGGTGCCCCTTTCCTAAAATATTGATGAAAAATTTTTTTTCTTTAATGCTTCCGATTTAAGATTTATCGGAAGCTTCTTCGCATTTGAAACTTATTTCAATACTTGCTTATTAGAAATAAACGCCTTTTGGGCAAAATTGGGTAAAATTGTGTTTCAACCAAAAAATTTATGTATTGCAAAGGGGCACCCCTTTCCTAATATATTAATGCAATTTTTTTTTTTCTTTAATGCTTCCGATTTAAGATTTATCGGAAGCTTCTTCGCATTTGAAACTTATTTCAATACTTGCTTATTAGAAATAAACGCCTTTTGGGCAAAATTGGGTAAAATTGTGTTTCAACCAAAAAATTTATGTATTGCAAAGGGGCACCCCTTTCCTAATATATTAATGCAATTTTTTTTTTCTTAAATGCTTGCGATTTGAGATTTTTCGGAAGCTTCTTCGCATTTGAAACTCATTTCAATACTTGCTTATTAGAAATAAACGCCTTTTGGGCAAAATTGGGTAAAATTGTGTTTCAACCAAAAAATTTATGTATTGCAAAGGGGCACCCCTTTCCTAATATATTAATGCAATTTTTTTTTTCTTAAATGCTTTCGATTTGAGATTTTTCGGAAGCTTCTTAGCATTTGAATCTCCTTTCAATATATGCTTATAAGAAATGAACGCCTTTTGGGCAAAATTGGGTAAAATTGTGTTTCAACCAAAAAATTGATTTTTAGCAAAGGGGTAAGTAAGCCTTTCCTAAAATATTGGCAAATAATTTTTTTTCTTAAATGCTTGCGATTTGAGATTTTTCGGAAGCTTCTTCACATTTGAATCTCCTTTTAATACTTGCTTATTAGAAATGAACGCCTTTTGGGCAAAGTCGGGTAAAATTGTGGCTCAACCAAAAAATTTATGTATTGCAAAGGGGCACCCCTTTCCTAATATATTAATGCAATTTTTTTTTTCTTAAATGCTTGCGATTTAAGATTTATCGGAAGCTTCTTCGCATTTGAAACTTATTTCAATACTTGCTTATTAGAAATAAACGCCTTTTGGGCAAAATTGGGTAAAATTGTGTTTCAACCAAAAAATTTATGTATTGCAAAGGGGCACCCCTTTCCTAATATATTAATGCAATTTTTTTTTTCTTAAATGCTTGCGATTTGAGATTTTTCGGAAGCTTCTTCGCATTTGAAACTCATTTCAATACTTGCTTATTAAAAATAAACGCCTTTTGGGCAAAATTGGGTAAAATTGTGTTTGAACCAAAAAATTTATGTATTGCAAAGGGGCACCCCTTTCCTAATATATTAATGCAATTTTTTTTTTCTTAAATGCTTTCGATTTGAGATTTTTCGGAAGCTTCTTAGCATTTGAATCTCCTTTCAATATATGCTTATAAGAAATGAACGCCTTTTGGGCAAAATTGGGTAAAATTGTGTTTCAACCAAAAAATTTATTTTTAGCAAAGGGGTAAGTAAGCCTTTCCTAAAAAATTGGCAAATAATTTTTTTTCTTAAATGCTTGCGATTTGAGATTTTTCGGAAGCTTCTTCGCATTTGAAACTTATTTCAATACTTGCTTATTAGAAATAAACGCCTTTTGGGCAAAATTGGGTAAAATTGTGTTTCAACCAAAAAATTTATGTATTGCAAAGGGGCACCCCTTTCCTAATATATTAATGGAATTTTTTTTTTTCTTAAATGCTTTCGATTTGAGATTTTTCGGAAGCTTCTTAGCATTTGAATCTCCTTTCAATATATGCTTATAAGAAATGAACGCCTTTTGGGCAAAGTCGGGTAAAATTGTGGTTCAACCAAAAAATTTATGTATTGCAAAGGGGCACCCCTTTCCTAATATATTAATGCAATTTTTTTTTGTTAAATGCTTTCGATTTGAGATTTTTCGGAAGCTTCTTAGCATTTGAATCTCCTTTCAATATATGCTTATAAGAAATGAACGCCTTTTGGGCAAAGTCGGGTAAAATTGTGGTTCAACCAAAAAATTTATTTATTGCAAAGGGGTACCCCTTTCCTAAAATATTGATGAAAAATTTTTTTTCTTTAATGCTTCCGATTTAAGATTTATCGGAAGCTTCTGTAATGTCAGTTCAGGATCAACTATGATATCTTCCAAATTTCCTTTAATACAATTGTTTTGGGTAGTAAAAATAGCTTCGATTACCAAGTCTGTTATTTCCCATCATTCCTATACATATATTATAAATAAATGGTTGCTTCATTAGAAATACTTATCACTATCTGTTAGTAATATTTTAATTATTATCCTACTAATCTCTACTATTAATATTTCTAGTTAAGAATTATCACTGATTATACCCTGGGAGTCGTATGTTAATTTGTATCAATACTTTATATGCCTAAACATACACCGTAGTTATTGTTATGATACAAAATGTTAATAGTAGGTTCGGTACAGTGCTATGTTATTATTGCTTCATATGTGTATAACAGTTAAGGCGGGTTTTGTGCTGGATGCGGGCTGAACTTAATGCTCATGAAACGGTTATACTGAAAGCCCATGCCAATTCAGGCTGCCATACTGTAGCCTTGAAGAAAACCATCGTTTGACTGAACAGTTCAATGAAATCCCTAGAAAGTGAAACTTGTTAAGAAACAAAGAATTGCTAAATGTAGTTTTTTTTTCCTTTAATTTCATAACTCGATAGGCATATATATATATATATATATGTATGTATATATATATATATATATATATATATATATATATATATATATATATATATATATATATATATATAGATATATATATGTGTGTGTGTGTGTATGTGTATATATGTATATCTATCTCGTGAAAATAACTTCAGATTTTAAATTTAACGGTCGCGGCTTCGTAGAGTGTGTTTAGTAGTCACAAAAGCAAGTAACTTGGTATTGTGCCAACTATCCCCCAATGTTGACAACGGCTTGTCAGACATCACAACTCGTCCCTTTGAACACAACTCTGCGCTGCTTGAACATATACCACGTTTTAATACCGACAGTTTCCGCAAAAGAGGAAAAATTCTTTCTTGTCGATCTGCTGAAGAACTCAATACTAGGATAGCTGCTTTTGGGGAGAATACAATAAAAAAGCCACCCAGAGAAGTCTCACTGTTTCGGAAAAGAAAGACAAAGGCAATAAAGCTCCCACAAAAGTCTTACGTCATCGCGGTGGAGTAATAACTTGATCCACCACAGTCTTTTCTTCTCCTTTGCTGGTTTTCATATTCCGCTTATCACTTGTAACACTGGTTCAGTAAATCTTTACGTCGGCATAAAGCAGTAGCCTACCCGATAGCAGACACTACCGACATCACATAGTTGGCAGCCCAATTCTATTCCAAACCTCGACAGTAACAGAGGAGGATCGCCAAATCCTAGTCACCTTAAGAATATCGTATTTATCCTTATCCTAGGACAGAAAGAGCAACAGACAAAAAGTCTAATTGTAAAACCAGAGTACTATTGATAACTCGGCACCGTCGGCAAAAACAAGAAAAAACATGAACCAGAATGAGAAGGAATTAAGAAAACAAAGAAACAAAAGCGAAAGAATAATAGACTAACATAACTATATACACAGTATGTATATAATTACCTTTAATTAATATACGGTGCCTAGTTATCATTGTTCACAAGCCTCAACAAAAGCCAACAAGGCAGCAAATAGGATCATTTATCGTTGTACAGTTCTAACTAGAAACTAACTACAATTTGTTTTATAGGTTTACCATAGCATAAGTATATTTATGTGTACATATAGGTGCATATGTATGTCGCATGGATATTTTTATCTGTACGTAATTCATTCCTTTGCAACAAAACTCAACAATCGCGTTTAGAGATACAGCAATTGAGGAGGCCTCGTCGATCAGCTGCAGCTCCAGAAACCCGACAACAAACATCACCAACCTACCTATCTTTCAAGCAAATTGTTATTCGGTGAGTGAGTTTCTAATCATTAATCTAATTGAACTAGAATAAAATACCTTTCATATAAAAAAGTATAGGCAACATATTGTGTTTATGTATATTCCAAATAAACAAGAAAAGTTGTCAACTAATACATGTTGCGAAACATCGCTATCAATATTAAGCTTTTACCTAAAAATTACCATGCTCAGATATGTATGTACCTTGATTGAAAAATGCAAATGCCCTAGGAGGGAACATAACGGTAGCCAGGGCTCCTTCTGAACCCCTCATACACTGCTCCGTATACGTAAAATTTTAATTTATTAAGTTTTAAGACGAACACCATTAAGTCGTCGTAGTATTGGAAATCAATGTTAACCAAAATTGGGAATTGTTGTTATATTCTCGTTTACGGATTAACACTATCGTTTATTTCCCGCCTGAGCGGCATATACCTACATTTGTCATCTTAATCTAATTATTGTAGCTGTTAAATGCATTCTTCTTAGCATGGATACTAGCATATGTTAATTCTAAATAATTTTAAGTATGAATCTATTAACTATTATCATATATAACAAAAATAATTTTTTATTGAATACAGCGTATCCGTCGCATTTCATTCGGAAAGAACCGAAAACCAACCAATAGAATATATGTGAATTATCTCGAATAAATGTACCCTATTATTTACAATGGAAAATTAATTTCTTAAAAGTTCTATTACTGGATGTAAGGTGATAAAAAGGTAGTAGGTGGTGTTCTGTGGGATTTTAGGGAAACCTTTTAGCACTCCTAAAATCAAAGGTAGGGAGGGTACAGAGGTGCATGTCTATCCAATACCAGCTAGGATAGACTTAGCAAGATTTTCAGGGTTGATATAGTTTTTTTTGTTATTGCTAGTTGCTTTCGTTGATCTTAACGGGGTAAATCTACATCTTTTGCATATTATAGATCAACGTCCAGTTTATTATTTCATTCGTCTAGTTCGACGGGAGTCTAAAATAATATTTATGTACCATCGATCTTCTATTGGCAAGAGAGACGAGGAGAACAAGAACTCCCCCACCCGACTGACCGCTAGTGGTTATCAATGGCTCCCCATCGTTTTCACGCTTCTCTTTACTAGAGCACCAGTCGCCAGTAGAGTTGTTTTAGCTGGTAACAAAATGACATCTTTTTCCCTTCACTTCCAAGGTTTAATACATACCAGGCTAAACAAAAGAATTGTTCATTACATAAATTGGCGCCCAACGTGGGGCCCAGAATATTTGATATATTGGCCGAAAAAGTCATTCTATTGAATTTTCTTTGCTCTACACAACATACTAAATTTTCTTCATTTATCTAGATTTCATTAATTTGCAAGTTTACTTACTTCATACGCAGATGTAACTCCTTCTTTCAAATAATTGTTAGCAGTATTCGGAATTCGACTAACTGAGGGTTGAAAGTTCGGCTAGCTCGACCCATGCTTTACTAAGGATCGTTTTGAGGAACGATGAGCATTGTGTATGATGAAAATAATATTTGTATCAGTTTTGGAAAACGAGTTTGCACTTATTTTTCTAGTATAGCTTAGGTATCGATATCCTGGGTTTTTCCTGGATTTACAATCTAATTGAAGGTTCTTGCAATTTATTGTCCGTTAAACTCAGTCTACAAGATTTAAAGAAAAATGTATATCGGTTTGCTCGTTAGAAAAGTGGTGCTGGCCTATTTTTTTGAACTCCATAGCCTAGACTTAATTACCTATGCACCTGGATGAAAATCTTTCATTACTACTACTTTTTGAGTCACCTTGCAGAAAGTAAGAAAAACAAAACACTGAATTTTAACATAATTTTATTTATTTTTTTTCTCCATAAGTATTAACTTTAACTTCAGTTTGCTCAGCAAAATTTTCTCGCCATCAATTTCAATTGATGCGACCCAATTTGTCCTTATTGTTCGGCTTGGTTGTCCTGGATCCCTTGTGCATATTGCTTTAAATTTTGCAATTATTGCACCCAATTTTTCTGAACAAGAAAAGTAAAATAATAAGAAAAGAAAAGAAAGGAAAACCTAATTAATCATATACTACGACAATCGTATATTTTCAAGTTCTCTAATTCTCTCACAATTTTGATCTAGATTCCACAAGTATCTGTTAAGCCCTTAGACAATATCACTGGGCTGAAGTGGATACAGAACCTCTGGAAGATTGATACAATTTGTTTTGTATTTTAGGAACATAACAATTTACCTCGTATCGGTATAAAAAGTTGTGTGACTACGGTCAGGATATTGCGAGTCCTGTTGTTTTGTGTTCCGGCTCATTACAAAATTGTGCTGCGTTATTAAGATGGAACGATCTCCGCTGAGATCAGCTCAGACTTCGGCAATGGCCGAAGAATCCCTAGAGCAGACTTGTACGATTTGCCAGAATATAATGACTGAAGGCCAAGATTGCCTAGTCATTGCAGAATGTAATCATGGGTTTCATCGTAATTGCATTGAGGATCATTTAGTTAACTCTACTGAATGTCCGTCCTGCAAACGCCCTTTTTTGTTATCTGAACTTAAGAAACTTAAGATGCAAGATCATTTACCACTCGTGGAAAAAACGAAAACTGCTAGCAATCGTGGTAGACCCCGCGGCGCGATACCAAAGCATTACAATACGCGAAGTAATGGTAAAGCTTTGTTTCATGAACCAAGAACACCTTGCTTGAGTGCCAATGTCCAATATTCGAATCAATCGAATCAAAGGGCCCTGACCGAAGATTCTCCCTTTTCTTCGAAAGATCAATGCCCTGTGAATAATGATCGTTTTTCTCAGAATACTAGGCCACCGGTTACTTCTGGAAACTTGTCGGCAAATTATCCCCCTAATATTGATGCGGCTCAGCTAAGTTCGCTCATTGAAAGCACCGTAACGCGGTTGTTACAAAATCTCCATTTAGCGTCAGTTCCACAGAATGGTACCAGTGACCGCAATTCACCCCTACAACCCTCCAGACCCCAGACTAGTAATCAAAACAACCCAAATCTTTCTCAGGCTCGCCGAGGTTGCCCGCCACCACATCATCATGCTGGTGCTGATGAAAACTTTGCTATACGCGCAGACAAAATCACATCGATTATTCAAAACTGGAATATCCGATTTGATGGGTCCAGCCATGGCATAGGCGTCGACGAATTTTTATATCGAGTACGAAGTTTGACCAGAGAAAATTTCAACAATGATTTTTCGTTAATATGTAAAAACTTGCATATTTTGTTGGCCGGTAAGGCACGGGATTGGTACTGGCGGTACCACAAACAGGTTGAAGTTGTGGAATGGGTAGATTTTTGTGAAGCCTTAAGGTATCAATATAAAGAATTTAAGTCTAGTTTTGACCTACATGAGGAAGTAAGGAATCGGAAGATGAGACCAAACGAAACTTTTGAAACTTTTTACGAATCGGTGTGTGTCATAACTGATAAACTTTCAACGCACATTCCAGAGTCAGAACTCGTTGAAATACTAATACGCAATTTGCGACCGGAAATTAGGCATGAGTTGCTGTATGTGCCTGTGTTTTCCATAGCTCACCTTAGAAAATTGGTGCAGATGAGAGAACAACTACTGGACTCAGATAGTTTTCGGAAAATAGTGAATCTTAAATATTCTTCGAATTTCGGAGCCAGACGTCAAGTGGCTGACATTGAGAGTAGCCCCGAGCTGGATGTCAATGACTCCCGAGTCGAAGAGGAAGTCTCGGTAGACGCTATTCAACAATCTCCGAAAAGGTTTACTTGTTGGAATTGCGACCAAGCGGGTCACCATTGGGAAGACTGTCTGGAAACGCGCAATATTTTTTGTTATGGGTGTGGTATGAAGGATACCTATAAGCCCCAATGTAGTATATGTGCTAACCGGAAAATAAGCCAGTCAAAAAACCAACTAGGTACGGACCATGCTCGGAAGTTCTGATAGCCAATTCGTCCCTAAATACTAATAAGGTCAATATAGTCCCCCAAACAATACTGAGACGCGAACACGATGGAAATCCTGAGACTGAGGAAGTTCGCTACTCTATGTTACCATACCATGTTCGATATCAAAATTATCTTGAGAAACGACGATCCATTTTTGCTACAGATGCACTGAATTCCTGCCTTGCACGCGTCCCGAAACGCTCCACTAAAAGATTGCGCATTTATTATAAGAATAGAAAGTGTGCTTCTAAATACATATTATCTAGTATAATAAATCGTACCACAGACAGACGCTATTATGCCCCTGTGAAGTTTTTGGATTTTATGGAGTTGGGTCTGTTAGATACTGGCGCTAATGTGTCTTGCATTGGTTCAGACCTTGCCAACTATGATTTTAGACAATTTTCTGAATTTCGCCCCCTGAAGACCTTTGTACGAACGGCTGATGGGAATAAACAAAAGGTCCTCGGATTTTTAGTAGTCGACGTTACCTTTAAGGATATGGTGAAAACATTGCAAATATTAGTGGTACCATCGATTAGGCAAAGACTCATTTTAGGCCTAGACTTTTGGAAAAATTTTAACTTGGCCCCAGAAATTTTTGGTAGTGAAATTTGTTCCTCTCTAGTAGGAAATCCGTCTAACCAACTAGTAGATATACTTCAGTCTAAGGATCCCGGTATTCCGAATTCTCCCCTGTCGTCTAGTCAGAAGCAACAACTCAATCTTGTTATGGATCTGTTTCCCAATTATGAGAAACAGGGTCTCGGACGGACGAGCTTAATAGAACATACCATTGATGTCGGAAACGCCAAGCCAGTGAAGCAAAGGTTTTATCCAGTCTCACCGGCAGTGGAAAAGTTAATGTTTGCCGAAATCGATCGCATGATAGAATTGGGAGTTATAGAACCATCTACATCGGCGTGGAGCTCCCCAATGCGACTTGTAGTAAAGCCCCATAAAGTTAGACTCTGTTTAGATGCACGCCGAGTGAATGAGGTCACTCAGAGGGATGCGTACCCATTACCTAATATTGAGGGTATATTTTCCCGATTACCAAAAGCTAATATCATATCCAAATTGGACTTAAAAGATGCCTACTGGCAGATTGCCCTAGCAAAGCAATCAAGAGCGCTAACAGCCTTTACAGTCCCGGGGAGGCCATTATATCAATTTGTGGTAATGCCGTTCGGGCTTTGTAACGCGCCCTCCACCATGTGTCGCTTAATGGATAGCCTAATTCCCCCTGACCTTAGACATTCCGTATTTGGATATTTAGACGATTTAATTATTGTCTCGGAAGACTTTAGTTCTCATTTAATGGTGCTAGTTCGAATTGCGGAACAGTTTAAAAGGGCAAATCTAACACTTAATATTTCTAAATCGAAATTTTGTGTTACCGAAGTAAATTATCTCGGATATGTAATCGGGAATGGTGGTATCAAAACGGACCCGGAAAAAATAGATTCTATTATTAACTGGCCAACCCCTAGGAACCTAAAACAGGTACGAGGTTTTCTCGGCTTAGCCGGTTGGTACCGAAGATTTGTTTCCAATTTTTCAACTGTTGTCTGTCCAATTAGTGAGCTATTATCAACCAAACGAAACTTTACTTGGACCACAGAAGCGCAAGAAGCCTTCCAATTAATTAAAAAGTTACTTACATCGGCTCCGATTCTGTCAAATCCAGACTTTTCAAAAAAATTTTATCTGCAGTGCGATGCAAGCGATTTTGGTATCGGTGCTGTGCTAGTGCAGTTGGATGACGACGGCAATGAAAAGCCCATAGCTTTCATGTCGAGAAAACTGAATTCTGCGCAGCGCAATTATAGTGTCACGGAACGCGAGTGCTTGGCGGCGTTAGAGGCCATAAAGAAATTTCGATGTTACCTTGAACTTCAAGAATTTGAAGTGATCACTGATCATTCGTCATTAGTGTGGCTCATGAAACAACAGGATGTGACAGGAAGGTTAGCCAGATGGGTGTGGAAGCTTCAAGGTTATAAATTTTCAATTAGTCACCGGAAAGGGAAGAATAACGTGGTACCGGACGCTTTATCCAGGATTCCGCATGAAAATATTGCAGCTCTTGAGGCCACCCAACCAGAAATTGATTTAGACTCGACCTGTTTTAATGATAAGGACTACCTGGAGTTGAGGAGGAAGATTCAGGAAAATCCCTTTAAGTATCCGGACATAAAAATTTTAGATAGGTATGTGTACATACGCACTGCTCATTATTCAGGAGAAACCGAACAAGAAAGTGAGTGCTGGAAGTTGTGGATACCGCAAAATTTAAGACGAAGCGTAATATGTCGGTTTCATGATTCTCCAGTTGCATCGCATGGGGGCATGGTAAAAACGTTAGACCTAATTCGGCGGAACTTTTATTGGCCAGGTATTGTACGTGATGTGAGGACCTATATAAGGTCGTGTGATACATGTAAAGAATGTAAAGCTCCAAACGTCATTTTAAAACCGAACATGGTTGGTCAAGTCAACACTGCTAGACCTTTTCAACGATTATTTGTCGATCTGTTAGGACCATATCCTCGCAGTAAGCATGGAAATATTGGTATCCTGATAGTATTAGACCACCTAACCAAATTTCATTGGTTGTGTCCTATTCGGAAGTTCACTTCTTCTGTTATACAGAAATTTCTACTAGAGCAAATATTTCATGTATACGGAGTACCAGAAACCTTAGTTAGTGATAATGGATCACAGTTTAAAGCAAAAGAATTTAACACGTTTCTGTCTGATATGGGAATTAAACATACCTATACGGCCATTTATTCGCCGCAATCGAACGCCTCCGAGCGAGTTAACCGATCCATTATAGCCGGTATTCGATCGTACTTGAAAGAAGACCAAACGCATTGGGATGACACCCTAAGTTTTATTAGCTGTGCTTTACGGAATTCTGTTCACCAAAGTATTCAAAGTTCTCCTTATCACGCGATTTTCGGTCAGGAAATGATTACCCATGGTAGATCATATGCCCTTCTCAGAAACTTAAATTTACTTAGCGAACCTTCTATTAAATTGAATAAGGATGACCAACTGCAGCTAATTCACCGAGATCTGCAAAAGCACATCAGTTCCGCCTTTGAAAAATCTAAACATCAGTATAACTTGAGGGCCAGACCAATTTCGTACGAAGTGGGACAATATGTGTACCGACGAAATTTCACGCAATCAAACCTGCAGAAAAAGTTTAGTGCAAAGCTTGCCCCGTCATTTTTAAAATGCAGAGTGAAAGAAAGAATAGGACACAACTACTACACCCTCGAAGATGAACAGGGTAAAGTAGTAGGAACGTACCACGCAAAAGACCTCCGTTCATAGTCATGACTTCCTCCTAATACTACTCTTGTCAAAGACATCAGCATTAGGCGGTTTTGTAATGTCAGTTCAGGATCAACTATGATATCTTCCAAATTTCCTTTAATACAATTGTTTTGGGTAGTAAAAATAGCTTCGATTACCAAGTCTGTTATTTCCCATCATTCCTATACATATATTATAAATAAATGGTTGCTTCATTAGAAATACTTATCACTATCTGTTAGTAATATTTTAATTATTATCCTACTAATCTCTACTATTAATATTTCTAGTTAAGAATTATCACTGATTATACCCTGGGAGTCGTATGTTAATTTGTATCAATACTTTATATGCCTAAACATACACCGTAGTTATTGTTATGATACAAAATGTTAATAGTAGGTTCGGTACAGTGCTATGTTATTATTGCTGCATATGTGTATAACAGTTAAGGCGGGTTTTGTGCTGGATGCGGGCTGAACTTAATGCTCATGAAACGGTTATACTGAAAGCCCATGCCAATTCAGGCTGCCATACTGTAGCCTTGAAGAAAACCATCGTTTGACTGAACAGTTCAATGAAATCCCTAGAAAGTGAAACTTGTTAAGAAACAAAGAATTGCTAAATGTAGTTTTTTTTTCCTTTAATTTCATAACTCGATAGGCATATATATATATATATATATGTATGTATATATATATATATATATATATATATATATATATATATATATATATATATATATATATAGATATATATATGTGTGTGTGTGTGTATGTGTATATATGTATATCTATCTCGTGAAAATAACTTCAGATTTTAAATTTAACGGTCGCGGCTTCGTAGAGTGTGTTTAGTAGTCACAAAAGCAAGTAACTTGGTATTGTGCCAACTATCCCCCAATGTTGACAACGGCTTGTCAGACATCACAACTCGTCCCTTTGAACACAACTCTGCGCTGCTTGAACATATACCACGTTTTAATACCGACAGTTTCCGCAAAAGAGGAAAAATTCTTTCTTGTCGATCTGCTGAAGAACTCAATACTAGGATAGCTGCTTTTGGGGAGAATACAATAAAAAAGCCACCCAGAGAAGTCTCACTGTTTCGGAAAAGAAAGACAAAGGCAATAAAGCTCCCACAAAAGTCTTACGTCATCGCGGTGGAGTAATAACTTGATCCACCACAGTCTTTTCTTCTCCTTTGCTGGTTTTCATATTCCGCTTATCACTTGTAACACTGGTTCAGTAAATCTTTACGTCGGCATAAAGCAGTAGCCTACCCGATAGCAGACACTACCGACATCACATAGTTGGCAGCCCAATTCTATTCCAAACCTCGACAGTAACAGAGGAGGATCGCCAAATCCTAGTCACCTTAAGAATATCGTATTTATCCTTATCCTAGGACAGAAAGAGCAACAGACAAAAAGTCTAATTGTAAAACCAGAGTACTATTGATAACTCGGCACCGTCGGCAAAAACAAGAAAAAACATGAACCAGAATGAGAAGGAATTAAGAAAACAAAGAAACAAAAGCGAAAGAATAATAGACTAACATAACTATATACACAGTATGTATATAATTACCTTTAATTAATATACGGTGCCTAGTTATCATTGTTCACAAGCCTCAACAAAAGCCAACAAGGCAGCAAATAGGATCATTTATCGTTGTACAGTTCTAACTAGAAACTAACTACAATTTGTTTTATAGGTTTACCATAGCATAAGTATATTTATGTGTACATATAGGTGCATATGTATGTCGCATGGATATTTTTATCTGTACGTAATTCATTCCTTTGCAACAAAACTCAACAATCGCGTTTAGAGATACAGCAATTGAGGAGGCCTCGTCGATCAGCTGCAGCTCCAGAAACCCGACAACAAACATCACCAACCTACCTATCTTTCAAGCAAATTGTTATTCGGTGAGTGAGTTTCTAATCATTAATCTAATTGAACTAGAATAAAATACCTTTCATATAAAAAAGTATAGGCAACATATTGTGTTTATGTATATTCCAAATAAACAAGAAAAGTTGTCAACTAATACATGTTGCGAAACATCGCTATCAATATTAAGCTTTTACCTAAAAATTACCATGCTCAGATATGTATGTACCTTGATTGAAAAATGCAAATGCCCTAGGAGGGAACATAACGGTAGCCAGGGCTCCTTCTGAACCCCTCATACACTGCTCCGTATACGTAAAATTTTAATTTATTAAGTTTTAAGACGAACACCATTAAGTCGTCGTAGTATTGGAAATCAATGTTAACCAAAATTGGGAATTGTTGTTATATTCTCGTTTACGGATTAACACTATCGTTTATTTCCCGCCTGAGCGGCATATACCTACATTTGTCATCTTAATCTAATTATTGTAGCTGTTAAATGCATTCTTCTTAGCATGGATACTAGCATATGTTAATTCTAAATAATTTTAAGTATGAATCTATTAACTATTATCATATATAACAAAAATAATTTTTTATTGAATACAGCGTATCCGTCGCATTTCATTCGGAAAGAACCGAAAACCAACCAATAGAATATATGTGAATTATCTCGAATAAATGTACCCTATTATTTACAATGGAAAATTAATTTCTTAAAAGTTCTATTACTGGATGTAAGGTGATAAAAAGGTAGTAGGTGGTGTTCTGTGGGATTTTAGGGAAACCTTTTAGCACTCCTAAAATCAAAGGTAGGGAGGGTACAGAGGTGCATGTCTATCCAATACCAGCTAGGATAGACTTAGCAAGATTTTCAGGGTTGATATAGTTTTTTTTGTTATTGCTAGTTGCTTTCGTTGATCTTAACGGGGTAAATCTACATCTTTTGCATATTATAGATCAACGTCCAGTTTATTATTTCATTCGTCTAGTTCGACGGGAGTCTAAAATAATATTTATGTACCATCGATCTTCTATTGGCAAGAGAGACGAGGAGAACAAGAACTCCCCCACCCGACTGACCGCTAGTGGTTATCAATGGCTCCCCATCGTTTTCACGCTTCTCTTTACTAGAGCACCAGTCGCCAGTAGAGTTGTTTTAGCTGGTAACAAAATGACATCTTTTTCCCTTCACTTCCAAGGTTTAATACATACCAGGCTAAACAAAAGAATTGTTCATTACACTTCTTCGCATTTGAAACTTATTTCAATACTTGCTTATTAGAAATAAACGCCTTTTGGGCAAAATTGGGTAAAATTGTGTTTCAACAAAAAAATTTATGTATTGCAAAGGGGCACCCCTTTCCTAAAATATTGATGAAAAATTTTTTTTCTTTAATGCTTCCGATTTAAGATTTATCGGAAGCTTCTTCGCATTTGAAACTTATTTCAATACTTGCTTATTAGAAATAAACGCCTTTTGGGCAAAATTGGGTAAAATTGTGTTTCAACCAAAAAATTTATGTATTGCAAAGGGGCACCCCTTTCCTAATATATTAATGCAATTTTTTTTTTCTTAAATGCTTGCGATTTGAGATTTTTCGGAAGCTTCTTCGCATTTGAAACTCATTTCAATACTTGCTTATTAGAAATAAACGCCTTTTGGGCAAAATTGGGTAAAATTGTGTTTCAACCAAAAAATTTATGTATTGCAAAGGGGCACCCCTTTCCTAATATATTAATGCAATTTTTTTTTTCTTAAATGCTTTCGATTTGAGATTTTTCGGAAGCTTCTTAGCATTTGAATCTCCTTTCAATATATGCTTATAAGAAATGAACGCCTTTTGGGCAAAATTGGGTAAAATTGTGTTTCAACCAAAAAATTGATTTTTAGCAAAGGGGTAAGTAAGCCTTTCCTAAAAAATTGGCAAATAATTTTTTTTCTTAAATGCTTGCGATTTGAGATTTTTCGGAAGCTTCTTCGCATTTGAAACTTATTTCAATACTTGCTTATTAGAAATAAACGCCTTTTGGGCAAAATTGGGTAAAATTGTTTTTCAACCAAAAAATTTATGTATTGCAAAGGGGCACCCCTTTCCTAATATATTAATGCAATTTTTTTTTTCTTAAATGCTTTCGATTTGAGATTTTTCGGAAGCTTCTTAGCATTTGAATCTCCTTTCAATATATGCTTATAAGAAATGAACGCCTTTTGGGCAAAGTCGGGTAAAATTGTGTTTCAACCAAAAAATTTATTTATTGCAAAGGGATACCCCTTTCCTAAAATATTGATGAAACATTTTTTTTCTTAAATGCTTGCGATTTGAGATTTTTCGGAAGCTTCTTCGCATTTGAAACTCATTTCAATACTTGCTTATTAGAAATAAACGCCTTTTGGGCAAAGTCGGGTAAAATTGTGGTTCAACCAAAAAATTTATGTATTGCAAAGGGGCACCCCTTTCCTAATATATTAATGCAATTTTTTTTTCTTAAATGCTTTCGATTTGAGATTTTTCGGAAGCTTCTTAGCATTTGAATCTCCTTTCAATATATGCTTATAAGAAATGAACGCCTTTTGGGCAAAGTCGGGTAAAATTGTGGTTCAACCAAAAAATTTATTTATTGCAAAGGGGTACCCCTTTCCTAAAATATTGATGAAAAATTTTTTTTCTTTAATGCTTCCGATTTAAGATTTATCGGAAGCTTCTTCGCATTTGAAACTTATTTCAATACTTGCTTATTAGAAATAAACGCCTTTTGGGCAAAATTGGGTAAAATTGTGTTTCAACCAAAAAATTTATGCATTGCAAAAGGGCACCCCTTTCCTAAAATATTGATGAAAAATTTTTTTTCTTTAATGCTTCCGATTTAAGATTTATCGGAAGCTTCTTCGCATTTGAAACTTATTTCAATACTTGCTTATTAGAAATAAACGCCTTTTGGGCAAAATTGGGTAAAATTGTGTTTCAACCAAAAAATTTATGTATTGCAAAGGGGCACCCCTTTCCTAATATATTAATGGAATTTTTTTTTTCTTAAATGCTTGCGATTTGAGATTTTTCGGAAGCTTCTTCGCATTTGAAACTCATTTCAATACTTGCTTATTAGAAATAAACGCCTTTTGGGCAAAATTGGGTAAAATTGTGTTTCAACCAAAAAATTTATGTATTGCAAAGGGGCACCCCTTTCCTAATATATTAATGCAATTTTTTTTTCTTAAATGCTTGCGATTTGAGATTTTTCGGAAGCTTCTTAGCATTTGAATCTCCTTTCAATATATGCTTATAAGAAATGAACGCCTTTTGGGCAAAGTCGGGTAAAATTGTGTTTCAACCAAAAAATTTATCTTAAATGCTTGCTTGGTACCCTTTCCTAAAATATTGATGAACAATTTTTTTTTTCATAAATGCTTGCGATTTGAGATTTTTCGGAAGCTTCTTCGCATTTGAAACTCATTTCAATACTTGCTTATTAGAAATGAACGCCTTTTGGGCAAAGTCGGGTAAAATTGTGTTTCAACCAACAAATTTATTTATTGCGAAGGGGTGCCCCTTTCCTAATATATTAATGCAATTTTTTTTTTCTTAAATGCTTCCGATTTGAGATTTTTCGGAAGCTTCTTCGCATTTGAATCTCCTTTCAATACTTGCTTATTAGAAATGAACGCCTTTTGGGCAAAGTCGGGTAAAATTGTGTTTCAACCAAAAAATTTATCTTAAATGCTTGCTTGGTACCCTTTCCTAAAATATTGATGAACAATTTTTTTTTTCATAAATGCTTGCGATTTGAGATTTTTCGGAAGCTTCTTCGCATTTGAAACTCATTTCAGTACTTGCTTATTAGAAATGAACGCCTTTTGGGCAAAGTCGGGTAAAATTAAGTTTCAACCAAAAAATTTATTTATTGCAAAGGGGTACCCCTTTCCTAAAATATTGATGAAACATATTTTTTCTTAAATGCTTGCGATTTGAGATTTTTCGGAAGCTTCTTCGCATTTGAAACTCATTTCAATACTTGCTTATTAGAAATAAACGCCTTTTGGGCAATGTCGGGTAAAATTGTGTTTCAACCAAAAAATTTATTTATTGCAAAGGGTTACCCTTTCCTAATATATTGATGAAAAATTTTTTTTCTTAAATGCTTGCGATTTGAGATTTTTCGGAAGCTTCTTCGCATTGTAATCTCCTTTCAATACTTGCCTATTAGAAATTAACGCCTTTTGGGCAAAATTGAGTAAAATTGTGGTTCAACCAAAAAATTTATTTATTGCAAAGGGGTACCCCTTTCCTAAAATATTGACGACAAATTTTTTTTCTTAAATGCTTGCGATTTTTCGGAAGCTTCTTTACATTTGAAACTCATTTCAATACTTGCTTATTAGAAATGAACGCCTTTTGGGCAAAGTCGGGTAAAATTGTGTTTCAACCAAAAAATTTATTTATTGCAAAGGGGTACCCCTTCCTTAAATATTGATGAAACATTTTTTTTTCTTAAATGCATGCGATTTGAGATTTTTCGGAAGCATTTAAGAAAAAAAAAATGTTTCATCAATATTTTAGGAAATTGGTACGCCTTTGCAAGGAATTAATTTTTTGGTTGAAACACAATTTTACCCGACCTTGCCCAAAAGGCGTTCATTTCTAATAAGCAAGTATTGAAATGAGTTTCAAATGCGAAGAAGCTTCCGAAAAATCTCAAATCGCAAGCATTTAAGAAAAAAAATGTTTCATCAATATTTGAGGCAAGGGGTACCCCTTTGCAATAAATAAGTTTTTTGGTTGAAACACACTTTTACCCAATTTTGCCCAAAAGGCGTTTATTTCTAATAAGCAAGTATTGAAAGGAGATTCAAATGCGAAGAAGCTTCCGAAAAATCTCAAATCGCAAGCATTTAAGAAAAAAATTTGTTATCAATATTTTAGGAAAGGGGTACCCCTTTGCAATACATAAATTTTTTGGTAAAAACAAAATTTTACCCAATTTTGGGTACCCCTTTGCAATAAATAAATATTTTGGTTGAAACACAATTTTACCCAATTTTGCCCAAAAGGCATTTATTTCTAATAAGCAAGTATTGAAAGGAGATTCAAATGCGAAGAAGCTTCCGAAGAATCTTAAATCGCAAGCATTTAAGAAAAAAAAAATTTTCATCAATATGTTAGGAAAGGGGTATCCCTTTGCAATACATAAATTTTTTGGTTGAAACACAATTTTACCCAATTTTGCCCAAAAGGCGTTTATTTCTAATAAGCAAGTATTGAAATGAGATTCAAATGCGAAGAAGCTTTCGAAAAATCTCAAATCGGAAGCATTTAAGAAAAAAAAAAATTTCATCAATATTTTAGGAAAGGGGTACTCCTTTGCAATAAATAAATTTGTTGGTTGAAACACAATTTTACCCAATTTTGCCCAAAATACGTTCATTTCTAATAAGCAAGTATTGAAATGAGTTTCTAATGCGAAGAAGCTTCCGAAAAATCTCAAATCGCAAGCATTTAAGAAAAAAAATTTTCATCAATATTTTAGGAAAGGGGTACCCCTTTGCAATAAATAATTTTTTTGGTTGAAACACAATTTTTCCCGACTTTGCCCAAAATGCGTTCATTTCTAATAAGCAAGTATTGAAAGGAGATTCAAATGCGAAGAAGCTTTCGAAAAATCTCAAATCGCAAGCATTTAAGAAAAAAAATATGTTCCATCAATATTTTAGGAAAGGGGTACCCCTTTGCAATAAATAAATTTTTTGGTTGAAACACAATTTTACCCAAAAGGCATTCATTTCTAATTAGCAAGTATTGAAATGAATTTCAAATGCGAAGAAGCTTTCGAAAAATCTCAAATCGCAAGCATTTAAGAAAAAAAATATGTTCCATCAATATTTTAGGAAAGGGGTACCCCTTTACAATAAATGAATTTTTTGGTTGAGACACAATTTTTCCCGACTTTGCCCAAAAGGCGTTCATTTCTAATAAGCAAGTATTGAAATGAGTTTCAAATGCGAAGAAGCTTCCGAAAAATCTCAAATCACAAGCATTTAAGAAAAAAATTTGTTATCAATATTTTAGGAAAGGGGTACCCCTCTGCAATACATAAATTTTTTGGTTGAAACACAATTTTACCCGACTTTGCCCAAAAGGCGTTCATTTCTAATAAGCAAGTGTTGAAAGGAGATTCAAATGCGAAGAAGCTTCCGAAAAATCTCAAATCGCAAGCATTTATGAAAAAAAGTTTTCATCAATATTTTAGGAAAGGGGTACCCCTTTGCTATAAATAAATTTTTTGGTTGAAACACAATTTTACCCGACTTTGCCCAAATGGCGTTCATTTCTAATAAGCAAGTATTGAAATGAGTTTCTAATGCGAAGAAGCTTCCGAAAAATCTCAAATCGCAAGCATTTAAAAAAAAACATTTTTCATCAATATATTAGGAAAGGGTAACCCTTTGCAATAAATAAATTTTTTGGTTGAAACACAATTTTACCCAATTTTGTCCAAAAGGCGTTTATTTCTAATAAGCAAGTATTGAAATGAGTTTCAAATGCGAAGAAGCTTCCGAAAAATCTCAAATCGCAAGCATTTAAGAAAAAAATTTGTCATCAATATTTTAGGAAAGGGGTACCCCTTTGCAATAAATAAATTTTTTGGTTGAAACACAATTTTACCCAATTTTGCCCAAAATACGTTCATTTCTAATAAGCAAGTATTGAAATGAGTTTCTAATGCGAAGAAGCTTCCGAAAAATCTCAAATCGCAAGCATTTAAGAAAAAAATTTGTCATCAATATTTTAGGAAAGGGGTACCCCTTTGCAATAAATAAATTTTTTGGTTGAAACACAATTTTACCCAATTTTGCCCAAAATACGTTCATTTCTAATAAGCAAGTATTGAAATGAGTTTCTAATGCGAAGAAGCTTCCGAAAAATCTCAAATCGCAAGCATTTAAGAAAAAAAATTTTCATCAATATTTTAGGAAAGGGTACCCCTTTGCAATAAATGAATTTTTTGGTTGAAACACAATTTTACCCGACTTTGCCCAAAAGGCGTTTATTTCTAGTAAGCAAGTATTGAAATGAGATTCAAATGCGAAGAAGCTTCCGAAAAATCTCAAATCGCAAGCATTTAAGAAAAAAATTTGTTATCAATATTTTAGGAAAGGGGTACCCCTTTGCAATAAATAAATTTTTTGGTTGAAACACAATTTTACCCGACTTTGCCCAAAAGGCGTTCATTTCTAATAAGCAAGTGATGAAAGGAGATTCAAATGCGAAGAAGCTTCCGAAAAATCTCAAATCGCAAGCATTTATGAAAAAAAGTTTTCATCAATATTTTAGGAAAGGGGTACCCCTTTGCTATAAATAAATTTTTTGGTTGAAACACAATTTTACCCGACTTTGCCCAAATGGCGTTCATTTCTAATAAGCAAGTATTGAAATGAGTTTCTAATGCGAAGAAGCTTCCGAAAAATCTCAAATCGCAAGCATTTAAGAAAAAACATTTTTCATCAATATATTAGGAAAGGGTAACCCTTTGCAATAAATAAATTTTTTGGTTGAAACACAATTTTACCCAATTTTGTCCAAAAGGCGTTTATTTCTAATAAGCAAGTATTGAAATGAGTTTCAAATGCGAAGAAGCTTCCGAAAAATCTCAAATCGCAAGCATTTAAGAAAAAAATTTGTCATCAATATTTTAGGAAAGGGGTACCCCTTTGCAATAAATAAATTTTTTGGTTGAAACACAATTTTACCCAATTTTGCCCAAAATACGTTCATTTCTAATAAGCAAGTATTGAAATGAGTTTCAAATGCGAAGAAGCTTCCGAAAAATCTCAAATCGCAAGCATTTAAGAAAAAAATTTGTCATCAATATTTTAGGAAAGGGGTACCCCTTTGCAATAAATAAATTTTTTGGTTGAAACACAATTTTACCCAATTTTGCCCAAAATACGTTCATTTCTAATAAGCAAGTATTGAAAGGAGATTCAAATGCGAAGAAGCTTTCGAAAAATCTCAAATCGCAAGCATTTAAGAAAAAAAATATGTTCCATCAATATTTTAGGAAAGGGGTACCCCTTTGCAATAAATAAATTTTTTGGTTGAAACACAATTTTACCCAAAAGGCATTCATTTCTAATTAGCAAGTATTGAAATGAATTTCAAATGCGAAGAAGCTTTCGAAAAATCTCAAATCGCAAGCATTTAAGAAAAAAAATATGTTCCATCAATATTTTAGGAAAGGGGTACCCCTTTACAATAAATGAATTTTTTGGTTGAAACACAATTTTTCCCGACTTTGCCCAAAAGGCGTTCATTTCTAATAAGCAAGTATTGAAATGAGTTTCAAATGCGAAGAAGCTTCCGAAAAATCTCAAATCACAAGCATTTAAGAAAAAAATTTGTTATCAATATTTTAGGAAAGGGGTACCCCTTTGCAATACATAAATTTTTTGGTTGAAACACAATTTTACCCGACTTTGCCCAAAAGGCGTTCATTTCTAATAAGCAAGTGTTGAAAGGAGATTCAAATGCGAAGAAGCTTCCGAAAAATCTCAAATCGCAAGCATTTATGAAAAAAAGTTTTCATCAATATTTTAGGAAAGGGGTACCCCTTTGCTATAAATAAATTTTTTGGTTGAAACACAATTTTACCCGACTTTGCCCAAATGGCGTTCATTTCTAATAAGCATGTATTGAAATGAGTTTCTAATGCGAAGAAGCTTCCGAAAAATCTCAAATCGCAAGCATTTAAGAAAAAACATTTTTCATCAATATATTAGGAAAGGGTAACCCTTTGCAATAAATAAATTTTTTGGTTGAAACACAATTTTACCCAATTTTGTCCAAAAGGCGTTTATTTCTAATAAGCAAGTATTGAAATGAGTTTCAAATGCGAAGAAGCTTCCGAAAAATCTCAAATCGCAAGCATTTAAGAAAAAAATTTGTCATCAATATTTTAGGAAAGGGGTACCCCTTTGCAATAAATAAATTTTTTGGTTGAAACACAATTTTACCAAATTTTGCCCAAAATACGTTCATTTCTAATAAGCAAGTATTGAAATGAGTTTCTAATGCGAAGAAGCTTCCGAAAAATCTCAAATCGCAAGCATTTAAGAAAAAAATTTGTCATCAATATTTTAGGAAAGGGGTACCCCTTTGCAATAAATAAATTTTTTGGTTGAAACACAATTTTACCCAATTTTGCCCAAAATACGTTCATTTCTAATAAGCAAGTATTGAAATGAGTTTCTAATGCGAAGAAGCTTCCGAAAAATCTCAAATCGCAAGCATTTAAGAAAAAAAATTTTCATCAATATTTTAGGAAAGGGTACCCCTTTGCAATAAATGAATTTTTTGGTTGAAACACAATTTTACCCGACTTTGCCCAAAAGGCGTTTATTTCTAATAAGCAAGTATT
Source organism: Linnaemya tessellans (assembly GCA_951800035.1). Lineage (NCBI taxonomy): Eukaryota > Metazoa > Arthropoda > Insecta > Diptera > Tachinidae > Linnaemya > Linnaemya tessellans. Next base: position 4,348,721 of record OX637537.1, on the reverse strand, counting down.
GAAATGAGATTCAAATGCGAAGAAGCTTCCGAAAAATCTCAAATCGCAAGCATTTAAGAAAAAAATTTGTTATAAATATTTTAGGAAAGGGGTACCCCTTTGCAATAAATAAATTTTTTGGTTGAAACACAATTTTACCCGACTTTGCCCAAAAGGCGTTCATTTCTAATAAGCAAGTGTTGAAAGGAGATTCAAATGCGAAGAAGCTTCCGAAAAATCTCAAATCGCAAGCATTTATGAAAAAAAGTTTTCATCAATATTTTAGGAAAGGGGTACCCCTTTGCTATAAATACATTTTTTGGTTGAAACACAATTTTACCCGACTTTGCCCAAATGGCGTTCATTTCTAATAAGCAAGTATTGAAATGAGTTTCTAATGCGAAGAAGCTTCCGAAAAATCTCAAATCGCAAGCATTTAAGAAAAAACATTTTTCATCAATATATTAGGAAAGGGTAACCCTTTGCAATAAATAAATTTTTTGGTTGAAACACAATTTTACCCAATTTTGTCCAAAAGGCGTTTATTTCTAATAAGCAAATATTGAAATGAGTTTCAAATGCGAAGAAGCTTCCGAAAAATCTCAAATCGCAAGCATTTAAGAAAAAAATTTGTCATCAATATTTTAGGAAAGGGGTACCCCTTTGCAATAAATAAATTTTTTGGTTGAAACACAATTTTACCCAATTTTGCCCAAAATACGTTCATTTCTAATAAGCAAGTATTGAAATGAGTTTCAAATGCGAAGAAGCTTCCGAAAAATCTCAAATCGCAAGCATTTAAGAAAAAAATTTGTCATCAATATTTTAGGAAAGGGGTACCCCTTTGCAATAAATAAATTTTTTGGTTGAAACACAATTTTACCCAATTTTGCCCAAAATACGTTCATTTCTAATAAGCAAGTATTGAAAGGAGATTCAAATGCGAAGAAGCTTTCGAAAAATCTCAAATCGCAAGCATTTAAGAAAAAAAATATGTTCCATCAATATTTTAGGAAAGGGGTACCCCTTTGCAATAAATAAATTTTTTGGTTGAAACACAATTTTACCCAAAAGGCATTCATTTCTAATTAGCAAGTATTGAAATGAATTTCAAATGCGAAGAAGCTTTCGAAAAATCTCAAATCGCAAGCATTTAAGAAAAAAAATATGTTCCATCAATATTTTAGGAAAGGGGTACCCCTTTACAACAAATGAATTTTTTGGTTGAAACACAATTTTTCCCGACTTTGCCCAAAAGGCGTTCATTTCTAATAAGCAAGTATTGAAATGAGTTTCAAATGCGAAGAAGCTTCCGAAAAATCTCAAATCACAAGCATTTAAGAAAAAAATTTGTTATCAATATTTTAGGAAAGGGGTACCCCTTTGCAATACATAAATTTTTTGGTTGAAACACAATTTTACCCGACTTTGCCCAAAAGGCGTTCATTTCTAATAAGCAAGTGTTGAAAGGAGATTCAAATGCGAAGAAGCTTCCGAAAAATCTCAAATTGCAAGCATTTATGAAAAAAAGTTTTCATCAATATTTTAGGAAAGGGGTACCCCTTTGCTATAAATAAATTTTTTGGTTGAAACACAATTTTACCCGACTTTGCCCAAATGGCGTTCATTTCTAATAAGCAAGTATTGAAATGAGTTTCTAATGCGAAGAAGCTTCCGAAAAATCTCAAATCGCAAGCATTTAAGAAAAAACATTTTTCATCAATATATTAGGAAAGGGTAACCCTTTGCAATAAATAAATTTTTTGGTTGAAACACAATTTTACCCAATTTTGTCCAAAAGGCGTTTATTTCTAATAAGCAAGTATTGAAATGAGTTTCAAATGCGAAGAAGCTTCCGAAAAATCTCAAATCGCAAGCATTTAAGAAAAAAATTTGTCATCAATATTTTAGGAAAGGGGTACCCCTTTGCAATAAATAAATTTTTTGGTTGAAACACAATTTTACCCAATTTTGCCCAAAATACGTTCATTTCTAATAAGCAAGTATTGAAATGAGTTTCTAATGCGAAGAAGCTTCCGAAAAATCTCAAATCGCAAGCATTTAAGAAAAAAGAATTTCATCAATATTTTAGGAAAGGGTACCCCTTTGCAATAAATGAATTTTTTGGTTGAAACACAATTTTACCCGACTTTGCCCAAAAGGCGTTTATTTCTAATAAGCAAGTATTGAAATGAGATTCAAATGCGAAGAAGCTTCCGAAAAATCTCAAATCGAAAGCATTTAAGAAAAAAATTTGTTATCAATATTTTAGGAAAGGGGTACCCCTTTGCAATAAATAAATTTTTTGGTTGAAACACAATTTTACCCGACTTTTCCCCAAAAGGCGTTCATTTCTAATAAGCAAGTGTTGAAAGGAGATTCAAATGCGAAGAAGCTTCCGAAAAATCTCAAATCGCAAGCATTTATGAAAAAAAGTTTTCATCAATATTTTAGGAAAGGGGTACCCCTTTGCTATAAATAAATTTTTTGGTTGAAACACAATTTTACCCGACTTTGCCCAAATGGCGTTCATTTCTAATAAGCAAGTATTGAAATGAGTTTCTAATGCGAAGAAGCTTCCGAAATATCTCAAATCGCAAGCATTTAAGAAAAAACATTTTTCATCAATATATTAGGAAAGGGTAACCCTTTGCAATAAATAAATTTTTTGGTTGAAACACAATTTTACCCAATTTTGTCCAAAAGGCGTTTATTTCTAATAAGCAAGTATTGAAATGAGTTTCAAATGCGAAGAAGCTTCCGAAAAATCTCAAATCGCAAGCATTTAAGAAAAAAATTTGTCATCAATATTTTAGGAAAGGGGTACCCCTTTGCAATAAATAAATTTTTTGGTTGAAACACAATTTTACCCAATTTTGCCCAAAATACGTTCATTTCTAATAAGCAAGTATTGAAATGAGTTTCAAATTCGAAGAAGCTTCCGAAAAATCTCAAATCGCAAGCATTTAAGAAAAAAATTTGTCATCAATATTTTAGGAAAGGGCTACCCCTTTGTAATAAATAAATTTTTTGGTTGAAACACAATTTTACCCAATTTTGCCCAAAATACGTTCATTTCTAATAAGCAAGTATTGAAATGAGTTTCTAATGCGAAGAAGCTTCCGAAAAATCTCAAATCGCAAGCATTTAAGAAAAAAAATTTTCATCAATATTTTAGAAAAGGGTACCCCTTTGCAATAAATGAATTTTTTGGTTGAAACACAATTTTACCCGACTTTGCCCAAAAGGCGTTTATTTCTAATAAGCAAGTATTGAAATGAGATTCAAATGCGAAGAATCTTCCGAAAAATCTCAAATCGCAAGCATTTAAGAAAAAAATTTGTCATCAATATTTTAGGAAAGGGGTACCCCTTTGCAATAAACAAATTTTTTGGTTGAAACACAATTTTACCCAATTTTGCCCAAAATACGTTCATTTCTAATAAGCAAGTATTGAAATGAGTTTCAAATGCGAAGAAGCTTCCGAAAAATCTCAAATCGCAAGCATTTAAGAAAAAAATTTGTCATCAATATTTTAGGAAAGGGGTACCCCTTTGCAATAAATAAATTTTTTGGTTGAAACACAATTTTACCCAATTTTGCCCAAAATACGTTCATTTCTAATAAGCAAGTATTGAAATGAGTTTCTAATGCGAAGAAGCTTCCGAAAAATCTCAAATCGCAAGCATTTAAGAAAAAAATTTTTCATCAATATTTTAGGAAAGGGTACCCCTTTGCAATACATGAATTTTTTGGTTGAAACACAATTTTACCCGACTTTGCCCAAAAGGCGTTCATTTCTAATAAGCAAGTGTTGAAAGGAGATTCAAATGCGAAGAAGCTTCCGAAAAATCTCAAATCGCAAGCATTTATGAAAAAAAGTTTTCATCAATATTTTAGGAAAGGGGTACCCCTTTGCTATAAATAAATTTTTTGGTTGAAACACAATTTTACCCGACTTTGCCCAAATGGCGTTCATTTCTAATAAGCAAGTATTGAAATGAGTTTCTAATGCGAAGAAGCTTCCGAAAAATCTCAAATCGCAAGCATTTAAGAAAAAACATTTTTCATCAATATATTAGGAAAGGGTAACCCTTTGCAATAAATAAATTTTTTGGTTGAAACACAATTTTACCCAATTTTGTCCAAAAGGCGTTTATTTCTAATAAGCAAGTATTGAAATGAGTTTCAAATGCGAAGAAGCTTCCGAAAAATCTCAAATCGCAAGCATTTAAGAAAAAAATTTGTCATCAATATTTTAGGAAAGGGGTACCCCTTTGCAATAAATAAATTTTTTGGTTGAAACACAATTTTACCCAATTTTGCCCAAAATACGTTCATTTCTAATAAGCAAGTATTGAAATGAGTTTCTAATGCGAAGAAGCTTCCGAAAAATCTCAAATCGCAAGCATTTAAGAAAAAAATTTGTCATCAATATTTTAGGAAAGGGGTACCCCTTTGCAATAAATAAATTTTTTGGTTGAAACACAATTTTACCCAATTTTGCCCAAAATACGTTCATTTCTAATAAGCAAGTATTGAAATGAGTTTCTAATGCGAAGAAGCTTCCGAAAAATCTCAAATCGCAAGCATTTAAGAAAAAAAATTTTCATCAATATTTTAGGAAAGGGTACCCCTTTGCAATAAATGAATTTTTTGGTTGAAACACAATTTTACCCGACTTTGCCCAAAAGGCGTTTATTTCTAATAAGCAAGTATTGAAATGAGATTCAAATGCGAAGAAGCTTCCGAAAAATCTCAAATCGCAAGCATTTAAGAAAAAAATTTGTTATCAATATTTTAGGAAAGGGGTACCCCTTTGCAATAAATAAATTTTTTGGTTGAAACACAATTTTACCCGACTTTGCCCAAAAGGCGTTCATTTCTAATAAGCAAGTGTTGAAAGGAGATTCAAATGCGAAGAAGCTTCCGAAAAATCTCAAATCGCAAGCATTTATGAAAAAAAGTTTTCATCAACATTTTAGGAAAGGGGTACCCCTTTGCTATAAATAAATTTTTTGGTTGAAACACAATTTTACCCGACTTTGCCCAAATGGCGTTCATTTCTAATAAGCAAGTATTGAAATGAGTTTCTAATGCGAAGAAGCTTCCGAAAAATCTCAAATCGCAAGCATTTAAGAAAAAACATTTTTCATCAATATATTAGGAAAGGGTAACCCTTTGCAATAAATAAATTTTTTGGTTGAAACACAATTTTACCCAATTTTGTCCAAAAGGCGTTTATTTCTAATAAGCAAGTATTGAAATGAGTTTCAAATGCGAAGAAGCTTCCGAAAAATCTCAAATCGCAAGCATTTAAGAAAAAAATTTGTCATCAATATTTTAGGAAAGGGGTACCCCTTTGCAATAAATAAATTTTTTGGTTGAAACACAATTTTACCCAATTTTGCCCAAAATACGTTCATTTCTAATAAGCAAGTATTGAAATGAGTTTCAAATGCGAAGAAGCTTCCGAAAAATCTCAAATCGCAAGCATTTAAGAAAAAAATTTGTCATCAATATTTTAGGAAAGGGGTACCCCTTTGCAATAAATAAATTTTTTGGTTGAAACACAATTTTACCCAATTTTGCCCAAAATACGTTCATTTCTAATAAGCAAGTATTGAAATGTGAATAAAAATGCAGTATGCAGATTTATTTAAGTATAAGTTATTACTTATACACAATGGTAAGTATAATTTGTATAACCAAATAAGTATAATTTGTATAGCAAGTAAGTATAATTTGTATAGCAAGGTAAGTATAATTTTTATACAAAATATTAATGTATGCTTCTCGAAATCTCAAATATAAGTAAGTAATGTATGCTTCTCAAAGGCGCAAAGGTAAGTAAGTTTTAAATATTAAAAAGGTTGCGAAAAAGGTACCAATGTAAATTATTGCGAACTTATTCCACTGGATTTAACAACGAGATGATTCCCGTGCAATGTTTCAACTTTCGTTTTAATTATCTAAGCGACTTTTACATTGGTATCTTTACACATCCGAGTATTACATTTCAATTCAAGTTACATTTCAATTCAATTCAATTCAATTCTATTAAGCATATAGACTTATATAATACAAATAATGGATTTATTTTATTTTAGTGTTCAATGGGATTGAACATGGCGCCGGCCTTGGCCTGCCTAAGACCTACTGCTCCGCTTGGGTGTACAGCACATTCGCCAACGACCTAATCGCCTCTACCAGCACTTTAGTATTAGATGGTTCAGACGTGTTGATAGCTTGCTTTGGAGTACTTTCCAGTTTCGGCTTGCGTTGACGCTTGTGGTTTGCAGTCTTTAAGCCTTTGGTTTGACGACTCGACCTTGCCTTCATGTGCAACAACGTATGATGATAACCCCCACACTTTCGGCAGGTGTCATTAGAATCACATGCTCGTAAATCATGGCTCTTGGCCAAGTAATTGGAGCAGTAACGGTGCTTCGCTACGACCTCTTCCCTCTGCCGCGGATGCATGTTTAGAAATCTGCCACAAAACCTTAGCGGGTGGTATTTTGTGCATAGAGCGCACTTGTAATTGTCTGCCACAATTCTGCTGCGGTTGCGATGACGTCTCCGGTTTTCTGCGGCGGGACGTGTTGCTTCTAACCGTCTGTTTGGCCTAGGAAATGAAAAAAAAGAAACTAATAAATTGACGTTTTAATTTTGGGGAAGAGGACTAATAATTGAGTTGGGTAATGTTGTTATTTGGAATGTATGATAGATGAGGAAAATATTCTAATCATAAGGGTTCACAAACGCATGATTCTGCTAATTCTCTTTCGTCAGGAACGGAAGATAACACAATTTGACTATTGGGCGAACTATAGTGCCGGTGCTTATACGCACCTCGGCCGTACGTATATTGTGATCTATCATCGACATATTTTGGCAATTTTGTTCGGGTAGTGCCATTAAGGGAGCTCCTCTCAAGAAATGCCCGGGGGTTAAAGCAGTCATCTCCGCTGGATCTTCTGAAATGGCAGATATTGGTCGGGAGTTGAGTACACCTTCAATTCTCGCTAAAATTGTGGTGAATTCTTCGAACGTGAATCTTTGCCCTCCTGCGATTCGTTTCAGATGAAATTTGAAACTCTTGACTGCGGCCTCCCATAAGCCGCCCATGTGTGGAGCGTGTGGTGGTATAAATTTCCACTCAAACCCTTGCGCAATGTATCTCTGAGCTACGTCCTGGGCTGCCTGGTCCACAAAATTGTTAAATTCTTGTTCTAGCACCTTGCTAGCACCGAGGAAGTTACGACCATTATCCGTAACTACCCTTTGGGGGAGCCCCCGCCTCCCGACGAATCGGGCAAACGCGGCTTGGAATGCGGCAGAGGACAGATCTGAGCAGAGCTCCAAGTGTATTGCCTTCGTACTAAAGCAAACGAATACACTTACATATGCCTTTAGTACCGGTGTTTTCCGTAGAGGAGATGATTTTATTTCAAACGGCCCGGCAAAGTCGATTCCTGTAATTTGGAAGGGAAGTGATAAATTGCATCTTTCTGGGGGTAAGGGTGCCATTATTTGATTGCAAGGATTCTGTTTGAAAATGATGCACCTATTACAGTGACGTATTATCCTTTTTACACGGTTCTTCAATCTTGCGATGTAAAATTCAGTTTGTACCATGCGACACATTTGACTGCATTCCGCGTGCTGTAAAAACTGATGTAGGTGCCACAAATACAATTCACAAAACCTAGAGTTGCCGGGCAGAATTATAGGGTAACGCTCGCTGTATGGGAGTGCCGATCGCGCTAATCTACCATTTACTCTAAGTATCGAAGCTTCGTCTGCAAAGGGATTCAGAGTCTTCAACGAACTTTTATTTGAAATGCGCTGTGACTCTACCAGACACTTATACTCCTCTGCGTAAAATCTTTTTTGGGCCTGTATAATAAGTCTATCCTTTACAAACTTCATCTCTTCTTGTGTTAGCTCACCGTACCTTATTCCAGTATTCCCTTGCTTATTGGGTCCTGCCAACCGGTTGAAGAATCTAAAAATATAGCATAGGACTCGTAGGGCCCTCGTATACGATGAAAATCTGTCTAATATCTCTATTGATTCTACCTGAGAATGAAATGCCTGTGTTTCCAAACCCTTTTCATTTTTCTCCAGCGGATTTCTACAGGGCCATTCGGATGCTGGATTTGTTAACCACGACGGACCATGCCACCATAACAAGCTCTTCGAAAGGTCTTCCGGGCTACATCCACGTGTCCCTAAGTCCTCTGGATTGTCATGAGTCGGGACATGTCGCCAACTCGCGCTCGGTACTAAGTGATGTATTTTTGCCGTCCGGTTAGCCACATACGTTTCCCATGACGACGGAGGTTTTGATAACCAACCTAAAACAATGGATGAGTCGGTCCATAAATAAATATCATCCGATTTTAAATTAAGGGACATGCGGACATGATTCACCAGTTTTGCCAACAGCAGAGCGCCATTAAGCTCCAGCCGCGGTAAACACACTGTCTGTATTGGTGCGACCTTGCATTTTGCCACTAGCAAATTGGTAAATGTATCTTGAGTACTTGTTTCGCATCTCATATATACTGTCGCACAATACGCAGATTTCGAAGCATCAGAAAACCCATGCACTTGCATTTTGTCCTGGGGTTGGTACTGCAGCCAGCGTGGAATTTTTATGGCATCTATTTTGGCGAGGTCTTGAACTAAACTGTTCCAATTCTGTAGCGAATCCTCCGAAACTTCTTCGTCCCACTGTAGGCCCTCTAGCCGTAAGCGTTGCATAAGAATTTTCGCTCTGATGACTACAGGCGATAGCCATCCGGCTGGGTCAAACAGCTTCGCCACTGCCGATAAAATCTGACGCTTAGTTATGCTAGACGCCACACTAATTGGAGTGAAACTGTATGAGAAGGAATCGTTGAGTGCATTCCATTTAATACCAAGAGTTTTGGTAGAGCTTGTCTCGTGGAATCGCAAGAACTCTGAATCATAGAGATCTTCTTTTGATATATGTGTGAGTAGACTAGGTTCGTTTGCAGTTATCTTTTTCAAAGGGAGACCTGCCGAATCTAACACTTTTATTAGTTGTTTTTGGGCGTTAAGGGTTTCCTCCAACGTATGCCCACCAGATAGTATGTCGTCCACATAGGTTTCTGATCGTAAAATCGAGGCAACCCTTGGATAGCTAGCTTCTGAGTCTGAGGCAAGTTGGAGCAGAGTACGAATTGCAAGGAAAGGGGCACAATTTACACCAAATGTGACAGTTTTCAACTGAAAATCCTGCGTAGGGCCGTCCGGGTTGGGTTGAAATAAAATTCGTTGAAACTGTCTGTCTTCGGGGTGAACTAAAATTTGGAGATACATTTTTTGTATGTCGCCGCTGAATACGTATTTGTATTTCCTCCAATTGAGTATTATGGTCATTAAATCATTTTGAAGTGTAGGACCTGTGTAGAGAACATCATTTAATGAAGACTGAGTTTTAGTCTTCCTTGAGGCGTTAAAAACGACCCTTAACTTCGTGGTTTTATGCTCTGGGCGAACCACTGCATGATGGGGCAGATAAAAAGAATGATATTTACCCTGCACGACTATTTCCTGAGCAGAAGTTTCTTCCATGTGACCTAGTGTCCTATATTCTTCTAAAACTGCTGTGTACTGAGATTGCAGTTGAGGACTCTTCGCCAATGTTTTCTCCATCCTACAATTCTGGGCTAGCGCTATGAACCTAGAGGGACCGAGAAAAATTTCGTTAGGAAATTCCGGTTTGAATGGAAGTCTCACAATGTACCTCCCATTTACATCGCGTGTGGTTGTGCTTGTATAAAGTTTCTCACAGAACACGTCTTCCTCTGACGATACCGCAGCACAAGGGATCTCTTCATCTTCCCAGAATTTCCTTAATATGACACTAAGATCCGCATCTTCAGAGGCGACTACTTCCGTTGTAAAAGACTGAATTGGACTAGTTCTTATGGGACCACTAAGTACCCACCCAAATATGGTGTTATACGCAGAAGTGCTTCCGCATATGCCTTTTCTAATACCTTCAATATTTATGGAGTGCTCATAGTCATTTCCTAAAATTAAATCTATTTGCGAGGACTTATTGAAATTAGGGTCGGCCAGATCCAAATCTTCTAGCTCTTTAGTACGCTGAACTTCGAAAGAATGACATGGAAGTTTCTTCGTGACCTTTGGCAAAACTATAGCTTTCACCGACATTCTTGTATTCGTACGTCTCGCATACAAGGTAAAGCTACACTCCTTATTTGCCGACTGCCTTTGCCCACCAATACCGACGATCTCGTAATGAGCCCTTTCATACGGGAGTTGAAGCCTCTGCCTAATCTTTTCAGCTATAAACGTTCTTTGAGAACCGGGATCTATTAGCGCTCTTACCGTGAAGTATTCTCCTCTGCACTCAATTTGCATCAATGCAGTACGTAACAGAATACTTTCGTCGTTGATGGAGCAATTCGCATGTATGCGCTTTGATGTACTGGGTTGTTCATCTTGAGCTTCAATTCGTGCTGCGTTTGCTTTGGGCGCGTCTTCTACTTTCTTTACATATTCAGTGTTATCGTTTGTGTTCTGAGATTTTCTTGCCATGTGTAAGAGAGTGTGATGAGACATCCTGCAGTACATACACGTGTGTTTACTTTTGCAATTTGCCTTTATATGGGCATGACCTAGGCAATTGCTGCAGTAATTATTCTTGTACACGTTGTCCATTCTTTGCTGGACCGAAAAAGCTCTGAACTTAGGGCATGTTCTGAGTGGATGTACTACTTTGCATAATTTGCATGATACAGACGAACTTTCTTGAGCCATATATGTCTGCACTTTGGGAGCCTTTGTTAGGCTTAAGCCATCCTTTGACCTTTGGATGCTTGTGACACGTTCAACAGTTTCATACCTGTTTATCAGGAACTGTGACATTTGGGACCACTTTGGGAGCTCACGAGGTGATGTGAGTGACTGTTCCCATAGGGCGAGCGTAACCTCTGGCAGTTTTGTAGAGATTAGCCTTATGAGAATGGGATCCCAACTTTCCACTTGGACACCTAGGGTTGCCAGCGTTGCTAATGAGTCATTGACAGACGATTGAATCCTCCTAATGGACTCGCTGTCCTCACTAGTCGCCGCAGGGATATCAAACAAAATTCTTATTTGGTTGTCCACGAGGACCCGCTTATTCTCATAGCGGGCCTTCAAAGCATTCCATGCTAGTTGGAAATTATCATGGGAAAGGGGATATCTTTTTACAATATCACCAGCTTCGCCTCTTGTTTTATTGCGGAGGTGATATAGTTTAGTAACTGGGGAGAGTTTAGAGTGATTAATGTACACTGCAGTGAACATATCACGAAATGAGGGCCACTGTTCATAACTCCCCTTAAAAACCTCTGTGTCACAGGGCGGGAGCTTTATACAATTATTGGAGCTATTGTGTTCTAAGTTTTGATCAAAGCCTAAATTAGGGACCGAATAACGTGATGTGGACTGAAATCCCGCTACATTAGCCGCTTCTGACCGCGCTGCCTTCAATAGTTCCGCTATTTGGCCATGGCATTGAAAGTAGGTGGTCACATGGGCCGCATAGTCACCCTTCGCTGACTGTTTAAATTCTGGATCCACTGCGTCATCTTGGGACAACATTAACTCCTGGTAAGAAGCTTCCATCTTCTTGTACCTTGCCTCCAGATCCTTGAGCTTGACCTCTAGGATTGATTCCGTCTGCTCCTCGCTTCCAGCTTTGCTGAAAATGTCACAAAAGACGAGCAGATTTTCACAATCGAAGAGGAACATATCCTGAAGATAAGTGAACGACGACTTGTCTAAAGAGGACTGATTGGCCTTGGGGTTCATGGTTATGATTAAACAAAATTTTACTATGAGAAAAAGATTCTACAATTAAGAAAGCGGGCCTTTTATTTTTATAACTAACTAATATATGAGTTATATTTCTTTTTTCTTAATTCTGAAATATAACTCTGGACTTGGACACTAGATATCTCTTATCTGAGTGTGACTATGAGACTTTTAAATGTTTACTTGAGCGAGTTTTTTTTTTTTCTTTTTAGGTATATGACTTTGTGCAACAAAGGGTTACTGTGTAGTAATACTAAATACTTCCTATTTAGTCAACACACAAAGTATATACTTTCAAAGACTACTGTATGGGAGAGCTTTCTTTATTGTATTGCTTCTAACTGAATCTCTAAATTTTAGTTAACATCAGACGTATTTCCGGAAGGGGACCTGGTTGGTACGTAACTTTCCTAATTCGAGTATGTAGCATCAACGAAATAATATAATAACAATTCAGATTTCAATTCACCCTTATCTATTTCTTTTCAGGCGAGGGATGGGGTATATTGAAGGGATTAATTGCCTCCAATATTAAGAAATAATATTTATTCTATTTTCAGAAATAAATTTTATTTCCTCATATACTAGGGGGAATCGCACTATACTGGCAACACCGATTATTTATTTGCTATATTGCCCTTATTCATCAATTTTGTTTTTATATTTGCTAGTTCAAAGGTTGTATGTATTTCAATTGAAATTGTCTTCTTCCTTTATGGTACTCTGTTAATTTTTCATTTCATTCTGTTTAACATAATTTTTCGAGTGTATATTTATTATTGTGTGCAGATTTGCTTATCTTGCTATATACGTGCGTATATTTATATACACAGAGTGTCGTTTTGTTTCTTCTTCAAGTGGACTGTATGTAAATGTTAAACCTCATGAAATAAAAGTAAGAGTACCATAATCAAGAGCGATCAAATGATTTTAAGAGAGGTTTCCCACCACCATGCAAATACCAACTGCTAATTGCATGAGCACATACTTGTAAGTAAGAATCTCAATTTTCCTTTATGTTTAAATTTGCTTTTATTTTCAGCGAGCTACTGATCTTCAATTCTTGCAAGTATGTATATGCATGTGTGGAATTTGTGGTTTGGTATGTAGGTATATTTAAATAGATATTTGGATATGTGTAAATATGTATGTATAGTAATTATTGTAAATATGTGGGTAAATATGATTAAATTCTATTTATGTATATAGCTATGTATGGGAATTGTTGTAAATATTTGAGTAAGTATGTATGTTTAAATTTTATTTATTTGCATTTGTACATGAGTGTACATTTTCCCCTGTACGTACATATGCAATTTTTTGCGTATATATATATATATATATATATATATATATATATATATATATATATATATATATATATATATATATATATCTGTGTGTAATTGCGAACTATATAGGTATGTATGTATGAATTTTATAATGTATGTATATATGTAGGTATAATGTATGAAATGAACTGTGCATATATGAAGGTAAGTATTTAATTCTATTTCGTATTTATGCATGTATATGAGTTATTTGTATTGTATATTTATATCAAATACCTTTATTCTTCTTGTGGGTTGTTTTTAATTAAATATCCAATGACTGCGTTTCCAAATTTATTTTGTTCTTCTGTTTTGTTGTTTTTCTTATTTATTTTTTATTTTCCAATTTATTCAGAAATGTTTCGCTTCAAAATAATTTGTTATATTTTTATTAATATTTTTTTTCACCAAACTAATTTGATTTGCTTCTTATATACCGTGCACCAATACAAATATGACATACATGTCCAAAGAATTAAATTTCTTTTAGTTTCGTGTTTCTTTGAAACGGTACTTTGTTGCTGCTGTATACACTTATATGTAGATATGCACTTATATGTAGATATGTTTGTATTCATATGTGTATAACTTAGCGGTATTTCTTTCTTTCTTTATTATATTCTTCTTTTTTGTACCAATTTGGTTATTGGAATTTTAAAATTTGGGTTTTTCTGTACACTTGCACTCAGTATAACTGTAAATTTTGCGGATTCTTCTTGAAAAATACATATAGTATATACACTTAGTATATGCACTTTATCAGTAAATTTAACTGTTTTCATTTATTTAAACTTTGGTTTTTTGGGTTCTTTGCTTTTGTTTCTCAATTTGAATTTACCTTTCTACACACATCCCTACGCACCTACATATGTAATTAGTGGATTTCCCAACATACCTGTATTTAAATTTATACATACATCCATAAGTACATATATACACAATTATTTTCACCATATACCTTTTCCTTTTTTTTTTTTTTGCTGTTAATTTTCTGTTTTTACTGTTAATTTTTCTTCTATATATATATATATATATAAGTATATCTTTTTTTATTTTTTTATATATATTTTTTTTATATATATATATATATATATATATATATATATATATATATATATATATATATATATATATATATATATATATAACTTCCACATACATTACTTTAATTTTGTTTTATGTTTTCTTTAACTTATTCCGTGACCACCGATATTCAACTGATTTTCATAATGTTTTATTTTAAGTACATACCTCATATTAAATGTCGCGAGTATTACTTGCCAAATTCTTCACTCTCCTTTTTCTCAGGCAGATGATATTTAAGTTGCTTCTTGTATTCTCTTTTTGCAGATGAATGTTGGTGTTTGTTTTGTTTTACCAGCAAGATTGGACTTTTTTGTTTTCTCCCTTTGCAGATTAATGTTGGTGTTTGTTTTGTTTTACCAGCAAGATTGGACTTTTTTTGTTTTCTCCCTTTGCAGATTAATGTTCTTGTTGATTTTTTTTTTTTTATTGTTGTTACCAGCACGATTGGACCATGAATAAAAATGCAGTATGCAGATTTATTAAAGTATAAGTTATTACTTATACACAATGGTAAGTATAATTTGTATAACCAAATAAGTATAATTTGTATAGCAAGTAAGTATAATTTGTATAGCAAGGTAAGTATAATTTTTATACAAAATATTAATGTATGCTTCTCGAAATCTCAAATATAAGTAAGTAATGTATGCTTCTCAAAGGCGCAAAGGTAAGTAAGTTTTAAATATTAAAAGGGTTGCGAAAAAGGTACCAATGTAAATTATTGCGAACTTATTCCACTGGATTTAACAACGAGAAGATTCCCGTGCAATGTTTCAACTTTCGTTTTAATTATCTAAGCGACTTTTACATTGGTATCTTTACACATCCGAGTATTACATTTCAATTCAAGTTACATTTCAATTCAATTCAATTCAATTCTATTAAGCATATAGACTTATATAATACAAATAATGGATTTATTTTATTTTAGTGTTCAATGGGATTGAACAAAATGAGTTTCTAATGCGAAGAAGCTTCCGAAAAATCTCAAATCGCAAGCATTTAAGAAAAAAAATTTTCATCAATATTTTAGGAAAGGGTACCCCTTTGCAATAAATGAATTTTTTGGTTGAAACACAATTTTACCCGACTTTGCCCAAAAGGCGTTTATTTCTAATAAGCAAGTATTGAAATGAGATTCAAATGCGAAGAAGCTTCCGAAAAATCTCAAATCGCAAGCATTTAAGAAAAAAATTTGTTATCAATATTTTAGGAAAGGGGTACCCCTTTGCAATAAATAAATTTTTTGGTTGAAACACAATTTTACCCAATTTTGTCCAAAAGGCGTTTATTTCTAATAAGCAAGTATTGAAAGGAGATACAAATGCGAAGAAGCTTCCGAAAATTCTCAAATCGCAAGCATTTAAGAAAAAACATTTTTCATCAATATATTAGGAAAGGGTAACCCTTTGCAAGAAATAAATTTTTTGGTTGAAACACAATTTTACCCAATTTTGTCCAAAAGGCGTTTATTTCTAATAAGCAAGTATTGAAATGAGATTCAAATGCGAAGAAGCTTCCGAAAAATCTCAAATCGCAAGCATTTAAGAAAAAAAATGTTTCATCAATATTTGAGGCAAGGGGTACCCCTTTGCAATTAATAAATTTTTTGGTTGAAACACAATTTTACCCAATTTTGTCCAAAATACGTTCATTTCTAATAAGCAAGTATTGAAATGAGTTTCTAATGCGAAGAAGCTTCCGAAAAATCTCAAATCGCAAGCATTTAAGAAAAAAAATTTTCATCAATATTTTAGGAAAGGGGTACCCCTTTGCAATAAATAAATTTTTTGGTTGAACCACAGTTTTACCCAATTTTGCCCAAAAGGCATTCATTTCTAATAAGCATATATTGAAAGGAGATTCAAATGCGAAGAAGCTTCCGAAAAATCTCAAATCGCAAGCATTTAAGAAAAAAAAATTTTTCATCAATATTTTAGGAAAGGGTACGCCTTTGCAAAAAATGAATTTTTTGGTTGAAACACAATTTTACCCGACTTTGCCCAAAAGGCGTTTATTTCTAATAAGCAAGTATTGAAATGAGTTTCAAATGCGAAGAAGCTTCCGAAATATCTCAAATCGCAAGCATTTAAGAAAAAAAAATGTTTCATCAATATTTTAGGAAAGTGGTACCCCTTTGCAAAAAATGGATTTTTTGGTTGAAACACAATTTTACTCAATTTTGCCCAAAATGCGTTCATTTCTAATAAGCAAGTATTGAAAGGAGATTCAAATGCGGAGAAGCTTCCGAAAAATCTCGAATCGCAAGCATTTAAGAAAAAATATTTTTTATCAATATTTTAGGAAAGGGGTACCCCTTTGCAATAAATAAATTTTTTGGCTGAAACACAATTTTACCCAAAAGGCATTCATTTCTAATTAGCAAGTATTGAAATGAATTTCAAATGCGAAGAAGCTTTCGAAAAATCTCAAATCTCACGCATTTAAGAAAAAAACATTTTTCGTCAATATTTTAGGAAAGGGGTACTCCTTTGCAATAAATAAATTTGTTGGTTGAAACACAATTTTACCCAATTTTGCCCAAAATACGTTCATTTCTAATAAGCAAGTATTGAAATGAGTTTCTAATGCGAAGAAGCTTCCGAAAAATCTCAAATCGCAAGCATTTAAGAAAAAAATTTTTCATCAATATTTTAGGAAAGGGGTACCCCTTTGCAATAAATAATTTTTTTGGTTGAAACACAATTTTTCCCGACTTTGCCCAAAATGCGTTCATTTCTAATAAGCAAGTATTGAAAGGAGATTCAAATGCGAAGAAGCTTTCGAAAAATCTCAAATCGCAAGCATTTAAGAAAAAAAATATGTTCCATCAATATTTTAGGAAAGGGGTACCCCTTTGCAATAAATAAATTTTTTGGTTGAAACACAATTTTACCCAAAAGGCATTCATTTCTAATTAGCAAGTATTGAAATGAATTTCAAATGCGAAGAAGCTTCCGAAAAATCTCAAATCGCAAGCATTTAAGAAAAAAACATTTTTTCATCAATATTTTAGGAAAGGGTACGCCTTTGCAAAAAATGAATTTTTTGTTTGAAACACAATTTTTCCCGACTTTGCCCAAAGGCGTTCATTTCTAATAAGCAAGTATTGAAATGAGATTCAAATGCGAAGAAGCTTCCGAAAAATCTCAAATCGCAAGCATTTATGAAAAAAAAATAATTTTTCATCAATATTTTAGGAAAGGGGTACCCCTTTGCTATAAATAATTTTTTTGGTTGAAACACAATTTTACCCAATTTTGCCCAAAAGGCGTTCATTTCTAATAAGCAAGTATTGAAATGAGATTCAAATGCGAAGAAGCTTCCGAAAAATCTCAAATCGCAAGCATTTAAGAAAAAAATTTTTTATCAATATATTAGGAAATTGGTACCCCTTTGCAATAAATACATTTTTTGGTTGAAACACAGTTTTACCCAATTTTGCCCAAAAGGCATTCATTTCTAATAAGCATATATTGAAAGGAGATTCAAATGCTAAGAAGCTTCCGAAAAATCTCAAATCGAAAGCATTTAAGAAAAACATTTTTCATCAATATTTTAGGAAAGGGGTACCCCTTTGCAATACATAAATATTTTGGTTGAAACACAATTTTACCCGACTTTGCCCAAAATGCGTTCATTTCTAATAAGCAAGTATTGAAATTAGATTCAAATGCGAAGAAGCTTCCGAAAAATCTCAAATCGCAAGCATTTATGAAAAAAAAATAATTTTTCATCAATATTTTAGGAAAGGGGTACCCCTTTGCTATAAATAAATATTTTGGTTGAAACACAATTTTACCCGACTTTGCCCAAAATGCGTTCATTTCTAATAAGCAAGTATTGAAATGAGATTCAAATACGAAGAAGCTTCTGAAAAATCTCAAATCGCAAGCATTTAAGAAAAAAAGTTTTCATCAATATTTTAGGAAAGGGGTACCCCTTTGCTATAAATAAATTGAAACACAATTTTACCCAATTTTGCCCAAAAGGCGTTCATTTCTAATAAGCAAGTATTGAAATGAGATTCAAATGCTAAGAAGCTTCCGAAAAATCTCAAATCGAAAGCATTTAAGAAAAAAACATTTTTCATCAATATTTTAGGAAAGGGGTACCCCTTTGCAATAAATAATATTTTTGGTTGAAACACAATTTTGCCCGACTTTGCCCAAAATGCGTTCATTTCTAATAAGCAAGTATTGAAATTAGATTCAAATGCGAAGAAGCTTCCGAAAAATCTCAAATCGCAAGCATTTATGAAAAAAAAATAATTTTTCATCAATATTTTAGGAAAGGGGTACCCCTTTGCTATAAATAATTTTTTTGGTTGAAACACAATTTTACCCAATTTTGCCCAAAAGGCGTTCATTTCTAATAAGCAAGTATTGAAATGAGATTCAAATGCGAAGAAGCTTCCGAAAAATCTCAAATCGCATGCATTTAAGAAAAAAAAATTGTTCATCAATATATTAGGAAAGGGTACGCCTTTGCAAGGAATTAATTTTTTGGTTGAAACACAATTTTACCCGACTTTGCCCAAAAGGCGTTCATTTCTAATAAGCAAGTATTGAAAGGAGATTCAAATGCGGAGAAGCTTCCGAAAAATCTCGAATCGCAAGCATTTAAGAAAAAAATTTTTTTATCAATATTTTAGGAAAGGGGTACCCCTTTGCAATAAATAATTTTTTTGGTTGAAACACAATTTTACCCAATTTTGCCCAAAAGGCGTTTATTTCTAATAAGCAAGTATTGAAATGAGTTTCAAATGCGAAGAAGCTTCCGAAAAATCTCAAATCGCAAGCATTTAAGAAAAAAACATTTTTCATCAATATTTTAGGAAAGTTTACGCCTTTGCAAAAAATGAATTTTTTGGTTGAAACACAATTTTACCCGACATTGCCCAAAAGGCGTTCATTTCTAATAAGCAAGTATTGAAATGAGATTCAAATGCTAAGAAGCTTCCGAAAAATCTCAAATCGAAAGCATTTAAGAAAAAAACATTTTTCGTCAATATTTTAGGAAAGGGGTACCCCTTTGCAATAAATAATATTTTTGGTTGAAACACAATTTTACCCAATTTTGCCCAAAAGGCGTTCATTTCTAATAAGCAAGTATTGAAATGAGTTTCAAATGCGAAGAAGCTTTCGAAAAATCTCAAATCGCAAGCATTTAAGAAAAAAAATATGTTCCATCAATATTTTAGGAAAGGGGTACCCCTTTACAATAAATGAATTTTTTGGTTGAAACACAATTTTTCCCGACTTTGCTCAAAAGGCGTTCATTTCTAATAAGCAAGTATTGAAATGAGTTTCAAATGCGAAGAAGCTTCCGAAAAATCTCAAATCGCAAGCATTTAAGAAAAAAAAATTGTTCATCAATATTTTAGGAAAGGGGTAGCCCTTTGCAATAAATGAATTTTTTGGTTGAAACACAATTTTACCCGACTTTGCCCAAAAGGCGTTTATTTCTAATAAGCAAGTATTGAAATGAGATTCAAATGCGAAGAAGCTTCCGAAAAATCTCAAATCGCAAGCATTTATGAAAAAAAAATAATTTTTCATCAATATTTTAGGAAAGGGGTACCCCTTTGCTATAAATAATTTTTTTGGTTGAAACACAATTTTACCCAATTTTGCCCAAAAGGCGTTCATTTCTAATAAGCAAGTATTGAAATGAGATTCAAATGCGAAGAAGCTTCCGAAAATTCTCAAATCGCAAGCATTTAAGAAAAAACATTTTTCATCAATATATTAGGAAAGGGTAACCCTTTGCAAGAAATAAATTTTTTGGTTGAAACACAATTTTACCCAATTTTGTCCAAAAGGCGTTTATTTCTAATAAGCAAGTATTGAAATGAGATTCAAATGCGAAGAAGCTTCCGAAAAATCTCAAATCGCAAGCATTTAAGAAAAAAAATGTTTCATCAATATTTGAGGCAAGGGGTACCCCTTTGCAATTAATAAATTTTTTGGTTGAAACACAATTTTACCCAATTTTGTCCAAAATACGTTCATTTCTAATAAGCAAGTATTGAAATGAGTTTCTAATGCGAAGAAGCTTCCGAAAAATCTCAAATCGCAAGCATTTAAGAAAAAAAATTTTCATCAATATTTTAGGAAAGGGGTACCCCTTTGCAATAAATAAATTTTTTGGTTGAACCACAGTTTTACCCAATTTTGCCCAAAAGGCATTCATTTCTAATAAGCATATATTGAAAGGAGATTCAAATGCGAAGAAGCTTCCGAAAAATCTCAAATCGCAAGCATTTAAGAAAAAAAAATTTTTCATCAATATTTTAGGAAAGGGTACGCCTTTGCAAAAAATGAATTTTTTGGTTGAAACACAATTTTACCCGACTTTGCCCAAAAGGCGTTTATTTCTAATAAGCAAGTATTGAAATGAGTTTCAAATGCGAAGAAGCTTCCGAAATATCTCAAATCGCAAGCATTTAAGAAAAAAAAATGTTTCATCAATATTTTAGGAAAGTGGTACCCCTTTGCAAAAAATGGATTTTTTGGTTGAAACACAATTTTACTCAATTTTGCCCAAAATGCGTTCATTTCTAATAAGCAAGTATTGAAAGGAGATTCAAATGCGGAGAAGCTTCCGAAAAATCTCGAATCGCAAGCATTTAAGAAAAAATATTTTTTATCAATATTTTAGGAAAGGGGTACCCCTTTGCAATAAATAAATTTTTTGGCTGAAACACAATTTTACCCAAAAGGCATTCATTTCTAATTAGCAAGTATTGAAATGAATTTCAAATGCGAAGAAGCTTTCGAAAAATCTCAAATCTCACGCATTTAAGAAAAAAACATTTTTCGTCAATATTTTAGGAAAGGGGTACTCCTTTGCAATAAATAAATTTGTTGGTTGAAACACAATTTTACCCAATTTTGCCCAAAATACGTTCATTTCTAATAAGCAAGTATTGAAATGAGTTTCTAATGCGAAGAAGCTTCCGAAAAATCTCAAATCGCAAGCATTTAAGAAAAAAATTTTTCATCAATATTTTAGGAAAGGGGTACCCCTTTGCAATAAATAATTTTTTTGGTTGAAACACAATTTTTCCCGACTTTGCCCAAAATGCGTTCATTTCTAATAAGCAAGTATTGAAAGGAGATTCAAATGCGAAGAAGCTTTCGAAAAATCTCAAATCGCAAGCATTTAAGAAAAAAAATATGTTCCATCAATATTTTAGGAAAGGGGTACCCCTTTGCAATAAATAAATTTTTTGGTTGAAACACAATTTTACCCAAAAGGCATTCATTTCTAATTAGCAAGTATTGAAATGAATTTCAAATGCGAAGAAGCTTCCGAAAAATCTCAAATCGCAAGCATTTAAGAAAAAAACATTTTTTCATCAATATTTTAGGAAAGGGTACGCCTTTGCAAAAAATGAATTTTTTGTTTGAAACACAATTTTTCCCGACTTTGCCCAAAGGCGTTCATTTCTAATAAGCAAGTATTGAAATGAGATTCAAATGCGAAGAAGCTTCCGAAAAATCTCAAATCGCAAGCATTTATGAAAAAAAAATAATTTTTCATCAATATTTTAGGAAAGGGGTACCCCTTTGCTATAAATAATTTTTTTGGTTGAAACACAATTTTACCCAATTTTGCCCAAAAGGCGTTCATTTCTAATAAGCAAGTATTGAAATGAGATTCAAATGCGAAGAAGCTTCCGAAAAATCTCAAATCGCAAGCATTTAAGAAAAAAATTTTTTATCAATATATTAGGAAATTGGTACCCCTTTGCAATAAATACATTTTTTGGTTGAAACACAGTTTTACCCAATTTTGCCCAAAAGGCATTCATTTCTAATAAGCATATATTGAAAGGAGATTCAAATGCTAAGAAGCTTCCGAAAAATCTCAAATCGAAAGCATTTAAGAAAAACATTTTTCATCAATATTTTAGGAAAGGGGTACCCCTTTGCAATACATAAATATTTTGGTTGAAACACAATTTTACCCGACTTTGCCCAAAATGCGTTCATTTCTAATAAGCAAGTATTGAAATTAGATTCAAATGCGAAGAAGCTTCCGAAAAATCTCAAATCGCAAGCATTTATGAAAAAAAAATAATTTTTCATCAATATTTTAGGAAAGGGGTACCCCTTTGCTATAAATAAATATTTTGGTTGAAACACAATTTTACCCGACTTTGCCCAAAATGCGTTCATTTCTAATAAGCAAGTATTGAAATGAGATTCAAATACGAAGAAGCTTCTGAAAAATCTCAAATCGCAAGCATTTAAGAAAAAAAGTTTTCATCAATATTTTAGGAAAGGGGTACCCCTTTGCTATAAATAAATTGAAACACAATTTTACCCAATTTTGCCCAAAAGGCGTTCATTTCTAATAAGCAAGTATTGAAATGAGATTCAAATGCTAAGAAGCTTCCGAAAAATCTCAAATCGAAAGCATTTAAGAAAAAAACATTTTTCATCAATATTTTAGGAAAGGGGTACCCCTTTGCAATAAATAATATTTTTGGTTGAAACACAATTTTGCCCGACTTTGCCCAAAATGCGTTCATTTCTAATAAGCAAGTATTGAAATTAGATTCAAATGCGAAGAAGCTTCCGAAAAATCTCAAATCGCAAGCATTTATGAAAAAAAAATAATTTTTCATCAATATTTTAGGAAAGGGGTACCCCTTTGCTATAAATAATTTTTTTGGTTGAAACACAATTTTACCCAATTTTGCCCAAAAGGCGTTCATTTCTAATAAGCAAGTATTGAAATGAGATTCAAATGCGAAGAAGCTTCCGAAAAATCTCAAATCGCATGCATTTAAGAAAAAAAAATTGTTCATCAATATATTAGGAAAGGGTACGCCTTTGCAAGGAATTAATTTTTTGGTTGAAACACAATTTTACCCGACTTTGCCCAAAAGGCGTTCATTTCTAATAAGCAAGTATTGAAAGGAGATTCAAATGCGGAGAAGCTTCCGAAAAATCTCGAATCGCAAGCATTTAAGAAAAAAAATTTTTTATCAATATTTTAGGAAAGGGGTACCCCTTTGCAATAAATAATTTTTTTGGTTGAAACACAATTTTACCCAATTTTGCCCAAAAGGCGTTTATTTCTAATAAGCAAGTATTGAAATGAGTTTCAAATGCGAAGAAGCTTCCGAAAAATCTCAAATCGCAAGCATTTAAGAAAAAAACATTTTTCATCAATATTTTAGGAAAGTTTACGCCTTTGCAAAAAATGAATTTTTTGGTTGAAACACAATTTTACCCGACATTGCCCAAAAGGCGTTCATTTCTAATAAGCAAGTATTGAAATGAGATTCAAATGCTAAGAAGCTTCCGAAAAATCTCAAATCGAAAGCATTTAAGAAAAAAACATTTTTCGTCAATATTTTAGGAAAGGGGTACCCCTTTGCAATAAATAATATTTTTGGTTGAAACACAATTTTACCCAATTTTGCCCAAAAGGCGTTCATTTCTAATAAGCAAGTATTGAAATGAGTTTCAAATGCGAAGAAGCTTTCGAAAAATCTCAAATCGCAAGCATTTAAGAAAAAAAATATGTTCCATCAATATTTTAGGAAAGGGGTACCCCTTTACAATAAATGAATTTTTTGGTTGAAACACAATTTTTCCCGACTTTGCTCAAAAGGCGTTCATTTCTAATAAGCAAGTATTGAAATGAGTTTCAAATGCGAAGAAGCTTCCGAAAAATCTCAAATCGCAAGCATTTAAGAAAAAAAAATTGTTCATCAATATTTTAGGAAAGGGGTAGCCCTTTGCAATAAATGAATTTTTTGGTTGAAACACAATTTTACCCGACTTTGCCCAAAAGGCGTTTATTTCTAATAAGCAAGTATTGAAATGAGATTCAAATGCGAAGAAGCTTTCGAAAAATCTCAAATCGGAAGCATTTAAGAAAAAAAAAATTTCATCAATATTTTAGGAAAGGGGTACTGCTTTGCAATAAATAAATTTGTTGGTTGAAACACAATTTTAACCAATTTTGCCCAAAATACGTTCATTTCTAATAAGCAAGTATTGAAATGAGTTTCTAATGCGAAGAAGCTTCCGAAAAATCTCAAATCGCAAGCATTTAAGAAAAAAAATTTTCATCAATATTTTAGGAAAGGGGTACTGCTTTGCAATAAATAAATTTGTTGGTTGAAACACAATTTTAACCAATTTTGCCCAAAATACGTTCATTTCTAATTAGCAAGTATTGAAATGAATTTCAAATGCGAAGAAGCTTTCGAAAAATCTCAAATCGCAAGCATTTAAGAAAAAAAATATGTTCCATCAATATTTTAGGAAAGGGGTACCCCTTTACAATAAATGAATTTTTTGGTTGAAACACAATTTTTCCCGACTTTGCCCAAAAGGCGTTCATTTCTAATAAGCAAGTATTGAAATGAGTTTCAAATGCGAAGAAGCTTCCGAAAAATCTCAAATCGCAAGCATTTAAGAAAAAAAAATTGTTCATCAATATTTTAGGAAAGGGGTACCCCTTTGCAATAAATAAATTTTTTGGTTGAAACACAATTTTACCCAATTTTGTTCAAAAGGCGTTTATTTCTAATAAGCAAGTATTGAAATGAGTTTCAAATGCGAAGAAGCTTCCGAAAAATCTGAAATCGCAAGCATTTAAGAAAAAAATTTGTCATCAATATTTTAGGAAAGGGGTACCCCTTTGCAATAAATAAATTTTTTGGTTGAAACACAATTTTACCCAATTTTGCCCAAAAGACGTTCATTTCTAATAAGCAAGTATTGAAATGAGATTCAAATGCGAAGAAGCTTCCGAAAAATCTCAAATCGCAAGCATTTAAGAAAAAAACATTTTTCATCAATATTTTAGGAAAGGGGTATCCCTTTGCAATAAATAATATTTTTGGTTGAAACACAATTTTGCCCGACTTTGCCCAAAATGCGTTCATTTCTAATAAGCAAGTATTGAAATGAGATTCAAATGCGAAGAAGCTTCCGAAAAATCTCAAATCGCAAGCATTTAAGAAAAAAACATTTTTTCATCAATATTTTAGGAAAGGGTACGCCTTTGCAAAAAATGAATTTTTTGGTTGAAACACAATTTTACCCGACATTGCCCAAAAGGCGTTTATTTCTAATAAGCAAGTATTGAAAGGAGATTCAAATGCGAAGAAACTTCCGAAAAATCTCAAATCGCAAGCATTTAAGAAAGAAAAAATTGTTCATCAATATTTTAGGAAATTGGTACGCCTTTGCAAGAAATTAATTTTTTGGTTGAAACACAATTTTACCCAATTTTGCCCAAAAGGCGTTCATTTCTAATAAGCAAGTATTGAAAGGAGATTCAAATGCGAAGAAGCTTCCGAAAATTCTCAAATCGAAAGCATTTAAGAAAAAAACATTTTTCATCAATATTTTAGGAAAGGGGTACCCCTTTGCAATAAATAATATTTTTGGTTGAAACACAATTTTCCCCGACTTTGCCCAAAATGCGTTCATTTCTAATAAGCAAGTATTGAAATGAGATTCAAATGCGAAGAAGCTTCCGAAAAATCTCAAATCGCAAGCATTTAAGAAAAAAACATTTTTTCATCAATATTTTAGGAAAGGGTACGCCTTTGCAAAAAATGAATTTTTTGGTTGAAACACAATTTTACCCGACATTGCCCAAAAGGCGTTCATTTCTAATAAGCAAGTATTGAAATGAGATTCAAATGCTAAGAAGCTTCCGAAAAATCTCAAATCGAAAGCATTTAAGAAAAAAACATTTTTCATCAATATTTTAGGAAAGGGGTACCCCTTTGCAATAAATAATATTTTTGGTTGAAACACAATTTTACCCAATTTTGCCCAAAAGGCGTTCATTTCTAATAAGCAAGTATTGAAATGAGTTTCAAATGCGAAGAAGCTTTCGAAAAATCTCAAATCGCAAGCATTTAAGAAAAAAAATATGTTCCATCAATATTTTAGGAAAGGGGTACCCCTTTACAATAAATGAATTTTTTGGTTGAAACACAATTTTTCCCGACTTTGCCCAAAAGGCGTTCATTTCTAATAAGCAAGTATTGAAATGAGTTTCAAATGCGAAGAAGCTTCCGAAAAATTTCAAATCGCAAGCATTTAAGAAAAAAAAAATTGTTCATCAATATTTTAGGAAAGGGGTAGCCCTTTGCAATAAATGAATTTTTAGGTTGAAACACAATTTTACCCGACTTTGCCCAAAAGGCGTTTATTTCTAATAAGCAAGTATTGAAATGAGATTCAAATGCGAAGAAGCTTTCGAAAAATCTCAAATCGGAAGCATTTAAGAAAAAAAAATTTTCATCAATATTTTAGGAAAGGGGTACCCCTTTGCAATAAATAATTTTTTTGGTTGAAACACAATTTTTCCCGACTTTGCCCAAAATGCGTTCATTTCTAATAAGGAAGTATTGAAAGGAGATTCAAATGCGAAGAAGCTTTCGAAAAATCTCAAATCGCAAGCATTTAAGAAAAAAAATATGTTCCATCAATATTTTAGGAAAGGGGTACCCCTTTGCAATAAATAAATTTTTTGGTTGAAACACAATTTTACCCAAAAGGCATTCATTTCTAATTAGCAAGTATTGAAATGAGTTTCAAATGCGAAGAAGCTTCCGAAAAATCTCAAATCGCAAGCATTTAAGAAAAAAATATTTTAATCAATATTTTAGGAAAGGGGTACCCCTTTGCAATAAATAAATTTTTTGGTTGAAACACAATTTTACCCGACTTTGCCCAAAAGGCGTTCATTTCTAATAAGCAAGTATTGAAAGGAGATTCAAATGCGGAGAAGCTTCCGAAAAATCTCGAATCGCAAGCATTTAAGAAAAAAATTTTTTTATCAATATTTTAGGAAAGGGGTACCCCTTTGCAATAAACAATTTTTTTGGTTGAAACACAATTTTACCCAATTTTGCCCAAAAGACGTTCATTTCTAATAAGCAAGTATTGAAATGAGATTCAAATGCGAAGAAGCTTCCGAAAAATCTCAAATCGCAAGCATTTAAGAAAAAAACATTTTTCATCAATATTTTAGGAAAGGGGTACCCCTTTGCAATAAATAATATTTTTGGTTGAAACACAATTTTGCCCGACTTTGCCCAAAATGCGTTCATTTCTAATAAGCAAGTATTGAAATGAGATTCAAATGCGAAGAAGCTTCCGAAAAATCTCAAATCGCAAGCATTTAAGAAAAAAACATTTTTTCATCAATATTTTAGGAAAGGGTACGCCTTTGCAAAAAATGAATTTTTTGGTTGAAACACAATTTTACCCGACATTGCCCAAAAGGCGTTTATTTCTAATAAGCAAGTATTGAAAGGAGATTCAAATGCTAAGAAGCTTCCGAAAAATCTCAAATCGAAAGCATTTAAGAAAAAAATATTTTAATCAATATTTTAGGAAAGGGGTACCCCTTTGCAATAAATAATTTTTTTGGTTGAAACACAATTTTTCCCGACTTTGCCCAAAATGCGTTCATTTCTAATAAGGAAGTATTGAAAGGAGATTCAAATGCGAAGAAGCTTTCGAAAAATCTCAAATCGCAAGCATTTAAGAAAAAAAATATGTTCCATCAATATTTTAGGAAAGGGGTACCCGTTTGCAATAAATAAATTTTTTGGTTGAAACACAATTTTACCCAAAAGGCATTCATTTCTAATTAGCAAGTATTGAAATGAGTTTCAAATGCGAAGAAGCTTCCGAAAAATCTCAAATCGCAAGCATTTAAGAAAAAAATATTTTAATCAATATTTTAGGAAAGGGGTACCCCTTTGCAATAAATAAATTTTTTGGTTGAAACACAATTTTACCCGACTTTGCCCAAAAGGCGTTCATTTCTAATAAGCAAGTATTGAAAGGAGATTCAAATGCGGAGAAGCTTCCGAAAAATCTCGAATCGCAAGCATTTAAGAAAAAAATTTTTTTATCAATATTTTAGGAAAGGGGTACCCCTTTGCAATAAACAATTTTTTTGGTTGAAACACAATTTTACTCAATTTTGCCCAAAAGGCGTTAATTTCTAATAGGCAAGTGTTGAAAGGAGTTTCAAATGCGAAGAAGCTTCCGAAAAATCCCAAATCGCAAGCATTTAAGAAAAAAATTTGTCATCAATATTTTAGGAAAGGGGTGCCCCTTTGCAATACATAAATTTTTTGGTAAAAACAAAATTTTACCCAATTTTGGGTACCCCTTTGCAATAAATAAATATTTTGGTTGAAACACAATTTTACCCAATTTTGCCCAAAAGGCGTTCATTTCTTATAAGCAAGTATTGAAATGAGTTTCAAATGCGAAGAAGCTTCCGAAAAATCTCAAATCGGAAGCATTTAAGAAAAAAAAATGTTTCATCAATATTTAAGGAAGGGGTACCCCTTTGCAATAAATAAATTTTTTGGTTGAAACACAATTTTACTCAATTTTGCCCAAAAGGCGTTTATTTCTAATAAGCAAGTATTGAAAGGAAATTCAAATGCGAAGAAGCTTCCGAAAAATCTCAAATCGCAAGCATTTAAGAAAAAAATTTGTTATCAATATATTAGGAAAGGGTACCCCTTTGCAATAAATAAATTTTTTGGTTGAACCACAATTTTACCCGACTTTGCCCAAAAGGCGTTAATTTCTAATAGGCAAGTATTGAAAGGAGATTCAAATGCTAAGAAGCTTCCGAAAAATCTCAAATCGCACGCATTTAAGAAAAAAACATTTTTCGTCAATATTTTAGGAAAGGGGTACCCCTTTGCAATAAATAAATATTTTGGTTGAAACACAATTTTTCCCGACTTTGCCCAAAATGCGTTCATTTCTAATAAGCAAGTATTGAAAGGAGATTCAAGTGCGAAGAAGCTTCCGAATAATCTCAAATCGCAAGCATTTAAGAAAAAAAAATTTGTCGTCAATATTTTAGGAAAGGGGTACCCCTTTACAATAAATATATTTTTTGGATGAAACACAACTTTTCCCGACTTTGCCCAAAAGGCGTTCATTTCTAATAGGCAAGTATTGAAAGGAGATTCAAATGCTAAGAAGCTTCCGAAAAATCTCAAATCGCACGCATTTAAGAAAAAAACATTTTTCGTCAATATTTTAGGAAAGGGGTACCCCTTTGCAATAAATAAATATTTTGGTTGAAACACAATTTTTCCCGACTTTGCCCAAAATGCGTTCATTTCTAATAAGCAAGTATTGAAAGGAGATTCAAGTGCGAAGAAGCTTCCGAATAATCTCAAATCGCAAGCATTTAAGAAAAAAACATTTTTCGTCAATATTTTAGGAAAGGGGTAGCCCTTTGCAATAAATGAATTTTTTGGTTGAAACACAATTTTACCCGACTTTGCCCAAAAGGCGTTCATTTCTAATAAGCAAGTATTCAAATGCGAAGAAGCTTCCGAAAAATCTCAAATCGCAAGCATTTATGAAAAAAAAATAATTTGTCGCCAATATTTTAGGAAAGGGGTACCCCTTTGCAATACATAAATATTTTGGTTGAAACACAATTTTTCCCGACTTTGCCCAAAATGCGTTCATTTCTAATAAGCAAGTATTGAAAGGAGATTCAAATGCGAAGAAGCTTCCGAAAAATCGCAAGCATTTAAGAAAAAAAATTTGTCGTCAATATTTTAAGAAAGGGGTACCCCTTTGCAATACATAAATATTTTGGTTGAAACACAATTTTACCCAATTTTGCCCAAAAGGCGTTCATTTCTTATAAGCAAGTATTGAAATGAGTTTCAAATGCGAAGAAGCTTCCGAAAAATCTCAAATCGAAAGCATTTAAGAAAAACATTTTTCATCAATATTTTAGGAAAGGGGTATCCCTTTGCAATAAATAAATTTTTTGGTTGAAACACAATTTTACCCGACTTTGCCCAAAAGGCGTTCATTTCTAATAAGCAAGTGTTGAAAGGAGATTCAAATGCGAAGAAGCTTCCGAAAAATCTCAAATCGCAAGCATTTATGAAAAAAAAATAATTTTTCATCAATATTTTAGGAAAGGGGTACCCCTTTGCTATAAATAATTTTTTTGGTTGAAACACAATTTTACCCAATTTTGCCCAAAAGGCGTTCATTTCTAATAAGCAAGTATTGAAATGAGATTCAAATGCGAAGAAGCTTCCGAAAAATCTCAAATCGCAAGCATTTAAGAAAAACAATTTTTCATCAATATTTGAGGAAAGGGGTACCCCTTTGCAATAAATAAATTTTTTGGTTGAAACACAATTTTACCCGACTTTGCCCAAAAGGCGTTCATTTCTAATAAGCAAGTATTGAAAGGAGATTCAAATGCGAAGAAGCTTCCGAAAAATCTCAAATCGCAAGCATTTAAGAAAGAAAAAATTGTCATCAATATTTTAGGAAAGAGGTACCCCTTTGCAATAAATAAAATTTTTGGTTGAAACACAATTTTACCCGACTTTGCCCAAAAGGCGTTTATTTCTAATAAGCAAGTATTGAAAAGAGTTTCAAATGCGAAGAAACTTCCGAAAAATCTCAAATCGCATGCATTTAAGAAAAAAAATTGTTCATCAATATATTAGGAAAGGGTACGCCTTTGCAAGGAATTAATTTTTTGGTTGAAACACAATTTTACCCGACTTTGCCCAAAAGGCGTTCATTTCTAATAAGCAAGTATTGAAAGGAGATTCAAATTCGGAGAAGCTTCCGAAAAATCTCAAATCGCAAGCATTTAAGAAAAAAAATTTTTTATCAATATTTTAGGAAAGGGGTACCCCTTTGCAATAAATAATTTTTTTGGTTGAAACACAATTTTACCCAATTTTGCCCAAAAGGCGTTTATTTCTAATAAGCAAGTATTGAAATGAGTTTCAAATGCGAAGAAGCTTCCGAAAAATCTCAAACCGCAAGCATTTAAGAAAAAAATATTTTAATCAATATTTTAGGAAAGGGGTACCCCTTTGCAATAAATAAATTTTTTGGTTGAAACACAATTTTACCCGACTTTGCCCAAAAGGCGTTCATTTCTAATAAGCAAGTATTGAAATGAGATTCAAATGTGAAGAAGCTTCCGAAAAATCTCAAATCGCAAGCATTTAAGAAAAAAATATTTTAATCAATATTTTAGGAAAGGGGTACCCCTTTGCAATAAATAAATTTTTTGTTTGAAACACAATTTTACCCGACTTTGCCCAAAAGGCGTTCATTTCTAATAAGCAAGTATTGAAATGAGTTTCAAATGCGAAGAAGCTTCCGATAAATCTTAAATCGCAAGCATTTAAGAAAAAAAAAATTGCATTAATATATTAGGAAAGGGGTACCCCTTTGCAATAAATAAATATTTTGGTTGAAACACAATTTTACCCAATTTTGCCCAAAAGGCGTTCATTTCTAATAAGCAAGTATTGAAATGAGTTTCGAATGCGAAGAAGCTTCTGAAAAATCTCAAATCGCAAGCATTCAAGAAAAAAAATTTTTCATCAATATTTTAGGAAAGGGGTACCCCTTTACAATAAATAAATTTTTTGGTTGAAACACAATTTTACCCGACTTTGCCCAAAAGGCGTTCATTTCTTATAAGCAGGTATTGAAATAAGATTCAAATGCGAAGAAGCTTCCGAAAAATCTCAAATCGCAAGCATTTATGAAAAAAACATTTTTCGTCAATATTTTAGGAAAGGGGTACCCCTTTGCAATAAATAAATTTTTTGGTTGAAACACAATTTTACCCGACTTTGCCCAAAAGGCGTTTATTTCTAATAAGCAAGTATTGAAAGGAGATTCAAATGCGAAGAAGCTTCCGAAAAATCTCAAGTCGCAAGCATTTAAGAAAAACATTTGTCATCAATATATTAGGAAAGGGGTACCCCTTTGCAATACATAAATTTTTTGGTTGAAACACAATTTTACCCGACTTTGCCCAAAAGGCGTTTATTTCTAATAAGCAAGTATTGAAAGGAGATTCAAATGCGAAGAAGCTTCCGAAAAATCTCAAGTCGCAAGCATTTAAGAAAAACATTTGTCATCAATATATTAGGAAAGGGGTACAACCCCTTTGCAATAAATAAATTTTTTGGTTGAAACACAATTTTACCCAATTTTGCCCAAAATGCGTTCATTTCTAATAAGCAAGTATTGAAATGAATTTCAAATGCGAAGAAGCTTCCGAAAAATCTCAAATCGCAAGCATTTAAGAAAAAAAAAAATTTTCATCAATATTTTAGGAAAGGGGTATCCCTTTGCAATAAATAAATTTTTTGGTTAAAACACAATTTTACCCAATTTTGCGCAAAAGGCGTTTATTTCTAATAAGCAAGTATTGAAAGGAAATTCAAATGCGAAGAAGCTTCCGAAAAATCTCAAATCGGAAGCATTAAAGAAAAAATTTGTCATCAATATTTTAGGAAAGGGGTACGCCTTTGCAATACATAAATATTTTGGTTGAAACACAATTTTACCCAATTTTGCCCAAAAGGCGTTCATTTCTAATAAGCAAGTATTGAAATGAGTTTCGAATGCGAAGAAGCTTCTGGAAAATCTCAAATCGCAAGCATTCAAGAAAAAAAATTTTTCATCAATATTTTAGGAAAGGGGTACCCCTTTACAATAAATAAATTTTTTGGTTGAAACACAATTTTACCCGACTTTGCCCAAAAGGCGTTCATTTCTTATAAGCAGGTATTGAAATAAGATTCAAATGCGAAGAAGCTTCCGAAAAATCTCAAATCGCAAGCATTTATGAAAAAAACATTTTTCGTCAATATTTTAGGAAAGGGGTACCCCTTTGCAATAAATAAATTTTTTGGTTGAAACACAATTTTACCCGACTTTGCCCAAAAGGCGTTCATTTCTAATAAGCATGTATTAAAATGAATTTCAAATGCGAAGAAGCTTCCGAAAAATCTCAAATCGCAAGCATTTAAGAAAAAAATGTTTCATCAATATTTGAGGAACGGGGTAGCCCTTTGCTATAAATGAATTTTTTGGTTGAAACACAATTTTACCAGACTTTGCCCAAAAGGCGTTCATTTCTTATAAGCAGGTATTGAAATAAGATTCAAATGCGAAGAAGCTTCCGAAAAATCTCAAATCGCAAGCATTTAAGAAAAAAACATTTTTCATCAATATTTTAGGAAAAGGGTACCCCTTTGCAATAAATGAATTTTTTGGTTGAAACACAATTTTACCTAATTTTGCCCAAAAGGCGTTTATTTCTAATAAGCAAGTATTGAAAGGAGATTCAAATGCGAAGAAGCTTCGAAAAATCTCAAATCGGAAGCATTTAAGAAAAAAAATTGTTCATCAATATTTTAGGAAAGGGGTACCCCATTGCAATAAATAAATTTTTTGGTTGAAACACAATTTTACCCGACTTTGCCAAAAAGGCGTTTATTTCTAATAAGCAAGTATTGAAAGGAGATTCAAATGCGAAGAAGCTTCCGAAAAATCTCAAATCGCAAGCATTTAAGAAAGAAAAAATTATCATCAATATTTTAGGAAAGAGGTACCCCTTTGCAATAAATAAATTTTTTGGTTGAAACACAGTTTTACCAAATTTTGCCCAAAAGGCGTTCATTTCTAATAAGCAAGTATTGAAAGGAGATTCAAATGCGAAGAAGCTTCCGAAAAATCGCAAGCATTTAAGAAAGAAAAATTTTTCATCTACATTTTAGGAAAGGGGTACCCCTTTACAATAAATATATTTTTTGGATGAAACACAACTTTTCCCGACTTTGCCCAAAAGGCGTTCATTTCTAATAAGCAAGTATTGAAAGGAGATTCAAATGCTAAGAAGATTCCGAAAAATCTCAAATCGCAAGCATTTAAGAAAGAAAAAATTATCATCAATATTTTAGGAAAGAGGTACCCCTTTGCAATAAATAAATTTTTTGGTTGAAACACAGTTTTACCAAATTTTGCCCAAAAGGCGTTCATTTCTAATAAGCAAGTATTAAAAGGAGATTCAAATGCTAAGAAGCTTCCGAAAAATCTCAAATCGCAAGCATTCAAGAAAAAAAATTTTTCATCAATATTTTAGGAAAGGGGTACCACAGGGATGAAACACAATTTTACCCAATTTTGCCCAAAAGGTGTTCATTTCTAATAAGCAAGTATTGAAAGGAAATTCAAATGCGAAGAAGCTTCCGAAAAATCTCAAATCGAAAGCATTTAAGAAAAACATTTTTCATCAATATTTAAGGAAGGGGTACCCCTTTGCAATAAATAAATTTTTTGGTTGAAACACAATTTTACCCGACTTTGCCCAAAAGGCGTTTATTTCTAATAAGCAAGTATTGAAATGAGTTTCAAATGCGAAGAAACTTCCGAAAAATCTCAAATCGCAAGCATTTAAGAAAGAAAAATTTTTCATCAATATTTTAGGAAAGGGGTACCCCTTTGCAAAAAATGGATTTTTTGGTTGAAACACAATTTTACCCAATTTTGGCCAAAAGGCGTTCATTTCTAATAAGCAAGAATTGAAAGGAGATTCAAATGCGAAGAAGCTTCCGAAAAATCTCAAATCGCAAGCATTTAAGAAAAAAATTTGTTATCAATATTTTAGGAAAGGGGTACCCCTTTGCAATACATAAATTTTTTGGTTGAAACACAATTTTACCCGACTTTGCCCAAAAGGCGTTTATTTCTAATAAGCAAGTATTGAAAGGAGATTCAAATGCGAAGAAGCTTCCGAAAAATCTCAAGTCGCAAGCATTTAAGAAAAACATTTGTCATCAATATATTAGGAAAGGGGTACACCCCTTTGCAATAAATAAATTTTTTGGTTGAAACACAATTTTACCCAATTTTGCCCAAAATGCGTTCATTTCTAATAAGCAAGTATTGAAATGAGTTTCAAATGCGAAAAAGCTTCCGAGAAACCTCAAATCGCAAGCATATAAAAAAAAATTTTTCATCAATATTTTAGGAAAGGGGTACCCCTTTGCAATAAATAAATATTTTGGTTGAAACACAATTTTACCCAATTTTGCCCAAAAGGCGTTCATTTCTAATAAGCAAGTATTGAAATGAGTTTCGAATGCGAAGAAGCTTCTGAAAAATCTCAAATCGCAAGCATTCAAGAAAAAAAATTTTTCATCAATATTTTAGGAAAGGGGTACCCCTTTACAATAAATAAATTTTTTGGTTGAAACACAATTTTACCCGACTTTGCCCAAAAGGCGTTCATTTCTTATAAGCAGGTATTGAAATAAGATTCAAATGCGAAGAAGCTTCCGAAAAATCTCAAATCGCAAGCATTTATGAAAAAAACATTTTTCGTCAATATTTTAGGAAAGGGGTACCCCTTTGCAATATATAAATTTTTTGGTTGAAACACAATTTTACCCGACTTTGCCCAACAGGCGTTCATTTCTAATAAGCATGTATTAAAATGAATTTCAAATGCGAAGAAGCTTCCGAAAAATCTCAAATCGCAAGCATTTAAGAAAAAAATGTTTCATCAATATTTGAGGAACGGGGTAGCCCTTTGCAATAAATGAATTTTTTGGTTGAAACACAATTTTACCAGACTTTGCCCAAAAGGCGTTCATTTCTTATAAGCAGGTATTG
The DNA here is from genome assembly GCA_951800035.1 of Linnaemya tessellans. NCBI lineage: Eukaryota > Metazoa > Arthropoda > Insecta > Diptera > Tachinidae > Linnaemya > Linnaemya tessellans. Next base: position 4,312,948 of record OX637537.1, on the reverse strand, counting down.
AAATAAGATTCAAATGCGAAGAAGCTTCCGAAAAATCTCAAATCGCATGCATTTAAGAAAAAAAAATTGTTCATCAATATATTAGGAAAGGGTACGCCTTTGCAAGGAATTAATTTTTTGGTTGAAACACAATTTTACCCGACTTTGCCCAAAAGGCGTTCATTTCTAATAAGCAAGTATTAAAATGAGATTCAAATGCGAAGAAGCTTCCGAAAAATCTCAAATCGCAAGCATTTAAGAAAAAAACATTTTTCATCAATATTTTAGGAAAGGGGTACCCCTTTGCAATAAATGAATTTTTTGGTTGAAACACAATTTTACCTAATTTTGCCCAAAAGGCGTTTATTTCTAATAAGCAAGTATTGAAAGGAGATTCAAATGCGAAGAAGCTTCGAAAAATCTCAAATCGGAAGCATTTAAGAAAAAAAATTGTTCATCAATATTTTAG